>OY997265.1:621875978-622500978 GCA_963921465.1 Triticum timopheevii
AGGCTTAAGTGATGTGCATTACCGAGAGGGCCCAGAGATACCTCTCCGACAATCGGAGTGACAAATCCTAATCTCGAAATACGCCAACCCAACATCTACCTTTGGAGACACATGTAATGCTCCTTTATAATCACCCAGTTACGTTGTGACGTTTGGTAGCACCCAAAGTGTTCCTCCGGCAAACGGGAGTTGCATAATCTCATAGTTATAGGAACATGTATAAGTCATGAAGAAAGCAATAGCAACATACTAAAGAATCGGGTGCTAAGCTAATGGAATGGGTCATGTCAATCAGATCATTCAACGAATGATGTGACCTCCTTAATCAAATAACAACTAATTGTTCATGGTTAGGAAACATAACCATCTTTGATTAACGAGCTAGTCAAGTAGAGGCATACTAGTGACACTTTGTTTGTCTATGTATTCACACATGTATTATGTTTCCGGTTAATACAATTCTAGCATGAATAATAAACATTTATCATGATTATAAGGAAATAAATAATAACTTCATTATTGCCTCTAGGGCATATTTCCTTCAGTCTCCCACTTGCACTAGAGTCAATAATCTATATTATACCGTAATGATTCTAACACCCATGGAGCCTTGGTGCTGATCATGTTTTGCTCGTGGAAGAGGCTTAGTCAATGGGTCTGCAACATTCAGATCCGTATGTATCTTGCAAATCTCTATGTCTCCCACCTGGACTAGATCCCGGATGGAATTGAAGCATCTCTTGATGTGCTTGGTCCTCTTGTGAAATCTGGATTCCTTTGCCAAGGCAATTGCACCAGTATTGTCACAAAAGATTTTCATTGGACCCGATGCACTAGGTATGACACCTAGATCGGATATGAACTCCTTCATCCAGACTCCTTCGTTTGCTGCTTCTGAAGCAGCTATGTACTCCGCTTCACATGTAGATCCCGCTACGACGCTTTGTTTAGAACCGCACCATTTGACAGCTCCACCGTTTAATGTAAACACGTATCCGGTTTGCGATTTAGAATCGTCCGGATCAGTGTCAAAGCTTGCATCAACGTAACCTTTTACGACGAGCTCTTTGTCACCTCCATATACGAGAAGCATATCCTTAGTCCTTTTCAGGTATTTCAGGATGTTCTTGACCGCTGTCCAGTGATCCACTCCTGGATTACTTTGGTACCTCCCTGCTAGACTTATAGCAAGGCACACATCAGGTCTGGTACACAGCATTGCATACATGATAGATCCTATCGCTGATGCATAGGGAACATCTTTCATATTCTCTCTATCTTCTGCAGTGGTCGGGCATTGAGTCTTACTCAATTTCACACCTTGTAACACAGGCAAGAGTCCTTTCTTTGCCTGATCCATTTTGAACTTCTTCAAAATTTTGTCAAGGTATGTTGTTTGTGAAAGTCCAATTAAGCGTCTTGATCTATCTCTATAGATCTTAATGCCTAATATGTAAGCAGCTTCACCGAGGTCTTTCATTGAAAAACTCTTATTCAAGTATTCTTTTATGCTATCCAGAAATTCTATATCATTTCCAATCAACAATATGTCATCCACATATAATATCAGAAATGCTACAGAGCTCCCACTCACTTTCTTGTAAATACAGGCTTCTCCAAAAGTCTGTATAAAACCAAATGCTTTGATCACACTATCAAAACGTTTATTCCAACTCCGAGAGGCTTGCACCAGTCCATAAATGGATCGCTGGAGCTTGCACACTTTGTTAGCTCCCTTTGGATCGACAAAACCTTCTGGTTGCATCATATACAACTCTTCTTCCAGAAATCCATTCAGGAATGTAGTTTTGACATCCATCTGCCAAAATTTCATAATCATAAAATGCGGCAATTGCTAACATGATTCGGACAGACTTAAGCATCGCTACGGGTGAGAAGGTCTCATCGTAGTCAATCCCTTGAACTTGCCGAAAACCTTTTGCGACAAGTCGAGCTTTGTAGACAGTAATATTACCGTCAGCGTCAGTCTTCTTCTTGAAGATCCATTTATTCTCAATTGCTTGCCGATCATCGGGCAAGTCAACCAAAGTCCACACTTTGTTCTCATACATGGATCCCATCTCAGATTTCATGGCTTCAAGCCACTTTGCGGAATCTGGGCTCACCATCGCTTCTTCATAGTTCGTAGGTTCATCATGATCTAGTAGCATGACTTCCAGAACGGGATTACCGTACCATTCTGGTGCGGATCTTACTCTGGTTGATCTACGAGGTTTAGTAGTATCTTGTTCTGAAGTTTCATGATCATCATCATTAGCTTCCCCACTAACTGGTGTAGGTGTCATAGAAACAGTTTTCTGTGATGTACTACTTTCCAATAAGGGAGTAGGTACAGTTACCTCGTCAAGTTCTACTTTCCTCCCACTCACTTCTTTCGAGAGAAACTCCTTCTCTAGAAAGTTTCTGAATTTAGCAACAAAAGTCTTGCCTTCGGATCTGTGATAGAAGGTGTATCCAATAGTTTCCTTTGGATATCCTATGAAGACACATTTCTCCGATTTGGGTTCGAGCTTATCAGGTTGAAGCTTTTTCACATAAGCATCGCAGCCCCAAACTTTTAGAAACGACAACTTTGGTTTCTTGCCAAACCACAGTTCATAAGGCGTCGTCTCAACGGATTTTGATGGTGCCCTATTTAACGTGAATGTGGCCGTCTCTAGAGCGTATCCCCAAAATGATAGCGGTAAATCGGTAAGAGACATCATAGATCGCACCATATCCAGTAAAGTACGATTACGACGTTCGGACACACCATTACGCTGAGGTGTTCCGGGTGGCGTGAGTTGCGAAACTATTCCACAATTTTTCAAATGTACACCAAACTCGTAACTCAAATATTCTCCTCCACGATCAGATCATAGAAACTTTATTTTCTTGTTACGATGATTTTCAACTTCACTCTGAAATTCTTTGAACTTTTCAAATGTTTTAGATTTATCTTTCATTAAGTAGATATACCCATATCTGCTTAAATCATCTGTGAAGGTGAGAAAATAACGATATCCACCACGAGCCTCAATATTCATCGGACCACATACATCTGTATGTATGATTTCCAACAAATCTGTTGCTCTCTCCATAGTACCGGAGAACGGTGTTTTGGTCATCTTGCCCATGAGGCACGGTTCGCAAGTACCAAGTGATTCATAATTAAGTGGTTCCAAAAGTCCATCAAAATGGAGTTTCTTCATGCGCTTTACACCGATATGACCTAAACGGCAGTGCCACAAATAAGTTGCACTATCATTATCAACTCTGCATCTTTTGGCTTCAACATTATGAATATGTGTGTTACTACTATCGAGATCCAGCAAGAATAGACCACTCTTCAAGGGTGCATGACCATAAAAGATATTACTCATATAAATAGAACAACCATTATTCTCTGATTTAAATGAATAACCGTCTCGCATCAAACAAGATCCAGATATAATGTTCATGCTTAACGCTGGCACCAAATAACAATTATTTAGGTCTAATACTAATCCCGAAGGTAGATGTAGAGGTAGCGTGCCAACTGCGATCACATCCACTTTGGAACCGTTTCCCACGCGCATCGTCACCTCGTCCTTAACCAATCTTCGCTGGATCCGTAGTCCCTGTTTCGAGTTGCAAATATTAGCAACAGAACCAGTATCAAATACCCAGATTCTACTGCGAGCATTAGTAAGGTACACATCAATAACATGTATATCACATATACCTTTGTTCACCTTGCCATCCTTCTTATCCGCCAAATACTTGGGGCAGTTCCGCTTCCAGTGACCAGTCTGCTTGCAATAAAAGCACTCAGTTTCAGGCTTAGGTCCAGGTTTGGGTTTCTTCTCTTGAGCAGCAACTTGCTTGCCGTTATTTTTGAAGTTCCCCTTCTTCTTCCCTTTGCCCTTTTTCTTGAAACTAGTGGTCTTGTTGACCATCAACACTTGATGCTCCTTCTTGATTTCTACCTCCGCAGCTTTCAGCATCGCGAAGAGCTCGGGAATAGTCTTGTTCATCCCTTGTATATTATAGTTCATCACGAAGCTCTTGAAGCTTGGTGGCCTTGATTGAAGAATTCTGTCAATGACGCTATCATCTGGAAGATTAACTCCCAATTGAATCAAGTGATTATTATACCCAGACATTTTGAGTATATGCTCACTGACAGAACTGTTCTCCTCCATCTTGCAGCTATAGAACTTATTGGAGACTTCATATCTCTCAATCCGGGCATTTGCTTAAAATATTAACTTCAACTCCTGAAACATCTCATATGCTCCATGACGTTCAAAACGTCGTTGAAGTCCCGATTCTAAGCCGTAAAGCATGGCGCACTGAACTATCGAGTAGTCATCAGCTTTGCTCTGCCAGACGTTCATAACATCCGGCGTTGCTCCTGCAGCAGGCCTGGCACCCAGCGGTGCTTCCAAGACGTAATTCTTCTGTGCAGCAATGAGGATAATCCTCAAGTTACGGACCCAGTCCGTGTAATTGCTACCATCATCTTTCAACTTTGCTTTCTCAAGGAACGCATTAAAATTCAATGGAACAACAGCACGAGCCATCTATCTACAATCAAACATAAACAAGCAAGATGCTAATCAGGTACTAAGTTTCATGATAAATTTAAGTTCAGTTAATCAAGTTAATTAAAGAACTCCCACTTAGATAGACATCCCTCTAATCCTCTAAGTGATTACGTGATCCAAATCAACTAAACCATAACCGATCATCACGTGAGATGGAGTAGTTTTCAATGGTGAACATCGTTATGTTGATCATATCTACTATATGATTCACGCTTGACCTTTCGGTCTCCGTGTTCCGAGGCCATATCTGTATATGCTTGGCTCGTCAAGTATAACCTGAGTATTCCGTGTGTGTAACTGTTTTGCACCCGTTGTATTTGAACGTAGAACCTATCACACCCGATCATCACGTGGTGTCTCAGCATGAAGAACTTTCGCAACGGTGCATACTCAGGGAGAACACTTCTTGATAATTTAGTGAGAGATCATCTTATAATGCTACCGTCAATCAAAGCAAGATAAGATGCATAAAAAGGATAAACATCACATGCAATCAATATAAGTGATATGATATGGCCATCATCATCTTGTGCTTGTGATCTCCATCTCTGAATCACCGTCGTGATCACCATCATCACCGGCGTGACACCTTGATCTCCATCGTAGCATCGTTGTCCTCTCACCAAGCTTGTGCTTCCACGACTATCACTACCGCTTAGTAATAAAGTAAAGCATTACATCGCGATTTCATTGCATACAATAAAACGACAACCATAAGGCTCCTGCCAGTTGCCGATAACTAAGTTACAAAACATGATCATCTCATACAATAAAATTCAGCATCATGTCTTGACCATATCACATCACAACATGCCCTGCAAAAACAAGTTAGACGTCCTCTACTTTGTTGTTGCAAGTTTTACGTGGCTGCTACGGGCTTAAGCAAGAACCAATCTCACCTACGCATCAAAACCACAACGATAGTTTGTCAAATAGACTCCGTTTTAACCTTCGCAAGGACCGGGCGTAGCCATACTCGGTTCAACTAAAGTTGGAGAGACAGTCGCCCGCAAGCCACCTATGTGAAAAGCACGTCGGGGAAACCGGTCTCGCGTAAGCGTACGCGTAAGGTTGGTCCGGGTCGTCTCGTCCAACAATGCCGCCGAACCAAAGTATGACATGCTGGTAGGCAGTATGACTTATATCGCCCACAACTCACTTGTGTTCTACTCGTGCATATAACATCAACATAAATAACCTAGGCTCGGATGCCACTGTAGGGTTTCGTAGTAATTTCAAAAAAATTCCTACGCACACGCAGGATCATGTGATGCATTGCAACGAGAGGGGAGAGTGTTGTCTACGTACCCACGTAGACCGACTGCGGAAGCGATACACAACGTAGAGGAAGTAGTCGTACGTCTTCACGATCCAACCGATCAAGCACCGAAACTACGGCACCTCCGAGTTCGTGCACACGTTCAGCTCGATGACGATCCCCGGACTCCGATCCAGCAAAGCGTCGGGGAAGAGTTCCGTCAGCACGACGGCGTGGTGACGATCTTGATGCACTACAGCAGCAGGGGTTCGCCTAAACTCCGCTACAGTATTATCGAGGACTATGGTAGCAGGGGGCACCGCACATGGCTAAGGAATAGATCATGTGGATCAACTTGTGTGTTTTAGGGTGCCTCTGCCTCAGTATATAAAGGACAAGAGGGGGGGAGGCTGGCCGGCCAAGGTGTGGCGCGCCAGGAGAGTCCTACTCCCTCTGGGAGTAGGATTCCCCCCCCCCCCAATCCTAGTTGGAATAGGATTCACGGAGGGGGAAAAGAGAGAGAGGGGGCCGGCCACCTCTCCTAGTCCTAATAGGACTAGGGGAAGGGGGAGGCGCACAGCCCCTGTAGGGCTGCCTCTTCTCTTTTCCACTAAGGCCCATCGTGGCCCATTTAGCTCCCGGGGGGTTCCGGTAACCTTCCCGGTACCCCGGTAAAATCCCGATTTCACCCGGAACACTTCCGATATCCAAACATAGGCTTCCAATATATCAATCTTTATGTCTCAACCATTTCGAGACTCCTCGTCATGTCCGTGATCACATCTGGGACTCCGAACAACCTTCGGTACATCAAAATGCATAAACTCATAATATAACTGTCATCGTAACCTTAAGCGTGCAGACCCTACGGGTTCGAGAACAATGTAGACATGACCGAGACACGTCTTCGGTCAATAACCAATAGCGGGACCTGGATGCCCATATTGGCTCCTACATATTCTACGAAGATCTTTATCGGTCAGACCGCATAACAACATACGTTGTTCCCTTTGTCATCGGTATGTTACTTGCCCGAGATTCGATCGTCGGTATTCCAGTACCTAGTTCAATCTCGTTACCGGCAAGTCTCTTTACTCGTTCTGTAATACATCATCCCGCAACTAACTCATTTAGTTTCAATGCTTGCAAGGCTTAAGTGATGTGCATTACCGAGAGGGCCCAGAGATACCTCTCCGACAATCGGAGTGACAAAACCTAATCTCGAAATACGCCAACCCAACATCTACCTTTGGAGACACCTGTAATGCTCCTTTATAATCACCCAGTTACGTTGTGATGTTTGGTAGCACCCAAAGTGTTCCTCCGGCAAATGGGAGTTGCATAATCTCATAGTTATAGGAACATGTATAAGTCATGAAGAAAGTAATAGCAACATACTAAAGAATCGGGTGCTAAGCTAATGGAATGGGTCATGTCAATCAGATCATTCAACTAATGATGTGACCTCGTTAATCAAATAACAACTCATTGTTCATGGTTAGGAAACATAACCATCTTTGATTAACGAGCTAGTCAAGTAGAGGCATACTAGTGATACTTTGTTTGTCTATGTATTCACACAAGTATTATGTTTCCGGTTAATACAATTCTAGCATGAATAATAAACATTTATCATGATTATAAGGAAATAAATAATAACTTTATTATTGCCTCTAGGGCATATTTCCTTTACAGGTAACTGTACCTGCTCCCTTATTGGAAAGTAGTTCATCACAAAAATCTGTTTCTGTGACTCCTACACCAATTAGTGAGGAAGCTAATGATGATGATCATGTAACTTCAGATCAAGTTACTACCGAACCTCGTAGGTCAACCAGAGTGAGATCCGCACCAGAGTGGTACGGTAATCCTGTTCTGGAGGTCATGTTAATTGACCATGACGAACCTACAAACTATGAGGAAGCAATGATGAGCCCAGATTCCGCGAAATGGCTTGAGGCCATGAAATCTGAGATGGGATCCATGTATGAGAACAAAGTGTGGACTTTGGTTGACTTGCCCGATGATTGGCAAGCCATAGAAATTAAATGGATCTTTGATAAACCACAAGTATAGGGGATCACAATAGTTTTTGATAAGTAAGAGTGTCGAACCCAACAAAGAGCTAAAGGTAGAACAAATATTCCCTCAAATTCTATCGATCACCGATACAACTCTACGCACGCTTCACGTTTGCTTTACCTAGAACAAGTATGAAACTAGAAGTACTTTGTAGGTGTTGTTGGATAGGTTTGCAAGATAATAAAGATTACGTAAATAAAAAGTAGGGGCTGTTTAGATAAATAAACAATAAAGTAAATATAGCGAGTGTGGAAAAGTGGTGGTAGGAGTTGTGAAATTGCCCCTAAGCAATTGACTACTTTACTAGACCGATAGCAAGTATTATGTGGGAGAGGCCACCGCTAGCATGTCATCCCTAACATGGAATTCTATGCACTTATGATTGGAACTGTTAGCAAGCATCCGCAACTACTAACGTTCATTAAGGTAAAACCCAACCATAGCATTAAGATATATTGCCCCCCCTTCAATCCCGTATGCATCAATTTCTATGCTAGGTTGAAGCTTCTGTCACTCTTGCCCTCCAATACATAGTCCTATCAACATACAACTAACCCTAGGGTGTGAACCACACGCGCAATCATATGATGGGCACCAAAGGACAGCAACATAACCACAAGCAAATTAAATCAATCATAGCAATTCATCAACCACCGATAGGACAACGAAAATCTACTCAGACATCATAGGATGGCAACACATCATTGGATAATAATATGAAGCATAAAGCACCATGTTCAAGTAGAGGGTGCAGCGGGTTGCGGGAGAGTGGACTGCTGTAGATAGAGGGGGGAAGGTGACGGAGATGTTGGTGAAGATGGTGGAGGTGTTGGTGTAGATCGCGGTGATGATGATGGCCCCTAGTGGCACTCCGGTGCCACCGGAAGCGAGGGGGAGAGAGCCCCCCTCCTTCTTCTTCTTCCTTGACCTTCTACCTAGATGGGAGAATGGTTTCCCCTCTGGTCCATGATATCCATGGCATTGGAGGGGCGAGATCCCCTCCGAGATTGGATCTGTCTCTCTGTCTCTCTCTGTTTCTGCGTTCCCAGATTCTTCCCTTTCACCGTTTCTTATATTCCCGGAGATCCGCAACTCTGATTGGTCTGAAATTTTAACACGATCTCTATCCGGATATTAGCTTTCTTGCGGCGAAAGAAGGGCATCAACCGCCTTACGGGTGGCCCACGAGGGTCAGGGGTGCGCCCAGGGGGGCAGGCACGCCCCCTGCCTCGTGGCCACCTCGGGCACCGTCTCGCGTGGATTTTTCTTCCCAAAAATCATATATATTCCAAAAAAAATCTTCGTCAGTTTTTATCCTGTTTGGACTCCGTTTGATATGGATATTCTGTGAAACAAAAAACATGCAACAAACAGGAACTGGCACTGGGCACTGGATCAATATGTTAGTCCCAAAAATAGTATAAAAAGTTGCCAAAAGTATATGAAAGTTGTAGAATATTTGCATGGAACAATCAAAAATTATAGATACGACAGAGACGTATCAACATCCCTAAGCTTAATTCCTGCTCGTCCTCGAGTAGGTAAATGGTAAAAAAGATAATTTTTGATGTGGAATGCTACCTAGCATAATCTCGATCATGTAATTTAATCATGGCATGAATATTAAGATACGAGTGATTCAAAGCAATAGTCTATCATTTGACATAAAAACAATAATACTTCAAGCCTACTAATAAAGCAATCATGTCTTTTCAAAATAACATGGCCAAAGAAAGTTATCCCTACAAAATCATATAGTCTGGCTATGCTCCATCTTCACCACACAAAATATTCACATCATGCACAACCCCGATGACAAGCCAAGCAATTGTTTCATAGTTTTGATGTTCTCAAACCTTTTCAACTTTCACGCAATACATGAGCGTGATCCATGGACATAGCACTATAGGTGGAATAGAATATGATGGTGGAGAAGACAAAAAGGAGAAGATAGTCTCACATCAACTAGGCATATCAACGGGCTATGGAGATGCCCATCAATAGATATCAATGTGAGTGAGTAGGGATTGCCGTGCAACGGATGCACTAGAGCTATAAGTGTAAGAAAGCTCCAACTGAAACTAAGTGGGTGTGCATCCAACTTGCTTGCTCATGAAGACCTCGGGCATTTGAGGAAGCCCATCATCGGAATATACAAGACAAGTTCTATAATGAAAATTCCCACTAGTATATGAAAGTGATAACTCAAGAGACTATCTATATGAAGAACATGGTGCTACTTTGAAGCACAAGTGTGGAAAAAGGATAGTAGCACTGCCCCTTCTCTCTTTTTCTCTCATTTTTTGTTTTTATATTATTTTTATATTATTTTTTGGTGGGCTTCTATGGCCTCTTTTATTTTTTTGTAAAGTTCGGAGTCTCATCCCGACTTATGGGGGAATCATAGTCTCCATCATCCTTTCCTCACTGGGGCAGTGCTCTAATAATGATGATCATCACACTTTTATTTACTTACAACTCAATATTACAACTCAATGTCTATAACAAAGTATGACTCTATATGGATGCCTCCGGCGGTGTACCGGGATGTGCAATGATCTAGCGTAGCAATGACATCAAAAAACGGACAAGCCATGAAAACATCATGCTAGCTATCTTACGATCATGCAAAGCAATATGACAATGAATGCTCAAGTCATGTATATGATGATGATGGAAGTTGCATGGCAATATATCTCAGAATGGCTATGGAAATGCCATGATAGGTAGGTATGGTGGCTGTTTTGAGGAAGGTATATGGTGGGTTTTTGGTACCGGCGAAAGTTGTGCGGTACTAGAGAGGCTAGCAATGGTGGAAGGGTGAGAGTGTGTATAATCTATGGACTCAACATTAGTCATAAAGAACTCACATACTTATTGCAAAAATCTATTAGTCATCTAAACAAAGTACTACGCGCATGCTCCTAGGGGGATAGATTGGTAGGAAAAGACCATCGCTCGTCCCCGACCGCCACTCATAAGGAAGACAATCAATAAATAAATCATGCTCCGACTTCGTTACATAACGGTTCACCATACGTGCATGCTACGGGAATCACAAACCTCAACACAAGTATTTCTACTAATCCACAACTACCCACTAGCATGACTCTAATATCACCATCTTTATATCGCAAAACTATTGCAAGGAATCAAACATATCAAATTCAGTGATCTACAAGTTTTATGTAGGATTTTATGAATAACCATGTGAATGACCAATTCCTGTCATCTCTCTAAATTGATATAAGTGAAGCAAGAGAGTTTAATTCTTTCTATAAAAGATATTCCCGTGCTCTAACAAATCTAAGTGAAGCAAAAGAGCATTCTACAAATGGCGGTTTTCTATGTAAAGAGAAACAGGCAATCCAAACTTGAAATGATATAAGCGAAGCACACGAAGCATTCTATAAAGCCATACTCAAAAGATATAAGTGAAGTGCAATGAGAATTCTATAAATAAACCAAGGACTATCTCATACCAGCATGGTGCATAAAAGAAAGATGAAAACTAAATGCAAAAGACGCTCCAAGTTTGCACATATCGCATGAACGAAACAAATCCGAAAACATACCGATACTTGTTGAAGAAAGAGGGATGCCTTCCGGGGCATCCCCAAGCATAGATGCTTGAGTCTCCTTGAATATTTGCTTGGGGTGCCTCGGGCATCCCAAATATTGAGCTCTTGCCTCTCTTCCTTCTTCTCACATCGAGACCTTCTCGATCATCGAACACTTCATCCACACAAAACTTCAACAGAAAACTCGGTAAGATCCGTTAGTATAATAAAGCAAATCACTACTCTAAGTACTGTTGCAAACCAATTCATATTTTGTTTTTGCATTGTGTCTACTGTGGTATAACTTTTTCATGGCTTAATCCACTAGTATAAATTGATAGTTTCATCAAAACAAGCAAACTATGCATCAAAAACAGAATCTGTCTAAAACAGAACAGTCTGTAATAATCTGAACATTAACCATACTTCTGATACTTGAAAAATTCTAAAAAAATTAGGAAAAATACAAAATTTGTATAGGAAGACACTGCAAAAAGAATCAGAACCATTTGACGTTCCAGATAAAAATTTAAAATCGCGCACTACAGCCAAAGTTTCTGTCCTGCACTGTACAGACCATCAAGCAAATGTAAACATCCTAAAGGCAAACCTTGGCACATTATTTTTATAATACAATGGAATTGTACAAGGGGATAATTATTTTTATTGAAAAGTTTTTGTAATCAAGATTCACAAAGTTTCCGTGAGCATGAACAAAGTTCAAGGCTAGCTCCCACTTCAACAATGCTTGTCTTTCTCACTTTCGCTTTCCTTTTTGAAAAAGTTGTGGGTTCCCCTCTTTATTTTTGTTTTTTTAAACTATATGAAAGCACTCAACAGAAATAAATGACTCCCTAAAACTTCCGGTTGTCTCCCTGACAGTGCTTTCTTTAAAGCCATTAAGCTAGGCATATAGTGCTCAAGTAGTGAATCCACCCGGATCCCAAGGTATATCAAAGCCAATTTTAATTAACAATGATTTATAATTTAGTAGTGAGCACAAAGTAACATATATCATGTAACTATGAAGTCTAACTCTCTTCCTATGCATCGGCATGTCATAAAAGAACAATTCATGCACACATAGTAAAGGCCAATGCATAGTATAAACAGTTTCTTGCAATTTTATCATATTGGAAACATAGAGAGGTGGAGATATAGTTCCTCTCTAATAATAATTGCAAGTAGGAGCATCAAACACATGCATATTATATCTATCAAAATCATCATGTGTAATAGTAAAACACAACCCATCAATATAATCCTTAATAAGGGCAAACTTCTCCGATATAGTGTAGTCGGGAGAATTCAAAGAGATAATAGGACTATCATGTGTGGGTGCAATAGCAACAATTTCATGTTTAACATAAGGAACTATAGCAAGTTCATCTCAATAAGAATAATTCATATTGGCATCTTGACCACAAGAATAGCAAGCATCATCAAAAAGGGATATTTCAAAAGAATCAACGGGGTCATAACAATCATCATAGCAATCATCCTCCAGTAAGCACGAAGGGAAATTAAACAATGTATGAGTTTAAGAGTTACTCTCATTAGAAGGTGGGCACGGGTAGCTAATCCGCTCTTCCTCCTTTTGTTCTTCGTTCTCCTCATCATCTTTTTCATCCAATGAGATCACAGTTTCATCAATTTCTTCTTCCATAGACTCCTGCAAAATATTAGTCTCTTCTTGGGCAGCGGAGTAGTCCTCAATATATGGTTCAACATAGGCATTAGAAGCATAATTATCATAGCAATATTTAAGTATGGAAAAATTTTCAGATTTGTAAAGAGCAGCATCATACTTTTCAATCAAAGAAGCAATTTCGTAAGCACCCTTAAAAGCAAAAAAATTCTTCAATTTGTTGAACATCATAGTAACTACAAGCACCCTTAGCATACGAAGATACGATTCCATTATCACTAAACTCACATTGATAGGGAAGGTGTTTCTCAGGGTTTTCAGAACAACAAGTAAAATCATATATTTCACATAAATTCCAAGCATAGCATTGCAAACGATGAATTTGACCCAGTAAAAGTTTCCCTTTTTTAGATATTCGGTGTCACACATAACAAGCATGCTCATATAAGGATTTTCCCTCAACTAAGCTAGTTGGGGTTTCAGCACGAGCACATAGGGATCGAAGATGATCCAAGTAATAGGCTTCAGTAGTGTGATAGATTTTGAGTGGTTCTTCAACCATTGGTTCAGTAGGTACAACTAATTTTTTTGGTATTTTGTGTTTCCTACCCATAACTAAAGATAGAAAACAACTAAGAACAGCAAATAAAAATTACTTAGTGATAAAGCAAACAAGCACACACGAGAATATTCACCCCACGCTATGACTCCCCGGCAACGGCGCCAGAAAAAGGTCTTGATAACCCACAAGTATAGGGGACCGCAACATTTTTCGATAAGTAAGAGTGTCGAACCCAACGAGGAGATAAAGGTATAACAAATATTCCCTCAAGTTCTATCGACCACCGATACAACTCTACGCACACTTGACGTTCGCTTTACCTAGAACAAATATGAAACTAGAAGTACTTTGTAGGTGTTGTTGGATAGGTTTGTGATACGTCTCCAACGTATCTTTAATTTTTGATTGCTCCATGCTATGTTATCTACTGTTTTGGGCAATATTGGGCTTTATTATACACTTTTATATCATTTTTGGGACTAACCTATTAACCGGAGGCCCAACCCAGAATTGTTGTTTTTTGCCTATTTTAATGTTTCGAACAAAAGGAATATCAAACGGAGTCGAAACAGAATGAAACCAACTGGACAAGTTATTTTTGGAAGGAAAGATATCGGAAGAACTTGGAGTGCACGTCAGGAAAGGAACGAGGGAGCCACGAGGCAGGGGGGCGCCCACCCCCCTAGGGCGCGCCCTCCACCCTCGTGGGCCCCTCGTGGCTCCCCTGACGCATCTCTTTTACCCATATACACCCACATACCCTAAAACTATCGAGGAGCACAATAGATCGGGAGTTCCACCGCCACAAGCCTCCATAGCCACCGAAAGCCAATCTAGACCCGTTCCGGCACCCTGCCGGAGGGGGAATCCTTCTCCGGTGGCCATCTTCATCATCCTGGTGCTCTCCATGACGAGGAGGGAGTAGTTCTCCCTAGGGGCTGAGGGTATGTACGAGTAGCTATGTGTTTGATCTCTCTCTCTCTCTCTCTCTCTCTCTTGTGTTCTTGAGGTGGTACAATCTTGATGTATCGCGAGCTTTGCTATTATAGTTGGATCCTATGATGTTTTCTCCCCCCTCTACTCTCTTGTAATGAATTGAGTTTCCCCTTTGAAGTTATCTTATCGGATTGAGTCTTTAAAGATTTGAGAACACTTGATGTATGTCTTGCCGTGCGTATCTGTGGTGACAATGTGATACCACGTGATTCACTTGATGTATGTTTTGGTGATAAACTTGTGGGTTTCGCCCATGAACCTATGCATAGGGGTTGGGACACGTTTTCATCGTGATTCTCCGGTAGGAACTTTGGGGCACTCTTTGAGGTTCTATGTGTTGGTTGAATAGATGAATCTGAGATTGTGTGGTGCATATCGTATAACCATACCCACGGATACTTGAGGTGACATTGGAGTATCTTGGTGACATTAGGGTTTTGGTTGATTTGTGTCTTCAGGTGTTATTCTAGTACGAACTCTAGGGCTGTTTGTGACACTTATAGGAATAACCCAACGGATTGATTGGAAAGAATAACTTTGAGGTGGTTTTGTACCCTACCATAATCTCTTCGTTTGTTCTCCGCTATTAGTGACTTTGGAGTGACTCTTTGTTGCATGTTGATGGATAGTTATGTGATCCAATTATGTTATTATTGTTGAGAGAACTTGCACTAGTGAAAGTATGAACCCTAGGCCTTGTTTCAACGCATTGCAATACCGTTTACGCTCACCTTTATTATTAGTTACCTTGCTGTTTTTATAATTTCAGATTACAAATACCCATATCTACTATCCATATACCACTTGTATCACCATCTCTTCGCCGATCTAGTGCACCTATACAATTTACCATTGTATTGGGTGTGTTGGGGACACAAGAGACTCTTTGTTATTTGGTTGCAGGGTTGATTGAGAGAGACCATCTTCATTCTATGCCTCCAACGGATTGATAAACCTTAGGTCATCCACTTGAGGGAAATTTGCTACTGTCCTACAAACCTCTGCACTTGGAGGCCCAACAACGTCTACAAGAAGAAGGTTGTGTAGTAGACATCAAGCTCTTTTCTAGCGCCGT
Organism: Triticum timopheevii; assembly: GCA_963921465.1. Lineage (NCBI taxonomy): Eukaryota > Viridiplantae > Streptophyta > Magnoliopsida > Poales > Poaceae > Triticum > Triticum timopheevii. Next base: position 621,891,749 of record OY997265.1, read on the forward strand.
TGCCGGGGAGGTTAGCGCTTGAAGGTATATCTTTAGATCTTGCAATCGAATCTTTTTGTTTCTTGTTTTAGCACTAGTTTAGTTTATAAAAGAAAACTATAAAAAATTGGAATTGAGTTTGTCTCATACGCTTCACCTTTTTAATATCTTTCGTAAGTATGGTGGAAAGGAAAATTGTGCTCAAATGCTAGAAGAAGAAATCTATAAAATGTTTGGCACTAAATATTCGAATGATGAGCATGATTGCAATGTTGTTAGTATGAATTCCTTGAATATCCATGATGCTAATGATATGCAAAGCCACAAGCTTGCACTACAAAAAAAGACACATCCGTGACATTTTGGGCCGAATGAAATTTTTTTCTGTCATACATATGACACTTCTATGACGATAATTGTGACAAAACCCGGTATCATCGTAGATGTGGTGGGCTCCTACTTCTATGAAAAAAATCATGACAGAAAATGGGCTTTTCGTCCTGGGCGGGCCGGAGACGCAGCGTCATGACATTCTTTGGGCCGTCCATGATGGAAAAAACCGTGGTAGAAGCGGGGGGAGGAAAATTTCGGGGAGTTCCCGGTTACGGTGGGATGTCGGGGGTCGAGCGATGCGCGTTTCTCTCGTACACGTACGCGCGTGTGTGCGAGGCGTTGGCTCTAACTGAACTCAAGCGAGGCGTTGGGCTCTAACTGAACCCGAGCGATTGCACTGCAGGCTACGCGTTACTGAACCCGAGCGATCGATCGATGGCTGTTAACTGAACCCGATCGAGCGATTCCTTCGCTACTGCTGCTAACTGAAGTCGATCGATGGGATGAATAGTGAGTGTTGCGGGGGGGGGGGGGGGTTGGATGAACAGTGAGCGGTGGCGTTGCCTCTGGATGAATAGGACCCCGTGGTGTGGTGGAGGGCTGGATGAACAGTAAACGGTGGAGGGGTGCCCGTGGAGGGGTGGAGGGCTGGATGAACAGTAAACGGTGGAGGGGTGCCCGTGGAGGGGTGGATGAACAGGAACCCGTGGTGTGGAGGGCTGGATGAATAGTAGATGGTGGAGGGGTGGTTGAACAGGACCCCGTGGTGTGGAGAGCTGGATGAACAGTAGACGGTGGAGGGGTGGTTGAACAGTAGCCGGTGGAGTAGCGCGCGGTGGAGGCTAGATGAACAGGAGCCCGTGGAGGCTCGAGGAGGTCGACGGTGGAGATGAACAGTATCCCGTGGAGTCCCGTTTTGCGGTACGCCACACCCCTCCCGATCAACAGGACCCCCGTTTCGACCGTAGCGCTCCAACACAAGTCCGTTTCCTCCGTTTTGCGGTACGCCACACCCCTCCCGATCAACAGGACCCCCGTTTCGACCGTAGGAGGTCCGTTTCCTCCGTTTTGCGGTACGCCAGACCCCTCCCGATGAACAGGACCCCGTTTCGAACGTGGCCGGTCGAACACAAGGCCGTTTTCTTCGTTCCGCGGTACGTCAGGCCTCGTTTCCATCGCCTGTTCCGTCCAAGCCCTCCCGATGAACATGACGCATTCTGTTGCCTCCCCATGAACACGACGCATTCCGTTGCCTCCCCATGAACACGACGACGACGCTGTTTCTCCATTCCGACCCAGCCATGTACACGAGCCCTCGCCGTACGTATGCGCGAGTAGGCGTTCGAGACCCCGCCCGTATGTACACATACGTGGCCGTATTTTCTTTCTTGCACCCTGGCCGCTATATGTACGTGTAAATGCTACGTGCGTGCCTCTACTACGACACGTGTGCGCCTCTACATCGACCAGTATGTACGTACACGTTCGCGACCAGAATGACAACGTTACGTACGCTTCAACCAGGTGGGTCCCGACTGTCAGGCACTTCCTTGCCTGCGAAGATGTAGCTGGTCGGTCCCAGCAGTCAGGGGGCGAATCGTTTTTTTTGCCCGGACACACCTTCCTTGCGTGCGAAGATGTAGCTGGTGGGTCCTAGCAGTCAGGGGGAAACGTTTTTTTCGCAAAATACGATGGCCCGTCCAGTGGGTCCCGCTGTCAGGTGGAGGAATAATTATTTTGCACGTAATAAGGAGGCACTTCCTTGCTGCGGCCGTGGACCTAGCTGTCAGCCTCTCCACGTACAGTCCACGTCCGATGGAAGCCGTTCCTTGACCACGTTGACCGTGCCGCGCCGAGAGCACCAGGGCGGTGGACGGCGGCGAGGCCTAGGAAGGGGACGACGCGGAGCCGGGGAAGACGCGGCAGTGGATGCCCACGCATAGAGGAGTACGAGGGTTCACTGGTTCGCTGCGTGTGAGGCTGCCGTCGCCGCAGAATAACAGGGGGTGTGGGTGAGTAGAGGGATGGCCTGGCCAGCGGTGGGAGTAGTAGGGGGCGGTGAGGCCTCCGCCGCATCGCAGCCGGCCACGGGAGGCAGGAGCACGAGGCACGACCGGCGCTGGTTTGGGCGGTTGGAGCAAGAAGACCAGAGGTTGAAGAAGCACTACGGCTATTGGATGGACATCGTACGGTCACTGGAGCTAGAATTGTGCATATTGACTAAGTTGACAAAGCCCTCCGTCCCCGGCAACTTAGTAGGCCCACAAGTCAGCCTCCCACCAAGGTGTGTCCCAGCTAGCAGGGGGTATTCATTTTTTGAGCGTAATAAGGAGGCACTTCCTTGCGTGCGAAGATATAGCTGGTGGGTCCAAGCTGTCAGTGGCGGTAACGTTTTTTTCGCGAAATACAGAGGCCCTTTCGGTGGGTCCCTGATGTCAGGTGGAGGAATCATTATTTTGCGCGTAATAAGGAGGCATTTCCTTGCGTGCGGCCGTGGACCCAGCTGTCGGCCTCTCCACGTACAGTCCACTTCAGATGCATGTCGGTCGTTGACCACGTTGACTAGGCCGCGCCAAGAGCACCAGGGCGGTGGACGACGGCGAGGCTTAGGAAGGGAACGACACAGAGGCAGGGAAGACTCGGCAGTTGTTTCCCACACGGAGGGGAGTACGACTATACAAGGGTTTACTGGTTCGTCTGCCGTCGCCGGAGAATAACAACAGGTGTGGGTGAGTAGAGGGATGGCTAGGCCAGCGATGGGAGTACGGTGGGGCGGTGAGGCCTGCGCGGCAGCAGAGCCGGCCGCGGGGAGGAGGGAGCAGGCACTCCCGCCGGCGCCTGTTTGAGCGGCTGGAGCAGGAAGAGCAGAGATTGAAGAAGCACGACGGCCGTTGGATGGCCATCCAACAGTCACTGCTTGTGCGTCAACCTTTTTTTAGGAAAGCCTCAAATCTATGGAAAACAGCATACAGCCCATCTGCCATTATTTCTAATAATTTACAGCCCATTTGCTAATTATTAAGGTTTTTTTGGAGCCCATATTCTTTTTGTTAGCATTACAGCCCATATTGTGGCCACGGTTAAAAAATTATATGAAATTTTGCATACTTCGGTGCAGTCCGAACTGTTATTAATCCCGAAATTTTGACTCACATTCAAACTGATTTTAAAAATAAATGTATATCAATATAAAATCCAACAAATTCTCCACGTATAAAAATTAATGTAATTTCAAATCTCGAAATGAAGAAAAGATATTTGAAACTAATTGCCGGTTTGATGTGTTTTAAATATGTGTAGCCCATTTCTCATTACTGATGGGTCATTTTCTCGGCCAGCCGAATGAAAGCTCTCCTCGTCTTGAAAGATTTTCGGCCCAACAGGCCTGACAAAGCGACTTACTTGGCAAATCACAAAAAAAACTGGGCTGTGGCCGTGGACCCAGCTGTCAGCCTCTCCACGTACAATACTCTTCCGATGGAATGTCGTTGACCATGTTGACCACGCCGCGCCGAGAGCAGCAAGGCGGTGGATGACGGTGAGGCCTAGGAAGGGGACGACACGGAGCCAGGGAAGACGCGGCAGTGGATGCCCACGTGGAGAGGAGTACGAGGGTTCACTGGTTCGACTGCGGTGTGAGGTTGCTGTCACCGCAGGGCCTGGCGAGCGGTGGGAGTAGTAGGGGGCGATGGGGCCTCATCGGCAGCACAGCCGACCACTGGAGGCAGGAGCAGGCGGTCTCCCCGGCGCTGGTTTGTGCGGCTGGTGCAAGAAGAGCAGCGATTGAAGAAGCAGTAGGACCGTTCGATTCAAATCCAACGGTTACTGCTGCTAGAATCGTTTGTTGACTAAGTTGACAAGCCATGCGTACGCGTCAACTTAGCAGGCCCACAGGTCAGCCTCCCAACCGGTGTGCCCCAGATGTCAGTGGGTGGAATCATTTTTTTTGCGTAATAAGGAGGCAGTTGATTGCGTGCGGCCAGGCCAGCGGAGGGAGTAGGGTGGGCCGGGGAAGCCTGCGCGGCACCACAGCGGGCCATAAGAGGAGGGAGCAGGCAGTCCCGCCGGCGCTAGTTTAGGCGGCTGGAGCAGGAAGATTAGAGATTGAAGAAGCACGTCGGCCGTTGGATGGACATCCAACACTAACTGCTGCTAGAATCGTGTGTTCACTGACAAAGCCTTGCATAAACAAGTCAGCCTCGAAATCTGTGGCGTGTACAACCCATTTGCTATTATTTTTATAATTTTTACTCATTTTCTAATTCAATGGAATTTATTGCAGCCCGTTTTCCATTTTTAGAATTGCTGGCCATTTTCTGGTCAGTACCAGGGTCAAAAAATTAACTAAATATGTGGGAAATTTTAAAAATTCGCAAATTTTTGCTGGGGAACGAAATATTCTTAATCCAAAAATTAATAGCCATACTAAAACAAATTTAAAAATAAATTAGTACTATGTCATGTTAAATCCAATGAAATACATATAAGATATGAGTGAAGAACAAAAACAAAAAAAAAGAAACTTATATCCCATTTGCTATAATTTTTTTGGAATTTTCAACCCCTTTTGATATTACTTTTAACAGACATTGACCATACTCTTAAGCCAGGCCAAAATGCATCCCTCCTCGTCCTGAAAGATTTGCAACCCAGTAATTCGGAGAAAACAAATAGGCCTAGCTTGGGTATTCTTCAAAAATAAATACTGGGCTACCTATTTTCCCAAAGAACTGGTGCATGAGCATTTAGCTTTATTTATTTATTTACTTATTTATATTTAGGGGACCATGAGCATGTACCTGAGCCGGATCCATGTGAGAGCCTCCCTTCTAGTTAATTATGGGCTTCTCTATTGGGCCTTCATCAGTGGGCTGCATGTTATCAACAAGTGGAAAATGTGTTTCGAGTTTCAAAAAAAATGTGTTCCGTATGATATATAGTATGCGCTACGTCGGTACGGGGCACTAAAGGTTCGAACCGTGCAACGACTTCCAAAACATTGTGTTTGTCGTTCTAACAACACATTTATTCAACCAACAGACAAAATATACTACTGATTGCACATTGAAAACAACAGCAGCAGCAACCAGGGCTGGGGGTGCAACAAAAACAGTAAGCAGGCCAGAAGAGTGAAGACACAGCTCTCTCTTCCAAACCAAACATCAGCCATCATTACAAAAGGGCTACCAAAAAAGAACAAGTATATGCATCAAACTAAATAAAGATCCTACTATACCAAGTGTATGCATCTAACTAACTGGCTCAGTTAGACGTTACTATTTATTAAGCTGTGGAGATTGGCTGACGGCTTGAACCAGATGGGTGCCTGACAGGGGAAACTCTAGCCATCAGGTCGAAGTCTGATACTTGCGACCCTCTCTCCTACTTTGGGCTGTAGAGCGTGGCGACACATATCAGGGTATGGTGCATGTAGAGATGCATGGTATGCTGTGTACACACAGTTTTGCCTGATGAACGAAACCGTGCTGCCATCATGATCCTTGCCGTCGGTTATCTCCTGCTTAATCAGATAATTCAGTCCGACAAACAGAGAGCGTGTACCAAGGCTACTTACCAGCCTCCAGTCAAAAATTCCCGAAGGCCTAGAGAAGCTGGGATCCTGCTCAAAGACCTTGTAGTGACTGTGATTGTATTCCACGAAACAACACGTCCGGTACGTGTGAACGATCATCAATCTTTCGCCGTCGTCTGATCGAGCCAGGAACCACCTGCAACTGCCATGCCGCTTTTTTTGAAAGTTTCTGGGATTAGGAAGGGTAGGGACACCAGGCGGCCTACAACATCATATCAAGTTGGAGTCAAATAAAAAAGGGCTCTTGGTTTAGTCAATTCTAAGAACAGCATGTTATGAGCATGAATATTTTATCAGCAAATGTTGACAGTAATATAAGCAAGCCATCATGATATCATAGGAAAGTAACATATTGTTGTAACAATCGTTTGTAGCGATGAATGGAGTAGGCCAGCAATACGTCCAGCCATAGAAGGAGTCGACAGTGTAAATGAAGCCCTTGTGTTCAATGGCATCAGAGAACCATGGAGGATGTATGATCCTGTGATGGATGTGCAGATTTATCCACTTACCGCAGTGACCTGTCAGATAGGCGAGACCGCGGTTGAAGAATGCAATTAGCCTGAAGTCTTTATAATTCGCAGATCTTGTGGGCACTTGGCAGATTACAACCTTGAGCAAATCAACCTTGGTATCATGTTGGCTACTGTAAGATTCTGAGTATTCTGGGCCGCTATGCCAAAGCAGTGCAGTGTTAATCGAAGGAAGGGGGATCAATCGTCGGGTGTAGACCTCCACAAGCATCCAGCTGCCACGACCGGCGACGAGCACCATCCAAGACGTGTTCATGCCGACCCAGTACATACCGTTAATGTAGTTGAGGCTGACAGGGATCAGACCGCAGTCAAGGAGGTTGATGCTCGCCACCCTACGATCGTTATGTTGCATGACACGCCGTTTCTGAAGATCAGGCGGCATCAGCAAGCAAGGAGCTGGCTTAAAAAGCTCCGGCCTGAGGGCTTTGAGTAAACGGTACAGCCCCGACGAGCACGCGGCGAGCGGCATGGTACTGAGATTGTCCACATGCGAAACAATGAGCTTGATTACCTCTGTGGGGAGCGAATTCCAGCCACTCTTTCGGCGAACGCTGCTCGGTTCTGCCATTGTTAGTGCTTGGGTTTCGGACGAGGGGGGGAGGCGCCTTAGCGGGGATGGAAGATTGGACGAGATTATGTGCGGACAAAGATGAAGAAGCGAATATGTGCTACGGGAAATGGACAGGTGATGATTACTATAGCACGCTGCTTGACTTACGAGACACATACCAGCAGCGTAGGGTCATGTCGATGCCAGACAACTTGCTTCAGTGATCACAGTACTGGTACTCCCTACAATGCTATGCCCTAACTTGCTTGAGTAGAGTAGTAGAGTAGGACTCTGCTCTACTACTAGCACCGGAGGAGTAGTATATTCTAATCTAAAATAGTTACAAACTTCAATGCCCGAGCATGGAACGACTATGAACCGTGCTCAAAGACCGTGTCTACGTGGTGTTTGGACATGGGCGACAACCTCAACGCCAATGGTGCAGCTCCCGTTGCACCGTATGTGTTTCTGTCCTTCCTGTTCGAAATTGTGGTAAAATTCATGTTTCTACTTTGTATCCTACTACTATGCTAGTCCACATGATTAGTTGTGAACGACGACTTCTTCCTCGACCTCAGCAACCTCATCCTCGATGACATGGGCGACAACGTCAACGCCGGCAACTAGTGAGATACAGGGTGTACGAAGCGGTTTGGGAATTTGCATGCCTTTCCAACGAGTGAGATACTCCGTACAAAGTACGACAGAGAAATAACCACAGAGAAGGAAGCTAAAAGTAAACAATCAAACAAGCATTTTTGCATTTGTTTTGCATTGAATCGTTTCACAAGCTTGACTAGTGTTGTTTTTCTACTTTTACAAAAACCGCATTGTAATGTTAAAACGTGCATTTGCACATACATAAGTAATAGTAGTACTCCCTCCATCTAGGTGTATAAGTCTTGCCTCCTTCTTGGTCACGGTGCACAACCGAAGATGACTTATTGACCTGGACGGAGGGAGTAGCATAGTCTACAATCATATATCGAGAGAGACGTGTAGTGCGATAGTGGAAAAAAATTACTCGTATATGAGACCAGGTCTCACGGTTAGCAGGTGAGACCCGTCCTGATGGATGACACGTGGCTTTTAAGTGGGGGGTGGGGGATGCTTTGTGATTTGTGAATGACACGTGTCATCCATCAGGATGGGTCTCGCGTGAGACCTGATCTCATAGAATTCTTTTCCTGCGATAGTATATAGTAAAGTTTGTGCTATATGCACGTACTTGCAAAATGCGTACGAATACACAAGGTTTCCATACTTTCCCTTTTACATACTTAATTAAGGACGCTAAAAATTCCTGAACGTTCGGGATTTATCATTTGCGTCCCAAAACTAATGAGATCGCCTTACGAAACAAAAAATATACTCCTCCTAAAAGCCACGACGCTCGCAGGAGCGCTTGCGGCATGCCACAAGTGCCCTGGTGCGCGGTCGTTTCCCAGCGCAGCGACACAATGCCTCTTCCTCAGCCTCACAACTCATGAGGTGCTGACTGGCGGCTTGCCGGCGGGCGAGCGCGATCTCACCGGTGTGGTGATCCGGCGCCAACAGGTACTCCTCCTCGCTGGAAGCGTGCACCCGGTCCATGTACCGCCAAGCGTAGATGAGGCGCTTGGGCCCAACTGCACTCAGGGCATCGGCACGGGCGTCCTCCGCCACCCTCACGGCCCTCGCACGAGCCTTCTGCCAAAGAGCCAATTTCCTGACTCTCTCGGACGCGACATAGGCCTCCCAGGCAGCTTGTTCCGCGGTGCGCTTCTCTTCCTCGGCCTTCTTCTCCGCCTCTATTTTGGCGCGCTCTGCTGGAGGCAAAGCCTCCCACAAGGCGACATCCATTTCTTTACAAAGCTCCTCAAGGTTGGGGGGCTCGACGGGCGGCGCGGCGTTCTCCTCGTAGCAGGGAGCCGACGCGTCCTCCGGCACGCGTGCTGGCGAGATTGGGAACGCCGATGCGTCCACCTCGATGCGTCACGGCGAGGAGCAGAACACCGACGCGTCCTCCTCGACTAGTGGCGGCGAGGAACGGAATGGCGAGGCATCGCGTAGCGGCGAGGAGCGGAACACCGATGTGTCCTCCTCCACTAGTGGCGACGAGGAATGGAATAGCGACGCGTGACCGTCCGTGTGGTGCGGCGAGGGGCTCCTAGGGATTGGGAGGGGCGATGCCATGGTGGTCGATGTGAGAGGGAGGGGGAGGGGATAGCGATGAACGTGAACGTGAGGGGGAGGAGATAGTGATGTCGTGGGAGGCGCAGTATTTATAGCGAGCAATGGCACACCTACGTAAGATATGGACTGAGCTGCACTGACTTAACTGCCGGTCCAGTTGCGTCACTGACATGTGGGCCAGACTCCTGTTGGGCCCATATGTCAGTGATCGAATGCACCTGCAGTTAAGTAACGACTACGTGGGCATATTTGTTGGAGTAAATTACGGGAGAGCGAAGGGGTGGAAATATTGCTGGTCACAACGGATTGGACGAGCGTGGGGGGAGGAGAGTCATGCATGCAGAATTTTTCACACGGGGTGGAGTGGTGGGACCGCCCGAGGGAGAAGGAGAGTTTGGCAGGCATATTGTTTCCACACATGGAGAGGAAAAAATTTGGAGAGGAACGGGCTTCTTGCAGGTATGGGGAATGGTGCATAATAAGTCATCTTGCATGCCGGGCTAGGTATAGTCTCAAGTCATTAAAAACAAACACGCCCCACACATGTTCATATTTCAAGGTGCACTAAATTATTGCATGCGATGATTAAGGCTGGCCATAATGGTGGTATCTTAGCTAGTATCATGCACATGGGAATAGCAAACATGCTGATGTGGCAAAGAATTAAAGAAGATAGGGGGTTAGAGTAACTAGAGTTCATGCATGCATTGGTAAACACATTTTTTTGTGGAGAACGACAGCAGTAGTTGAGTACTTTTGCAGACTTCAAAAACTATTCTACAATGTGTCAACATTCACAATGTCAAATCAATATTTTTACACTCATTATAAAACGTAGTTCTTATACTCATTATAATCAGTACTCCCTCCGTCTAGGTGAGCAAGTCATCTTAGATTGTGCACTGTGACCAAGGAGGAGGGTAATGTTTATTTGCTAATTAATAGCATTGCATGCAATGAACTAACCACTGCATGTCGTGTTTGGTAGTCTCAAGTCATTAAAAGCATGCACATCTCCTATTGGTTGATATGTCAAGAAACAAGAAACGAGGTAGAAGTTAATGCACCGCGCCTAAGTGTTTTGGGAGTATTGTAGATATTGATATTTTTAGTATAAATTCGGTCGTGGGATTTCATTGATGCATGTCAAAGCGTTGACATGTCTGCTATGCGTGACCTGAAGATGAAAGTGTTGAGCATCTCGAAGTTGATCAACAATCTTCAATTGTCAAAGATTAGCCGTTCAGCCAATAAGGTGGCACACTTAATCGCTAAGTATAGCTTTGACAATAGATTAGATGGTATTCTTGTAAATAACGTACCGCCCTGTGTGGTGAATATTGTATCAAATGAGTGTACTGGTGTGGCTGGTTAATTACTATAAGGTGGTGTTCAAAAAAGTATAAATTTGGTCAAACACTTTGCAAACGGTTGACGGGAGTAAAAAGGACCAGAGGGAGTATCATGCATGCGGAGTAGGCAAAAAAACTGCTTGTCTAAAAAAAGGCAAAAAAATTGCTCGTTTATAGCCGGTCGAAGTCTCAAAGGGCGCGACCACGCGAGGGAGTCGAAAGTCGTGGGAGGCGCGACGTTTGACGGAATTAAGTGAAGTTACATCCACGCGCCGGCATGGCGTGCGAACAGGCAGAAGCTATACCGTCAGGCCTACAATATGGGTCTAGTAGACATGACATCTAGTGGGTCTTGCATAGTTCTCGAGAACTCTTTGGGGGCTTGCAGCCATTTATCCATCGGGCAAGCCAGCAACCCCACGCCGTTCGCACGCCCTACTCGTCCCCGTCTTCTACCTTACAATAGTTCGCTCCCAGTCGTCCCGTCCTTTCACATTAGTTCGCTCCCAGTTTTTTTGCGGGGTACAACAGTTCAACTTCTCCTAACCCTCCTCCAAAATCCATGGCCTCCCAAATCTCCATGGTCGCCGCTAAGTACCAGGTTAGAGCCATCACCGGCGATCAGTTCATCATCATCTACACACGTGGATCTGAGATAGTGAAAGCATGGCTTGCTCGCTTCCTACGCATGTTCAACAGTTCAACGGATGAGTGGGTCGCTGGGCTAGATGTTGAGTACACCACAATCCTGGGATGAGAGAAGGATCTAAAGGACGAAGAGAGGAAGAAGCCCACCGTGATCCAGGTTTGCGTACATAATGTTTGCTTGGTCTACCACATATGCCATGCTGACGTTGAGTGCCAGGATTTTAAGAACTTCCTCAAGGACAAAAGAGTGAAATTCGTTACTGTAGGCTTTAAGAACGACAGTGACGTCCTGCGTCGGATAGGTCTCGTTGTAGGCCAGCCCTTCGATCTCCAGAAGGCAAGCCTGGTGTCCTCCTCTCAACCTTCAATGCTGACCCTGGCAGCAGCCATGATTGATCCTTCGTACGATAAACTGAAGAAACCTCATCACGAGTTTCATCATGCATGGGAGTCGAAGACATTAGATGAAGATCACATCCTGTAGGCAGCAATGGATGCCTACCTTTGTTTAAATATCTACAAGGGTTGGATGAAGAAGCAGAGCCCTGTGTTTGGTTCAAGCAAAGAAGCATCGGCAAAGAGGAAGAGGAAGAGGGACGAGGACGAAGTCGAGGACGTGGACTCGGACTCCAAGTAGGTGGCAGTGCCATCGCTCATGCTAGTTATACTGCAGTGTCAAGCGGACTAGTTGCTTATTAGTTTATTTTCAAGGGTGTGTTGTGCTGAGGCCCCAGCAGAACTATGGGCTATTTGGATTGTGACTATCTTTGCCATATGTTGCCACATGATTTTTGCCACATTTGTCACACTTGCCTTACTTGAGTTGATCAAATTGTTAGCCATACTTTGGCTTGCCTAAGGGAATCTTGCCACACTTTTTGTGTCTATGATATGTGGGGTTCACTGCTCATAAAAAATTCCTTGTTTCAAACGTGGCTAGAACCAAACACCTACTTAACTTGGTCAAACTTGCCTAAGGTTAGGTGTGGCAAAGTGTGGCAATGTGTGGCTAGGAACTAAACAGCTCCTATGTTTATGTTCTTTCTCGTTATTTGAACTCTTTAGTATGTACAGTAGTACTAGTACTATGTCTTACTACTGTTCTTCTTGCTGTTGGTACTACTGCTCGTATCTTCGTGTTCCTACTGTACTTAATACGTTCATACCAGTAGTATAATTTGGGTCAGTCGATTTGTGAAAGAAGTTCGACAGAGCGAAGGAAGAAGATGGCAGAAGAGGTGGAAGAAGCCCTTCTAGCCATCCATGTTGCATCAAACGGCTCACATGAGTCGACTGACCCAAATTTCTCCTTCAGATTGCAGGATGCACGTGGCATTCAAGGTCTCGAAGGTAGATTCCGCGTCCGCACCTGGTTTGCGGGCTCGACGCGCGCGCGACCGGCTTCTGCCACGACAGCCACCATGCGCGCCTCCTCCGCGCGTGCGGAGACGACAATGACACGCTAGTTCCTCCTCGTCGGCGTGCTGGAGCACGCGCTCGTCCTCCTCTTCGTACGATGCGTGCATAGGCGCGGCTCGACCAGCTGCTCGCGTGCTTGGCAGCGCAGCGACATCGCGAGGAGGGACTGCAGACGACGTGAGTGGGCGAGCTTTCGGCTTCATGGCACAGGGATGGCGGCGACACGGCGGTGTTGGGTGAAAAATTGTTGGCCGGAGCAGGCGGGCGCCGGCATGTGCAACGGCGGCGGCATATTGATGAGTGAGCGTGTGGGAGCTTACTTTAGTTTTATATATAAGGTTGGTCAAACTTAAAAGAAAACCGTACTAGTACATGTAAACATTAGACTTAGGCAGCGCTTTTATTAGTTACTAGCTTATGTTCTTGCCCATTGTGACCATCCTTAGTACCACGACCACGATACGGAATCCTGTGCAAGCGCGTGAACTGCGGCCACGCGGTCGATCGAACGGTGCGTCACCATGTCGCGCTCGAAGGACATCCACCGAACCTTTTTGTGTGTGTGAAAACAATCCTCAAATATTACTCAACTTTTTTTTTCCTATGAAAGTTCTTGACGCTGCAATATTTTCATATATTTGAATTTAGCTCCAGTTCGTGTTTATTTGGATTTGGACGTTTTAGGTGCACCCTAGTTTTTTAATACTAATTTTGTGTGTGTGACTGAGAGAGAACATGTGTATGTGTCCATATGTGTGTTGTGGTGGAAGGGCAATGTGGAGACGGTGTGCGTGTGATACAGACATAGAGAGGTGTGAATGTGCAAATGATCGTGCATGAGTGAGACATAGACAGATGCCGATATGTTGTGTATACATGAGAGAACGGTCTTCTAGTTTACTTGTGTGTGTGTGAGAGAGAGAGGGGGGGGGGAGATAGACAGAGAGAGGAGCATCCGTGACACAACAACCATCTCTCTCGATTCGTCCGTCCCTCGCACGGTCGCATGCAACACATGCATCAACGCGCACATTTTGACACCCTCACCCGGCCCCTGCCCACCTCAAGGCCCGCACAATCTCTTCGTGAATACCCATTTCTCTCCTTAGGTTTGTTTTCTCTCAATATCTGACACACACACACACACGCACACACACACACATAGAGAGAGAGAGACACGCAACACAACACACACACACACACACACACACACACACTCCCCCGAGCACACAATTCATCCCCATCCAAGGTTATACGGCGACCACTCTCGCTTGTGCTTCTTTGCACCCCCAACATGCACAACACCTCAATCTTCAAAGAGGGCAATGAGCAGATCGAAGATGGCGACCACACCGCGCTAGAGAATGCGGGGTCATTTGGAAGCAGGGTGATGTGATGATGGCTGACTGACTCCTCCCCCACCCTCTCTCTCTCTTGCACAAAATTACCAATCCCTCTCTCCCCCGCACAAAATTGTCAATCCCTCAACCCATGAGATCCTTCCCCTCTCATCCATGTTTTTCCTGCTCTCTCATCAAACATGTTGTCTCTTCTCCTTCCACGTATACAGAATCCAGATGCACACGCATCTCATGTATATTACATGTATGCATCTTTCTCACAGACCTAACTTCTTCCTCTCTCTTTCTCTCTCTCTCTCTCTCTCTCTCTCTCTCTCTGTCTCGTTAGGTTTGTCTCCTACTCTCTCGTCCACGTACATACAATCTTTCCCGCCCTATCTGCTCCATCTTCAAAAGCTCTCTCTGCACTTTTCATTCACACATTGGGATATGTCAAAATGTTGCTTCTATAATGGCTGATGTAGAGTTATGGTTGTTCTTGTTGCATCCTACAAATTAATAACTATGAAATGCATTTAGATTCTCATTTGACTGGGATTATGTGAGTTTGAGCATGTTGTGAAGTATTATAGACCTTGTATACATCTTGGGATTCGACAATGATTGTAACTATTGAATTGTATAGACCATTACATTTGAAGTCAATAGCCTAATATATTTATTTCACAATTTCAACAAATGATTAGTTCACTACAAACTAAGAAAACAAATGTGTACTCCCTCCGTCAAAGTCAAGTTTTGTAAACTCTCAGAAAGCTTATAACAAAAAATATTAACATATAAAATAACAAATAAATACCATTAGATTCATTATTGAATGTACTTTCACATCAAACATATTTGTTATGGTAAATGTTTATATTTTTCTATAAACTTGGTCAAACTTTAGGAAGTTTGACTTCGGTCAAACCTAATATGCAGAGTTTACTACTACTACTCGCTAGTTGCTTAGCTGAATCACTCAACACGCCACACGGCGAGTCCAGTGTCACAAAATTTTGAGGTCGGCGGGAAAATCTCCCGCGACCCTGATTCGAGCAGTGGGAAGTTACCATCATAGCCTTCAGAACAGGCCTACGGATGACACTTGGTAGGGGGCTGTTTTCGTAACCTCAGGTTCACCCTACCCAGCCAACGCCACCCCGGCACTACACCTGAATACTCCCCAATTTCTATCCCCACAGCAAAATAGACTTCTCCACGGCACCTCAGCCTTCGTGCTCCTCCCCTTTACATCGGCGCACTCGTCCACCGCAGTGCATCTGCCTAATCGACGACCTCGTACACCGCACTGGAGCCGGTCCATCGTCATCGTCGTACACGGAGCCTCTTCCTCGGCATCGTCTTCCATGGTCTCATATCTGCTTCCCGGAAGCCGACGCCAAGCGCAGAAGTACCACTGTCGTGGACAATGAACTGACTCCCGTTGCCGACCATGACTCACAGAGGCCGCCGCGACCATTGTTCTCCTCCTCGATTGGTAATGTGTGTATTGAATCACTTAGCAGTACATGTGCAGTTCCAATTTTGTTCATACCTACCCTTCAAATTTCCTGGGTGCTATTGTTCCCGTAAAAGTAATTGGTTATAGCCTCCATTGTCCAATAGAATATCAGCTTGTAATTGTGTGTCGCTCTTGTATCGCGCTGTGCTTGGGTAGGTTTTTCATCTGCAACCAGTAGTGTGGCAAATGATGGAAATGTTTTTAGAACTAGCAAAATGCACATGTGTTGCACGCATCAAGATGCATTTGTATGAGTAGTTTATCTTGTTGGAGATGCTCTAACATGGCAGCCGAGTGCTTTAATGTTGCCCACAAGATGCGCGAGTATTATTAGTAGTATATTTTTCTTGCCATGTTGAGATTTTAAAACCACGAGTGCGAACATGCAGAGGAGCAATGAAGATCAAACACGGGATATTCGGGACATCTTCAAGGAGCGTGGCAAGTTAAAGAGGAGCTGCACCAAACCTGTAAAACGAGCTTTGGTAAGTAACACCCTTTCAATTACTTTCATGTAGCCTCGTGCTCTTCGATGTGTATATGTTGTAGTTTCTGTTTCTCTTAAGCATGGTGTTCTTCGATGTGTAATAAGAAGAGTCTTAATCGTCCTATTGCTTTCATTTTTAGCCTGATGTAGGAAGTGGGTGTTCTCACCTTGTAATTTGTTTTTATTTATTTATTCCTTTTGAATTCACTTCTCCGAGTTCTGTTTATCTGGCTTCTACTAAATGGATCTAGGTTGTTCTGAGTATTGATCTAAAAAAGAAGTAACTTCATGTCAGGATGCAGTTCCTGCGAGGAGGAAGTATGGTCAACCTCGAGATCGTGTTTCCAAAATGAGGCTGGATTACACACAAGGTGCCAGTTCCCTAATGATGCTGGATTAGACACAAGGTGCAAATTCCCGGATGATGCTGGATTACACACAAGCCAGGTGGAGTCGTCAGCTGTTCGTGTCCTCGTGGCATTAGTAAAGGCTGAAAGAAAGCATGCAGCAACCCTTGAGAATGTGGCTGAGTTCCTGAAGAAGCGAAAAGAGCAATCAAATGCTCTCTTCACCCAAGCCAAAGAAGAGATGGAAGAAGCCAGAAATAAGCTAGCAGAGGCAGAGCAGGCTAGGCGTCTCCTGCTATCTAAAACTGTTGTCAATACAAAATTTCCTTCATAATAGCTAGGTTCAAATGTTTATCCAGTCAGCATGCCTGTTGTGATGTCCGTGCATCTACTGATGTGGCACAATTTTTTTTCGGGTCATGTAATAACAACAATTACTTTCCAAACAATAACAGACGAAGCATTGGACATGGTATAGTTCACGCGCAAGCCTGACATTCCAAGTTCAACTTCCACATCAAACTCATGTTCACAGATATCTGCACATTCATACATAATGTCCACAACCATGATTCACTTCAAAGCCAAAAAATGTGAGGAGAGTTATAAATAAAGAAAATCCTCTACTAGTTCCTACTACCAGTGCGAGCACAACAAGTCAAGACCATGCGTAAATTAATTATATTGTAGTCATTTTTTATGTTCCAAAATGCCTACCGGCTCGCGGAAGGACATGTTGCCGGCACACGCGCGGACTCAATGAAGGCAGGCGGGGCAGTCTTAAGCTGGTTGCACGTGGCGAGGAGGCGTGCTCAGCCGGGCCTGTAGCGAGTGCGGCCCTCTTGGCCGGCGTGCCGGTTCAATGCCTGCGCTATGAGAGGTCGCATCCGTGTCAGAGCAATCACTCCCTCCAGTCCTTTTTTGTTTGGGTATAACAAAATCTCGTTTTCCATTCACATTTTAGTGGTAGGAGTTGTGCGTGTGTGTCTGTGAGAGAGAGAGAGGAGACGGTAGTCGGGGTTGTCTGATCGGTAAACAAATGAATAATGTCAGTCTGGGATGGAGACGAAAAGGAGACCGCAACAAATGTTGTGTCTACAGGAGAGATAGAGAGAGAGTAATTTTAGTGGTATGAGTCATATGTAGAGACATATAGGGTGTGTGAGAGAATCCCATAGAGAGAAAGACAAAGTGAAAGACGAGTGGAGACTGTGTGTTTGGCGGTGAAAAAGAAAGCTTAGGTACCGAGTGATACCAGAGAACAGCAGAGACGTGAGAGATAATGAAAACCATGTAATTTATAATGATAGGGAGAGTGTGACACTTCTCAAGGAAGACGTCGAGAGACCATGTTTGCGAGGATAGGAGCAACATGAAGTGAGCGTGCGGGTGAGCTGGAGAAAAGAGAGTGATCGCTACCTGAAGGAGCATGCATGTGAGAGAAATGGGCGTGAAAGGAGTGAACAAAAAAGGGATTCAAATATTTGAATTCGATATGATGATACATGTAATCCATACTCGAACCAAAATTGATCTATCAAACATGCATACTCATATGAATTCATGCACATCTATGTTATTTAATATGTAGATATTACTGATCCATACATTTTAGTAGAACATAATTTGGTTAATTTTTTTCGAATTCAACCTTAAGATTTCGAGATCGTTGTATTTGTAAATCATATTATACATATAAAGGAGCAGAATTCTTTGTTGTGCTTTTGAAAGTATATATATAAAAAAATGATGTATATAGAATGTAATTCCAACTGAAAATGGATCCCGACCGGAAAAAATAGAATACAAACGGGATTCGAATTGAGTTGGCACGGTAAACATGCACTCCGCAAAATTTGAACGAAGCGGGGAAAGTCGCAGTAACCGCCCGAAACCAAAATCTGCGAGATGGAAATCACTACTGCCTATCCCTGCCACGCAAAACCTATATGCTGGATTTCTATAGGTTTCAATAGGGGTAGGTTTGTAATTTCACCCAAACGTGACGTAACCGCCTCTCACCCGGATTCATACACGGTGGGCGCCAAAACACAGTGTGTCCTCGGCCGAAATCGACTCCCTCCCCGATTCATATTCATACACGGTGGACGCCGCTCCTACGACCGTCTCATCCACCGCGCCCCGCCGCCACCGTCTACCCTCCTAGATCTGCTTCCACGCTGCCAACAGCCATCGCTACCGCAGCACCGTCAAATTCTTAGCAGATGCGTACACGGCACCGCACCAGAGGCAGTACTCTTTCGTATCTGCTCAACTTATTTATCGCAGCTAGAAAATAGATCGCCACTACTTTACTCTGATTTCTTGTCTTGGTTGCGAAGTTTCCTTTGTCCGATTTGCACCTTCAGATCCGCCATGGCATGCTCAACACCATACTCACAATGCTTGTGGTTTCCCCCTTTTACATTCCACACTAGTTAAATCACAGTAGACTAAATTTCAAAATTGGGTCAGTCAATTTTTCAGAGCTCGCGGGAGTTCGCCGGTGCAATTGAAGGGGCTCGGGTGGTTGTGGGGCCTCGCCGAACAAAGAAAACTCGATGCGGGTGGGGGTTGGGGTGTGGGTGGCGGAGGAGCACAGGCGGTGGGGGCCGGTGGTCCGGCCGGCGGCCCGTGCAGTGTTCTGTATGGGAAGAATCAGAGACGAGGAAGAAGAAGGGTTAGGAGACGTAGGATCTTCATCCAACCGCCTGAAATGGTCGAGAGACAGCTAGGAGTTGCATTCTTAATGCGCTCTGGTTCATCATGTGTGGGCACTGCGCAACCAACATTTTATTATCCAAAATCTGCTTGCTCTTCTTTACCATGTTCCTCTTCCGTTCTTCTTTAATAGGTACTCTCTCAGTTCCTAAATACAAGTCTTTGTATAGATTCCACCATGGACTACATATGGAGCAAAATGAGTGAATCTACACTCTAAAATGTACCTGGATACATCTGTATGTGATCCATAGTGGAAATCTCTACCAAGACTTATATTTTGGAACGGAGGGAGTATGCTAGTAGTACAGTATGTTCCTTGTACTGAAGATGAGCAGGGACATTTGTAGTGTAGAGGTCTATACGGTCGGTTGTGATGGACACTTCGAGCCTCTTTGATTTGTAGGATCTTGTAAACATAGGAATATGATTTGTAGTGGCCTACCCACTTGAATCCTATAAGAATAGCCAGGAAATGAGGGGAGCTGTGTCGCCTTTGAGAGTTACATTGATATTAACAGTACCACACCTTCACTTGAAGAGAGCTAGTATCCGAAGCCTTTCTAGCCGTACTGGCAATACTAGCACATATATTCCAGCAAGTTCCACTTTGCTGATTTTACTCTGATGCTTAAGGTTTTCCCATTGTATGTACACTATGATCTATGTAGCTGCTTTGTGTCGCACTAGCAGCAGTCCACTCTTGAAGCTAAACACTGCAATGACTTACAAAATTGGCACCAAGGCATTGAGTGCCATTCTGGATGCAATGAAACTCATACGCTCCCCACCTGTTGATTCTTGTTCAGAATATGATCCTAATGACTATTCTAACCTCGAGGAGTCAAAGGCAGATGGCTTGTCCTGTTCACCCATCAAGGTGTCTATTCTAATTTGGCAATGTTTTATTGATTGCGGGTATCTTGCATATGTTGTCTTGCATTTCTTCTACTTTGTTGCACCGCCATCTGCTTAGTTTACTCATCATATATGTCGAGATGCCATGCCCATCCATTAAATACATATTCCATCTGTCATCATGCCATGTTTTTCCACTCAAATGCTGTTCTTGTGCATCGGACATCAAAAAGGAAGAGGGTGATTGCCGAACCTGAAGGAGCACCAGCAAAGTCCTTGAAAAGCGTGGTGGTGCCAGAGAAATCAGACAGCACCCCACTTGTATTGGTTGTACAACCAGTGACACAAAACGTAGGACCGACTCCAGCAGACTGTACCCATACTTCACTGGCCACACCACTAGCCCCACCACACATGACCTGCACTCCAGCAAAAGGTATACCGATTTCATTTGCCAAGGCACCAGCTGTACCACAGAAAAATCCCACTCCAGCAAAAAGTACAGCAAGTCCACCGGCCGAAGACCTATCCCAACTGCAGAGATGGCCAATTCCTGCAGATTGGAACCCCATTCCATTTATTCCCAGTTTAAAAGACAATGTTTTCAATGTTGTTAGGGACTACATGCATATATTCCCATCATGGGAACATTATTGTGAAGACAAACACTATTTTCACATCTTCATGTCCAACTTACGTGTAAGTGCTATTATTCATGGCTATTATTTTCCTGTTTTCTGCTGATTGAACACATCAATGATTTACATTACATTGTTGTAACTAGGCGAGGGTCAATCTGGATAGTCATGACGAGCAAAGCTTGCTTGTGCTTTTCAAGGAAGCATTGCAGCAGTATTGGTGTTACCTGAGGAAATCACACTTTGATGGCAAGTCTATAAACGAATTTCTGGTGAAGTCTCCTGTGCTAAATTTAGAAGACATTGAATGGAAAAACCTTGTTATGCACTGGTCTCGTTCCTAGGATGAGGTACTGTCTATGAAATCACATGACAATTTGAACTTCTACTTTTCTGCGTGTGCCTTACGGATCTTTTTTGCAGGAAATCTGCTCGAAGAAGAATTCCGGTTTGATAAGAACGACAGGATATCTCAAATATGCTACTCGCTGCTTTGATCTTGTTAGTACCTGTTATCCTGTATCACTGTACTTGCATACATACCTGGTTCATTATGTGACAGCAGTATGCATGATAGCTTGCTTATCAATTGTTCGCTCCAAATTATCTGATCTGTATGCATGGTTACATTAGTGTAGAATATATCCAATGCCAATGTTTTTTAGCTCTGCATTGTTCTTGCAAGTACATCCTGTCCTTTATCAGTGTACTTATAATGACAGGTAGTTGTTCATGTACCATCACTCTGCAGCTTATTTTCCTTTGCCCTCCATTTTCTACACATCAGATCTATATTTACTCTTACCATAAGGTTGGTACTGAAGAAGTTTAGCTGTGCATTGCTCTTGGTTGTACCTTTTGCCTGTATCACTGGACTTACATTTATAACTACTTGGTTATGTAGCATCACTCTTCATCTTATCTTAAATATTCTCCATTTTTCGTATATTATCACATCTATATTTACTCTTAACAAAATGTAGAATAAAGGCAATGCTTTTGAAGAAGATTCTGTGGTAAACTTCTTGAATTGCCCCCCCCCCCCATTAGCATGGACAAGGCCTTTATAGAGCCTGTGGTCACCAATAATGTAAGTTTGTCCAGCTCAAGCCCTCAAACTTTGTTGTATATATTTGGTTAGGCATGACTCAACAGTTGTTTATTTTTGGTGTTTGCATCAAATTGCTTGTTTAAAGTTTATTATATGTAGTTCATAAACAAAAGTTCATCCTTTCTCAATTTAAATTTTCAGTTGTACAACCAAGTTCCTTCTTCATACCACGTAAATTAAACTATACAGAGCAAGTGATCTTCTTTTGCACTGCATGTATGCTTCTGTTCTTCATCTGTAATCCAGTGGTGTGGTGAACCTACCCACTACAGCACAATGTCATATTTTGCAATGTCTTAACTATGAAAAATGTCATATCATTCTACTATTATTTAAACCGTCTCTTTATTTGCCAATCTGAAATGGTATAAATTGACAACACACTAACCATTGATACTTATGAGTTCTTGATCTGTAATCCAGTGGTGTCGTGAAGCTGCCAACTCCTTCACAATGTCATTTCCTGCCATGTCTTGACCTGAACAATACCATATTGTGTTAATGCAAATTTAAACTGTGTCACTTTATTCGTCAGTAAGAAATGTGATGAATTGTCAGCACTGATACTTTTATGTGCAAAACCTGTCATCTGTCTGCTTGTTTATCTTTTAGAGTGAGGAAGATATAAGTGTTGAACAAGCGCAGTCTCATCATCTTGCTTAGCTGCTTGCGCTGCAGCTCCCCAGCAGGGCTAACCTTCCTTGAACTCTATTGAAGTGCTGTCAGTTTTGTATATTATTTTGTCGGCGTGTTTATTTGCACTGGTGGCGATCTTTCATGCCCAGTGTATGTAATCTGCTGTCTGCTTGTGCTTTATTATCATAGTGGCGAACTTTGATGCCCAGTGGATGTAATATGCCGTAATTTCTTTATTGTATAGTATAGGTTTTTTCTTATTCACGATGCTGCAGTTATTTTACTGTATATATATCCTTTCTTCACAGTAAACCAGCCAAACCGTAAAATTACGGTACATAATCGGGCCATCATGCAATCACGATGTAGGTTGGCCCTGAAACGTGCCGATTAGCTCACGGGCCGGCAGTAGCCCGAAATGAACCTCGGCCCATGATTGTGTGAATCAAATCACGGGCTTTTAACAGGCCGAAAAATTGTCTCGGTCCTTGTTTGGCCCAATCAGATATCGGCTGCGAGCAGGCCGGATGCAAACCGGGCCATAGTTAGGCCCAACTATATGACGGGCTTTTAACAGGCTGAAATTAATATAGGGCCGAAATGTTAAACGGGCCCTTAACAGGCCAAAATTAATATGAGGCCGAATTACTAAGTGGGCCTTTAGCAAGTGGGCCCAAAAGCATAGTGTCCAGTTGACGGGCCGAATCTGATATGGGCCATAATTAGGCCCAAAACCTCTTAAAGGGCTGGACCTGATCTGGGCCGTAATTTGGTCCAGAACGTGGTAGGCATTTAACGGACCGGATCTCATATGGGCCACTATTAGGCCCGGAGCGTGGCAGGCCATTAATAGACCGTATCAAATATGGGCCGACATTTGGCCCAAAACATGGCAACCAGTTAACGGGTTGGCCTACTAGGGTCCTCAAATTCTTGTGGGCCTACAGCTGGGTCGACCCATTAATGTCGGCGAAATCTCGTGGGCCTTTAGCTAGGCCGTCCCATTATGATCCGCAAGAATTTTGTGGGCCTTTACCTGGGCCGGCCTATTATGGCACACAAAAATCTTGTGGGCCTGTACCTGGGCCGGCCCATTATGGCCCGCGAAATCTTGTGGGCCTTTAGCTGGGCCAGCCCATTATGGTCCGCAAAATCTCGTGGGCCTTTAGCTGGGCCGGCCCATTATGGTCCGCAAAATCTTGTGGGCCTTTAGTTGGGCCAGCCGATTTAAACTTGTTGGGTCGTGCCACGTGTCGACGTATCATAGGCGCCTTCTGTCCAGTGAGTGGATGACATCTGTCCCGACAATGAGCCGACACGTGTTTCCTCTATCCAATGATGATTTTACATGTGGAAAAAATCCCCATTGGTCGGGGCTGTTAACGGGTTGTCGGATCCAAAACCCGACCCGATAGCTTAACGACGTTCCGTTACGGTGGATGCCACGTGTCGGTCACCCTTGACGAAAACGCTTCTGTGATGCACGATTTATCCTCATGCAAGTGGACACTTCCGTGATGATAATTTTGGTAATGTCATGGAACACTTCTACG
The DNA here is from genome assembly GCA_963921465.1 of Triticum timopheevii. Lineage (NCBI taxonomy): Eukaryota > Viridiplantae > Streptophyta > Magnoliopsida > Poales > Poaceae > Triticum > Triticum timopheevii. Next base: position 621,915,550 of record OY997265.1, read on the forward strand.
ACAGCACAGGTATGACTATCTTGATTCTGTCATAAATCTGTCATGGATGTACATGCATGACAAAAAAAGCGACCTACTGTGACAAACACGTATCATCATGGAAGTGTATTTTTTTTGTAGTGTTGAGGAAGCTATGTTTGATGAAGATGATATTTTTTGTCCCCCAAGTTTTGATGAGAAAATTTATTATGATGAAAGCATGCCTCCTATTTATGATGATTATATTGATGAAAGTGGATTTGGAGAGGTCATGACTTTATTTTGTGATGAATCCACTATTTCGGAAGAGGTTCCAATTGATTATGTGAACAAAGTTGCTATCTATGATGATTATTGTGATGACTTGTATGCTATAAAGAATAATGATATCCATGAAACTCGTCATCATGATTTTATTTTTCAATTGGATTATGCCTCACATGATAATTATTTTGTTGAGTTTGCTCCCACTATTATTCATGAGAAGAATTTTGCTTATGTGGAGACTAATAAAATTTCTATGCTTGTAGATCATGAAAAGAATGCTTTAGGTGATGGTTATACTGTTGAATTCATTCATTATGCTACTGAAAATTATTATGAGGGAGGAACATATGCTTGTAGGAATTGCATTAATATCAAGTTTCCTCTCTATGTGCTTAAGGTTTTGAAGTTATGCTTGTTTTGCCTTCCTATGCTAGTTGATTATTGTTCCCATAAGTTGTTTGCTCACAAAATCCCTATGCATAGGAAGTGGGTTAGACTTAAATGTGCTAGTCACATTCTTCATGATGCTCTCTTTATGTTTCAATTCTTATCTTCTATATGAGAATCATTGAAATCATCATGCCTAGCTAGGGGCTTTAAACGATAGCGCTTGTTGGGAGGCAACCCAACTTTATTTTTGTTCCTTGCTTTTTGCTCCTTTTTAGTAATAAATAATTCATATAGCCTCTGTTTAGATGTGGTTTTATGTCTTTAATTAGTGTTTGTGCCAAGTAGAACGTTTGAGAAGACTTGGGGAAAGTCTTGTTGATCATGTTGTAAAACACAGAAACTTTAGCGCTCACGAGAATTGCTGCCATCTTTATTTGGAAAGTTCTATTTAGTTAATTATTTTTGAAGATGATTAATAGATAAATTCCTCAGGTCCAACAATTTATTTTAGAATTTTATGAGTTCCATAAGTATACGTTTGATTCAGATTACTACAGATTGTTCTGTTTTTGACAGATTCTGTTTTTCATGTGTTGTTTACTTATTTTGATGAATCTATGGCTAGTAAAATAGTTTATAAACCATAGAGAAGTTGGAATACAGTAGGTTTAACACCAATATAAATAAATAATGAGTTAATTACAGTACCTTGAAGTGGTGTTTTGTTTTCTTTCGCTAACGGAGCTTACGAGTTTTCTGTTAAGTTTTGTGTTGTGAAGTTTTCAAGTTTTGGGTAAAGACTCGATGGACTGTGGAATAAGGATTGGAAAGAGCCTAAGATTTGGGATTCCCAAGGAACCCCAAGGTAATATTCAAGGACAACCAAGAGCCTAAGCCTGGCGATGCCCCGGAAGGCGTCCCCTCTTTCGTCTTCGTTCATCGGTAACTTTACTTGGAGCTATATTTTTATTCACCGCATGATATGTGTTTTGCTTGGAGCATCAATTTATTTTTTTAATATTTGCTTGCTGTTATTTAGAACAATGTTTTTCATCTTTTATTCTAATAAAAGTGGCATTGATAGTCTTTACTATGCCTATGTTACAAGTCCACATGTTGCTGTTTGAAAACAGAAAGTTTACCGCTGTTGCAATAATTCCCTAGAAAATTCAGAATGTGAAAAAATGTTGAAACCTTTTGCATATTAAGCTATGATAAATTTACTAAAGTTTGAATTTTCTTTCATAATTTCTGGAGCTAGGGAAGTATGGATGTTGCTGCATTCTTTATAGACTGTCCTGTTTAGGCAGATTGCTGTTATGTTTGCATTGTTTGCATATGTTTGCTTCTTTAATGATTCTATTTGAGGATAGGACTATGAAATATGCAGAGGAATTTAGCATGCAATGTTGAATAATAATTTTAGTGATTTGCTATAGTAAGAGTATGATAAGGTTTTTGCAATGGTTTATACTAACTTATCTCACGAGTCCTTGTTGAGTTTTGTGTGGATGAAGCTTTTCAGATTTAGGGAGACCGTGATATGAGAGGAATTAAGGAGACACAAAAGCTCAAGCTTGGGGATGCCCAAGGCATACCAAGATAATATTTCAAGAAGTATCAAGCATCTAAGCTTGGGGATGCCCCGGTTGGCATCCCACCTTTCTTCTTCAACAACTATCGGTTAGTTTCGGTTGATCCTAAGTTTTTTGCTTCTTCACATGATGTTTGCCATTCTTAGAATGTCATTTTACTTTGCTTGCTGTTTGAATAAAATACCAAGATCTGAAATTCTTAAACGTTAGAGAGTCTTCACATAGTTGCATAATTATTCGACTACTCATTGATCTTCACTTACATCTTTCGGAGTAGTGTGTTATTGCTCTAGTGCTTCACTTATATGTTTTAGAGCATGGTGGTAGTTTTATTTTGAAGAAATAGATGAACTCTCATGCTTCACTTATATTATTTTGAGTGTCTTAAATATCATGGTAATTTTCTTAAATAATCATAACATGCTAGGCATCCAAGAATAGTAAAAACTTTCATATAGAGTATTGAATACTAAGAGAAGTTTGATGCTTGATGATTGTTTTGAGATATGGAGATAATAATATCTTGGTCATGCTAGTTGAGTAGCTGTGAATTTGAGAAGTGCTTGTGTTGAAGTTTGCAAGTCCCGTAGCATGCACGTATGGTAAATGTTGTGTAACAAATTTGAAACATGAGGTGTTATTTGATTGTCCTCCTTATGAGTGGCGGTCGGGGACAAGCGATGGTCTTTTCCTACCAATCTATCCCCCTAGGAGCATGCGCGTAGTGCCGAGGTTTTTGATGACTTGTAGATTTTTGCAATAAGTATGTGAGTTCTTTATGACTAATGTTGAGTCCATGGATTATACGCACTCTCACCCTTCCATCCTTGCTAGCCTCTTCGGTACCGTGCATTGCCCTTTCTCACGTTGAGAGTTGGTGCAAACTTCGTCGGTGCATCCAAACCCCGTGATATGATACGCTCTGTCACACATAAACCTCCTTATATCTTCCTCAAAACATCCAGCATACCTACCTATTATGGAATTTCCATAGCCATTCCGAGATATATTGCCATGCAACTTTCCACCGGAACATGACACATTCATTATTGTCATATTGCTTAGCATGATCATGTAGTTGACATAGTATTTTTAGCAAAGCCACCATTCATAATTCTTTCATACATGTCACTCTTGGTTCATTGCATATCCCGGTACACCGCCGGAGGCATTCATATAGAGTCATCTTTGTTCTAGTACTGAGTTGCAATCAATGAGTTGTTAATAAATAGAAGAGTGATGATCATCATTATTAGAGCATTGTCCCAAGTGAGGAATAAATAAATAAATAAAGAAAGGCCATAAAAAAAGAGAAGGCCCAAAAAAAAGAGAGAAAGGCCATAAAAAAGGGAAAGGCCCCAAAAAAATGAGAGAAAAAGAGAGAAGGGACAATGTTACTATCCTTTTACCACACTTGTGCTTCAAAGTAGTACCATGATCTTCATAGTAGAGAGTCTCTCATGTTATCAGTTTCATATACTAGTGGGAATTTTCCATTATAGAACTTGGCTTGTATATTCCAACAATGGGCCTCCTAAAGTGCCCTAGGTCTTCGTGAGCAAGCAAGTTGGATGCACACCCACTAGTTTCTTTTGTTGAGCTTTCATACATTTATAGCTCTAGTGCATCCGTTGCATGGCAATCCCTACTCCTTGCATTAACATCAATCGGTGGGCATCTCCATAGCCCATTTATTAGCCTCGTTGATGTGATACTTTCTCCTTTTTTGTCTTCTCCACATAATCCCCCTCATTATTCTATTCCACCCATAGTGCTAAATCCATGGCTCGCGCTCATGTATTGCGTGAAAGTTTATAGGTTTTAGATTACTAAAGTATGAATCAATTGCTTGGCTTGTCATCGGGGTTGTGCATGATGAGAGCATTCTTGTGTGACGAAAATGAAACATGACTAAACTATATGATTTAGTAGGGATGAACTTTCTTTGGCCATGTTATTTTGAGAAGACATAATTTCTTAGTTAGTAAGCTTGAAGTATTATCATTTTTATGCCAATATGAACTTTTGTCTTGAATCTTTTGGATCTGAATATTCATACCACAATTCAGAAGAATTACATTGAAATTATGCCAAGTAGCACTCCGCATCAAAAATTCTATTTTTTATCATTTACCTACTCGAGGACGAGCAGGAATTAAGCTTGGGGATGCTTGATACGTCTCCAACGTATCTATAACTTTTGATTGCTCCATGCTATGTTATCTACTGTTTTGGGCAATATTGGGCTTTATTATACACTTTTATATCATTTTTGGGACTAACCTATTAACTGGAGGCCCACCCCAGAATTGCTGTTTTTTGCCTATTTCAGTGTTTCGAAGAAAAGGAATATCAAACGGAGTCGAAATGGGATGAAACCAACTGGAGAAGTTATTTTTGGAAGGAAAGCTACCGGAAGAACTTGGACTGCATGTCAGGAAAGGAACGAGGGAGCCACGAGGCAGGGGGCGCGCCCACCCCCCTAGGGCGCGCCCTCCACCCTCGTGGGCCCCTTGTGGCTCCCCTGACGCATCTCTTTTACCCTATATACCCACGTACCCTAAAACTATCAAGGAGCACAATAGATCGGGAGTTCTGCCACCAGAAGCCTCCGTAGCCACCGAAAGCCAATGTAGACCCGTTCCGGCACCCTGCCGGAGAGGGAATCCTTCTCCGGTGGCCATCTTCATCATCCCGGTGCTCTCCGTGACGAGGATGGAGTAGTTCTCCCTCGGGGCTGAGGGTATGTACCAGTAGCTATGTGTTTGATCTCTCTCTCTCTCTCTCTCTCTCTCGTGTTCTTGAGGTGGTACGAGCTTGATGTATCGCGAGCTTTGCTATTATAGTTGGATCCTATGATGTTTTCTCCCGCCTCTACTCTCTTGTAATGAATTGAGTTTCCCCTTTGAAGTTATCTTATCGGATTGAGTCTTTAAAGATTTGAGAACACTTGATGTATGTCTTGCCGTGCATATCTGTGGTGACAATGGGATACCATGTGATTCACTTGATGTATGTTTTGGTGATCAACTTGCGGGTTCCGCCCATGAACCTATGCATAGGGGTTGGCACACGTTTTCGTCGTGATTCTCCGGTAGGAACTTTGGGACACTCTTTGAGGTTCTATGTGTTGGTTGAATAGATGAATCTGAGATTGTGTGATGCATATCGTATAACCATACCCACGGATACTTGAGGTGACATTGGAGTATCTAGGTGACATTAGGGTTTTGGTTGATTTGTGTCTTAAGGTGTTATTCTAGTACGAACTCTAGGGCTGTTTGTGACACTTATAGGAATAGCCCAACAGATTGATTGGAAATAATAACTTTGAGGTGGTTTCGTACCCTACTATAATCTCTTCGTTTGTTCTCCGCTATTAGTGACTTTGGAGTGACTCTTTGTGGCATGTTGAGGGATGGTTATGTGATCCAATTATGTTATTATTGTTGAGGGAACTTGCACTAGTGAAAGTATGAACCCTAGGCCTTGTTTCAACGCATTGCAATACCGTTTACGCTCACTTTTATCATTACTTACCTTGCTGTTTTATAATTTCAGATTACAAATACCCATATCTACTATCCATATACCACTTGTATCACCATCTCTTCACTGAACTAGTGCACCTATACAATTTACCATTGTATTGGGTGTGTTGGGGACACAAGAGACTCTTTGTTATTTGGTTGCAGGGTTGCTTGAGAGAGACAATCTTCATCCTACGCCTCCTACGGATTGATAAACCTTAGGTCATCCACTTGAGCGAAATTTGCTACTGTCCTACAAACCTCTTCACTTGGAGGCCCAACAACGTCTACAAGAAGAAGGTTGTGTAGTAGACATCAGTTTGCAAGATAATAAAGATTACGTAAATAAAAAGTAGGGGCTGTTTAGATAAAGAAACAATAAAGTAAATATAGCGAGTGTGGAAAAGTGGTGGTAGGAGTTGTGAAATTACCCCTAAGAAATTGACTACTTTACTAGACCGATAGCAAGTATTATGTGGGAGAGGCCACTGCTAGCATGTCATCCCTGACTTGGAATTCTATGCATGGAACTATTAGCAAGCATCCGCAACTACTAACGTTCATTAAGGTAAAACCCAACCATAGCATTAAGATATATTGGTCCCCCTTCAATCCCGTATGCATCAATTTCTATGCTAGGTTGAAGCTTCTGTCACTCTTGCCCTCCAATACATAGTCCTATCAACATACAACTAACCCTAGGGTGTGATCCACGTGCGCAATCATATGATGGGCACCAAAGGACAGCAACATAACCACAAGTAAATTAAATCAATCATAGCAATTCATCAACCACCGATAGGACAACGAAAATCTACTCAGACATCATAGGATGGCAACACATCATTGGATAATAATATGAAGCATAAAGCAACATGTTCAAGTAGAGGGTACAACGGGTTGCGGGAGAGTGGACCGCTGTAGATAGAGGGCGGAAGGTGATGGAGATGTTGATGAAGATGGCGGAGGTGTTGGTGTAGATCGCGGTGAGGATGATGGCCCCCGGTGGCACTCCGGTGCCACCGGAAGCGAGGGGGAGAGAGCCCCCCTCCTTTTTCTTCTTCCTTGACCTTCTCCCTAGATGGGAGAAGGGTTTCCCCTCTGTTCCATGGTCTCCATGGCGTGGGAGGGGTGAGAGCCCCTCCGAGATTGGATCTATCTCTCTGTCTCTCTCTGTTTCTGCGTTCCCAGATTCTTCCCTTTCACCGTTTCTTATTGTAGGATCGAAAGTATGTCTAGAGGGGGGTGACTAGACTACTTGACCAAATAAAAATCTAGCCTTTTCCCAATTTTAGTTCTTGGCAGATTTTAGCTATCTTAGCACAAGTCAAGCAATCTCCACACAATTCAAACAAGCATGCAAAAGAGTATATGAGCAGCGAAAAGTAAAGCATGCAACTTGCAAGAATATAAAGGGAAGGGTTTGGAGGATTCAAACGCAATTGGAGACACGGATGTTTTTGTCGTGGTTCCGATAGGTGGTGCTATCGTACATCCACGTTGATGGAGACTTCAACCCACGAAGGGTAACAGTTGCGCGAGTCCATGGAGGGCTCCACCCACGAAGGGTCCACGAAGAAGCAACCTTGTCTATTCCATCACGGCCGTCTCCCACGAAGGACTTTCCTCACTAGCGGTAGATCTTCACGAAGTAGGCGATCTCCTTGCCCTTACAAACTCCTTGGTTCAACTCCACAATCTTGTCGGAGGCTCCCAAGTGACACCTAGCCAATCTAGGAGACACCACTCTCCAAGAAGTAACAAATGGTGTGTTGATGATGAACTCCTTGCTCTTGTGCTTCAAATGATAGTCTCCCCAACACTCAACTCTCTCTCACAGGATTTGAATTTGGTGGAAAGAAGATTTGAGTGGAAAGCAACTTGGTGAAGGCTAGAGATCAAGATTCATATGGTTGGAATGGAATATCTTGACCTCAACACAAGTGTAGGTGGTTCTCTCTCAGAAAATGTGTATTGGAAGTGTAGGTATGTTCAGATGGCTCTCTCCATGAATAAAGAGTGGGTGGAGGGGTATATATAGCCTCCACACAGAATCTAACCGTTACACAAAATTTACAAAACTCGGTGGGACCGAATGGTTAAACTCAGTCGGACCGATTCAGCAAACCTAGTGACCGTTAGGATTTTCGGTGGGACTGAGATGCAACTCAGTAGGACCGATATGGTTAGGGGTAGGGCATAACGTAATCTCGGTGTGACCGATTACACAAACTCGATGGGACCGATTTTGGTAATAAGCTAACCAGAGAGTTGGTCAGGTAAACTCGATGGGACCGATTCGCTCATCTCGGTGAGACCGAAATGTTACAAAAAGGAAACAGAGAGTTTACATTGCATTCTCAGTGGGACCGATCGCTCATCTCGGTAAGACCGAAATGTTACGAAGGGAAACAGAGAGATTACAATCCCATCTTGGTGAGACCGAGATCCCTATCGGTGAGACCGGTTTGCCTAGGGTTTGTGGCAGTGGTTATGCCATTTGAAACTCGGTGGCGCCGGATAGAAAGAATCGGTGGGGCCGAGTTTGACTTTTGGTTTAGGTCATATGTGGATATGGGAGAGTAGTTGAGGGTTTTGGAGCATATCACTAAGCACTTTGAGCAAGCAAGCCATTAAGCAACACCTCATCCCTCCTTGATAGCATTGGCTTTTCCTATAGACTCAATGTGATCTTGGATCACTAAAATATAAAATGTAGAGTCTTGAGCTTCAAGCTTGAGCCAAACTTTTTGTCCTTAGAATTTTGAGGGATCCACTTTCCTCATCCATGCCATGCCATTCATTGAGATTTTCCTGAAATATTAATCTTGGAATAATGTTAGCTCAATGAGCTATATGTTGTTAGGAATTACCAAAACCACCCGGGGATAGTTGCACTTTCAATCTCCCCCTTTTTGGTAATTGATGACAACATATAGATCAAAGCTTCGACAAATGATAATAAGAGTGAAAGATATTGTCGCTTTGAGAAGTATGTGAAAAGCAAGAGCTCCCCCTAAATTTGTGCATATCTTAAGATTTGCTTTGGACTGCAAATGCACAATGAGTTAGGATCATAGGTTACTCTTCCATGTCACATACATCTTGGTGGAGCGCTCAAAATAATAAGAATTAAATACATGCACTCATCACCAAGCAAAGTGAATGATCATATAAGGATAAGTAAGATAATATCATCTAACAAGCATAAGTGTAGCTTATGATCAACCACATGATCATCAATGTCTCACAGATAATAGCATAGTATCTCAAGCAATCAAAAGACAAACAAAGTTCAACCACCAAAGCACGAGAGAATAAAAAGCAACGCTCTCTCTCAAAGCCTATGATCTATACAATTTTCTCCCCCTGTCGGTGGGAACGACACCTATGGGATCACAAGAATCCCTACTACGGTTAGCGGGGCGCGGGGTCGTGAGAAGAGCGGATCAAACAGATAGTACACAGTTTGTTTATCCAGGTTCGGGCCGCGAGGATGCGTAAAACTCTACTCCTGCTTTGGTGGATGTATATTCCTGTTCTTGAGCTAGCTCTGGGGCATTAGGAGCTCCAAAAAACCGAATCCTGCTCCTGGTCACCTCGGGCCTCCTTTTATAGAAAAAGGGGTTGCCACAGTGGCACACATGAGGTGGAAAGGGTACAGTGATGTGAGGTTATTCCTCGCATTACATGACAAGGCGCATTTAACGTGTCTTGCTTAGGTGTTCTTGCTTTATCGGGGACGAGGGAGAAACCTGTCTCGTCCGTCGCCGCTCCTTCTTGTGTCGACACGCGCCCTGGCCAGCGATGCCTGTAATGCCATGTAGGTAGGCAGGCAGCTGAGGTGGCGCAGTGGAGGGTTTTCATGAAGATCTGCATGCCGCCACGTAGGTGCCTGCCCAGCTGGTTGGGTCGGCAGCCGCATGCGTACGATGGTGGAGGTTTAGTCGGCGTGGGCCTGATGGTGGCCATGCGGATGTCCTCGGCAAGGGCCTTGCCGGGGCCCTGGCAAGGGTCTTGCCGAGGCGCCTGCTGTCATCCCTGGCAAGGCGCTTGCCGGGGGTCTCGTGGTCTTCCCTGGCTGGTATCCCGCCAAAGGTCGTCGTCTTCTTAGTGCGTATCTGATCTTGAATGTCTTCACAAAGATCTGCATGCCACCACGGGGATGCCTCCCGAATCCTTGCCCCTTGGGCGCAGTGGACTCAAGGGTAATTTGCTCCATAGGCGTGGGGCGAGTCGCTGCGGCAAGGGTCTTGCCGGGGTTGCCAAAGCTGTCTCCCGGCAAGGATCTTGCCGGGGGAGTCCGCTTCGTCCCTTTTGCTCTTCACGGTCTTGGCCTTGGCGTCGTCCTAGTTCCCTTGAGCTTTGGTCTTACCCTGGCTCACCTCCCTTGCCTTGCTTGGTGTGGTGGTGCCCGTGGCTCAGACTGTCCGTGCACAGTTATAGGGGTACAAAAAAGTGTACCCCTCTTTTTGTACACCGACAGGAGCCCCCGGGCCTAGGCCACACATAAGCGCAACGCGTTGTTGGGCTAGGCCCAAAAACGGTGCGCGGGCAGGCGGGGCGGTTTTTTACCGCGGTAAGATTTTTCGCGCGTTGCGCTTCCCACGACTCGCGCGCGTGGCTCGGCGTGGGGAGGTGCGTGTGATGTGGGCGGCATGCGTGGGGTTGGTTCCCGCAGGCATGCGTCACATCACAGTTAATGTGAAAGGAGGCGGCCCGTGTTTTCCCCCATAAAAAAGGAATAAATGTGGGCGCGCTGCTCACTTTCTCCTCTTTCATCGTGCCTTCTCTAATCTCAGAGCCGTCGTTTCCTCTCTTCCTTCCTTCCTAAGCTTCCGCCATCGCCCGTCGTCGTTGCTTCGCCATCCCCCTCCCTCAGTCCTCTAACTTTCTTAGCCGCCATGGCGCCCAAATCCGTCAAGGGCAAGGGCGTGGCCAAGGGCACTGGGACTGTGGAGCCGCCTGAGAGTGCGCTATTGGGGGACCGGACAAAGTCCGCCTTCTTCTTCCCCTCGACGGTTGATGTTCGTGAGCTCCGGGCCTCCTTCAGGCCTCTATGGGGAGTGAAGACGGGGCGAGAGAATTCGGGACATCCGGCGATGCGCGTCATTCCTGCCCCTTGCGCCGATCCTGCCCCAAATCGGTATCCCTTTTTCGTCGATTATCTTTCTTGCGTGTTATGCCCCCCTTTTTCCGATTTCTTTTTATTTTACTCTGAATGCGGTGGCGTGCATGGCTTTCTTTGTGCATCTTTGCGAAGGCTTTGCCGGGGTGTAGCCCAACATGGCACTCTTCCGCCATTATTTCTCCCCTCGGATCCAGCCGGGAGGTGCCATCTCTGGTTGCGTCACCTGGATCCCAAGATCCAAGGGGGTGTACCCGGACGGTGCCATGAAGGAGAGGTGGGAGGAATGGCGTGGCCGGTGGTGCTGGCTTGAAGATGAAGACCCGCCGGAATTCTGCAAGGTCCGCTGAGTGCCGCCGGTTCGCTGCAGCAATTGGGGTGATGTCGACACTGCCGACGGGAGGCTCACTGTCGCCACCACCAGGATTCTCCGGCTAACCCGGCCTGGACTCACCCTTGAGATGATCGGGGCGGGCTTCATTCGCCGCCGGATCGCCCCGTTGCACAACAAGGGGAGGCCAGCCTGGCTCTTTACGAATCCGGCTGACATTATGCGACTCCGCCCTGGCCTCGACCATAATTTCACGGTGATGGCGCATGCCCACTTCTGCCAGCGGCTTTTTCAGCTTGATGTGGGTCGCGACGGCGAGGTCGAACGGACCGGCAAGGCCACGAGGGCTGCCGCAAAGGTCAGCAAGGCCCTCAAGGGGCCGTTTTTCAAGTTGCCAGCGGGGGTGGACCCATTGTGCAATAATTCACGCCGATCCGAGATCATCGCTATGATGCCACGGCCTCCTTTCTTCTCCAAGGGCCACGAAGACGAAGGAGTGCTGGGCTAACTGCTAGAGCCAATTCTCACAACTGCGCCCCCTACCTGGCGCTCCAAAGATGTCGGTGGGAACGACACCTATGGGATCACAATAATCCCTACTACGGTTAGCAGGGCGCGGGGTCGTGAGAAGAGCGGATCAAACAGATAGTACACAGTTTGTTTATCTAGGTTCGGGCCACGAGGATGCGTAAAACCCTACTCCTGCTTTGGTGGATGTATATTCCTGTTCTTGAGCTAGCTCTGGGGCATTAGGAGCTCCAAAAAGCCGAATCCTCCTCCTGGTCGCCTCGGGCCTCCTTTTATAGAAAAAGGGGTTGCCACAGTGGCACGCAGGAGGTGGAAAGGGTACAGTGATGCGAGGTTATCCCTCGCATTACATGACAAGGAGCATTTAATGCATCTTGCTTAGGTGTCCTTGCTTTATCGGGGACGGGGGAGAAACCTGTCTCGTCCGTCGCCGCTCCTTCTTGTGTCGACACGCGCCCTGGCCAGCGATGCCTGTGATGCCATGTAGGTAGGCAGGTAGCTGAGGTGGCGCAGTGGAGGGTTTTCATGAAGATCTGCATGCCGCCACGTAGGTGCCTGCCCAGCTGGTTGGGTCGGCAGCCGCATGCGTACGGTGGTGGAGGTTTAGTCGGCGTGGGCCTGATGGTGGCCATGCGGATGTCCTCGGCAAGGGCCTTGCCGGGGCCCCGGCAAGGGTCTTGCCGAGGCGCCTGCTGTCATCCCCGGCAAGGCGCTTGCCGGGGGTCTCGTGGTCTTCCCTGGCTGGTATCCCGCCAAAGGTCGTCGTCTTCTTAGTGCGTATCTGATCTTGAATGTCTTCACAAAGATCTGCATGCCACCACGGGGATGTCTCCCAATCCTTGCCCCTTGGGGGCAGTGGACTCAAGGGTAATTTGCTCCATAGGCGTGGGGCGAGTCGCCGCGGCAAGGGTCTTGCCGGGGTTGCCAAAGCTGTCTCCCGGCAAGGATTTTGCCGGGGGAGTCCACTTCGTCCCTTTTGCTCTTCGCGGTCTTGGCCTTGGCGTCATCCTAGTTCCCTTGAGCTTCGGTCTTACCCTGGCTCACCTCCCTTGCCTTGCTTGGTGTGGTGGTGCCCGTGGCTCAGACTGTCCGTGCACAGTTATAGGGGTACAAAAAAGTGTACCCCTCTTTTTGTACACCGACAGGAGCCCCCGGGCCTGGGCCACACATAAGCGCAACGCGTTGTTGGGCTAGGCCCAAAAACGGTGCGCGGGCAGGCGGGGCGGTTTTTTACCGCGGTAAGATTTTTTGCGCGCTGCGCTTCCCACGACTCGCGCGCGTGGCGCGGCGTGGGGAGGTGCGTGTGATGTGGGCGGCATGCGTGGGGTTGGTTCCCGCGGGCATGCGTCACATCACAGTTAATGTGAAAGGAGGCGGCCCGTGTTTTCCCCCATAAAAAAGGAATAAATGTGGGTGTGCTGCTCACTTTCTCCTCTTTCATCGTGCCTTCTCCAATCTCAGAGCCGTCGTTTCCTCTCTTCCTTCCTTCCTAAGCTTCCGCCATCGCCCGTCGTCGTTGCTTCGCCATCCCCCTCCCTCAGTCCTCTAACTTTCTTAGCCGCCATGGCGCCCAAATCCGTCAAGGGCAAGGGCGTGGCCAAGGGCACTGGGACTGTGGAGCCGCCGGAGAGTGCGCTATTGGGGGACCGGACGAAGTCCGCCTTCTTTGTCCCCTCGATGGTTGATGTTCGTGAGCTCCGAGCCTCCTTCAGGCCTCTATGGGGAGTGAAGACGGGGGGAGAGAATTCGGGACATCCGGCGATGCGCGTCATTCCTGCCCCTTGCGCCGATCCTGCCCCAAATCGGTATCCCTTTTTCGTCGATTATCTTTCTTGCGTGTTATGCCCCCCTTTTTCCGATTTCTTTTGATTTTACTCCGAATGCGGTGGCGTGCATGGCTTTCTTTGCGCATCTTTGCGAAGGCTTTGCCGGGGTGCAGCCCAACATGGCACTCTTCCGCCATTATTTCTCCCCTCGGATCCAGCCGGGAGGTGCCATCTCTGGTTGCGTCACCTGGATCCCAAGATCCAAGGGGGTGTACCCGGACGGTGCCATGAAGGAGAGGTGGGAGGAATGGCGTGGCCGGTGGTGCTGGCTTGAAGATGAAGACCCGCCGGAATTCTACAAGGTCCGCTGAGTGCCGTCGGTTCGCTGTAGCAATTGGGGTGATGTCGACACCACCGACGGGAGGCTCACTGTCGCCGCCACCAGGATTCTCCAGCTGACCCGGGCTGGACTCACCCTTGAGATGATCGGGGCGGACTTCATTCGCCGCCGGATCGCCCCGCTGCACAACAAGGGGAGGCCAGCCTGGCTCTTTACGAATCCGGCTGACATTATGCGACTCCGCCCTGGCCTCGACCATAATTTCACGGTGATGGCGCATGCCCACTTCTGCCAGCGGCTTTTTCAGCTTGATGTGGGTCGCGACGGCGAGGTTGAACGGACCGGCAAGGCCGCGAGGGCTGCCGCAAAGGTCAGCAAGGCCCTCAAGGGGCCGTTTTTCAAGTTGCCAGCGGGGGTGGTCCCGTTGTGCAATAATTCACGTCGGTCCGGGATCATCGTTATGATGCCGGACTATAATGCGCACGGCCCTGTCCCGAGCTGGAAGGAGCCAAAGGATGTGGATGTGCAACAATTCTTTGACACCCTGATCGAGGTATATGTCAATGCTTACGCCGAGCGGTGGCTTGTCATGGACACTACCCAGGTAGAGCTGGACTACATCGCCACTAGGGCGAGGGAGGCACAGCTTGCCATGGAGGCCGGCAGCGCCGGGGGTGTGGAGGACAAGGCCACAACGGCTGTGGAGGAAGAGGAGCTCACCCGGTGGGCGGCGGCCTCCGGGGAGGTTAGCAGCGCCGACACGGGAGCTCCGCTTGTCGAAGATGCGGCCGACGAGTCGTCGGGGAGGAGGATGTGGCAGCGGGCTCGACGCCAGCCAGGGGAAGAGGGCGAGTCCTGCGGCGGTCTGGCTCCGGCGAGCCGGTCCGGCCCGGCAGGGCTACGCGGCCTCAATTGACCCTAGAGGGGTCCGGGCATCACACGAGGGCCACGACAGCGAAGAGGCAGACGAAGGCCGCTGAGAAGAAGAAGACAACAGTCCCTTCCTCATCTAGGCGCGCACAAACCCCGCCTTCTTCGCCTCCTCCGGCAGATGTTGACTCGGGTGTTGGCGCGGAGGTCGCTTTTGATCTCGGGCCTCTCAGCCCGAAGAGGAAAAGGAAAGTGGTGGAAGAGGAGGAGATGGATGACGAGTAAGTACTCCGTTCCTTACTGCCATTTCCATTCCCCCAAATTAAGTCACCTCTCCTGACCCGTTTTTGCTTTTGCAGGGATGCAGAGATGTTGGCCCAGAGGGTGAAGAGGGCGAAGGCCTCGGCGAGTAGTCAGTCCCCGGCTGGGGCTTCAAAGACGCCACTGGTGGTGTTGAGCAGCCCGGACAGCAGCCCCCGGTACAGCCCCCAGCGTAAGTTCGTCACCCTCCTCTTATTTGACATGTGGTAGGCGTTCGATGCTATGGTGTTGACCTTGTCGGGTTTCCAGGAGGGGAGTGGCAGCAGGAGGAGCCGCAGAGGGCTACCCCCAACACACCACCCCCATCGAGTACGCCGCCGCGAGGGGCGTCCCCGGCAAAGGCATCAAGCACGGAGCCCACACCCATGGAGGAAGAGGGGAACTTGGGTGCTGGTGACTCTGCCACGGTGCCAAATGCTGGCGGGGAGGGACTTCTGCTTCACAGCCTGGCACTAGTGAGTCGCCTGTCCTCCGTCTCTGTTTTTCCCTTATTCTTTTTCTTGGCTTCATTGCTCCCATTACTGCCCATGCCCTCCTTCAATAGATATGGAGGACATGGATACTGTTGTTGGGAATATTGCTGAGGAGGCCGCAGCGGAGGCCGACAGGATTGCCGCCGAGGAGGCCGCCAGAGATGCTGACGAGGTCGCCGCCGATGAGGCCGCCAAGGATGCTGCCGAGGACACCGCTGCGGGGGCCGCCAAGGCGACCGGCAAGGCTTCTGCCGAGGGTGCCAGCGGTGGGCCTGCCGGGGAAGCCGGCAAGGCCACCGCCGAGGAAGAAGTGGTTGATGATCAGCCTCCCTCCTCCTCAACCTCGGGCCCCAGCAGATATCTGAAGGTGGGCGACGATCTTTTCGTCCATCTTCCAAGGGCGTCAAGTTCCCGAGCGCCCGCCGAAGGGGAAGTCTTTGACGGCGAGGTGCTTGCTGCCACCGGGCTCGAGGTGGTCGATGAACCGGGCGTTGGCGGTGATGGTTCTCCAGAAGAGCAGCTTTTCCGTGCCATGGGGGCCAATTTCCGAAAGCTCCAAGTGCTCTACCGTGCTCGCCTGGACAAGGTCAAGTCCAGGATGGCAACGGTGGACAAGGCGGAGGTGGACTTCAAGGCGCGCGTTGCTAAGACGCGGACCTAGTTTCACCAGACTCGCGAGGAGCAGAAGGCCTTTCAGGAGGAATTGGCCAAGCGCGATGTAGAGCTCACCATGAAGATGGCTGACATCGGGAAGGCCCAGGAAAAGGCGGCGAACTTGGCTGCCGCGGCCGAGGCTGCCCGGAACTAGCATCAAGCCGCATTGGATTCCCAGGAAGAGGACCTCTCCGTGCGTGAGGCGAAGCTTGCCGCAAGGCTCTGCGGCAAGGATGAGGAGCTCGAGGCCCTTGTCATGCGACGGACTCGCGAGCTGGAGCAGAGGCACAAAGAGGCACTCGATGCCCAAGCTTTGGCCCATGCCAGCAAGGTGAAGGAGTTGGAGGTAGAGCGGGACGAGCTGAAGGAGCAGGCCCTCAAGCTGTCCAACGAGAAGAGCACGCTCAACAGCGCCTTGGTAGAGGCACAAGGAGCGGTCATCAGCAGGGCTGGGGAGCTCTCTGAAGCGCAAAACTCCATCAGAGATCTCAAGCTGAAGCTGGAGAATCTCAAGAAGATGTTGTCAGGGAGCAGAGCTCGGGAGGAGACCTTGACCAGGAGCCTGGAGGGGGAGAAGCAGCTGCGGGCGAACGAGGCCGCCTCCCACCAGGAATATGTGGCGGGCGAGAACAGATGGATCAGCCGTCTAGAGGACGTCGCCGGCAGGGTCACCTCGTAGTTGGCCACCATGGGGATGCCAAACGTGAGGTATGCCCCTGAGCGCAGCGGGACCGTCAACGCCAAGCTGACCCAGTTCTTCGAGGGCATCCTTGGAGCCTTGGCTTATCTTCACTCCAACAGAGCGGCCACATTGGCAGGGGAGGCCCGGCGACTTTGCCGGGGGGTCATGACCAAGGTCCTCACCAAGATGGCATACTGGAATCCCGACCTCGACTTCGAAGCCGCGATGGATAGCTTGTCGAATGGTACTGACCTCACGGTGCTCAAGGAGCGCATCAAGTCCATCATCAGCAGTATCGACGAAATCAAGAGGTTGGAAGGACAGCGCCGAGATTAGGCATCCCGTTCTTCTTCGCCGCTGCAGGTTCCCAACCAAGACAAATTTTATCTTTAGTTAGAACCACAGCAATGATGTGATGTAACATAACTTTTGTAGTACTCTTAATTTTCATGCACGTTATTTCCCCATTCAATTTCTCTTTGTATGCGCGCCCTACATCGATTGGGTAGGTTCGCCGGTGCGGAAGCCACTAGCGGCATTTTGGGGATGGATCCCCATGGGCCTGCCGGGTAGCGTGCTGCCAGACGAGCCACCTTACCGTTCTGAATGCGGCCGCTCGAACTGTCGAGCTTGACTCGAGTCAGAATCGAGAGCGTTGTTGATCGCGGAAGGCTACTATGCCATTCTCGACGCAGCCGCTTGAGCTGTTGAGCGGACTTGAAACAGGGCAAGGGCGTTGCCAATCGTGGGAGAGCCCCCTGGCGTGCAGGTTTCTCATACAAAGGCGTGACATCTCCGGGGGGGGGGAATAATCTCATATAAGAAGGATAGAACAAATAAGGGTTCAGTGCAACTTAGCTTCTGTTTGCAGTCGCTCGAGTGCCAATCTTCTGGCCTCCTTTCTTCTCCAAGGGCCACGAAGACGAAGGAGTGCTGGGCTAACTGCTAGAGCCAATTCTCACAACTGCGCCCCCTACCTGGCACTCCAAAGATGTCGGTGGGAACGACACCTATGGGATCACAAGAATCCCTACTACGGTTAGCGGGGCGCGGGGTCGTGAGAAGAGCAGATCAACAGATAGTACACAGTTTGTTTATCCAGGTTCGGGCCACGAGGATGGGTAAAACCCTACTCCTACTTTGGTGGATGTATATTCCTGTTCTTGAGCTAGCTCTGGGGCATTAGGAGCTCCAAAAAGCCGAATCCTCCTCCTGGTCGCCTCGGGCCTCCTTTTATAGAAAAAGGGGTTGCCACAGTGGCACGCAGGAGGTGGAAAGGGTACAGTGATGCGAGGTTATCCCTCGCATTACATGACAAGGCGCATTTAATGCATCTTGCTTAGGTGTCATTGCTTTATCGGGGACGGGGGAGAAACCTGTCTCGTCCGTCGCCGCTCCTTCTTGTATCGACACGCGCCCTGGCCAGCGATGCCTGTGATGCCATGTAGGTAGGCAAGCAGCTGAGGTGGCTCAGTGGAGGGTTTTCACGAAGATCTGCATGCCGCCACGTAGGTGCCTGCCCAGCTGGTTGGGTCGGTAGCCGCATGCATATGGTGGTGGAGGTTTAGTCGGCGTGGGCCTGATGGTGGCCCTGCGGTTGTCCTTGGCAAGGGCCTTGCTGGGGCCCCGGCAAGGGTCTTGTCGAGGCGCCTGCTGTCATCCCCGGCAAGGTGCTTGCCGGGGGTCTCGTGGTCTTCCCTGGCTGGTATCTCGCCAAAGGTCGTCGTCTTCTTAGTGTGTATATGATCTTGAATTTCTTCACAAAGATCTGCATGCCACCACGGGGATGTCTCCCGAATCCTTGCCCCTTGGGGGCAGTGGACTCAAGGGTAATTTTCTCCGTAGGCGTGGGGCGAGTCGCCGTGGCAAGGGTCTTGCCGGGGTTGCCAAAGCTGTCTCCCGGCAAGGATCTTGCCGGGGGAGTCCGCTTCGTCCCTTTTGCTCTTCGTGGTCTTGGCCTTGGCGTCGTCCTAGTTCCCTTGAGCTTCAGTCTTACCATGGCTTACCTCCCTTGCCTTGCTTGGTGTGGTGGTGCCCGTGGCTCAGACTGTCCGTGCACAGTTATAGGGGTACAAAAAAGTGTACCCCTCTTTTTGTACACCGACACCCCCTTTGGCAACAAGTTACCAAAAAGTTCATAGAAAATGCATAGCACTAAAACGTCTCTCAAGATTGGTCTTCAGGTGGTGGTGTCCGGAGAACGCCAAGGACGAAGGCTTCGGTCGAAGTAGATGGAGCTGATGGAGTTGGTGCTGGAGCTGGTTGCACTGGAGCTGTAGCTGGTGCAGATGAGGTGACTCTAGTGTCTGGAACAGGCACTCCAGCAGATCTCTGAGCTCGAGGCACTCTGGCAAATGCATCAGTGGTTGTCTTGCCCTTCCTCTCCTACATGTCCTCCTGGAGCTGCTCCACAACAGACTGAATCTCAGTTACTTTGACATCTAAATCATAGAATTTTTGTTCCACGATTCTTTCCAGGCTCTCCTGGTTTTGAGTTAGGGTGACCAACCCCTTCTTAATCCTCAGAGTTGATGCTATCAAATAACCAAGCTGGTCATGCTTGCTTTTCAAAAAGTACTCAGATGCCTCCTCTTGAGTTGGCATCTTGGCATCCTTCTCTTTCTTTGCTTTCTCCTTCTTCTCTTGAGCTTGTATTGATGATGGTTCATTCTCATTCATCACAACTTGATTGTCCTCAAAGTCAGGATAGATAGGCAAGTGTTCCTTATCCAACAAGTATGTGCATGTGCCCATCTTTGAGTTTATCAACTCCTGGATCTGTGGGGCATATCCACAACTTCTTTTCTGGTTATCTGCAGTCCTCTTCATAGTCTCAACTATAAGGCTCATGACCTTGAACTTCTGTGGCACATCAAATATATGTAGCAAGTTAATTGCACCAACTCCAAGTTAATTGCACCAACTTCTGTGGCTCCATATGCCTCTGATCATTCTGTCATCACCAGACTTTGGCAAGAGAGTGTGCCTAAGGATCCAATTGATTGTAGGCAGCCCTGACAGCAAGTGTTTTACTGACCCAAACTGGTGAGTCTCAAGATCATCTTCAGGAATCTCCTTGTACATGTTTGCCATAGAGTTGTGATCCATCTTCTTCTTGGCATAGACATCCAAGTCATCTTCTTCTTCCTTAGGAGCATTGATCAGATTTGCCCATTCCTCAATATTTGAGTGGTACCTTGTACCTTCAGACATCCATACTATCCTGCCATCTGGATAGAAGTGTGTTGTGGAGTAGAATTGCATTATGAGCTCCTCATTCCACTTTGTGAGCTTCTGCCCAACAAAGTCTGCAACTCCACAAGCACTGAAGCTGTCAAACACACCGGGATAGTGTTCCTCATTTTCCTTGATATACTTCCAGTCGACCCACCTCATTTCACACACTATAGGTTTCTTTTCCAGCAGCACCGTCTCATAGAAATCTTGTTGTTCCTTTGTGTGGAACCTGTAATCAATAGCAGTTCTTCTTCTTGTAGCATATGGATCTGTCTCTCTCCATTTCCTCAGTCCCGAGTCTCTCCTGATCTTCATGTTCTCAGCCACAGGATGAGCATCATTGTGGTCTGGAATTTTTGGCTTCAATTTTCTCAGAACATGCTCTTCATTTCCTTCTTCTTCAGCAACAGTCTCAGGCACTGGGGCCTTGTTCTTCTCAGCTGCAGGGATGTTTCTGGTATTTCTCTTAGGTGCACTCTTGGGCTTGGAGGCTACTTTGGGTGCTTCTTTGGGCTTTGATGTTGCAGCCCCTGACTTTATAGCATCACCCATCAGCTTTTGTGCCTTGGGTGCTGGTGCAGCAACCTCTTCTTCCTCTTCTTCTTCCATCATGGAAGCCTTTCCAATAACTCTGGCCATGGTCTTCTTGACCCTTTCCTTCCTTTTCTTTCCTTCTACAGCAGGCTCTTTGGGTTGAGATTCCAAAGATGCTTGAGAGGATGCTCTGGCCTTAGACATTGGTTGTCTTCCTGCTGGCCTTTTGATCTTCATCCCTGGCTTAACTGCAGCTGAGCTGTACTCCTTCTTAACCACTTTCTTCTTGGAAGTGGCCTCATCCTCAACTGCCACATAGTCTTCATCCTCAGACTCTGAAGTTCTCTTCTTCCTTGTTATGGTGGAAGCTTTGGGTAAGTTGCTGGGAGTGCTCCAGCTTCCATCATCTGAGCTGCTAGAGGGACTAGTGCCCTCACTCATGTGAACCTGCTCCTCTGACTTGTTCTGGCTGTCACTCTTGTCAGACATGTTGCAAGCACTAACTGTAGACCCTGTGAATAGATTGTAGATGAGATAGAGTGGATGAGCATCACAAAATACAGAGATTTTTGCAAAAGAATGAGTCAAAAACTTAGTTTTAGTTTTCCATAGAAAGCATTTCGGATGAACCGATTTATAAACTCGGTGATACTGAAGTAGCTGTTGGAACCTAAACTAGTGAACTCGGTCAGACCGAGTCACAGTTCGGTGGCACCAAGACTGCTAGGGTTTCACAAAGTCCTAAACTCGGTCACACCGATTTGCAATTCTCGGTCAGACCGAAAATTACATGTGCAATGGCCTGAGCCGAATCAGTGGTACCGAGTTCCACAACTCGGATGGTCCGAGATGGTTTCGGCGGAAACCTAACCCTAAATTTTCAATTCAACTCTAATCTATGGAGTGTTTTGACTGGATAGAAGCGTTTCAATCGTGGTAAGAATCATAATGAACACAATGTGCTAGGAATCGGACGGGGATAGCACTGTGATCGAGTCCATACCCTAGTTCGGCGATGAACTCGCTACGACGGCAACGGCGGGGAAGAATTCCGTTGACGGCGGCGGAGACCAGTGGCAGGAGGCAACTGGCGACGAGGAGGACGATCCGGAGACCCAGGAGGCAGAGCGAGCTATGCGCGGGCGAAGGGGTTTCGGAGAAATTTCCAAAATTTTGCCCGTGAGTATATATAGCCCGACCCTGTCAGTGTGACTGAGTGGAACAACTCGGTGGCACTGAGATGCATAACTGTTGACAGTTACAGCAACTCGGTGTGACCAAAAAGTTCAAATTGGTTGCACCGAGATTTAAAACCTAGATCAACTTAGTGATCTCGGTATGACCGAAATGGAGGAATCGGTCAGACCAAAACACACAAAGAAGTTTTGGAAGTTTAAGTCTATGAAGAATTGGGGACTCCGAGTGCTCCTCACACAGAGTGGTTCGAATCTGACTTGATCAAATTTTGTGATGTAGCATGAATAGAGTTTGAGACGAGAAAATCATAGATATCTAGAGAGGGTTCTTAGGCATTCTTGTCCATCCACTTGGCAAAAGAAAAGAAAAACCAATCAATCAAAACAACAAGTGGATGTCCTCGAATGAGTAAAATATGCAATCAACATGCTCACACAATAAAATGGCAATTGAAATATGTGGCAAAGCATGCAGAACCAATTCTAGCATCTATCAAACAATTTGCGATGACTAGGTCATCTATATATGAGTATATTGACTTAGGAGTGAAATGAGAACATTTTATCATAGGTCATACTCATCGTTTAAGCACAAGTGGGGTTACCACTTTTACATAAAGCATTGTTGTGTTCACACCATTAGAGTTGCTTTAGCTCAATTCTTAGAGTAAATCTCCCCCTAGATGTGAGATCCCCCCTAAGAGGGATGAACTAACCTTGGGTTTTGTCGATGATGACTTCATGTAGATGTTGAAGATGTGGATGCTCAATGTTGATGTAGATCATTTGAAGCTATCCATTTGAGTGAGTTGCACTTTCAATACCTACACGGGTTAGTCCCACAAGGAACAAACAAGGATATCCATAGATATAGAGTGATGCACACACAAGATGATGTCTATGAAAGCTTATAGGTTACCTTGTCCCTTGTCTTACCAACAAGAGGGTTTGTGACTCCTTGAACTGGTGCAAGATGTGGAAGTTGATTGCACTTGTTCTTGCCAAGATGATAAGAGTGAAGTATGTTGGCGGAGTCACCCTCAAGAACTCTCTAGTTCTTCTTCTTCGGGATCCACACCATCTTGATGGGAATCCTCGGTGTTGTAGTTGTACTTGATGAAGTGGAACCTGAAGTAGTCTTGGGAACCCACTTGACCAAGGCCTTAGGAGCTTCTTCAAATGCATCAATTTCCTCTTGAAGCTTGTCCTTGCCTTTTTGCTTGTGGTCTTGTGGTGGAAGATCATCTTGAGCTTGTGTCCCTTTGAGAGAAGTAGGATCATACTTCTCTTGTTGAGGAACAAACTTCGTCTTGGGGTATTGATCTTCTTCCCACTCAACTCCATTTGCATTGAACTTTCGTTCAAAACCAACACCTTGATTCTTCCGGTGCCTTCCTTGCATGCGTACAATTTCCTCGAATTGCTTACTTCCGGCAAGGCTCTTGTAGACACCTTTCTCTATAATTCCCTTCAATAAGCTATTTTATTGCTCAAGTGTAACTTGGCTAAGAGAATCATTAGTGGAATCAAGAGAACTACTAGAAGCAACAATATTGGATTTAGCATGATTATTGTTACTACTAGAGGAAGAATCTTTCTTGTTCTTGTTACTAGACTTGACTTGAGGTATGTAGGTGGATAAGAGTAAACGCTTGGCAATGTAAGAAGAACTTTTCTTACGAAGACCATCATTGATTGCTTTTAAGAACTCATGCTCTTGCTCAAGGTTGATCTTTTCAAAGTGTAATTTCTCATGAGTCCTTAAAACTTCTGGATGATCTCCTAAGATAGTTTCATGAGCTAACTTAAGAGTGTTTAGTTCTTTAGTTACAGACTCAATCTTCTCCTTATCATTGTGATTCGTTTTATCTTGATTATCATGATTAATTGACGTTTCATCATAGTATTCATCACTAGAGTTGTCAACAAGTAAATCATCATCACCTAACAAGTCATCTTCATCACTATTGAAATCAACATACTCGGGGTGTGATACCTTTGGGCCTTTAGCCATCAATCATGTTCCAACTCCTTCATTTGGTGAGTCAAATATGTCGTAGGAGTTGGTTGCCACAAGTTCTAGACCGGCAACACCTTCACCTTGACTATATTCGGAGTCGAAGTGATAGCTTCTCTCAGAGTGGTTGTCGGAGCCGGAGCCGGTTACCCATTCACCAACATGAGCTTGATGTCTTCATTTTGTGTAGCTCCTTGATGACTTGTCCTTTCTTTCTGAATCCTTGCTTCTCCGTGAGGGTCTTCGTTCATAACGATCATCTCTACTCCTTCTTTCTCTAGATGGTGATTCTTCTCTTCTACTTCTTCTCTTGGGAGAATCTTCTCTTCTCTTGTAGGGGGCCGTACACTCATTGGAATAGTGTCCGAGCCTTCCACAATTGTAGTAGTTTCGCTCTCGACTAGAAGATCTTTTGTCATTGTAGGACCTTGACTTGGAGCTTCTCTCTTTGCTTCTACTCTTGTAGAACTTGTTGAAGTTCTTCACCATTAAGCTCAATTCTTCATTGAAGGTTTGTTTCTCACTCGATGATGTGGGGGCTTCACATGAGGCTTTGTAAGCACCACTTGATTTATTGTGAAGTTCCTCTTTATCCTTGAGTGACATCTCATGAGCAACAATTCTTCCGATGACTTCCGTTGGCTTGAGATCTTTGTAATTGGGCATCATTTGGATCAGTGTGCACACGGTATCATACTTTCCATCCAAGGCTCTTAGGATCTTCTTGATGATGAATCTATCGGTCATCTCTTCACTCCCTAAGCCGGCAATCTCATTTGTGATAAGAGCAAGCCTAGAGTACATTTCAGCGACACCTTCACCATCCTTCATTTTGAACTTGTCAAGTTGACTTTGAAGCACATCCAATTTGGATTCCTTGACGGGGTCGGTACCTTCGTGCATATCAATCAAAGTATCCCAAATTTCCTTTGCATTCTCAAGACGACTGATTTTGTTGAATTCTTCGGGGCACAATCCGTTGAAGAGGATATCACAAGCTTAGGCATTGTATTGTAGCATCTTCAACTCATCCGCGGTATCTTCACGATTCGGTTCTCTCCCATCAAAGAATTCACCTTGCATGCCAACACACACAATAGCCCAAACGGTGGGGTTATGTCCAAGAATATGCATTTTCATCTTATGCTTCCAACTAGCAAAATTAGTACCATCAAAGTAAGGACCTCTATGGTGATAATTTCCCTCGCTAGACGCCATACTCTCCTAGGTTGTGAAACCAAGGCTATGACCACCAAAAGCTATGGAAATCAAAGCAAATGGAGACCAAAGCTCTGATACCACTTGTAGGATTGAAAGTATGTCTAGAGGGGGGTGATTAGACTACTTGACCAAATAAAAATCTAGCCTTTTCCCAATTTTAGTTCTTGGCAGATTTTAGCTATCTTAGCACAAGTCAAGTAATCTCCACACAATTAAAGCAAGCATGCAAAAGAGTATATGAGCAGCGGAAAGTAAAGCATGCAACTTGCAAGAATATAAAGGGAAGGGTTTGGAGGATTCAAACGCAATTGGAGACATGGATGTTTTTGTCATGGTTCCGATAGGTGGTGCTATCGTACATCCACGTTGATGGAGACTTCAACCCACGGAGGGTAACGGTTGCGCGAGTCCACGGAGGGCTCCACCCACGAAGGGTCCACGAAGAAGCAACCTTGTCTATTCCATCACGGCCGTCGCCCACGAAGGACTTGCCTCACTAGCGGTAGATCTTCACGAAGTAGGCGATCTCCTTGCCCTTACAAACTCCTTGGTTCAACTCCACAATCTTGTCGGAGCCTCCCAAGTGACACCTAGCCAATCTAGGAGACACCACTCTCCAAGAAGTAACAAATGGTGTGTTGATGATGAACTCCTTGCTCTTGTGCTTCAAATGATAGTCTCCCCAACACTCAACTCTCTCTCACAGGATTTGGATTTGGTGGAAAGAAGATTTGAGTGGAAAGCAACTTGGGGAAGGCTAGAGATCAAGATTCATATGGTTGGAATGGAATATCTTGACCTCAACACAAGTGTAGGTGGTTCTCTCTTAGAAAATGTGTATTGTAAGTGTAGGTATGTTCTGATGGCTCTCTCCACGAATGAAGAGTGGGTGGAGGGGTATATATAGCCTCCACACAGAATCTAACCGTTACACACAATTTGCCAAACTCGGTGGGACCGAATGGTTAAACTCGGTCGGACCGATTCAGCAAACCTAGTGACTGTTAGGATTTTCGGTGGGACTGAGATGCAACTCGGTAGGACCGATATGGTTAGGGTTAGGGCATAACGTAATCTCAGTGTGACCGATTACACAAACTCGGTGGGACTGATTTTGGTAATAAGCTAACCAGAGAGTTGGTCAGATAAACTCAGTGGGACCGATTCGCTCATCTCGGTGAGATCGAAATGTTACAAAAGGGAAACAGAGAGTTTACATTGCAATCTCGGTGGGACCGATCGCTCATCTCGGTAAGACCGAAATGTTACGAAGGGAAACAGAGAGATTACAATCCCATCTCGGTGGGACCGAGATCCCTATCGGTGAGACCGATTTGCCTAGGGTTTGTGGCAGTGGTTATGCCATTTGAAACTCGGTGGCGCCGGATAGAAAGAATCGGTGGGGGCAAGTTTGACTTTTGGTTTAGGACATATGTGGATGTGGGAGAGTAGTTGAGGGTTTTGGAGCATATCACTAATCACCTTGAGCAAGCAAGCCATTAAGCAACATCTCATCCATCCTTGATAATATTGGCTTTTCCTATAGACTCAATGTGATCTTGGATCACTAAAATATAAAATGTAGAGTCTTGAGCTTCAAGCTTGAGCCAAACTTTTTGTCCTTAGAATTTTGAGGGATCCACTTTCCTCATCCATGCCATGCTATTCATTGAGCTTTTCCTGAAATATTAATCTTGGAATAATGTTAGCTCAATGAGCTATATGTTGTTAGGAATTACCAAAACCACCCGGGGATAGTTGCACTTTCACTTATATTCTCGGAGATCCGTAACTCTGATTGGGCTGAAATTTTAACACGATCCCTATCCGGATATTAGCTTTCTTGCGGCGAAACAAGGGCATCAACTACCTTACGGGTGGCCCACGAGGGTCAGGGGCGCACCCAGGGGGCAAGCGTGCCCCCCTGCCTCGTGGCCACCTCGGGCACCGTCTCGCGTGGATTTTTCTTCCCAAAAATCATATATATTCCAAGAAAAATCTCCGTCAGTTTTTATCCCGTTTGGACTCTGTTTGATATGGATATTCCGCGAAACAAAAAACATGCAACAAACAGGAACTGGCACTGGGCACTAGATCAATATGTTAGTCCCAAAAATAGTATAAAAAGTTGCCAAAAGTATATGAAAGTTGTAGAATATTGGCATGGAACAATCAAAAATTATAGATACGATGGAGACGTATCAATCTTCAAGAGGAAGACGGACGCTGATAGTAGTATTACTATCTACAAAGCTAGACTTGTAAAAAAATAGGTTTTGACAAAGTTAAAGGTATTGACTACGATGATATTTTCTCACTCGTAGCGATGCTTAAGTCTGTCCGAATAATGTTAGGAAATTGCCACATTTTATGAAATCTGGCAAATGGATGTCAAAACTACATTCCTTAATGGATTTCTTAAAGAAGAGTTATATATGATGCAACCATAAGGTTTTGTCGATCCTAAAGGTGCTAACAAAATGTGCAAGCTCCAGCGATCCATCTATAGACTGGTGCAAGCATCTCAGATTTGGAATATATGCATTGATGAGTTGATCAAAACATATAATTTTATACAGACTTGGGGTGAAACCTGTATTTACAAGAAAGTGAGTGGGAGCACTACAACATTTCTGATAAGTATATGTGAATGACATATTGTTGATCGGAAATAATGTAGAATATTTTGGGAAGCATAAAGGAGTATTTGAAGGGAGGTTTTTCAATAAAGACATCGATGAAGCTACTTACATATTGAGCATCAAGTTCTATAGAGATAGATCAAGACGGTTGATAAGTTTTCTCAATGAGTACATACCTTGACAAGATTTTGAAGTAGTTCAAAATGGAACAGTCAAAGAAAGAGTTCTTACCTGTGTTACAAGGTGTGAAATAGAGTAAGACTCAAAGCCCGACCACAATAGAAGATAGAAAGAGAATGAAAGTCATTCCCTATGCCTCAGCCATAGTTTCTATAAAGTATGCTGTCGGTGTCAAAACCGGCGGATCTCGGGTAGGGGGTCCCGAACTGTGCGTCTAAGGTGGATGGTAACAGGAGGCAGGGGACACGATGTTTTACCCAGGTTTGGGCCCTTTTGATGGAGGTAAAACCCTACGCCCTGCTTGATTTATTCTTGATGATATGAGTATTACAAGAGTTGATCTACCACGAGATCAGAGAGGTTAAACCCTAGAAGCTAGCCTACGGTATGATTGTATGTTGTCCTACGGACTAAAACCCTCTGGTTTATATAGACACCGAAGGGGGCTAGGGTTACACAAGGTCGGTTACAAAGGAGGAGATATACATATCCGTATTGCCTAGCTTGCCTTCCACGCCAAGTAGAGTCCTATTCGGACACGGGACGAAGTCTTCAATCTTGTATCTTCACAATCCAACAGTCCGACAAAAGGATATAATACGGCTGTCCGGATACCCCCTAATCCAGGACTCCCTTAGTAGCCCCTGAACCAGGCTTCAATGACGATGAGTCCGGCACGCAGTGTTGTCTTCGGCATTGCAAGGCGGGTTCCTCCTCCGAATACACCACGGAAAAATTTGAATACAAGGATAGTGTCCGGCCCTACAAAATAAGTTCCACATACCACAGTAGAGAGAATAATATTTGCACACATCTAATCTGCTGACACGTTTTGGCAACATGACATCATGCCATGGCTCGGTGATTATTCGAACCGTTTTTCTTTAACTAGCCCCGCACATAATGCGAGGCAGTTTCTTGACACGTCTTGTCAAAGCAGAGATCGTGTCCCCCTTATTACGGGATTCTCATCAATACGGTCGTGGGTAACCCAACCGCGCCTAGGACTCCTAAATTTTAGGCAAGTCCCAAACGGCCACGAGAAGGACGCTTGATATTCACCCTCTTTATAAAGGGTCAAGGCTTTTACTTTTTCCTCCCATGCTCAATCAAATCCTTCCCCCGCCTCGAGTTCTAACACCCAAAGCCCAAGTCAGGTGCTTCGGACCTTCAATCATGTCCGGATCCAGCCTCCAGGGCCGGTGGACGCCCTCCTCCGTCACGGAAGAGGATATCAAGAAGTTGAGGGAGGCAAGATACCTGACCGCCGAAGTCTCGCATCGGTTGCCTACCCGAGGGCAGGTCGTCCCTACTCCTGAACCCAATGAAGACATCGTGTTTATCTCCCACTTCCTCTGAGGACTAGGCCTCACTCTGGATCCCTTCGTAAGGGGTTTGATGTTCTATTACGGGCTTGATTTCCACGATCTAGCCCCGGATTCCTTTCTCCACATCTCGGCATTTATTGTCGTATGTGAGGCCTTCCTCCGCATTACCCCTCACTTCGGCCTGTGGCTCAAGACCTTTGATGTGAAGCCGAAGACGGTTGAGGGGCAGCATGCAGCGTGCGGAGGGGCATTAATAAGCAAGATCGCTGGAGCTCCGTGGCCAAAGGTGTGATAGGTTGGCTTATTAGGGATGATAGACTACTCATATCAATAAGGAATTCCTTCTTTTCTGGGAGCCCATTCGGACAGAACTCCAAAGTTAAGCATGCTCAGCTTGGAGTAGTTTCAGGATGGGTGACCGACCAGGAAGTTGCTCCCGGGTGCACACGAGTGAGGACAAAGTGCATAGAAAAGACTAGTATTGATCTGTGGGGCCAGTCTAGATCCCGCCAGGAGTAATGACCACCGGCGGGTGTGTCCGGGGCATTACAAGTTGGTATCAGAGCCGACCCTCGCGGTTACATGGATGTTTGCGGACAGGTGCACGGTCATGTTGTGCATGACGTTTGTGACCCGTCGTGGCACACGGCATGGCACATGTGCTGGACTGGAAGCACAGACATATGTGCCAAGAGGGAACGTTCCTGTGGCCCGATGAGGACGTCGGTTCCTCTGAGTGGGGGTGTATGTGATAGCCTGGCTTATTAGGGATGATAGACTACTCATATCAATAAGGAATTCCTTCATTTTCGGGAGCCCATTCGGACAGAACTCCAAACTTAAGCGTGCTCAGCTTGGAGTAGTTTCAGGATGGGTGACCGACCGGGAAGTTGCTCACGGGTGCACACGAGTGAGGACAAAGTGCACAGAAAAGACTAGTATTGATCTGTGGGGCCAGTCTAGATCCCGCCAGGAGTAACGACCACCGGCGGGTGTGTCCGGGGCGTTACAAAAGGGTTCCTTTCTAGAGATGTCCGGATTATGGCAACGGGAGTGGTTCTACGTCACCGCTCCCAAAAGTGCCAAGTGGGTAGCTTCCCCCGTCTTTCGCTCGGGCCCTCCACCACAACTGATGTCATGGATCAGCAGGGGGCTGAGCTAGGGTCCAGCCAAGGATGTGCCCATACTGCAGAGCCGCATCCGAGATCTCTTCGAGGGAGATTTTAGTTTGGTTATGGTAGTGCAAGTCATGCTGCTTCGTTGAGTCCAGCCTTGCAAACACCGGCCTCTCCGCTTGTGGGAATTCAACCCACAAGGACCGCGCGCTATTCAGAATTTCCTCGCCTGACGCACGAGGAGATGTACAAGTCGTTCTTCGGACCCCAAATAGAGTGTCCGGACACCTCCGAGGACATGGGCCTCAGCATCAACCGCACCGCGGCCCAAGTAAGTAATCCTCTAGCCGAACACATTATCTTTCATTTATCATGACTTCATTCTGAAGAATCGCTTTTTGACTAGGACTGGATAACAAAGGCAAAGATGATCCAATGTTCGGCCCCCCTTCCCGAAGGCTTGGATAATCCGGTGCTGGAAAAGATGCTCGAGCCAGCACCTTGCCCGGTGCCCACAAAGGAAGATGAAGGGGGGAATAAAGAGGGCGAAAGCGGGCCCCCACCGCTACCTATTCCAACCAAGGGAACGAGCGCCTCCGCGAGGGAGGATAACCAAGGGAAGGAATCTGACATTCCCTCGCCTCGGGGGAGGAAGAGGACTACCTCTGATGATCCGGAAACCAAGGTTTCTAAACGGGAGAAGAAAACTCCACCAGAGGGTCCCACCTCGGAGAGTGCTCTTGCCGCACAAAGTCCGTACGGGGATCAGCCCTCTAACGAGCTATAAGTAATCAAAAAGTACTTAATAGTGAAGATATACTACCTTACTTCTGAGGAAGATAACCGAAGCATCTATCTTGCAGTTTGGATCTGAGCCCTTCTCAGCAGAGCTCGTCTTCCGGGGATCTTCTTCCGGAGATGATGGAGAGAGAAAAGCCTCCCCCGGACCCCTGGCTCAAGAAGCAGGCGACCTTGAAGTGTCATCACAGAGAGTTTCTCCGGATCCAGCAAGGCCAGAAGGTAATCCCATGGTCACCCGAAGCCCTCAGTATCCGACTCTTGAAGAGAGCAATCAAAAGAGTCCGGCACCATCTGGTATGCGGTCGGACGTATTGAAGGGTCTGCTAGAGCGAGCGACTATCTCAGAAGAGCACCGTACATTAATGTGTATGGTGATTGAAAGGATTTTGTCCGCCGAAAATGGGTTGCATGAAGCCTTTATGAGTCTACTGACGGGCTTTGAGGTACGTGAAATGATATACATTTGTGATGGTACCACGCATTTTAGGTGTGCCCTGTGTAGATAGTAGCCCCTGAGACTCTGGTTGTCGTTGAGAACAGCGGCGAACGGAGGATCATAGTCCCAGTTAATAACCAGACCGCCTTTATGTGCAGGTTTCTGAAGCTCCGATGGCTAGCCGGACTGATGGGGTTGCCGAACTAAAGCGGCAACTGGATGCGGCGGATGCCGACCTCAAGCTTGTTAACAAGCGGCTTGACGAGGCACAGGGTAGGTGATATTTATAGTGGATGTCACATAGTAAGAGCAGCGTGATGCCAGTATCTTTAATATGTTGTGACTACAGATGGAGCTGCCACAATGGAGGCCTTGCGGGCGGAGCTTGCCTGAGCCAAGGAGCAAGCAAGGAGTAGTAATGCGGCTGCTTTGAAGGCGGCCGAAGAGTTGAGAGCCGAGAAGGCCGCTCATAGCGAGAGCAAAGAGAAAATGGCCAAAATGGCTGCAAAGTTAAAAGACACTACCGACCGCTGCCAGTTTCTTGAAGAAGAAAACCAGGCGAAGGCTACGGACCTTGAAAAGGCCACAATGGCGACCAAAGACACCCGCTCTGCAATGAGAGCAAAGGAGGAACTGCGTGAAGCAGGGGACATTGTGGCTAGGAAGCCCTTTATGCTGCGGAGGAAGTTCGGCGATCCACGGTATGCCCCTCTGGATCGGCTGTGGAGTTCGGCCGACGCGTATATGGACTTAGCGGCGAGCTCTGTCGATGCGGCCGAATACTTCTGAGATCAAACAAATCATGAAGTGGACAAGCTGTTCTGGTCACAATTTAACGTTCCAGAGTGTCCACTTCCATTGACTGATCAGCTTGCCGAATGGGCCGAACTCAATAGATTGTCCGGACTCGCCATGAGGTTTGTCGTGGATCATCTATGGTCGGAAAGGCCAAAGCCGAACAACTATTTTAGCGTGGTGCAGCAGTTCCTTGGTGCGGTGCCACGCATTAATGCGATGAAGAGGTCGGCGTGCATAGAAGGCTCGCGGATGGCCCTTGCCCGTGTCAAAACATACTGGGCGGAGATGGATGCCACCACTGTCGCGGCGCAGGGTTCGGCCATAGGCCGAGTGGCTGCCGAGCACTATTTTGAAGAAGTTCTTGAGGGTGCTCGTGCGATAGAGGCCTAGTGCTCGAAGAATGTTATGTTTGAGTGATATGTATTCCTATTGTAAAAACAACGTTTTATTGATTTTATCAAGGCTGTATTTATACTTTTGCACGAAAGTATTGTGATGCCTCCTGTGCGGCCGTTTATGTATACATGTATATAACCTGAAAGATTGCAGTCGTCGGCTTCAGCCCCCACGCATATAATGTGGGGGTGTTCGCAGAAGACGCGTATTCACACTTAATTCAACGTCTTGGTCCTATTAAGGAGGTGATAGCGCAGCGAACTAGGCAACCGGACTATAATGCTTTAACACTTTCACTTAGCCATAGGAGTTTGACAGTGAGGCTACTATATAGCCCCTGGTGGCTTCGCACTCATCCGGATTCGGGGTGTGTACATGCCTGGCCGAGAAACGGCCCTTCGTTAATGCGGAGGAATCCCGAAGATTCAAATTGGTCATCGAGTGGTTGACCAGTCTCACGCTATATCATGAAAGTCAGTTTTCGGCTTTCTCTACTGAGGTGCTCGTCTGGATGAACCAGGGCACAATCGCAATAGTTCTCCTGGTGCCGCCTTAGCCGATAGAGCGGAACATAAGGCAGCAAAACACAAGAGCCGGGCAAACCCAACATTTGACCAAAGACATGATTCGGAGCTGATGCATATAAGGCCAAACTCGCGACGCCGAACACTCCCTAAGGTATTCGGTCTTTATGGTGTAAACCGGGTCTAAACAATACCCTTTGTAATAAGCCCCTGGTGTCCAGGTACGTGCATTATTCTGGCGTGGCCACATGCCAAGACGTCAGCATCCTTCTCGATTGTACTGAGAAACCGAGGGATGTAAATCAACAAAAGACAGTAAAAAAGGTTTACGCAGGGTCTTAATCTACAAAGAATCCTTGGAACGGGTCCCCGCTGCACGTCTGTGCCTGTGTCTCCATTGTGCCGTATCCTGGACGGGTGTAGCACGATGGTCATCTGAAAAAGAGAGGAACTTAATTGTCATGCAAAAATTAAGTTATACTAAATAAACAATATATAGTTAAGATTGAGTAAAGGTGAGCCTTATTGCCACTTTTGCGTGCGTGTTGAGCCCCTTGTATTGTAATGGGGGTATAGCCGTCAAACCTGTATTAATTACGTATAGCTGCACCGGACTCGTCTAACCGCGTCCGTGGTCTTAACGACCTGTCAAATGCTTGAGTTGGTGAGGCCGTTCAGTGTGCGGCGGCCAAGGTGGCCACACCATCTTCGGCGCGCAAGGAGCGCTCAATATTTCCATTTACTATGATGATGCTGCGTGGACTGGGCATCTTGAGCTTGAGGGAAGCGTAATGAGGTATTGCGTTAAAGCGAGCGAATGCTTCGCGTCCGAGTAGTGCTTGATAGCCACTTTCGAATGGAGCGGCGTGGAAAGTTAAATTTTCGCTGCGGAAGTTATCGGGGAAGCCGAATATAACCTCTAGTAGCAGGGAGCCCCTGCAATGAGCCTTCGGGCCCAGCGTTACTCCTTTAAAGGTAGCATTGCTGTGGCAAATTTCCGTTGGGTCTATCCCCATTTTGCGGACTGTGTCCTGATATATCAGATTTAAACTGCTGCCGCCGTCCATCAGGACTCGTGTGAAGTGGTATCCGTCAATTATTGGGTCTAATACCAAGGCAGCCCATCCTGCCCGCCGGATACTTGCCGAGTAATCCCGATGGTCGAAGGTGATCGGTTGGGATGACCAGTGGCAGAGCTCCACGGTGATAGGCCCTAGGGCATGTTCCTCTAAAGGTGCCGCTTTGTTTCTCCCTTTTATCACGTGTAACACGTTGACTATTTTGACTTCTGGTGGGAAGTTCTTCTGTTCCCCTGTGCTTTGCTTGCGAGGCTCGTCCTCGTCTTCACTTGGTGTATCCCGCCCCTTGTGTTCGGCATTGAGCTTGCCGGACTGTTTGAAGACCAAACATTCTCTGTGGGTATGATTTGCAGGTTTATCTGGGGTGCTATGGATCTGACATATTTGGTCCAGAATTTTGTTTAGGCTGGACAATTTGTCTCTGTTGCCTTTGGAGGGTGGCTTCTGCTGCCCTGGCCGAGAGCTTCTAAATCCGGTGTTTACCCCCGTGCTCTTCGGGCTGTCTTCTTTATTCCGGCGCTTATTCTTGCTGTGTCGTGATTTCCCGTTTCCATCCCTGACTTCGGATGTACTTGGGTCGCTGGTGCTGCATCGGGCTAACCAGCTGTCCTTGCCCGTGCAAAAATGGGTCATGAGGCTTGTTAATGCTGCCATTGTTCTCGGCTTTTCTTCACCGAGGTGTCTGGCAAGCCATTCGTCTCGAACGCTATGCTTGAAGGCTGCTAAGGCTTCGTCGTCCGTACAGTCAACTATTTGGTTCTTTTTAGTGAGGAACCTGTTCCAAAGTTTTTGGGCTGACTCACCGGGCTGTTGAGTTATATGACTTAAATCATCTACATCCGGTGGTCGGACATATGTCCCTTGAAAATTTGCCCGAAAGGCGTCTTCGATCTCTTCCCAGCTTCCGATGGAGTTTTCGGGCAGGCTTTTAAGCCAGTGCCGAGCTGGCCCTTTGAGCTTGAGGGGTAAGTACTTGATGGCGTGGAGATCATCTCCTCGAGCCATATGGATGTGGAGGATGTAGTCCTCAATCCAGACCCCGGGGTCTGTTGTTCCGTCGTACGCCTCTATGTTTACGGGTTTGAATCGCTCTAGAAATTCATGGTCCAACACCTCGTCGGTAAAACATAGAGGGTGTGTGGCACCCCTGTATTTGGGCGTACCATGGTGTTTGGATGTTTGTTGTGTTGCATTGTATGTTGGAGCGTGCCTACGTGGTCCATAGATGGATCTGGTTGCGCCGTCCTTTTGATGCGAGCCCTTACGCGGATCGCGTACTCGCTTATGTGCGGCATCGTTTGCTGCTTTATGTTGGCTATGAGGTCGTCTATCCAACCGGATGGCCGTTTTATTTTTTAGTTATGGAGGATCTAAGGCCTCCTCATCAAATTCAGGTAGCAACTTTCGCTTCGGATAGCTCTTGGTGTGGCGATTACTGTCGTACTTCGCTGCAGTGTTGAGTACTTCACGCCATTTGATTTTGTGTGTGTCTTGTGTAGCCTTGAGCCCTTGCTTCTGTTTTTTCAGGCTCCTCGCCGTGGCAACAAGCCTTTGGTGGGCGTTATGTTGCTCCTGGCGCCTGTCCGGTGTGGTGTCGTCCGGACTGTTATCTTCGATGGAGTCGGGTTGTTCGGTTTGATTCCCTGTGTTGCCCTGGTCGGGCGATGGTTCACCCTGCTCTATCGTTGGGTCTTTGTGATCATTATTTATGCCAAGGTCGGATTTTGAGCGGCATTTACGCCGCTGCTTTGACTACTTCTCGAGGGAACAACCCTTCTCTGCGTCCTTCCGTTCCTCGTTGTTGTTTTCTTTGTGTGTGTCCACCATGTATACGTCATGTGATAAAGTGGGAGTCCAGTGCCTTGTGGGCAGTGGTTCCTGTTCGTCTCCTGCATCGTCGTCCATACCGTCGATGTCTTCGGAGTCGAAGTCGAGCATGTCGGTTAAGTCATCGACAGTGGCTACTAAGTGGGTGGTGGGTGGGCGGCGAATTTCTTCGTCATCCGCATCCCAATCCTGCCGGACGTAGTTCGGCCAGGACTCTCCTGACAAGGAGAGAGACCTTAATGAGTTCAGTATGTCGCCAAAGGGCGAGTGCTGAAAAATATCCGTGGAGGTAAACTCCATGATCGGCGCCCAATCGGATTCGATAGGAACGGGCGCAGGCGGTTCGGAGTCCGTGGCTGGAGAAGGATCCGGCGGTTTGGCAACACGGCTCTCGTGAAGGGTAAGGTCGATATTTGGCTCGATCGCCGCAGAGGATACGGCCTCCGTGGCGGGGACTATCCACCATCCATGGATGGCGCAACTGGCTCCGAATTGAGGGTCGGAGTGGCTGCCAGTGCGATTTGTTGGACACTGTCCGATGGTAGAGCTAAATCGTACTCATCGTGACCACATGGCGCACAAGGCAGGGGCTTGAATCCGTCAAAGATCAAGTCTCTGCGGATATCGGCCGTGTAGTTTAAGCTTCCAAACCTGACCTGGTGGCCAGGGGCGTAACTTTTGATCTGCTCCAGATGGCCAGGCGAGTTGGCCTGCAGTGCGAAGCCGCCGAACACAAAGATCTTCCCGGGGAGAAAAGTCTCCCCCTGGACTGCATCGCTATCAATGTTCGTAGGAGCCATCAAGCCTAACGGCAACGACACAGAGGAACTCTCAATGAAAGCACCAATGTCGGTGTCAAAATCGGCGGATCTCGGGTAGGGGGTCCCGAACTGTGCGTCTAAGGCAGATGGTAACAGGAGGCAGGGGACATGATGTTTTACCCAGGTTCAGGCCCTCTTGATGGAGGTAAAACCCTACGTCCTGCTTGATTTATTCTTGATGATATGAGTATTACAAGAGCTGATCTACCACGAGATCGGAGAGGCTAAACCCTAGAAGCTAGCCTACAGTATGATTGTATGTTGTCCTATGGACTAAAACCCTCCGGTTTATATAGACAGCAGAGGGGGCTAGGGTTACACAAGGTCGGTTACAAAGGAGGAGATATTGTAGGATCAAAAGTATGTCTAGAGGGGGGTGATTAGACTACTTGACCAAATAAAAACTTAACCTTTTCCCAATTTTAGTTCTTGGCAGATTTTAGCTATTGTAGGACAAGTCAAGCAATTATCACACAATTCAAGCAAGCATGCAAAGAGTATATTGGCAGCAGAAAGTAAAGCATGCAACTTGCAAGAATGTAAAGGGAAGGGTTTGGAGAATTCAAACGCAATTGGAGACACAGATGTTTTTCCCATGGTTCGGATAGGTATTGCTATCCTACATCCACGTTGATGGAGACTTCAACCTACGAACGGTAACGGTTGCGCGAGTCCACGGAGGGCTCCACCCCCAAAAGGGTAATGGTTGCGCGAGTCCACGAAGGGCTCCACCCACGAAGGGTCCACGAATAAGCAACCACCCACAAAGGGTCCACGAAGTAGCAACCTTGTCTATCCCACCATGGCCCTCGCCCATGAAGGACTTGCCTCACTAGCGGTAGATCTTTACGAAGTAGGCGATCTCCTTGCCCTTACAAACTCCTTGGTTCAACTCCACAATCTTGTCGGAGGCTCCCAAGTGACACCTAGCCAATCTAGGATACACCACTCTCCAAGAAGTAACAAATGGTGTGTAGGTAATGAACTCCTTGCTCTTGTGCTTCAAATGATAGTCTCCCCAACACTCAACTCTCTCTCATAGGATTTGGATTTTGTGGAAAGAAGATTTGAGTGGAAAGCAACTTGGGGAAGGCTAGAGATCAAGATTCATATGGTAGGAAT
This sequence comes from Triticum timopheevii, assembly GCA_963921465.1. NCBI lineage: Eukaryota > Viridiplantae > Streptophyta > Magnoliopsida > Poales > Poaceae > Triticum > Triticum timopheevii. Next base: position 621,953,678 of record OY997265.1, read on the forward strand.
GGAATATCTTGGTCTCAACACATGAGTAGGTGGTTCTCTCTCAGAACATATGAGTTGGAATTGTGTATGTGTTCTGATGTCTCTCTCCACGAATGAAGAGGAGGTGGATGGGTATATATAGCCTCCACACAAAATCCAACCGTTACACACAGTTTTCCAATCTTGGTGGGACCGAATCAACAAACTCGGTCGGACCGAAAAGGTAAACCTAGTGACCGTTAGAGATTTTCGGTGGGACTGACATGCAACTCGGTGGGACCGATATGGTTAGGGTTTGGGCATAACATAATCTCGGTGAGACCGATTACACAAACTCGGTGAGACCGATTTTGGTAATTAGCTAACCAGAGAGTTGGTCAGGCAAACTCGGTGGGATCGATTTGCTCTTTCGGTGAGACCGAGAAGTTACAAAAAGGAAACACTGAATTTACATTGCAATCTCGGTGGGACCGATCCGCTCTTTCGGTGTGACCAAAAAGTTATGAAAGGGAAACAGAGAGTTTGCAATCCCATCTCGGTGAGACCGAGATCCCTATCGGTAGAACCGAATTGCTAGGGTTTGGCAGTGGCTTATGACAAGTGGAACTCGGTGGTGCCGGATAGAAAGAATCGGTATGACCGAGTTTGGCTTAGGGTTTAGGTCATATGTGGATATGGAAAAGTAGTTGAGGGTTTTGGAGCATATCACTAAGCACATGAAGCAAGAGGCTCATTAAGCAACACCTCATCCCTCCATGATAGTATTGGCTTTTCCTAAAGACTCAATGTGATCTTGGATCACTAAAATATAAAATGAAGAGTCTTGAGCTTTTGAGCTTGGGCCAATCCTTTGTCCTTAGCATTTTGAGGGTTCCACTTTCACATCCATGCCATGCCAATCATTGAGCTTTCCTGAAATAGTCATCTTGGAATAGCATTAGCTCAATGAGCTATATGTTGTTATGAATTACCAAAACCACCTAGGGATAGTTGCACTTTCAATCTCCCCCTTTTTGGTAATTGATGACAACATATAGATCAAAGCTTCGACAAATGATAATAAGCATGAAATATATCGTCGCTTTGAGAAGTATGTGATAAGTAAGATCTCCCCCTAAATTTGTGCATATTTAAAATTTGCTTTGGACTGCAAATGCACAAAGAGTTAGAGTCATGGGTTACTCTTCCATGTCACATACATCTTGGTGGAGCGCTTAAAATGATAAGAATGAAATACATGCACTCATCACCAAGAATAGTGAATGATCACATAAGATAGATAAGATGATAACATTAAGCAAACATTAAGTGTAGCTTATGATCAAACACATGATCATCAATGTCTCACGAGCAATGACATAGTATCTCAAGCACTCAAAAGCAAACAAAGTTCGAAAAACCACCAAATAAAGCAAGAGAGAAAAAAGCAACACTCTCTCTCTCGAAGCCTATGATCTATACATTTTTCTTCCCCTTTGGCAACAAGTTACCAAAAAGTTCCTAGAAAATGCATAGTGCTAGATCGACGCTCAGGCTTGATCTTCAGGTGGTGGTGGAGTCCGGAGCACTCCAAGGACGAAGCCTTCTGTAGACGTGGTTGGAGTTGAGGCTGAAGTAGATGCTGGAGCTGGTGGAACTGAGGCTGTAGCTGGTGCAGAAGTGGTGGCTCTGGTGTCAGTAATTGGCACTGCATGTGATCTCTGAGCTCTTGGCACTCTGGAAAATGCATCAGTTGTAGTCCTGCCTCTCCTCTCCTGCATGTCATCCTGGAGCTGCTCCACTGCGGTCTGAATCTCTGTCACCTTGACATCCAAGTCATAGAACTTTTGTTCCATGATTCTCTCTAGGCTTGCCTGGTTCTGAGTTAGGGTGGCTAGTCCTTTCTCAGTCCGCAGGGTGGATGCAATCAGGTAACCAAGCTGCTCTTGTTTGGTTTTCAGGAAATATTCAGATGCCTCCTCTTGAGTAGGCATCTTGGCAGCTTTCTCCTTCCTCGCCTTCTCCTTCTTTGCTTGTGCTTGTGCAGATGATGGTTCATTCTCAGTCATCACAACTTGATTGTCCTCAAAATCTGGACGGATGGGCAGGTGTTCCTTGTCCAATAAGTATATGCCCGTGCCCATCTTGGAGTTAATGAGCTCCTGAATTTGTTGGGCATACCCACAGCTCCTCTTCTGGTCTGCTGCTGTCCTCTTGATTGTCTCTACCATGAGGCTCATCACCTTGAACTTCTGTGGCACATCAAAGATATGTAGCAAGTTGATTGCATGGCCTCTGATCATCTTGTGATCTCCAGACTTGGGCAATAAGGTGTGCCTCAGTATCCAATTTATGGTTGGCAGTCCTGACAGAAGATAATGCACTGAGCCAAATTTGAAAGTTTCAAGAGCTTCATTTGGAATTTCCTTGTACATGTTTGACATTGAGTTATGATCCATCTTCTTCTTGGAATAGATATCCAAGTCATCCTCATTTTCCTCTGGGGCATTGATCAACTTTGCCCATTCCTCAACAGTTGATTGGTACCTTGTACCTTCAGACATCCATGTGATCTTTCCATCTGGGTAAAAATGTGCTGTGGAGTAGAATTGCATAATGAGCTCCTCGTTCCACTTTGTGAGCTTCTGCCCAACAAAGTCTGCAACTCCACAAGCACTAAAGTTGTCAATCACACCAGGATAGTGTTCCTCATTGTCCTTGATGTACTCCCAATCAACCCATCTCATGTCACAAACTATGGGCTTCTTGTCCAACAAAACTGTCTCATAGAAGTCCTGCTGTTCCTTAGTGTGGAACCTGTAATCCACAGCAGTTCTTCTCCTTGAAGCATATGGATCTGCTTCTCTCCACTTCCTCAGCCCTGAGTCTCTCCTGAGCTTCATGTCCTCAGCCACAGGATGAGCATCGTTGTGGTCTGGGATCTTGGGCTTGAGTTTTCTGAGAACGTGCTCTTCATTATCTTCTTCAGCAACTTCAGGCACTGGGGCCTTGTTCTTTTCAGTTGCAGGTATTCTCCTTGTATTTCTCTTTGGTGCAGACTTGGGCTTGGAGGCAGCTTTGGGTGCTTCTTTGGGCTTGGATGCAGTAGCCCCTAATCTTATAGCATCACCCATAAGCTTAGGTGCCTTAGGTGCTGGTGCAGCAACCTCTTCTTCTTCCTCTTCTTCCATGATGGAAGCCTTTCCAAGCACTCTGGCTACGGTCTTCTTCACCCTTTCCTTTCTTTTCTTTCCTTCAGCAGCAACTGGCTCTTTGGGTGCAGGCTTTTCAGGAATCTGAGTTGAAGCTCTGGCCTTTGGCATAGGCTGCCTACCTGCTGGCCTTTTGACTTTCAAGCCTGGCTTTGTGCCCTGTGCTGGCTCAATTCTCTTGGAAGTTGCTTCCTCTTTTGCCACATAATCTTCATCCTCAGAATCTGAAGTTCTTTTCTTCCTTTGTCTGGTGGCAGCTTTTGGCAAATTGCTTGGGGTGCTCCTGCTGCCATCATCTGAAGAGCTAGAGGGACTAGTGCCCTCACTCATGTGCACTTGCTGTTCTGACACATTCTGGCTGTCACTCTAGTCTGACATGATGAACAACCTGACTGCTGACCCTGTGAACAGTTTATAGATGAGGTAGAATAGATGAGCATCACAGAATGCAGAGATTTTTGCAAAAGAATGATCCAAAAACTTAGTTTTAGTTTCCCGCTGAAATCATCTCGGATCTACCGATTTTTAAACTCAGTGATACCGAAGCAATTTTGGAACCTAAACTAGTGAACTCTGTCAGACTGAGTCACAGTTCGGTGGCACCGAGACTGCTAGGGTTTCACAAAGTTCCAAAATCGGTCACACCAATAAGTAATTCTCGGTCAGACCGAGTCTCACTTGTGCAATGGCATAAGCCAAATCGGTGGGACCGAGTTTTTCAACTCGGTGGGTCCGAGATGGTTTCGGCTGAAACCTAACCCTAAAATTTTCGAATCAAACCTAATCTATGAACGCATTGACTGGATAGGAGTGTTTCAATCGTGGCAAGAATCATGATGATCACAATGTGCTAAGAATCGAATTGGGGAATAGCACAAAGATCGAGTCCATACCCTAGTTTGGCGGAGACTCGCTACGGCGGCAACGACGGGGTAGAATTCCGTTGACGGCAATGGAGACCAGCGACTGGAGGCGGCTGGCGGCGAGGAGACGATCCGGAGACCAAGTTGGCAGAGCAGGCTATCGCGCGGGCGAAGGGGTTTGGAGAAATTTCCAAATTTTTACCCGTGACTATATATAGCCCGACCCTGTCGGTGTGACCGAGTGGAACAACTCGGTGGCACCGAGATTCATAACTGCAAGCAGTTACTGAAACTCGGTGTGACCGAAAGGTTCAAATTGGTTGCACCGAGATCGAAAACCTAGATCAACTTAATGATCTCGGTAGGACCGAAAGTGGGGTATCGGTCAGACCGAAAATCATAAAGAGGTTTTGGAAGTTTAAGTCTATGACGAATCGGGGACTCCGAGCGCTCCTCACACAGAGTGGTTCAAATATGACTTGATAAAATTTTGTGATGTAGCATGAATAGAGTTTGGGACGAGAAAAGCATAGATAGCTAGAGGAGGTTCTTAGGCATTCTTGTCCATCCACTTGGCAAAAGGAAATAAAACCAAACAATCAAAACAACAAGTGGATGTCCTTGAATGAGTAAAATATGCAACCAGCATGCTCACACAATAAGATGGCAAATGAAATATGTGACAAGGCATGCACAACCAATTCTAGCATCTATCAAGCAATTTGCGATGACAAGGTCATCTATATATGAGTATATTGACTTAGGAGTCAAGTGAGAACACTTGATCATAGGTCATACTCATCGTTTAAGCTCAAGTGGGGTTACCACTTTTACATAAAGCATTGTTGTGTTCACATCTTTAGAGTTGCTTTAGCTCAAGTCTTAGAGTAAAGCTCCCCCTAGATGTGATATCCCCCCTTTAGAGGGATGAACTAACCTCGGGTTTTGTCGATGATGACTTCATGTAGATGTTGAAGATGTGGATGCTCAATGTTGATGTAGATCACTTGGAGCTGTCCATTTGAGTGAATTGCACTTTCAATACCTACATGGGTTAGTCCCACAAGGAACAAACAAGGATATCCATAGACATAGAGTGATGCACACACAAGATGATGTCCATGAAAACTTTTAGGTTACCTTGTCCCTTGTCTTACCAACAAGAGGGTTTGTGACTCCTTGAACTAGTGCAAGATGTGGAAGTTGATTGCACTTGTTCTTGCCAAAATGATAAGAGTGAAGTATGTTGGCGGAGTCACCCTCAAGAACTCTCTAGTTCTTCTTCTTTTGGATCCACACCATCTTGATGGGAATCCTTGGAGTTGTAGTCGTACTTGATGAAGTGGAACTTGAAGTAGTCTTGGGAATCCACTTGACTAAGGTCTTAGGAGCTTCTTCAAATGCATCAATTTCCTCTTGAAGCTTGTCCTTGCCTTTTTGCTTGTAGTCTTGTGGTGGAAGATCATCTTGAGCTTGTGTCCCCTTGAAAGAAGTATCATACTTCTCTTGTTGAGGAACAAACTTTGTCTTGGGGTATTGATCTTCTTCCCACTCAACTCCATTGGCATTGAACTTTCGTTCAAAACCAACACCCTGATTCTTCTGGTGCATTCCTTGCTTGCGCACAATTTCCTCGAATTGCTTACTCCCGGCAAGGCTTTTGTACACTCCTTTCTCTATAATTCCCTTCAATAAGCTATTTTCTTGCTCAAGTGTAACTTGGCTAAGAGAATCATTAGTGGAATCAAGAGAACTACTAGAAGCAACAATATTGGATTTAGCATGATCATTGTTACTGCTAGAGGAAGAATCTTTCTTCTTCTTGTTACTAGACTTGACTTGAGTCATGTAAGTGGATAAGAGTAAACGCTTGGCAATGTAAGAAGAACTTTTCTTGCGGAGATCATCATTGATTGCTTTTAAGAACTCATGCTCTTGCTCAAGATTGAGCTTTTCAAAGCGTAATTTCTCATGAGCTCTTAAAAGTTCTCGATGATCTTCGAAGATAGTTTCATGAGCTAACTTAAGAGTGTTTAGTTCTTTAGTTAGAGCCTCAATCTTCTCCTTATCATTGTCATTCGTTTTATCTTGATTAGCATGATTAATTGACGTTTCATCATAGTATTCATCACTAGAGTTGTCATCAAGCAAATCATCACCTAACAAGTCATCTTCATCACTATTGAAATCAACATACTCGGGGTGTGTTACCTTAGGACCTTTGGCCATGAAGCATCTTCCAATTCCTTCATTTGGTGAGTCAAATATGTCGTAGGAGTTGGTTGACACAAGTGCTAGACCGGCAACACCTTCATCTTGAGTATCTTCGGAGTTGGAGTGATAACTTCTCTCGGAGTGGCTGTCGGAACCGGATACCCATTCACCAACATGAGCTTGATGTCTTCGTTTTGTGTAGCTCCTTGATGATTTTTCCTTCCTTTCCGGATCCTTGCTTCTCCGTGAGTATCTTCGTTCATAACGATCATCTCTACTCCTTCTCTCTCTTGGTGGTGATTCTTTGCTTCTTCTTTTTGGAGAATCTTCTCTTCTCTTGTAGGGAGCCGTACACTCATTGGAATAGTGTCCGGGTCTTCCAAAACTGTAGCAGTTTCGCTCTTGACTAGAAGATCTTTTGTCATTGTAGGACCTTGACTTGAAGCTTCTATCTTTGCTTCTACTCTTGTAGAACTTGTTGAAGTTCTTCACCATTAAGCTCAATTGTTCATTGAAGTTTTGTTTCTCACTTGATGATGTAGGGGCTTCACATGAGGCTTTGTAGGCACCACTTGATTTGTTGTGAAGTTCCTCTTTATCCTTAAGTGACATCTCATGAGCAACAATTCTTCCAATCACCTCCGTTGGCTTGAGATCTTTGTAATTGGGCATCATTTGGATCAATGTGCACACGGTATCATATTTTCCATCCAAGGCTCTTAGAATCTTCTTGATGATGAATATATCGGTCATCTCTTCACTTCCTAAGCCGGCAATCTCATTTGTGATGAGAGCAAGCCTAGAGTACATTTCAGCGACACCTTCACCATCCTTCATCTTGAACTTGTCAAGTTGACTTTGAAGCACATCCAACTTGGATTCCTTGACGGAGTCGGTACCTTCGTGCATATCAATCAAAGTGTCCCAAATTTCCTTTGCATTCTCAAGACGGCTGATTTTGTTGAATTCTTCGGGGCACAATCTGTTGAAGAGAATATCACAAGCTTGAGCATTGTATTGCAACATCTTCAACTCATCCGCGGTAGCTTCACGGTTTGGTTCTTTCCCATCAAGGAAGTCACCTTGCAAACCAACACACACAATAGCCCAAACGGCGGGGTTATGTCCAAGAATATGCATTTTCATTTTATGCTTCCAACTAGCAAAATTAGTACCATCAAAGTAAGGACCTCTACAGTGATAATTTCCCTCGCTAGACGCCATACTCTCCTAGGTTGTGAAACCAAGGCTATGACCACCAAAAGCTATGGAGATCAAAGCAAATGGAGACCAAAGCTCTGATACCACTTGTAGGATCGAAAGTATGTCTAGAGGGGGGGTGATTAGACTACTTGACCAAATAAAAACTTAACCTTTTCCCAATTTTAGTTCTTGGCAGATTTTAGCTATTGTAGGACAAGTCAAGCAATTATCACACAATTCAAGCAAGCATGCAAAGAGTATATTGGCAGCGGAAAGTAAAGCATCCAACTTGCAAGAATGTAAAGGGAAGGGTTTGGAGAATTCAAACGCAATTGGAGACACGGATGTTTTTCCCGTGGTTCGGATAGGTGGTGCTATCCTACATCCACGTTGATGGAGACTTCAACCCACGAAGGGTAAGGGTTGTGCGAGTCCACGGAGGGCTCCACCCACAAAGGGTAACGGTTGCGCGAGTCCACGAAGGGCTCCACCCATGAAGGGTCCACGAAGATGCAACCACCCACAAAGGGTCCACGAAGTAGCAACCTTGTCTATCCCACCATGGCCATCGCCCACGAAGGACTTGCCTCACTAGCGGTAGATCTTCACGAAGTAGGCGATCTCCTTGCCCTTACAAACTCCTTGGTTCAACTCCACAATCTTGTCGGAGGCTCCCAAGTGACACCTGGCCAATCTAGGAGACACCACTCTCCAAGAAGTAACAAATGGTGTGTAGGTAATGAACTCCTTGCTCTTGTGCTTCAAATGATAGTCTCCCCAACACTCAACTCTCTCTCATAGGATTTGGATTTTGTGGAAAGAAGATTTGAGTGGAAAGCAACTTGGGGAAGGCTAGAGATCAAGATTCATATGGTAGGAATGGAATATCTTGGTCTCAACACATGAGTAGGTGGTTCTCTCTCAGAACATATGAGTTGGAATTGTGTATGTGTTCTGATGTCTCTCTCCACGAATGAAGAGGAGGTGGAGGGGTATATATAGCCTCCACACAAAATCCAACCGTTACACACAGTTTTCCAATCTCGGTGGGACCGAATCAACAAACTCGGTCGGACCGAAAAGGTAAACCTAGTGACCGTTAGAGATTTTCGGTGGGACTGACATGCAACTCGGTGGGACCGATATGGTTAGGGTTTGGGCATAACGTAATCTCGGTGAGACCGATTACACAAACTCGGTGAGACCGATTTTGGTAATTAGCTAACCAGAGAGTTGGTCAGGCAAACTCGGTGGGACCGATTTGCTCTTTTGGTGAGACCGAAAAGTTACAAAAAGGAAACACTGAATTTACATTGCAATCTCGGTGGGACCGATCCGCTCTTTCGGTTTGACCGAAAATTTACGAAAGGGAAACAGAGAGTTTGCAATCCCATCTCGGTGAGACCGAGATCCCTATCGGTAGAACCGAATTGCTAGGGTTTGGCAGTGGCTTATGACAAGTGAAACTCGGTGGCGCCGGATAGAAAGAATCGGTATGACCGAGTTTGGCTTAGGGTTTAGGTCATATGTGTATATGGGAAAGTAGTTGAGGGTTTTGGAGCATATCACTAAGCACATGAAGCAAGAGGCTCATTAAGCAACACCTCATCCCTCCTTGATAGTATTGGCTTTTCCTAAAGACTCAATGTGATCTTGGATCACTAAAATATAAAATGAAGAGTCTTGAGCTTTTGAGCTTGAGCCAATCCTTTGTCCTTAGCATTTTGAGGGTTCCACTTTCACATCCATGCCATGCCAATCATTGAGCTTTCCTGAAATAGTCATCTTGGAATAGCATTAGCTCAATGAGCTATATGTTGTTATGAATTACCAAAACCACCTAGGGATAGTTGCACTTTCAGATATACATATCCGTATTGCCTAGCTTGCCTTCCATGCCAAGTAGAGTCCTATCCGGACACGGGACGGAGTCTTCAATCTTGTATCTTCATAGTCCAACAGTCCGGCAAAAGGATATAATCCGGCTGTCCGGATACCCCCTAATCCAGGACTCCCTCATATGCCATGTTGTGTACCAGATCTATTGTATACCCTACACTGTGTTTAGCAAGGGAGTACAATAGTGATCTAGGAGTAGATCACTGGACAACGGTCAAAATTATCCTTAGTGGAATAAGGATATGTTTCTCGATTATGGAGGTGACAAAAGGTTCATCATAAAGGGTTACGTCGATGCAAATTTTGACACTGATCCAGATGACTCTAAGTCTCAATCTGGATACATTTTGAAAGTGGGAGCAATTAGCTAGAGTAGCTCCCTGCAGAGCATTGTTGACATAGAAATTTGCAAAATACATACGGATCTGAATGTGGCAGACCCGTAGACTAAACTTTTCTCACAAGCAAAACATGATCACACCTTAGTACTCTTTGGGTGTTAATCACATAGCGATGTGAACTAGATTATTGACTCTAGTAAACCCTTTGGGTGTTGGTCACATGACGATATGAACTATGGGTGTTAATCACATGGTGATGTGAACTATTGGTGTTAAATCACATGGCGATGTGAACTAGATTATTGACTCTAGTGCAAGTGGGAGACTGAAGGAAATATGCCCTAGAGGCAATAATAAAGTTATTATTTATTTTCTTATATCATGATAAATATTTATTATTCATGCTAGAATTGTATTAACCGGAAACATGATACATGTGTGAATAGATAGACAAACAGAGCGTCACTAGTATGCCTCTACTTGACTAGCTCGTTAATCAAAGATGGTTATGTTTCCTAGCCATAGACAAAGAGTTGTCATTTGATTAACGGGATCACATCATTAGGAGAATGATGTGATTGACTTGTCCCATTCCGTTAGCTTAGCACTTGATCGTTTAGTTTGTTGCTATTGCTTTCTTCATGACTTATACATGTTCCTATGACTATGAGATTATGCAACTCCCGTTTACCGGAGGAACACTTTGTGTGCTACCAAACTTCATAACGTAACTGGGTGATTATAAAGGTGCTCTACAAGTGTCTCCGAAGGTACTTGTTGGGTTGGTGTATTTTGAGATTAGGATTTGTCACTCTGATTGTCGGAGAGGTATCTTTGGGCCCACTCGGTAATACACATCACTTAAGCCTTGCAAGCATTGCAACTAATGAGTTAGTTGCGGGATGATGTGTTACGTAACGAGTAAAGAGACTTGCCGGTAACGAGATTGAACTAGGTATTGAGATACCGACGATCGAATCCCGGGCAAGTAACATACCGATGACAAAAGGAACAACGTATGTTGTTATGCGGTTTGACCGATAAAGATCTTCGTAGAATATGTAGGAGCCAATATGAGCATCCAGGTTCCGCTATTGGTTATTGACTGGAGACGTGTCTCGGTCATGTCTACATAGTTCTCGAACCCGTAGGGTCCGCATGCTTAAAGTTCGATGACGGTTATATTATGGGTTTATGGTTTTTCATGTACCGAAGGTAGTTTGGAGTCCCGGATATGATCACGGACCTGACGAGGAGTCTCGAAATGTTGAGACGTAAAGATCGATATATTGGACGACTATATTTGGATACCGGAATGGTTCCGGGTGAGATCGGGATAATACCGGAGCACCGGGAGGTTATCGGAACCCCCCGGGAGGTATATGGGCCTTAATGGGCTTTAGTGGAAAGGAGGGGAAAGAAGCAAGGGAGGGGGCGCGCCCCCCAAGCCCAATCCGAATTGGGAAGGGGGCCGGCCCCCCCTTTCCTTCCTCCCATACTTCCTCTTCCTTCCCTCTCCCTCTCCAAATAGGAAAAGGAGGAGTCCTACTCCCAGTGGGAGTAGGACTCCCCCCCTGGGCGCGCCTCCTCCCCTCCTTTATATACGGAGGAGAGGGGCACCCCATAGACACAACAATTGATCTTTTGGATCTTTTAGCCGTGTGCGGTGCCCCTCTCCACCATAGTCCACCTCGATAATATCGTAGCAGTGCTTAGGCGAAGCCCTGCGACGGTAGAACATCAACATCGTCACCACGCCGTCGTGCTGACGGAACTCTCCCCCAAAGCTCGGCTGGATCGGAGTTTGAGGGACGTCATCGAGTTGAACGTGTGCAGAACTCGGAGGTGCCGTGCGTTCGGTACTTGATCGGTCGGATCGTGAAGACGTACAACTACATCAACCGCGTTGTGCTAACGCTTCCACTTTCGGTCTACGAGGGTACGTGGACACACTCTCCTCTCTCGTTGCTATGCATCACCATGATCTTGCGTGTGCGTAGGAAAATTTTGAAACTACTACGTTCCCCAACAGCCTCTCCTTCCCTCCAACCTATATATATATATATATATATATATATATATATATATATATATATATATATATATATATATATATATATATATATATATAAGGGTGGCACCGCTAGAACACACAACAATGATTGTTAGCCGTGTGCGGCGCCCCCCTCCACAGTTTACACCTCCGGTCATATTGTCATAGTGCTTAGGCGAATCCCTGCGCGGATCACTTCACCATCACCACGTCGCCGTGCTGACGAAACTCTCCCTCGACACTTTGCTGGATCACGAGTTCGAGGGACGTCATCGAGCTGAACGTGTGCAAAACTCGGAGGTGTTGTACGTTCGGTGCTTGATTAGTCGGAACGAGAAGAAGTTCGACTACATCAACCGCGTTGCCAAGCACTTCCGCTTTCGGTCTACGAGGGTACGTGGACACACTCTCCCCCTCTCGTTGCTATGCATCTCCTAGATAGATCTTGCATGAGCGTAGGAATTTTTGAAATTGCATGCTATGTTCCCCAAGAAGTGTAGTGTTTATTTTCCTTTCGTTCTAGTACTTAGTTTAATTCCTCCTTTTATTATTTCCCCTAGCAATCGACTTTAGTGAACTATTTCCAAACTCCGGTTGAGTGTGAGCGTAATTGCGTAAGTGAAAACACAACTGCGGGGATAGTACTGCTTCCTATTTGCTCCATGTGGGATCGACAAACTTTACTTATCACGAGATTGCTACAAAACCATGTGCACTTGCAAGACATCAGCCACCTAGCGGGAGCAGCGTCTAGCTCGACAATGTTGCTCGTGTGCTACACGGAGGTGTACATGAATGTGGGCTTCTCTAGCTAGCGGGTGCCTCGTTTCTCCACACCACCACCCTGCCGATAGCCATTCAATAAACTGGCGTCCCGGGCGATAACATGGTGTTGGAAGCCATAAGAGGAGACAAAGGGTAGCTCGTGAACCAAAAAAGTAAGTCTACACGACACACACGATTGAAGAACTCGAAGTCGATCTCCTCTATGTCGTGAGAGGCCTTAGGGATAAGGGGTAGAGATTGTAGTTGAGCCCCACGGTGTACCTGGCGGCGGCCACGACTGATGCTCCTCTAGTGATGTAGCTCTGCTCCGCCCTCGTGATCACTCCGGCCCCGCTCTTGTCTGATCTGAGCACCGACGACCTTCCCTTGAGCTCTACTTGACACGTCACCACCACCAAACAATTTCTCGCCGTTTGCCACCAGTAAGTCTCCCAGCGCTGCTATGTCCTTCTATCTCTCTAACACTATTGTCCCACATGGTGTCTCCTCACTCCGCTGTAGCCGACAAGTGGGACCTCCTTTGCCACAACATTTTTGAGAAAAAAGAGGGATTGAGAGGAGAGAGAAATACAGACTGGTGAAGTGCGGACCACCCCACCCCCTCCCCTCCCTCCCATCCCCCACAGGCGTGCCTGTACATTTTAATGGTTCAATCTAATGTCGTTAAAATTTGGTGCCACGTCAGTGTGACAGTCGGGCTTCAGTAGTTAGTTTTGGTGTCAACCGCTACTTATCCACCGACTCGTGCGATTTGAAAAATTATTACTTCTTCCATTTCAAAATAAGTGTCGTGGTTTTAGTTTAAATTTGAACTAAAAACATGACTTTTGGAACAGAGGGAGTACTGGATACCGGTGTGTGTTTTTGCAAAAAAAAAGTATCCGAGTGTTTCTTTTTAAACCCTAACAACAGTTTTTTTTTTGAAATAAAACCCTAACAACAGTTGTGGTGATGATCGACCAAATGTGTGGTTCGAGGACCCTCCTAAGTTTGTTTTATTTTTGTTTAATCGACGATGCATCTCCATTTTTTATAGACTTATTACATGCTCACCGAACTACCACTCCATGCTCGGAGCACAACACCTATAGTACCACTCTCCGAGAAGAGCAGAGGAAAGAGTCAACGCCGCACCCCGCAATGGCAGCATCACATCTCCTCCTCCTCCTGCTGCTGCTGGCTCCGGTCGCCGACTCCGCGCCCGCCCTCGTCTTCTCCGTACCCGACTACGGCGCGGCCGGCGACGGGTCCAGGTACGACACGGCGGCCATCCAGGCCGCCGTCAACGCCTGCGGGGAGGCGGGGGGCGGCCGCGTGCTCCTCCCGGCGTCCGGGGACTACCTGACGGCGACCGTGCACCTCCGCTCGCGCGTGGTGCTCGAGGTGGCCCCCGGCGCGCGGCTGCTGGGCGGGACCAGGCAGCGCGACTACCCGGCCGAGCGGAGGCGGTGGTACGTCGTGCTGGCCGAGAACACCACCGGAGCGGGCGTCACCGGCGGCGGCGAGATCAACGGCCAGGGCGGCGCCTTCGTGGTCACGCCCAGCGACCAGAAGAACGTCATGGTGAGCTGGAACGCCACGGGGCACTGCCGGGGCGACGAGTGCCGCCCCCGGCTCGTCGGCTTCGTCGACTCCAAGGACGTCACGGTCCACGACATCACCCTGAACCAGCCGGCCTACTGGTGGTGAGCGCTTCTTCTTCCTCCCCTCGCTCGCCATCACCGGCCGTTACCGAGACAGCGAGATGAGTCTCCGATATGCCTGCATTCTCTGCAGCCTGCATCTTGTGAGGTGTGATCACTCGGTCGTACGCAACGTCTCCATATACGGGGATTTCGACACCCCTAACAACGACGGGATCGACATCGAGGGCTCAAACAACACGATCATCACCGGCTGCAGCATAGACACCGGGGACGACGCGATCTGCCCCAAGTCTCTCACGGGCCCTGTTCACAACTTGACTGTGACAAACTGCCGGATCCGCACCAAGTCTAGTGCTATCAAATTTGGAAGTGCGAGCTCCTTCAACTTCGAGAGGCTGCTCTTTGACAACATAACCATAGTCGATTCGCATCGAGGACTTGGAATGCAGATCCGTGATGGAGGTAACGACTTTGTTTCCTCTTCTTGCAGTACTGTTAGGTGGCATTCTTATTCAAGGAAGCTGCTATTTTGACTGCAACTTTGTGGCTGGCGTTCAGCTACTTGCATTAAGTAATTACTGGCTGATTTGGAGATGCATAATTTTGCAGGGAACGTCAGTAATGTGGTGTTTTCAAACATCAAAATGTGCACTAGATACTACCATCCTTCATGGTGGGGGAGAGCTGAACCGATCTACATCACCACCTGTCCAAGGTACCCTGGTTCCAAAGAAGGCACCATTTCAGATGTTTCCTTCATCAACATCTCATCGGTATCGGAAAATGGTGTTTTCCTGGCTGGGTCGAGGCACAGCCTGTCCGCAACTTGAAGTTCAAGAACGTTGATTTGACCTACAGGAGATGGACAAACTACACCGGGGGCATGTATGACTACAGGCCTGGATGCCAGGAGCTGGTAAAGAACAAGACTGGTGGTATGATGCTGGAGCAAATCTCCGGCTTGGAGATCGATAATGTCAGGATGAGATGGGCGAGAGGAAGCCTCCAAGGGTGGGATGTCAATCCACTCCTCTTCCGGCCATCAACTATTGACAGGCTGTCATTCCATGATTGGCAGTCCCTGAATGTTCAATAGCAGACCGCCTGAATCTCAATCGTATGTATCTGTAAACATGGCTTACACTTCCAGTGCAATTTCACCGAAATTTCGGAAATTTCATTAATGTTGGCACATACTGAAATATTTTCCCCGGTCAAAATATTTCAGCAATTTTACAGTGGTGTACACAAATTGAAATCAATTTTTGGTTTTTTTTTCTTAAATTTGGTTGATCTCAATCAAATGCCGGTGGGAATTTCAGTCCTTTGGCCGAAACGAAAACAGAAATCACTTAAATATTCCTGAAACTGATTCAGTAAGATGATTTAATGCTTATTATAATAAGGAATGATACTGGGCGAAATAATGAAGGGAAATAAGAAATAAAAAACTGATAGAAATGGATTCCAAACCATGACCTCAGGTGTGAAGTCCTTGCAACACGCCAGGCTTAGTTCATGTAGAAGAGTTAGAGCAATATATGGCATACCTATTTACCTCTTCTGGCGATTTTCCATTTCATTTTCACCCGCAAAAAAGATTTTATTTTTATTTTGACATATGACGCACCTATGGGTCTGCGAAAGTTTTCTTTTTATTATTTCAAGTTCATATTCATTTTGATATTTTCATATCTTTTCCCATTTGAAAAAAGAAATCTAAGAAAAATTACAACTGCCAAAAGATTTAAAGAAAGTGTTAATGCATTTGAAAAAAATGCTCAACATGTTTTTGGAAAATGTTTCACGTGTATTAAAATATTGTAAACGTGTTCGTGAATTTGTTATTATCATGCATTGCAAAAATTGACAACGCGTATTTCGGAAATGGTCATCATCTTGTTGGGATATCCTTCTCATGTGGGTTGTGGGGAGATGGCCATTTGAAGCCTTTTAGGCAGCCCAATGAGGTGCAGAAGCCCACTACCCATTAGGGTTATGGCCTAGGGTCATTTTAGACTTTGCACGTGAGTGGATGGGGATGTTTTTATCCTCCATCCAGCAGCCACCACCAAGTGCGATGAAAAATCAGTTCATCCTCCAAGGGAGAAGAAGAGTGAAAACCAAGAGAGAAAGGGGATGAAGAAGAGGAAGATTGAAGGAAGAGGCAAAGGGGCTCCTTCCCAAGGTTGTGATGGTCCGGTCCATCATCTTTGGCGAGATCATTCCAATCTGTAGCTCTTGATCCCCAAATCTTGTTTTGTTCATCCAAGATTTAGAAATCTTGATGTATGAGAGCCTCTAGTGCTATTTAGAAATGAACTTGTTGTATACCATATTTGATAATAATGGAAGAGGATTTTGGGTGGCTTCGGCCCGTGGTTTTTCCCCCTAAGTTCGGGGCTTTCCACGTAAAAATCTGGTGTCTCTGTGTTGATGCTTGCTACTATCCAAAAAGTTACTCCTACCACAAGACACTCGTCTGAGGAGCATCTTGTCTGCTGAGTAACATATTTTACCTCCATATATGTTGTTGCATATGTTTCCTTTCGAACTAAGCAACGATCCTTGAGTTAGTACATAATCTGGTGCTGAGATTACTTTATTTTCGTTCCAGTTTTTAGTTAACCACAAGTGCATTTGTGTGTTAATCCCTGAAGGAAATATGCCCTAGAGGCAATAATAAAGTTGTTATTTTATATTTCCTTATATCATGATAAATGTTTATTATTCATGCTAGAATTGTATTAACCGGAAACTTGATACATGTGTGGATACATAGACAAAACATTGTGTCCCTAGTAAGCCTCTACTAGACTAGCTCGTTAATCAAAGATGGTTAAGTTTCCTAACCATAGACATGTGTTGTCATTTGATGAACGGGATCACATCATTAGGAGAATGATGTGATGGACAAGACCCATCCGTTAGCTTAGCATAATGATCGTTAAGTTTATTGCTATTGTTTTCTTCATGACTTATACATATTCCTTTGACTATGAGATTATGCAACTCCCGGATACCGGAGGAATACCTTTTGTGCTATCAAACATCACAACGTAACTGGGTGATTATAAAGATGCTCTACAGGTATCTCCAAAGGTGTTTGCTGGGTTGGCATAGACTGATATTAGGATTTGTCACTTCGAGTATCGGAGAGGTATCTCTGGGCCCTCTCGGTAATGCACATCATAATAAGCCTTACAAGCAATGTGACTACTGAGTTAGTTGCGGTGTGATGCATTACGGAACGAGTAAAGAGACTTGCCGGTAACGAGATTGAACTAGGTATGAAGATACCGACGGTCGAATCTCGAGCAAATAACATACCGATGACAAAGGGAATAATGTATGTTGTCATTACGGTTTGACCGATAAAGATCTTCGTAGAATATGTAGGAACCAATATGAGCATCCGGGTTCCACTGTTGGTTATTGACCGGAGAGGTGTCTCGGTCATGTCTACATAGTTCTCGAACCCGTAGGGCCCGCACACTTAACGTTCGATGACGATTTTGTATTATATGAGGTGTGTGATTTGGTGATCAAATGTTGTTCAGAGTCCCGGATGAGATCACAAACATGAAGAAGAGTCTCGAAATGGTCGAGAGGTAAAGATTCATATATAGGACGATAGTATTCGGACACCGGAAGTGTTCTGGGGGTACCGGGTACGTATCGGGTCACCGGAAGGGGTTACGGGCAACCCCCGGCAAGCTATATGGGCCTGATGGGCCAAGAGGGGAAACACACTAGCCACTAAGGGGCTGGTGCACCCCCCCCCCATATGGGCTGGCCAAATTGGAGAAGCAAAGGGGAGGAGAGGCAGCCAAGGGGGCGCCCCAAGTAGGAGGAATCCTACTTGGGTCCTCCCAATTTGGCCTTCCCCCTTTCCTATTCCTATTTGGAGTAGGAAGGGAAGAGGGGAAGGGGGAATCATATTCCCTTTTTCCTTTCCTTCCTATATATGGGGGGGCACCGCTAGAACACACAACAAACATTGTTAGCCTTGTGCGGTGCCCCCCTCCACAGTTTACGCCTCCAGTCATATTCACGTAGTGCTTAGGCGAAGCCCTGCGCGGATCACTTCACCATCACCGTCACCACTCCGTCGTGCTGACGGAACTCCCCCTCAACACTTTGCTGGATCAAGAGTTCGAGGGATTTCATCGAGCTGAACGTGTGCAGAACTCGGAGGTGTCGTACATTTGGTGCTTGATCGGTCGGAACGAGAAGAAGATCATGGTGATGCATAGCAACGAGAGGGGAGGGTGTTGTCTATGTACCCTTGTAGACCGTTCACGGAAGCGTTATATCAACGCGGTTGATGTAGTCGTACGTCTTCACGTCCGACCGATCCAAGTACCGAAAGCACGGCACCTCCGAGTTCTGCACATGTATGGCTCGGTGACGTCCTTGCCTTCTTGATCCAGCAAGAGGGGCGAAGTAGTAGATGAGTTCTGGCAGCACGACGGCGTGGTGACAGTGTTGGTGAAGAACAATCTCCGCAGGGCTTCGCCTAAGCACTACGAAAACTATGACGGAGGAAAAACTAGAGGGGACGGGGTTGCCGGCACACGGCTTGGTGTTTCTTGATGTGTCTTTGATGCTAGCCCTACCCCTCTATTTATATGTTGAGCCCTGGGGTCGAAACTTGGAGTAAAAGCCTCCTCAAAGTCGGTTTCACCCGAAAGGCAAGAGTCCTTCTCGGACTCCAGGGCTAGACGCCAGGGTTCCCGGCGTCTACCCCCTAGACGCCAGGGTTCCTGGCGTCTAGCCTCTGGTCTCCGCAAAACTTCCTTTTGCACTTTCCAAAAGCCTCGTGGGCTTTCCCCTTTGGCCCAGATAAAGTGTTCTCGTGCCCAAACATTTCGGGAAACATCCGGAACCCCTTCTGGTGAATTCCGGAACCCTTCCGGAGATCAAACACTACTATCCACATATCAATCTTTACTTCCGGACCATTCCGGAGTTCCTCGTCATATCTGTGATCTCATCCAAAACTCCGAACAACATTCGGTCATCAACATACATAACTCATATAGTACTATATCGTCAACGAACGTTAAGCGTGTGGACCCTACGGGTTCGAGAACTATGTAGACATGACCGAGACACCTCTCTAGTCAATAACCAATAGCGGGACCTAGATGCCCATATTGGCTCGTACATATTCTATGAAGATCTTTATCGGTCAGACCGCATAACAACATACGTTGTTCCCTTTGTCATCGGTATGTTACTTGCCCGAGATTCGATCGTCAGTATCTCAATACCTAGTTCAATCTCGTTACCGGCAAGTCTCTTTACTCGTTCCGTAATACATCATCCCGCAACTAACTCATTAGTTGCAATGCTTGCAAGGCTTATAGTGATGTGCATTACCGAGTGGGCCCAGAGATACCTCTCCGACAATCGGAGTGACAAATCCTAATCTCGAAATACGCCAACCTAACAAGTACCTTTGGAGACACCTGTAGAGCACCTTTATAATCACCCAGTTACGTTGTGACGTTTGGTGGCACACAAAGTGTTCCTCCGGTAAACGGGAGTTTCATAATCTCATAGTCATAGGAACATGTATAATTCATGAAGAAATCAATATCAACAAACTAAACGATCAAGTGCTAAGCTAACGGAATGGGTCAAGTCAATCACATCATTCTCCTAATGATGTGATCCCGTTAATCAAATGACAACTCATGTCTATGGTTAGGAAACATAACCATCTTTGATCAACGAGCTAGTCAAGTAGAGGCATACTAGTGACACTCTGTTTTTCTATGTATTCACACATGTATTATGTTTCCGGTTAATACAATTCTAGCATGAATAATAAACATTTATCATGATATAAGGAAATAAATAATAACTTTATTATTGCCTCTAGGGCATATTTCCTTCAGATCTTGCGTGAGCGCAGATTTTTTTTTGAATTGCATGCTACGTTCCCCAATAATCCCCAATAGAGTGGCATCAGAGCCTTGGCTTCTTAGAAGGTTGCTAATCCCGGTTGGTTGATTGTTGCTAGAAGTGCTGCTCACAATGGCTTTGGAAGAAAGCACTACGACAAGTGGCATGATATGTCCATTTTGTATCATGTTTTCTCACTATTATTTGTAATGTTTTTATCCATAATAATGCTTTTTGGAGTAATTCTTATGCCTTTTCTCTCATAATTTGCAAGGTACACACCAAGAGGGAGAATTTGGGCAGCTGGAAATCTGGACCTGAAAAAGCTACGTCAGGCCACCTATTCTGCACAACTCCAAACAAGCTGAAACTTCATGGAGATTTTTTATGGATTATTTAAGAATTATTGGAGCAAATAACTACCAGAGGGGGCCCACCAGGTGGGCACAACCCACCCCAGGGAGCCCAGGCGCGCCCTGGTGGGTTGTGCCCTCCTCAGCCAACCTCCGGTGCCCATCTTTTGGTATATAAGTCATTTTGAACTAGAAAAAAAATAATGAGAGGACTTTCAGGACGAGGCGCCACCGCCTCGAGGTGGAACTTGGGCAGGAGCACTTTTGCCCTCCGGCGGAGCGATTCCGCCGGGGGAACTTCCCTCCCCGGAGGGGGAAATCATCGTCATCATCATCACCAACAACTCTTCCATCTTGGGAAGGGAAATCTCCATATGCTATTTAATGGAGATTGGTACTTGTGGGTGACTAGTAGTGTTGATTACATCTTGTAGTTGATTACTATATGGTTTATTTGGTGGAAGATTATATGTTCAGATTCAATATGCTATTTAATACCCCTATGATCATGAGCATGTTTATCGTTTGTGAGTAGTTACCTTTGTTCTTGAGGTCACGGGAGAAATCATGTTGCAAGTAATCATGTGAATTTGATATGTGTTCGATATTTTGATAGTATGTATGTTGTGATTCCCTTAGTGGTGTCATGTGAACATCGACTACATGACACTTCACCATATTTGGGCCTCAGATAATGCATTGTGGAGTAGCAATTAGATGATGGGTTGCGAGAGTGACAGAAGCTTAAACCCTAGTTTATGCGCTATTCCATGAGGAACGGATTGGATCCAAAAGTTTAATGCTATGGTTAGAATTTATTCTTAGTACTTTTCTCGTAGTTGCGGATGCTTGCGGGAGGGTTAATCATAAGTAGGAGGTTTGTTCAAGTAAGAACGACACCTAAGCACCGGTCCACCCACATATCAAATTATCAAAGTAGCGAACATGAATTAAACCAACATGATGAAAGTGACTAGATGAAATTCCAGTGTACCCTCAAGAACGCTTTGCTTATCATAAGAGACCGTTTTGGCCTGTCCTTTGCCTCAAAAGGATTGGTCTACCTTGCTGCACTTTTGTTACTACTATCGTTACTTGCTCGTTACAAACTATCTTGCTATCAAACTACTCTGCTACTTACAATTTCAGCACTTGCAGACATTATCTTACTGAAAACTACTTGTCATTTCCTTATGCTCCTCGTTGGGTTCGACACTCTTACTTATCGAAAAGAGCTACAATTGATCCTATATACTTGTGGGTCATCAAGGCTATTTTCTAGCGCCGTTGCCGGAGAGTGAAGCGCCTTTGGTAAGTGAAATTTGGTAAGGAAACATTTATATAGTGTGTTGAAATTTATTGTCACTTGTTCTATGGAAAACAATCCTTTGATGGGTTTGTTCGGGGTACCTTCACCTCGTCCGGAACCACAATTAGTTACCCATCAACCTACTGCACCTAATGAAAATATTGAATATTAAATTACTTCGGGTATGATAGAGCAACGACTAGCTAATCCTTATGTAGGATATGGAATCGAACATCCTGAAAAGCACTTGATATATGTGGAACAAATTTGTGGATTGTTTAAGCTTGCATGTTTACCCGGAGATAGAGTTATGAAGAAGGTTTTCCCTTTATCTTTTAAGGGAGAAGCATTGGCATGGTATAGGCTATGCGATGATGTTGGATCATGGAACTGGAATCGTTTGAAATTGGAGTTCCCACTACTGCAGGATGCTGCTAACGCGACACTATGATCAGAGACCCTTCGAGAAACTGTGTGCGATGCAATGATCACAAACGGTACTATATGAAAACCGTCAGAAATGTGTAAAACGTTTGCGATGACGGATGCATCAAACACAGTTCAGGTTTTAGTTGTGTGTGTGATGAAGGGCATGCGGTTCAGCTCAATGAACTGTTTGCGATGAGGCAACACAAAAGAAACGAGCAGCCAGATGGAGGCGTGTGCGATACACATCATACGGTTCACTCGGATGAACTGTTTGTGATTAGGCAATGCAAAAAAAAAAAACATACAGCCCGATCAAGGTGTGTGCGATGTACATCATACAGTTCACTCGGATGAACTGTTTGTGATTAGGCAAGAGAACAGAAACGGTTCAATATAACAAGATGTGTGTGATACGCGGTAAACAGGTCTGTAATCAGAAATGTGTGCGAAGACCGATAATAACGCAGACAATTTCTTCTAATAAGACGTATGTGATATGCTCTATCTACACAACATCTATTGGCCATTGTGGGGCGGGCGGTCATCCAGATACTCCATAAGGATGCGAAGAGGCATTCCTATCAGCAAGGACTAGCTATTCCACCGATAGCTCATGTAAGAAAACTATGAAGTTAAGTGTGCTCAGGCTGGAGCAACCATCGGATGGGTGACTGGATGGGAAGTTGTGTCGATGTTAAATTAGGTTAACCTCGAGGTCCTTGTTTTTTTAACACATGTTAAAGAAGGTCTAGCACGTTACTTTTTGACAATGTGTGATACATGGCATACAATTGATCCATCCGACCTATTTGTGATGGAATAGGCCATGTGTGTTGCGGGCAAACGCTTGCTAGTATTCAACCGTTTCGGATTGATGAATTCATCACCGATGGGATCCCTAGTGTGGTCCGTGTTCATCTGATCATCATCTACTTCTTATGCTAGCTCGATGCTAAGTTTCCATTAATTGATGGCGTTTTATGAACACGCCATCGTATCCCGCCATTTCCTCACCTGTTTCCCACCACCCTGCCATATTGCGCATAGGGGGCGTGCGACGCATAGAGGCGACAGGCGCAACCTGTAGCACATCCCCCTTTTCCAAGCATGCCAACCCACCAAAGTGCCGCCTCTGCCATCAACCTCGTCGACAAGGAAAACGAGCAGGCGCCACGACCCATTGAGGCCGAGGCGCTCCCCGGCAATACGATGGACGACGTTGTGATGCGCGTCATCGCCAGGGTTGAGCAGACCTTTGGCGCATGGCGCTTGAGCACCACGGATCAAGATAGGCATGTCAGCGCCGACAGGCTGCAGCTCGCCGCACAACATGATCGATGGCGCACCGCAGAGCAAGCTAGGTGCATCCGCGCTGATAGGCTGCGGCTCGCCGCATGGCGAGACCGTTGGAGTGTCGTAGAGCGAGAGGCGCGGCGTGCCGCACAGCAAGAGCGGATCCATCGGCGCTTGTCTGCTGTTGACACGACGTCGCAGCTGGGTACACATCCCGTCAGTACCCCATTCCTCGCCAGGAGTGGGCAGAGGCCCTGAGTGTCGTACTTGCACCAGATGTCGGCCACGCCGTACTTGCACCGGACGCCAGTCATGCCATTCGCATGGGTGCCGCCGTTCTCCTTGTCCGCGGCTCGCTGGATGCCAATGCGCTGGTCCGTAGGCTCGACCGCCTACTTGGCCCAGGTGTCCACCTGGGCGCGGTAGAGGAACATGGCCGTCGCATCCTCAAACTGGTGATCTCCGATGAAATAGCTAACTTGGAGCTCGAGATCGCGCTCTAGATGTACCGCGAGCATGTCGACCGCTTGGACGAACGCCTGCACGAGTTCAGGCAGAGCCAAGAGTTACCCTAGGCAAGGGCTGCTGGTCATGGTCTCATGGACGCGTTTTATTTTGAAAAGTTGTTTCGACGTGGATAGCTTTGTATTCACAGCAATCATAGTATTGCTCTGTTTTAATGTGTGTACTCTATTTTCCATTGTTATATGTTCTGTTTCAATGTGTGTATATACGATTTCCATTCTGTATATGTGGATGATAACAACTAGATTCAAATTAGTATACAAAAACAGATAGAAAATGGAATTCATAATATATATATATTAGTTGTTTATTAGATCATTATATATATATATATATATATATATATATATAATATCATCACATATATGTGATGATACTTAACTACTAGGTACAATGCACAAAATTGAAAACGAACAATACTAAAACTAATAATCCCTCCTGGGGCCAGTATTTCGGTAGCCCCTCGCCAGCAGCTCCCTGGTGCACAGCGTCTTCCAAGTGCGGAGGCAGTACTCCGACTCCTCCGCCTTGCAGCACTTGATGTACCGATCCGCCTCTTGCTAGCGGACGCGCGCGGCCGATCTTGCCATTTCGTTGGGCGCCCACTGGAGCTCCTCGTCGGTGGCAAGCTGGAGCTTATCGGCCCACCTCCACACAGCGACGAGGCGCCCAACGCCTATGACCTTCCTCGCGAAGTACCCGTCTTCGCACACCTCCTCGGTACGACGAAGCACCTGCCCCCAAAGCTCCACCGCCTCCTTTTCCAGGCGGCATCACGGGCTTCACAGGCCACCTGATACCTGGCTTCCTCCTCCGCCATCTCCTTCTTGAACGCCACTTGCCTGGCTTTCTCAGCCGGCGGCAGCGACTTCCATAAACAAAGATTGTACTGGCCCCAAAACCAATCAAAAGTTGGGGGGTCCGGCGCAACCTCGTCAGGCGGCGTGTAGGGGTCCTCATCGCTGCTAATCGAGTGAGCGTCCTCGGGGGGCGGCGACTCCTCGTCGGCACGTGCGCAGACCGACGGCGCCATGGTAGAGATTTGAGAGAGGGGGGGGGGCGAGTGAGGGAGGATGTAGATGACAATGCAGGCGGGACGACGTGAGCAAGGTAGTATTTATTGGTGGCCGGAATCTAGATCGACAGGGACAGTACACACGCCCGTCGCCAGAATTTACGAGTACTGTAGTTTGAATTACACACAATTCCCACAGCAAATCCGTGTGTGAACATAATAGCCAAAATCCGTGTGTGAACATAATAGCTGAAGATTTCCAATGCAGAACCGCGTCTGATTAATGATCCCCGCCATTCACCTACCAAACCTCGAGCTGTGAGATAGACTGCCAATTGTGTGGGGGCCGGTTGTCTTGCCAGATCTTTATATTTTCTTTTTTGAACACAAGATATTTACATCGTCTCATGATTTTTTAACTCGCACACAAGTACACAAAAATATGATTTTTCAAACCGTTTTGGTTAGGTGTTGCACGTAGATGTAGTTCAAATTTGAATTATGGTCATTAAATGGTTAGAAAATCACTTAAATGTCTTTAAAAGGTCAAATGACCCCTAGAATTTTCCAAAATTTTACATTACAATTGTAGTAGTGCACGTTAGATATAGAAAAAAAATTGAAGGCCGTAAGAGGAAGCTATCTCCCGTTCGTCATCAAACATGCATTGTTCCCTCTCGGAACCACGAACCTGCTAGCGAATTGCTCCGGTTTGTGAGGGGTGCGTGTCCAAACGTTCTTCAAACATGCAAATTTCTTTACCACATCATCTTGGTGGCATGACATTATATCAACCAAGGTTTCATGTGTTTCTCGTCATTTTTTTATTTTTTGAATTAAAATGCCATGTGACACCATGCATACGTATGCATGTGTCCGTGTCGTGAGACCAATATGTTTTAAAATTCCTTCTAATTTACTGCACATGAAATTAACTCGCACATAAGTACACATATATGATTTTTCAAAATGTTTTGGTTAGGCGCTGCATGTAGATGTAGTTCAAATTTGAATTACGGTTATTAAATGGTTAGAAAATCACTTAAATGTCTTTAAAAGGTCAAATGACCCCTAGAATTTTCCAAAATTTCACATTACAGTTGTAGTAGTGCACGTTAGACATTGAAAAAATTCAAGGCCTGTCGTGGAATTGTCACGGCAAATGTCCTAGTGTGAGGACTTAGTCGTGAGGCCAACGCATCTTTGTAGTAGCTTGAGAGGGGTTGAGCGGAATCGAGAGACGCAACATAAGACAAGGATTTAGACAGCTTCGGGCCCCGGAAAACATCATCCGGAATAGCCCTACATGATGTTTGTGGCTAGGTCTCATTATGCTCATGAGGGAGTCACCCTAAACCGGCTCTCCTAGTTATGTCTAGCCCTAGAGATTATTTCTTCTTTCTTGTCCCTCTTTGGGGAGCCCTGTCCCTCCTTATATATGTTGAAGGGGCAGTTTACATGACTAGTCCTAGTTGGATTAGGGTTACTCTATTACAAGTGGAGTCCTAGTCTTGCTTCCTTTGTAGGGGAATATTCCTTGTGCTTTCCTCATAAACCGGCCCACCATTAACATGAACTAGCCTTCTGGGCCTTGGGCCTTGTCATCCATCTGACCCGTCTGCCGGGTCACTGATGTGTCATAATGTTCCGGCAGGTTGCTTGTAAACCGCCAGGTCAGGGCGGGTCACCACTGAATCGCCAAGTGTCAGCCGGGTCTCAAATAAACTGCCAAGTCCGGCCAGGTCATATTTCAGGCCGGTTCATACCGCGGGGTATATCCCCGACATTAGCCCCCAGTTTAATTTGGATTTATCCATGTTAAACTGATCCCGTAAAACAAACACAAGAACAAATTTGATAGATTGTGTTCCGGGTTAAGAATTCATGTAAACCGGCACCTGATCATCCTTAACTCCTTGTCATTTACTTCTTTAAAAAATCTGGGTCAATAAGCCAGCTTCAGAGTCAATTTGTTAACATTGGTCTCTTGTAGAGAAATATTGTAAGAAATAATCCACTTGAATCGGCTTCCAAAGCGCCAGTTTAAAAAATATTGATTTTGAAATACTCATCTGACTTTCAACCGGCTTGAAGATGTAAAACTTGTCGGTTTATCATTACCAAAATTGCCGGGTTATAAAACAGACAATGCCGGGTCATAATTGTTGTTGACACCAGGTCATGTAATTGATCTTCCTGATTTGCTCAAAACTGAGAATTTGAAGATTTTTCTCCCTTATATCCATATTATCTATAGCCCCCAAGTCTTGAGCAGAACAAAGTGGTGGCTAAAGAATTTCTTCAATATAAATACTGCCACTTTTGAAGAAATCCATGTTGTTCATCTCAGTCTGTAGCGACCAGACCTCAAACAGTCCAATCTCTGTGCTCCGATGTCATCCCTGGATCAGTAATGCTGACACCACACAGTACTTGAAGGATTTATAACAGAGTAGCAATCACACACTTAGTACATTGAGTGTCTCAATAGAGATCTTATTACAATAAATGTGGCTTAAGGCCATCTAATAACGATAACAGCGGAAGGCTTGGAAGATAAGTGAGTCCATCAACTCCAACGGCATCACTGAGTATAGAACCACGACCTAAAACTCCTTAATCATCGTCTGAAAAGTCTACAACATTAACGTTGCAGCCCGAAAACGGGTCAGCACATGGAATATGCTGGCAATGTAACACATAGAGAATAATGGAATGAAACAGCTATACTATACGCATATTTGACTGGTGGTAAGCTCTATGGTTACAGTTTTGCGTAAAGCCAATTTTTCCCTACTGCAAAGGAATAAATTTATTTAACTATTATGGTGGTTGTTGAACATTGAGAATGGTTGATAGCATTCTCAATCCCAATTAAGTAACATCATTAACAAACCCATCAAATTAAATTTTATAGTAACATGCTGAGATTCACATGATAATCCAGGTACTAGATACTCAAGATGTCCATAACCGGGGACACGGCTAACCATGATTAGTTTATACACTCTGCAGAGGTTTGTGCACTTTTGCTCACAAGACTCGATCTCCTCCGTTGGATTTCTCGCACTACATGGTGTTTGTGAAACGGATGACCGAGACATAGTCTTTCAGAAGCGCTAGCACCTTACGATGGATAGACCGTACCACCTACATCCCCTACATCTGCTAGTCTATCACTGTAAGAGTTCGCACGACTTAGTTAACTATGCTAGAGCCCATAATAGCTTGTGGTTGCACACGGAAGTTTCTAGCATGAATAATCTCATGATCCCTTTGAGCCTGGGTGGCGGTCCAAAAGAAAACAGGCAATCCTAGAATACCCAGGTACCTCAATCCACCCAGATGTGTATTTAAGTAGCCATCTTAGATAAACCATTGATTTAAAAATCTCACATCTGTCATGGATATCATTCACCCAATCCACGTCTACTAGTATAGCATAGCAATAATAAGCAAACGTAGAAGTAACTCCCAAAGGTTTGATAATAAACAGGTAATAGGTACTACCTCAACTACTTCCCAAACCCACAATTTAATTGGATCCTAATCATGCAATGTGTAAGGATTGATCTAATGCAATAAAATTGGGTAGTAGAAGGTATGATCAAAGTGTTACTTGCCTTGCTGATGATCCGGGAAACCTAACGATTCGAAGTAGCAAGTGGCGCACTCCGGGTACTCTATCGCAAACAACAAGCATACAATAAATACTGAACTAATGCACAGGTAAAACTCAAATAAGAGATCGAACCAGAAAGTTCAACTTAAGAACTCCGGTTGACAAAAAGAATCAAATCGAACGAAGCAACAAAAGACAAGCGGCAAAAGAAACAGGCTTCATTTACTATTATGGATCTAAGGCAATTTTTACAGAAGAAAAAACTTGTTTAAGTTGGTTAAACGGAAAGAGGGTTTCGAGACGAAACTCCAGGCGCTTGAATCGCCTGATTCCGGTAAACAAGCGGGAAGTTATACTAAAATGAAAATCGGATCGGAAATCGCGATCAGAAAAATCAAGGATTTAATCCGAGAAAAAGAAAAACGACAAACAGTTTAACGAACGAATGTTCGTTAACTGGATCTAAATGACTAACACGTTCGTTAAAATGAACGAACGAGCGAACGCTCGCTAATTAGCCTAAACCGTAAAAAAATCGTTCTAATAAAAAAACGGATCTAAAAAAACCGACGAAAACCGAACGGTTTTTCCGAGAAAACGGCGGCGGGATCGAGGTAAACCTCGGGCGGCGGGACGGCGGGCGGGGCGGCGGCGGTGGGCGGCCACGGCGTCGGGCGGGGCGGCGGCGTCGGCGGCGGGGTCGGGCGCTGGCGGCTAGGGTTTCACCCCGGGTGGGCCGGCGGTTTATAAAGTCTGGGTCTAGGGAGTCCGGGCCTAGCACGGCCCGTACGTCGGTTCAGACGTTTTTTTAAATAATTCCGCGCAGAAAAACTAACGAAAGAAATACTAAACGGACTCCAAAAATCCCGAAATAAATTTTCCCCGGCTTCTAAAATCAAGCCGCACGGGATGAACATTTATTTGGGGCCTAAATGCAATTTTGAAAAAACGATCATTTTTCCTAAATTCAAAATAAAATAGCAAATAAAACTAAATAAAATCTTATTTGGTTTTTTTACTAAATCCTCAACATTTCTTTATTTTGGGAAAGTCATTTTATTCCCTCTCTCATATTTTTGAAATAGAGATTATTGAAGATAAAATAAATAAAATCAAATGATCCTATTTTCAAAATTTGAGACAACTCAAATATGAAAATAACGAAATCCCCAACTCTCTCCGAGGGTCCTTGAGTTGCGAAAAATTTCTAGGATCAACCAAAATGCAATAAATATGATATGCAACGATGATCTAGTGTATAACATTCCAAATTGAAAATTTGGGATGTTACAAACCTACCCCCCTTAAGATGAATCTCGCCCTCGAGATTCGGTTTGGCTAGAAAATAGGTGAGGGTGGTCCTTCAGCAATTCTTCCTCTCGTTCCCAGGTGGCTTCATCCTCCATGTGGTGGCTCCACTGAACCTTGCAAAACTTGATAACCTTGCTGCGGGTGACTCGATTGTCATACTCTAGAATCTTAACTGGTTTCTCCTCATAGGTTAAATCACTGTCCAACTGAATTGCTTCCAGTGGTACCGTATCTCTCAGCGGTATGTCAGCCATCTCTGAGTGGCACTTCTTCAACTGGGATACATGAAACACGTCGTGAACTCCTGACAGTCCTTCAGGTAATTCCAACTTGTAGGCTACTTCTCCCATACGTTCCAACACTTTGTATGGGCCTACAAAATGTGGCGCTAACTTTCCCTTAACTCCAAAGCGCTTAACTCCTCGAAGTGGTGATACTCGAAGATAGACTCGGTCTCCGGCTTTGTAAACTGTCTCCTTGCGTTTAGAATCTGCATAACTCTTCTGCCTGGATTGAGCTACCTTCAGCCTGTCGCGAATTAATTTCACTTTTTGTTCGGATTCCTTTATCAGATCCGGTCCAAACAACCGGTGATCTCCAACTTCATCCCAGGACAATGGGGTCCTGCACCTCCTTTCGTACAAGGCTTCGAAAGGGGCCATCTTCAAACTGGATTGATAGCTGTTGTTGTAAGAGAATTCTGCATACGGCAAATTCTCGTCCCAACTAGATCCGTAATCTAGCGCACAAGCTCTTAGCATATCCTCCAAGATCTGGTTGGCTCTCTCAGTCTGTCCATCTGTCTGCGGGTGGAAAGCTGTGCTAAACTCCAGTCTGGTTCCCAAAGTCTCATGCAACTGATTCCAGAACTTTGAAGTAAACTAGGTTCCTCTATCTGATACAATGCTCCTTGGAACTCCATGCAGACGTACGATCCTGGTCATGTATATCTTTGCCAACTTTGCACTGGTATAGGTAGTCTTCACTAGAATGAAATGAGCTACCTTTGTCAAACGATCGACTACAACCCATATCGAGTCATAGCCTGAATGTGTTTTGGGCAATCCTATAATAAAATCCATGCCTAGCTTATCCCACTTCCATTCGGGTATTGGCAATGGTTGTAGCAATCCTGCTGGCTTCTGATGCTCTGCCTTCACTCTCTGACATACATCACAAACTGCTACATACTCCGCAATATCCTTCTTCATTCCGGTCCACCAGAAAATATCCTTCAAATCCAAATACATATTGGTATTTCCTGGGTGAATCGAATATGGTGAATCATGGGCCTCTTGCAGAATTAGCTTCCTAATCTCCGGATCATTTGGCACATAAACACGGTCTTCAAACCATAGGGTATCGTGCTCATCCTCACGAAATGCCTTAGATTTTCCTTTGCTAATTTTCTCCTTAATAGAAGCAATCTCCTTGTCAGTCCTTTGGGCTTCTCTGATTTTATCCATCACTGTAGACTGAATCTCCAATGCTTCTACATAGCCTCTCGGGACTATTTCTAAACATAGCTCTCGAAGATTTTCGACTAACTCCCTTGGTAAATCTCCCGTCATTAAGGTGTTGACGTGGCTCTTATGGCTTAATGTGTCAGCTACTACGTTAGCCTTTCCAGGGTGATAATGCAATTTCATATCATAATCCTTGATGAGCTCCAACCATATCCTTTGTCTGAGATTCAACTCCTTCTGTGTGAAAATATACTTCAAACTCTTATGATCCGTATACACTTCACAATGGTTTCCAATCAGAAAATGTCTCCAAGTCTTCAGTGCATGCACTACGGCTGCTAACTCCAAATCATGCGTAGCATAATTCAACTCATGAGGCTTAAACTGTCGTGAGGCATATGAAACAACTCTCCCTTCTTGCATAAGCACTGCTCCAAGTCCTCGACGTGAAGCGTCGCAATACACCTCATAATCCTTGGTCTGGTCTGGCAAAATCAACACTGGTGAAGTAACCAAATGTTTCTTCAACTCCTGAAAACTAGCCTCGCATTCCTCCGTCCATATGAACTTGGTATCCTTCTTCAACAACTCCGTCATAGGCTTCGCGATCTTTGAGAAATTCTCAATAAACCTCCGGTAGTATCCCGCGAGTCCAAGAAAACTCCGGATCTCTCCCACGGTGGTTGGTGCTTCCCACTTGGTCACGGTATCAACTTTAGTGGGATCTGCTGCTATACCTTCTCTAGATATAACGTGTCCGAGAAATCCAACTTCCTTGAACCAAAACTCACATTTGCTAAATTTGGCATATAATTGATGTTCTCTGAGCTTTCCAAGAAGCAAACGCAAATGTTCCTTATGCTCCTCTTCATTCTTTGAGTAAACCAGGATATCATCAATGAACACTACGATGAACTTATCCAAGAACTCCATAAACACTTTGTTCATCATGTTCATAAAATATGCAGGTGCGTTAGTCAGACGAAATGACATAACGGTATACTCATACAACCCATACCTGGTGGTAAAAGTCGTCTTGGGTATATCCTGTTCCCGAATCTTCAACTGGTGGTATCCTGATCGCAGATCGATCTTGGAAAATACCTTAGCTCCTTGCAATCGATCAAACAGATCATTGATCATCGGTAGTGGGTACTTGTTCTTGATGGTTACTTCATTCAATCCTCGATAATCGACAACCATCCTTAACGATCCATCCTTCTTCTCTACTAGAAGTACTGGCGATCCCCAAGGTGAAGAACTTGGGCGAATATAACCTTTATCCAGTAACTCCTTAATTTGCTTCTTAATTTCCACCAAATCCTTTGCAGGCATCCTATATGGTCTCTTTTATATTGGCCTTGTGCCTGGCAATAGCTCAATCAAAAACTCAATATCTCTATCCGGTGGCATGCCTGACAATTCTTCTGCAAATACTTTGGGGAAATCCTTCACTACTAGTACTTCCTTCTACACAACTCCGGTTAAACAATTTATT
This sequence comes from Triticum timopheevii, assembly GCA_963921465.1. Lineage (NCBI taxonomy): Eukaryota > Viridiplantae > Streptophyta > Magnoliopsida > Poales > Poaceae > Triticum > Triticum timopheevii. The sequence goes on from OY997265.1 coordinate 621,986,587, forward strand.
TGAGTCCTCTTTGGCACGTGTCGGGATACATACTTGATCCTTCTCCCTTCTGGGGTGGTAAGCAAAATTGACTTACTAGCACATTCAATATTCCCTTCATACTTTGATAACCAATCCATGCCTAATATCACATCCAATCCTTGGGATTCCAATACTATCATGTCTGAGGGAAAAACATAGTTACCAATCCTTAATGGTAATCGATCACACCATAGACTAGCCATATATTCTGCTCCAGGCGAGGTTACTAACATGGGTGACCTAAGGGCTTGGGTTGGCAGTTTATACTTATCCACAAATCCCCTTGATATGTATGAATGCGATGCACCAGTATCGAAAAGAACGAGTGCAGTAAATGACTTAACCAAAAACTTACCGATTACTGCATCCGGCTGCTCCTCAACCTCCTCCACACTAACGTGGTTCACCTGTCCCCTGTTGAAAGGGTTCGGCTTCTTCCCAGAGCTTCCATTGCCATTTCCATTCTATGATTGAGGACATTCATTGGCATTATGTCCGGTCTTCTGGCACTTAAAGCAAGTGACTTGGCTCAGGTCTTTCTTGGCTGGGGTTGATGGGTTGGTGCGGTTCTGGCCGTTACTTCCTCCATTCCCATTACCATTCCTAGGGCCATTGTGATTGTGCGAGCTACCTCCTCCATGGGTATGCTGAAAATGTCCTCCCGGTCTAGGGGTAAATCGTGGCTTCTGCTGAGCTCCTGAATTGTACTTTCCTTGTGTATACTTCCTCTTGCGATTTTCAATTTGCTGCTGCTTCCCTTCAATCATAAGAGCATGATCTACCAACTCCTGGTAGTTGTTGAAGGTTGCTACCATCAACTACATGCTCAACTCATCATTCAGTCCTTCCAGAAACTTCTCCTGCTTAGCAGCATCCGTAGCAACGTCATCCGGGGCATAACGTGCTAACTTACTAAAGTCCTCCACATACTGGCCAACTGTCCATCCTCCTTGGCGCAAGTTGTGAAACTCTCGCTTCTTCATGGCCATAGCTCCTGCTGAAACATGGGCAGTTCAAAAAGCCTGCTGAAACTGGTCCCATGTGACAGTATCGACAGGGAAAGTGGCTGTGAAATTCTCCCACCATGATGTTGCGGGTCCTTCAAGCTGATGTGCGGCAAACTTCACCTTCTCCGCATCAGTGCATCCTACTATGGTCAACTCTCTAGCTATCTTGCGGAGCCAATCATCTGCTACTATCGGCTCGGTGCTACTGGAAAACACTGGCGGATTCAGCCTAAGAAAACGGGCTAAGTGGCCAACAGGTGGTGGTGGTGGTGGTGGGTTGTTGTTGTTGTTCCCCTGATTCTGATTCTAGACTAGCAACTACATCAATGTGTTCTGCTGCTGGATCAACTGGGTGAGCTCCGGTGGAAAGGTAAATCCAGGGTCACGTCTCGGAGGCATCTAAGGGTTTAGAAAAGATGAGATTTAAGAATAGAGGGGGTCTAAAGAGAAAACACTACCCATATGCACATGAGGCAAAAGCAAACAATTCACTCATTCAATCAAACAAGGGCATACAATCGATCTATCTATCGCAAAAGTGCTCGGACTACTATATTTACATGGTGGACTACTACTACTGATGAGGTGGTCTGCTAGAAATATTCTTCCGTTGCAGACTCCATGATATCTGCTCCAGCTTCATCAACATAGTCATCATCGCTATCATCTGGATCCGAGTCGGTGTCGTCGATGATGATGTAGTCTTCCAGGCGAATCTCCTTGGGTTCTTCGTCTTCTTCTACTGGTGTAGGGCCTCCCGTAAATATTCCAATCTTCTTGATCAGATCGTCATTCATCCCCACTAATACTTCGATTTCCTCTTCATAATCTTCACGTGTAGCCTTGAGTTCTTCCTCTAGTTCCTTGATTCTTGTCTTTGCCTTCTTCAGGTCTATCATGTCGGCGCACATCTGGTTCTCTTGACGTCAAATGTGCTGGTTTAACTCCTGGATAAAAGCTGCAATTGATCTATCCTTTCTGGTGCTGATCATCTCCCAGTGCTCATCTCGGCGCCCACAAATCTGGTAGATAGTATCCTTGAGATCACTTCGGTAGACTTCTCCAATGCGTCCCATGGCGATGTGAGCTGCCATGCTCTTTCCTAGACTCCAAGTTGGTGCATCAAAAGAAAACTCTATGGGCTCAGTCACTGGCATGAACGTCCTTCCTGGAACTTGAACTTGAATCATCTAGTGCTCTTCTTCAGGTAAAGTGGCGTTGTAGGTTCCGGTGAAGCTTGGTACTCCTATGTTTAGATAGCTAGTGACTTCCTTCAAGTGACGTCCAAAGAGTGTATCTTCATCCGGTTGCATGTACTTGTTCCTTGCATCCGCCATCCTAAAGAGTAGAAAAGATGAGAGGTCAGAAGAGAAGAGAGTGAGTAGTGATCTAGGTCTTTAGCTTAGTGGTTGTGTCCTACAGTCAGCGTGTGCTCTGATACCATCTTGTAGCGACCAGACCTCAAACGGTCCAATCTCTGTGCTCCGATGTCATCCCTGGATCAGTAATGCTGACACCACACAGTACTTGAAGGATTTATAACAGAGTAGCAATCACAAACTTAGTACATCGAGTGTCTCAATAGAGATCTTATTACAATAAATGTGGCTTAAGGCCATCTAATAACGATAATAGCGGAAGGCTTGGAAGATAAGTGAGTCCATCAACTCCAACGGCATCACTGAGTATAGAACCACGACCTAAAACTCCTTAATCATCGTCTGAAAAGTCTACAACATTAACGTTGCAGCCCGAAAACGGGTCAGCACATGGAATATGCTGGCAATGTAACACATAGAGAATAATGGAATGAAACACCTATACTATATGCATATTTGGCTGGTGGTAAGCTCTATGGTTACAGTTTTGCGTAAAGCCAATTTTTCCCTACTGCAAAGGAATAAATTTATTTAACTATTATGGTGGTTGTTGAACATTGAGAATGGTTGACAGCATTCTCAATCCCAATTAAGTAACATCATTAACAAACCCATCAAATTAAATTTTATAGTAACATGCTGAGATTCACATGATAATCCAGGTACTAGATACTCAAGATGTCCATAACCGGGGACACGGCTAACCATGATTAGTGTATACACTCTGCAGAGGTTTGCGCAGTTTTCCCCACAAGACTCGATCTCCTCCGTTGGATTTCTCGCACTACATGGTGTTTGAGAAACGGATGACCGAGACATAGTCTTTCAGAAGCGCTAGCACCTTACGATGGGTAGACCGTACCACCTACATCCCCTACATCTGCTAATCTACCACTGTAAGAGTTCGCACGACTTAGTCAACTATGCTAGAGCCCATAATAGCTTGTGGCTGCACACGGAAGTTTATAGCATGAATAATCTCATGATCCCTTTGAGCCTGGGTGGCGGTCCAAAAGAAAACAGGCAATCCTGGAATACCCAGGTACCTCAATCCACCCAGATGTGTATTTAAGGTGCCACCTTAGATAAACCATTGATTTAAAAATCTCACATATGTCATGGATATCACTCACCCAATCCACATCTACTAGCATAGCATAGCAATAATAAGCAAACGTAGAAGTAACCCCCAAAGGTTTGATAATAAACAGGTAATAGGTACTACCTCAACTACTTCCCAAACCCACAATTTAATTAGATCCTAATCATGCAATGTGTAAGGATTGATCTAATGCAATAAAATTGGGTAGTAGAAGGTATGATCAAAGTGTTACTTGCCTTGCTGATGATCCGGGAAACCTAACGATTCGAAGTAGCAAGCGGCGCACTCCGGGTACTCTATTGCAAACAACAAGCATACAATAAGTACTCAACTAATGCACAGGTAAAACTCAAATAAGAGATCTAACCAGAAAGTTCAACTTAAGAACTCCGGTTGACAAAAAGAATCAAATCGAACGAAGCAACAAAAGACAAACAGCAAAAGAAACAGGCTTTGTTTACTATTCTGGATCTAAGGCAATTTTTACAAAAGCAAACACTTGTTTAAGTTGGTTAAATGGAAAGAGGGTTTCGAGACGAAACTCCAGGCGCTTGAATCGCCCGATTCCGATAAACGAGCAGGAAGTTATACTAAAACAAAAATCGGATCAGAAATCGCGATCAGAAAAATCGCGGATTTAATCCGAGAAAAAGAAAAACGACGAACAGTTTAACGAACAAACGTTCGTTAACTGGATCTAAACGACAAACATGTTCGTTAAAACGAACGAACGAGCGAACGCTCGCTAATTAGCCTAAACCGTAAAAAAACCGTTCTAATAAAAACGGATCTAAAAAAACCGATGAAAACCGAACGGTTTTTCCGAGAAAACCGGCGGCGGGATCGAGGTAAACCTCGGGCAGCGGGACGGCGGTGGCGGTGGGGTCCGGCGAGGCGGCGGCGTCGGGCGGGGCGGCGGTGGTGGCGGCGGGCGGGGCGGCGGCGGTGGCGGCGGGCGGGGCGGCGGCGGCGGGCGGCGGCGTCGGCAGCGGGGTCGGGCGCTGGCGGCTAGGGTTTCGCCCCGGGTGGGCCGGCGGTTTATAAATGCTGGATCCGGGGAGTCCGGGCCTAGCACGGCCCGTAGGTCGGTTCGGACGTTTTTTTTAAATAATTCTACACAGAAAAACTAACAAAAGAAATACTAAACGAACTCCAAAAATCCCGAAATAAATTTTCCCTGGCTTCTAAAATCAAGTCGCACAGGATGAACATTTATTTGGGGCCTAAATGCAATTTTGAAAAACACGCATTTTTCCTAAATTCAAAATAAAACCAAATAAAATCTTATTTGATTTTTTTACTAAATCCTCAATATTTCTTTATTTTGGGAAAATCATTTTATTCCCTCTCTCATATTTTTGAAATAGAGATTATTGAAGATAAAATAAATAAAATCAAATTATCCTATTTTCAAAATTTGAGACAACTCAAATATGAAAATAACGAAATCCCCAACTCTCTCCGAGGGTCCTTGAGTTGCGAAAAATTTCTAGGATCAACCAAAATGCAATAAATATGATATGCAATGATGATCTAGTGTATAACATTCCAAATTGAAAATTTGGAATGTTACACAGTCACTAGGAAAAACTGAATACTCCATATTATGTAGGCCCCAAGTGCCGGGTTGTCATGCTTGTAGGAACCTGGGACTTGTAATTGCATGATGCTTAAAAAACTTCAACCAGTGTAGCCCCCAAGGGCCGGGTCATTATGCAATAATGAGCAGGGACTTTATAAATATGATCATGTAGATTTGAACAGCAACATGTAACCCCTAAGTGCCGGCTCAGTAAGATAATATTGAGCTGGGACTTTATATATAATTCATTGAAAATATCCTCATATGATGTAACCCCTATCATGGGGCTTGAACTCACGTCCACAATGTTAAGAGCTTTGTGCTTTACCAACTGAGGAGTGGACCCTTCAATATAATGGATTAAGACTTGTGTACCTTGAATTTGTTGAGAGGAGCAATTGGTAGCCCCCAAGGGCCGGCTCATTACAATGTGACGAGTCGGGTCTTCAATAAGGTGATGAAAAAAATAACTTTGCATTAGCCCCCAAGTGCCATGGTGCATGCTGGCAGTGACATGGGACTTGTATATTTGATGTAATCTCAATTTGAATAATGTAGCCCCCCAAGTGCCGGGTTGTAAGCCTGCAGCAACTCGGGACTATTCCTTCAATTGTAAAATAAATCATATCCATTGATAATATGATAGCCATTGCGCTAAAGCGGCTTTGAAAACATTAATCATAATACTGGTTATTGATAACCATAATAAAATCCAGCCATGTTGGCTATTTGAAGATTTGAATAATATAACCTGGTTTGAAAACCGATTCCTGCCATATAAACCGGTATATCGGTGCCCATATGATACATGCTATGATGATGTAATGATGATGCAATGTATGACTTAATATATGATGATGTATGTGTATGATCAAGAGGGTTTAAGCTATGGTTCGAATATGACCAGAGCCCCCAAGTAGTCATAATTGTGGCATTGCGCCGATCAAGAGGTGTACCTATGGTTCGAATACAACCAAGCCCCCACGTGATTTCCCTAGTGCCCTTATTCCCATCAAGAGGTGTAACTATGGTTCGAACCCATAGCCCCCAAGTGATTTCCCTGGTGGCCTTAATCCTATCAAGAGGTGTAGCTATGGTTCGAATACGACCAAGACCCCAAGTGATTTCCCTGGTGCCCTTATGCCTATCAAGAGGTGTGACTATGGTTCGAACATAGCCCCCAAGTGATTTCCCTAGTGGCCTTAAGCCTATCAAGAGGTGTGACTATGGTTTGAACATAGCCCCCAAGTGATATTGTGAGTTGTGCTCAAGGGATACCCATGTTTGAGTTGTGCTGTGCAACAGACTCTCTTTGGCCCCTTATGATTATATTGGCTTGATAGCCGGATTGCCAAAGTAACCAGAGTTGTACTCTTATGATAATATTGGCTTGATAGCCGTATTAATAGGGTAGTCACCGCTGTGATCAACAAGCAGGAGGACCCCAAATGATCAATAATATGATAAACCAATAAGGCAGGATGCCCATTTTTGAACCGCGCATCATGGCAGCAAGGTCTCTTTGGCAATCTTTAATTTTTCCTAAGAACTTGAACTTGAACCAGATTTTGAACCGGATTTACGAGCTTCAAAGCTTTGTGGGAGAACATCTTTCCCTTGAACCGGATTGTAAACCAGAATCCTTTCCGATGACCCGGAACCTCTTCATTGAGCCGGGATTTTGTAACTGTCATATACTTTCTAAGCCAGAATTTTTCTGACGGCCTTTAAATTTTCATCAATATAACAGTAGCCTCTGGGATCAGGTTATCTTTCCCTCCATCGTCCCGGGGTTCTTAAATTTGCTGAAACTGGCAAGATTTGCTGAGTTATGTCATCGTAGCCCCCAAGTCTTAAGATGACTCGAGGAGTTGGCTTGAGATTCTTCATACTTGGCCCTGATATAAACCGACATATAGCTGAACGGTGGACCGCTGTCATATGTTGAGGCTGGAAGCAAGGCGGCGAGTAAATGATCTTCACAACACTCATTGTATATCCTTTGATAACGCAATGTAAATCCACGGAAGTTTGAGGTCGATCGTGGCGGGTCATAAATGGCTCCGTATGATTTGTGTAAATAATCCGGCCAGCGGTTCATCCCAGCTGGTTGTTTGAAGTCTAACCAAACTGTAGTGGTGGCGACTTGTGCGCATGTCCATTGAGTCATCCATCATAGACGGCGGTCAATAAACAGCTCATGCAGACAGGTGCGGCCCGGTGTGTTGATGTAGACCAGGCAGCGAGAGACGGATGACAAAGACGACCGCGACTTCAGAGGCGACATAGACACATGAATCGGCCGCGGCGTTGTAAACCGGCATGGACGAGCGAGTTAGCCACATCATATTGATGTAAACCGGTCTGCAGAATGGCGGCTTGCACATATATTCATCGAGCTTGATGGCATGGTAAGATACTAGCGCCTTATAATGGTGGCGCGAGTTATTCATCAATGACACAGCCATAGCTTTTGCAGTGAATAATTGTTCTGCATAAATAATATTGCAGACCAAGGCAAAGATAAACTGCTCTTTGACAAAAATAATATGTGCTAATAAAATATATTAGATGGATATCACCTGATGTGTTTAGGCCGAAAATAATCCGCTATGAAGCTGATGATCACTAGGTGAAACTGAAATCACACACGGGTGAATCGGCCGCGGGAGCGGACGGATGAATCGGCCGCGGCGTTATTAGCTGGCGTAGACAAGCAAGTTGTCCTCTGCATTGTAAACCGGTGCAGACGCGTGAACCGCCAAGAGGGCATATGAACGAGTTGTCGGTGGCGTTGTAAGGCGGCGCGGGCGGGCGAGTCGGCCACGACATTGTAAGTCGGTGCAGGAGTCCATTGAGTAAGGACGACCACTTGTGCCGAATGATGTTGGCACACCTCCATCTCCACATCATAATGCTACTTTGTAATAAACAATTCTTCTACATGTAAAATACAACAGGACAAAGTAATTTTGCTCGGACGAATTAATATGCACCTAAAAATAAGGTAAATAGCACCTGGTATTTGTCGGAGGTCAATCCAGTTGTGATAACAAAGCGACCATAAAAATCAGCCGGTAGGTACAGTCAGCCGCGGCATTACAAAGGGTGCAGACGGAAGAATCAATCACAAGCACTGTAAACCGTGTGGATGACGAATCAATCGTGAGCACGGTCCTGACTAGTTGATGTAAATCGGACTGCGGGGGATGGCGGCCCGTGCGTGCTTATTGGGTAATTCGCGCGGATCTGATGAGTTGATGCAGACTGGACCGCGAGTACGACGGCTTGCACGCATGCCTGTCAAGCAGCGTGGCATGGTCGAATGGTAGTGCTTGCACTCCGTATCCACGGTACAATGGCATAAAAAATTTATCCTGTGTAAAAATATTACAGGGCAAAGTAATTGTTCTTTGAAAAAAAACAATCAGTTTAATAAGATAAACTTAGATGGATATCACCTGATGTTTGTGAACGACAGATGACCTGTACGTGGACACTGACTAGCCTCTATCTGATCTGATGTGGCCTTTACCTCACGTAGTCTTCTCTTTAACTTTATTTTTCCTTTCTTTTGATTTCCATCTGTCTGAGTCCAAGTCCAAGTTGCAGGCGGCCATCCCAAGATCGACCTAGTCCTCCTCTTGTCGGTTTAACCCACGTACGCCCATATTTTAAGTTGTTCCAAAAAAGTCTAGATATCACGCGGAGCAGTATTCAATTCTTGTTCTCCCGTGCGGGTCATGTAGTAGCACTACGATGCTTCATGTCTTAGTATTTGCGGTCGGTGGATATGTCCAAAGAGTAAAAAAACTGATTTGGATGCTTTAGCACTGGCTTCTTCCCTTAAATAATTCCTTGATCTCTGTTTGAATACTCCACGTGAGGCAATTTCTGCAACGACTCACCATGTGATATCTTCACGCGGTTCAGCAGGGGTGCCATGTTTCCAAGTGTCGATTTGGTGACACAGTTTGATCAAATTCATGTTGGTCTCGGCCGATCGTAGAACGGCGGGCGGCAGGAAAACTACAAACCGGGTGGTCCCGCACTGGATTACCCTGTACGCTTCCGTGCTGGTGCTTTTCATCTAACAAATCGCGAGCTTCTCGAACCTTGAAGAAGATCCCTTCAAGAAATCATCATCACCGTGCGCAGGCCCCACGGTGGGTGCCAACTGTCGTGGAATTGTCACGGCAGATGTCCTAGTGTGAGGACTTAGTCGTGAGGCCAACGCATCTTTGTAGTAGCTTGAGAGGGGTTGAGCAGAATCGACAGGCGCAACATAAGACAAGGATTTAGATAGCTTCGGGCCCTGGGAAACATCATCCGGAATAGCCCTACATGATGTTTGTGGCTAGGTCTCATTATGCTCATAAGGGAGTCGCCATAAACCGGCTCTCCTAGTTATGTCTAGCTCTATAGATTATTTCTTATTTCTTGTCCCTATTTGGGGAGCCCTGCCCCTCCTTATATATGTTGAAGGGGCAGTTTACATGACTAGTCCTAGTTGGATAAGGATTACTCTATTACAAGTGGAGTCCTAGTCTTGCTTCCTTTGTAGGGGAATATTCCTTGTGCTTTCCTCATAAACCGGCCCACCATTAACATGAACCAGCCTTCTGGGCCTTGGGCCTTGTCATCCGTCTGACCCGTCCGCCGGGTCACCAGTGTGTCATAATGTTCTGGCGGTTTGCTTATAAACCGCCAGGTGATAACCCGCAAGTATAGGGGATCGCGACAGCTTTCGAGGGTAGAGTATTCAACCCAAATTTATTGATTCGACACAAGGAGAGCCAAAGAATATTCTCAAGTATTAGCAGCTGAGTTGTCAATTCAACCACACCTGGAAACTTAGTATCTGCAGCAAAGTGTTTCGTAGCAAAGTAATATGATAGTGGTGGTAGCGGCAACAAAAGTAAAGACAGCAAAAGTAATGTTTTTGGTATTTTGTAGTGATTGTAACAGTAGCAGCGGAAAAGTAAATAAGCGTAAACCAGTATATGGAAAACTCGTAGGCACCGGATCAGTGATGGATAATTATGCCGGATGCGGTTCATCATGTAATAGTCATAACATAGGGTGACACAGAACTAGCTCCAATTCATCAATGTAATGTAGGCATGTATTCTGTATATAGTCATACGTGCTTATGGAAAAGAACTTGCATGCCATCTTTTGTCCTACCCTCCCATGGCAGCGGGGTCCTATTGGAAACTAAGGGATATTAAGGCCTCCTTTTAATAGAGAACCAGAACAAAGCATTAGCACATAGTGAATACATGAACTCCTCAAACTATGGTCATCACCGGGAGTGGTCCCGATTATTGTCACTTCGGGGTTGCCGGATCATAACACATAGTAGGTGACTATAGACTTGCAAGATAGGATCTAGAACTCACATACATTCATGAAAACATAATAGGTTCAGATCTGAAATCATGGCACTCGGGCCCTAGTGACAAGCATTAAGCATAGCAAAGTCATAGCAACATCAATCTCAGAACATAATGGATACTAGGGATCAAACCCTAACAAAACTAACTCGATTACATGATAAATCTCATCCAACCCATCACCGTCCAGCAAGCCTACGATGGAATTACTCATGCACGGCGGTGAGCATCATGAAATTGGTGATGGAGGATGGTTGATGATGACGACGGTGACGAATCCCCCTCTCCGGAGCCCCGAACGGACTCCAGATCAGCCCTCCCGAGAGGTTTTAGGGCTTGGCGGCGGCTCCGTATCATAAAACGCGATGATTTCTTCTCTCTGATTTTTTTTCTCATCGAAACTCAATATATGGAGGTGGAGTTGGAGTCGGAGACGCAACAGGGGGCCCACGAGGTAGGGGGGCGCGCCCTAGGGGGGGCACCCCCCACCCTCGTGAGAAGGGTGTGGACCCCCTGGTCTTCATCTTTGGCGACGATTTTTTATTGTTTTTCTAAGATGTTCCGTGGAGTTTCAGGTCATTCCGAGAATATTTGTTTTCTACACATAAAACAACACCATGGTAATTCTGCTGAAAACAGCGTCAGTCCGGGTTAGTTCCATTCAAATCATACAAGTTAGAGTCCAAAACATTGGCAAAAGTGTTTGGAAAAGTCGATACGACGGAGACGTATCAACTCCCCCAAGGTTAAACCCTTGCTTGTCCTCAAGCAATTCAGGTGACAAACTGAAGGAAAGAAAGAAAAACTTTTACAAACCCTGTTTGTTCTTGTTGTTGTAACTATGTCAAGCCAGCATTCAAGTTTTCAGCATAGATCATAACTAACCACATTTGCAATAATTCTCAGGTCTCACAATTACTCATATCAATAGCATAATCAACTAGCAAGTCATAATAATAAATCTCGGATGACAACACTTTCTCAAAACAATCATAATATGATATAACAAGATGGTATCTCGCTAGCCCTTTCTGAGACCGCAAAACATAAATGCAGAGCACCTTTAAAGATCAAGGACTGACTAGACATTGTAATTCATGGTAAAAGAGATCCAATCATAGTCATACCCAATATAAATTAATAGTGATGAATGCAAATGATGGTTGTGCTCTCCAGCTAGTGCTTTTTAATAAGAGGGTGATGACTCAACATAAAAGTAAATGGATAGGCCCTTCGCAGAGGGAAGTAGGGATTTGTAGAGGTGCCAGAGCTCGGTTTTGAAATAGAGATAAATTGTATTTTGAGCGGTATACTTTCATTGTCAACGTAACAACTAAGAGATGGCGATATCTTCCATGCTAAACACATTATAGGCGGTTCCTAAACAGAATGGTAAAGTTTATACTCCCCCTCCACCAACAAGCATCAATCCATGGCTTGCTCGAAACAACGAGTACCTCCAACATACATCAGGTCCCAGGGGGAGTTTTGTTTGCAATTAATTTTGATTTAGTTTGCATAAAGCATGGGACTGGGCATCCCGGTGACTAGCCATTTTCTCGTGAGTGAGGAGCGGAGTCCACTCCTCTTGAGAATAACCCGCCTAACACGGAAGATAAGGACAACCTTTGTTGATACATGAGCTATTCGAGCATACAAAACAGAATGTTTATTTGAAGGTTTAGAGTTTGGCACATACAAATTTACTTGGAACGGCAGGTAGATACCGCATATAGGAAGATATGGTGGACTCATCTGGAATAACTTTGGGGTTTAAGGGATTGGATGCACAAGCAGTATTCCCGCTTAGTACAAGTGAAGGCTAGCAAAAGACTGGGAAGCGACCAACTAGAGAGCGACAACAGCCATGTACATGCATTAAAATTAATAAACATTGGATGCAAGCATGAGTAGGATATAATTCACCATGAACATAAATATCGTGAAGGCTATGTTGATTTTGTTTCAACTACATGCGTGAACATGTGCCAAGTCAAGTCACTTAAATCATTCAAAGGAGGATACCACCCCATCATACCACATCATGATCATCTCAATAGCATGTTGGCATACAAGGTAAATCATTATAACTCATAGCTAATCAAGCATGGCACAAGCAACTATAATCTCTAATTGTCATTGCAAACATGTTTATTCATAATAAGCTGAATCAAGAACGACGGGCTCATCATATTTACAAAAACAAAAGAGGTCGAGTTCATACCAGCTTTTCTCATGTCAGTCAGTCCATCATATATCATCATAATTGCCTTTCACTTGCACGACCGAACGGTTTGAATAATAATAAGAGTGTACATGCATTGGACTAAGCTGGAATCTGAGAACATTCAATAAACAGGAGAAGACAAGGCAATATGGGCTCTGGGTTAAATCAACAATAATGCATATAAGAGCCACTTCAACAATTTAATTATGGTCTTCTCCTACTGACCCCCAAAGAAAAGAAAAGAAATAAAACTATTTACACGGGAAAGCTCCCAACAAGCAAAAGAAGAACAGGAAACATTTTTGGGTTTTCTTTTTAATTATTACTACTACAGTAGAAAAATAAACTACTACTATTTTTTTTGGTTTTTCTTAAGGTTTAACAAACACACAAGAAGAAAGCGGGAAAAAGAAAATAAACTAGCATGGATATAACAGTGAAAAAGTATGAGCACCGACATCTAGCAATGAGTGTGTGTGAACATAAATGTAATGCCGGTGAGAAATACGTACTCCCCCAAGCTTAGGCTTTTGGCCTAAGTTGGTTTATGGCCACGGCTGGCCTGGCGGATATCCATAATAATAGTTGTTAGGGTCGTACTGTGATGAGGAGGAATAGTTGGGATCATACTGATGTGCAGCAGTTATCGCCTACTGAGCTGCAGCGTGGAATCGGGCTGCCTCCGCTCTCCTCTCATACTCTTCTGCCTCCTCTCTGGTAATACCATATCTTCCTTTTGTCTGTGAATCAAAGAAGGCAGGAGCAGGGAGAGTAATACGGAAAACACGTCGTTTATCAAAAATTAAGCGATATAAGAGAGGTGATTCAGGCCTCTCGACAAACTGGTGCGAAGCCATAGAGTTATAATCTAAATATGCAGGAGGCAACTCCATATCACCCTCATGAATGTCTATTTCAAGAAAATGAGCTAAGCGGGTTGCATAAATTCCTCCGAAGAAATCTCCATTATGTCTATTATGATGCAACCTACGAGCTACAATGGCTCCCATATGATAAGATTGGTCCCCTAACACAGCACTCCTAAGAATGCTAAGATCAGGGACACACATGTGACATGCTTCATCCTTAGCATTTATGCATCTACCGATAAAGAGAGCAAAATAAGGTATAGCAGGAAAGTGAATGCTCCCTATGGTAGCCTGCGTTATGTCTCTGGATTTCCCCACAGTTATACTAGCAAGAAAGTTTCTAAATTCAGATTTAGGGGGATCCCTAATACTGCCCCATGATGGAAGTTCGCAAGCAGAAGTGAAATCCTCTAAGTCCATGGTATAAGATTTATCATAAAGGTCAAACATGACTGAAGGAGAATTACGCGAAGATGAATACTCAAACCTCCTCACAAATGAACTTGTGAGATCATGATAATGGGGGCATTTATTAGCCTCAAAATCCTCAAGACCGGCATTGCGCAACTATGCTTTGAATTCTTCTTTAATTCCCACACGGTCCATAAAATTTTCTGACGGCCATTCGCAAGGCCGTACTGGAGCGTCTTTTGGTGGATCCTCGTCAGCATCGCGCATAGCAATCATGGGTCCTTGCTTCTTAGAGGAACCACCTTGGAACATCTTCCTAAACATATTGTTTTTCTCTGAAAAAAATTCTGAAATTTTTAGTAACTTCAAACAAAAGTAAACCAACTTCAATTAAACTGATAGCAACTACTCCTACAAGTGCCTAGAGCCTATATCAAGCATTAGAACTACTTGGAACCATATAAATTTGACATGCAAGCTCAAGAACATGGTCACCTATGCAGCACAAATTTGCAAAGAATAAAGAACTGGAACAAAAACTAATTGGGCCAATGGAGGAGTCACATACCAAGGAACAATCTCCCCAAGCAGTTTTGCGAGAGGTGCTTTGAGCAAGGAGATTGAAAATCACAGCAAAAGTGGCTGGAACTCGTGCTTGAGTTGGTTTTTCGGGTTTGTGTGAGATAGAGGAAGAAGATGGGTGCTGAGATAAGTGGAGGAGGGCCACCGTGGGCCCACGAGGCAGGGGGCGCGCCCTATGGGGGGCGCGCCCACCACCCTCGTGGCCAGGTGGCAGCTCCTCCCGCGGTAATTTTTGCACAGTAAATCCTCAAATATTCCCGAAAAAATCATATTAAATTGGCATGGCATTCTGAGGACTTTTATTTTCAGGATATTTTTATATTGCACGGGTAGGTCAGGAGACAGACAGAAAATACTAATTTTACTTTATTTAATATAAATAACAGAAAGTATAAAGGGGTACAGAAGTTTGTGCTTCTAGTTTCATCCATCTCATGCTCATCAAAAAGAATCCACTAACAAGGTTGATCAAGTCTTGTTAACAAACTCATTCCGATAATCATGAAACCGGAGAAATTTCGAATAACACTAAGTTACCTCAACGGGGATATGCACATCCCCTATTGTAAGAATATCATATTTCTTCTTGACATTAGGAAGAGGAAATTCAAAACCTCCAAATATAATCGATGGAATTTTTCCAATAGAGTTGATACTATGAACTTGAGGTTGTTTCCTCGGAAAGTGTACCGTATGCTCATTACCATTAACATGAAAAGTGACATTGCCTTTGTTCCAATCAATAACAGCCCCTGCAGTATTAAGAAAAGGTCTTCCAAGAATAATAGACATACTATCATCCTCGGGAATATCAAGTATAACAAAGTCCGTTAAAATAGTAACGTTCGCAACCACAACAGGCACATCCTCACAAATACCGACAGGTATAGCAGTTGATTTATCAGCCATTTGCAAAGATATTTCAGTAGGTGTCAACTTATTCAAGTCAAGTCTATGATATAAAGAGAGAGGCATAACACTAACACCGGCTCCAAGATCACATAAAGCAGTTTTAATATAATTCTTTTTAATGGAGCAAGGTATAGTAGGTACTCCAGGGTCTCCAAGTTTCTTTGGTATTCCACCCTTAAAAGTAAAATTAGCAAGCATGGTGGAAATTTCAGCTTTCAGTATCTTTCTTTTATTAGTAATGATATCCTTCATATATTTAGCATAAGGATTTGTTTTGAGCACATCAGTTAATCTCATACGCAAAAAGATAGGCCTAATCATTTCAGCAAAGCGCTCAAAATCCTCGTCATCCTTTTTCTTGGATGGTTTCGGATGAAAAGGCATGGGTTTCTGAACCCAAGGTTCCCTTTCTTTACCATGTTTCCTAGCAACAAAGTCTCTTTTATCATAACGTTGATTCTTTGATTGTGGGTTATCAAGATCAACAGCAGTTTCAATTTCTACATCATTATCATTACTAGGTTGAGCATCATCATGAACATCATCATTAATATTTTTACTAGGTTCATGTTCATTACCACATTGTGTTTCAGCATCAGACATAGAAATATCATTTGGATTATCAGGTGGTTCAGCAATAGGTTCACTAGAAGTTTGCACAGTTCTATCGTTTTTCTTCTTCTTCTTTTTAGAAGAACTAGGAACATCAATATTATTTCTCTGAGAATCTTGCTCGATTCTCTTAGGGTGGCCTTCAGGATACAAAGGTTCCTGAGTCATTCTACCAGCTCTAGTAGCCACTCTAATAATTATTTTTCTTTCTATTCATTTCATCAAGCACTTCTTTTTGAACCTTAAGTACTTGTTCTACTTGAGTGGTAACCATAGAAGCATGTTTGCTAACAAGTTTAAGTTCACCTCTAATATCAGCCATGTAATCACCCAAGCATCTAATCATATAAGAATTTTCTTTTAATTGTCTACCAAAATAAGCATTGAAGTCGTCTTGCTTATACCTAAAGTTATCAAACTCATCCAAGCATTGACTAGCAATTTTAGTAGGAGGGACTTCAGCTTTATCATATCTATAGAGAGAATTTACCTTTACTACCTGTGTCGGGATATCGGGATCAGGAGGTTCTTCAGTAAATAAATAATTGAGATCATAGGTTTCTTCAATAGGCGGTATATTAAGACCATGTATTTCTTCAATAGGAGGTAAATTCTTAACGTCTTCAGCTTTAATACCTTTTTGTTTCATAGATTTCTTTGCCTCTTGCATATCTTCGGGGCTGATAAATAGAACACCTCTCTTCTTCGGAGTTGGTTTAGGAATAGGTTCAGTAATTGGAGCAGGAGATGGCTCAGGAGCTAGCTCAGGAGGTGTCCAATTATTTTCATTTGTCAACATATTATTCAATAGAATTTCAGCTTCATCCGGTGTTCTTTCCCTAAAAAGATAACCAGCACAAGTATCCAGGTAATCTCTGGAAGCATCGGTTAGTCCATTATAAAAGATATCAAGTATTTCAGGTTTCTTAAGAGGATGATCAGGCAAAGCATTAAGTAACTTGAGAAGCCTCCCCCAAGCTTGTGGGAGACTCTCTTCTTTAGTTTGCACAAAGTTGTATATTTCCCTCAAAGCTGCTTGTTTCTTATCAGCAGGGAAATATTTAGCAGAGAAGTAATAAATCATATCATGGGGACTAGGCACACAACCAGGATCAAGAGAATTAAACCATATCTTAGCATCACCCTTCAACGAGAACGGAAATATTTTGAGTATATAAAAGTAACGCGATCTCTCATCATTAGTGAACAGGACAGCTATATCATTTAACTTAGTAAGATGTGGCACAACAGTTTCAGATTCATAGCCATAAAACGGATCAGATTCAACCAAAGTAATTATATCAGGATCAACATAGAATTCATAATCCTTATCGGGAACACATATAGGTGAAGTAGCAAAAGCAGGGTCAGGTCTCATTTTATCTCTAAGTGATTCTTTGTTCCATTTAATTAATAACCTCTTAAGCTCATATCTATCTTTGCAAGCAGAAATCCCAGCAGAAGATTCCATATCAAAAAGATAACTCTCAGGAATAACATGCATATTTTCATCATCACTCTCATCATCGTATTCAGATTCAATAATTTCTTTTTCTCTAGCCCTAGCAATTTGTTCATAAAGAAATTCACTAAGCGGCACAGTAGTATCAGGCATAGAAGCAGTTTCATCATAAGTATCATGCATAGCAGAAGCGGCATCATCAATAACATGCGACATATTAGAACGAATAGCAGAAGCAGATGCAGGTGTCGCAAACTTACTCATAACAGAAGGTGAATCAAGTGCAGAGCTAGATGGAAGTTCCTTACCTCCCCTCGTAGTTGAGGGATAAATCTTGGTTTTTGGATCTCTCAAGTTCTTCATAGTGATAAGCAGATATAAATCCCAAGTGACTCAAAGAATAGAGCTATGTTCCCCGGCAACGACGCCAGAAAAAGGTCTTGATAACCCACAAGTATAGGGGATCACGACAGCTTTCGAGGGTAGAGTATTCAACCCAAATTTATTGATTCGACACAAGGGGAGCCAAAGAATATTCTCAAGTATTAGCAGCTGAGTTGTCAATTCAACCACACCTGGAAACTTAGTATCTACAGCAAAGTGTTTAGTACCAAAGTAATATGATAGTGGTGGTAGCGGCAACAGAAGTAAAGACAGCAAAAGTAATGTTTTTGGTATTTTGTAGTGATTGTAACAGTAGCAGCGGAAAAGTAAATAAGCGTAAACCAGTATATGGAAAACTCGTAGGCACCGGATCAGTGATGGATAATTATGCCGGATGCGGTTCATCATGTAACAGTCATAACATGGGTTGACACAGAACTAGCTCCAATTCATCAATGTAATGTAGGCATGTATTTCGTATATAGTCATTCGTGCTTATGGAAAAGAACTTGCATGACATCTTTTGTCCTACCCTCCCGTGGCAGCGGGGTCCTATTGGAAACTAAGGGATATTAAGGCCTCCTTTTAATAGAGAACCGGAACAAAGCATTAGCACATAGTGAATACATGAACTCCTCAAACTATGGACATCACCGGGAGTGGTCCCGATTATTGTCACTTTGGGGTTGTCGGATCATAACACATAGTAGATGACTATAGACTTGCAAGATAGGATCTAGAACTCATATACATTCATGAAAACATAATAGGTTCAGATCTGAAATCATGGCACTCGGGCCCTAGTGACAAGCATTAAGCATAGCAAAGTCATAGCAACATCAATCTCAGAACATAATGGATACTAGGGATCAAACCCTAACAAAACTAACTCAATTACATGATAAATCTCATCCAGCCCATCACCGTCCAGCAAGCCTACGATGGAATTACTCACGCACGGCGGTGAGCATCATGAAATTGGTGATGGAGGATGGTTGATGATGACGACGGCGACGAATCCCCCTCTCCGAAGCCCCGAACGGACTCCAGATCAGCCCTCCCGAGAGGTTTTAGGGCTTGGCGGCGGCTCCGTATCGTAAAACGCGATGATTTCTTCTCTCTGATTTTTTCTCATCGAAACTCAATATATGGAGGTGGAGTTGGAGTCGGAGACGCAATAGGGGGCCCACGAGGTAGGGGGCGCCCCCCACCCTCGTGAGAAGGGTGTGGGCCCCCTGGTCTTCATCTTTGGCGAGGATTTTTTATTGTTTTTCTAAGATGTTCCATGGAGTTTCAGGTCATTCCGAGAATGTTTGTTTTCTGCACATAAAACAAGACCATGGTAATTCTGCTGAAAACAGCGTCAGTCCGGGTTAGTTCCATTCGAATCGTACAAGTTAGAGTCCAAAACAAGGGCAAAAGTGTTTGGAAAAGTAGATACGACGGAGACGTATCACCAGGTCAGGACGGGTCACCAGTGAATCGTCAAGTGTCTGCCGGGTCTCAATTAAACCGCCAAGTCCGGCCGGGTCATATATCCAGCCGGGTCATACCGCGGGGTATATCCCCGACAAGGCCTTAAGAGGAAGCTATCTCCCGTTCGTCCTAAAACATGCATTGTTCCCTCTCGGAACCACGAACCTTCTAGCGAGTTGCTCTGGTTTGTGAGGGGTGTGTGTCCAAAATTTTGTCAAATATGCCAATTTCTTTACCACATCATCTTGGTGGCATGGCATTAAATCAAGCAAGGATTCATGTTTTTCTGATCACTTTTTAATTTTTTGGATTAAAATGCCACGGCATGTACTCCATGCATGTGCACCAATATGTTTGAAAATTCCTTCGAATTTACTGCACATGGAATTAACTCGCACACAAGTACACAAAAATATGATTTTGCAAACTGTTATGGTTAGGTGTTGCATGTAGATATAGTTAAAATTTGAATTACGGACATTAAATGGTTAGAAAATCACTTAAATGTCTTTAAAAGGTCAAATGACCCCTGAAATTTACCAAATTTTCACATCACAGTTGTATGAGTGCACGACGTAGGAAAAAATTTCAAGGCCGTAAGAGGAAGCTATCTCCTGTTCCTCATCAAACATGCATTATTCCCTCTCGGAACCACGAACCTTCTAGCGAGTTGCTCTGGTTTTGAGGGGTGCATGTCCAAACGTTTGTTAAACATGCCAATTTCTTTACCACATCATCTTGGTGGCATGACATTACATCAACCAAGGTTTCATGTGTTTCTCATTGTTTTCCTTTTTTTTGAATTAAAATGCCATGTCACTCCATGCATACGTATGCATGTGTCCATGTAGTGAGACCAATATGTTTGAAAATTCCTTCTAATTTACTGCACATGGAATTAACTCGCACACAAGTACACATATATGATTTTTCAAAATGTTTTGGTTAGGCGTTGCATGTAGATGTAGTTCAAATTTGAATTACGATCATTAAATGGTTATAAAATCACTTAAATGTCTTTAAAAGGTCAAATGACCCCTAGAATGTTTCAAAATTTCACATTACAGTTGTAGTAGTGCATGTTATACATAGAAAAAATTTGAAGGCCATAAGAGAAA
This sequence comes from Triticum timopheevii, assembly GCA_963921465.1. Lineage (NCBI taxonomy): Eukaryota > Viridiplantae > Streptophyta > Magnoliopsida > Poales > Poaceae > Triticum > Triticum timopheevii. The sequence continues at coordinate 622,007,127 of OY997265.1, forward strand.
GCTATCTCCCGTTCGTCATCAAACATGCATTGTTCCTCTCGGAACCACGAACCGTCTAACGAGTTGCTTCGGTTTGTGAGGGGTGTGTGTCCAAACTTTCGTCAAACATGCCAATTTATTTACCACATCATCTTGGTGGCATGCCATTACATCAACCAAGGTTTCATGTGTTTTTGACTTTTTTGGAATTAAAATGCCATGCCATAATTATGAGAACATCTAGGCATGATCATGTATATAGGCATCACGTCTGTGACAAGTAGACCGACTCCTGCCCGCATCTACTACTATTACTCCACACATCGACCGCTATGCAGCATGCATCTAGAGTATTAAGTTCATAAGAACAGAGTAATACATTAGGCAAGATGACATGATGTAGAGGTATAAACTCAAGCAATATGATATAAACCCCATCTTTTTATCCTCGATGGCAACAATACAATACGTGTCGTTCCCTTTCCATCAATGGGATCGAGCACCGCAAGATTGAACCCAAAGCTAAGCACTTCTCCCATTGCAAGAAAGATCAATCTAGTAGGCCAAACCAAACTGATAATTCGAAGAGACTTGCAAAGATAACCAATCATGCATAAAAGATTTCATAGAAGAATCAAATATTGTTCATAGATAGACTTGATCATAAACCCACAATTCATCGGATCTCGACAAACACACCGCAAAAAGAGTTACATTGAATAGATCTCCAAGAAAATTGAGGAGAACTTTGTATTGAGATCCAAAGAGAGAGAAGAAGCCATCTAGCTAATAACTATGGACCCGAAGGTCTGAAGTAAACTACTCACACATCATCGGAGGGGCCATGCAGTTGATGTAGAGGCCCTCCGTGATCGATGCCCCTCCGACGGAGCTCCGGAAAAGGCCCCAATATGCGATCTCTTGGGTACAGAAGGTTAGGACGGTGTAAATAGGGTTTCGTGGTGCTCCTGGTTGTTTTTAGGGTATATGAGTATATATAGGAGGAAGAAGTAGGTCGGTTGAGCCACAAGGGGCCCACGAGGGGGGAGGGCGTGCCCCCTGCCTCGTGGACTCCTCGTTTGTTTCTTGATGTCTCCAAGTCCTCTGGATCACATTTGTTCCAAAAATCACGTTCCCGAAGGTTTCATTCCGTTTGATATTCCTTTTCTGCGAAACACTGAAATAGGTAAAAAAATAGCAATTTGCACTGGGTCTTGGGTTAATAGGTTAGTCCCAAAAATTAATATAAAAGTGTAAAATAAAGCCAATTAACATCCAAAACAGATAATATGATAGCATGGAACAATCAAAAATTATAGATGCGTTGGAGATGTATCAAGCATCCCCAAACTTAATTCCTGCTCATCCTCGAGTAGGTAAATGATAAAAAACAGAATTTTTGATGTGGAATGCTACCTAGCATAATTCTCAATGTAATTCTCTTTATTGTGGCATGAATATTCAGATCCGAAAGATTCAAGACAAAAGTTTAATATTGACGTAAAAATAATAATACTTCAAGCATACTAACTAAGCAATTATGTCTTCTCAAAATAACATGGCAAAAGAATGTTCATCCCTACAAAATCATATAGTTTGGTCATGCTCCATTTTCATCACACAAGAATGCTCTCATCATGCACAACCCCGATGACAAGCCAAGCAATTGTTTCGCACTTTATTAATCTCAAACTTTTTTCAACTTTCACGCAATACATGAGCGCGAGCCATGGATATAGCACTATGGGTGGAATAGAATATGATGATGGGGGTTATGTGGAGAAGACAAAAAAGAAGAAAGTCTCACATCGACGCGGCTAATCAATGGGCTAGGAAGATGCCCATCAATTGATGTCAATGCAAGGAGTAGGGATTGTCATGCAACGGATGCGCTAGATCTATAAATGTATGAAATCTCAACAAAAGAAACTAAGTGGGTGTGCATCCAACTTGCTTGCTCATGAAGACCTAGGGCATTTGAGGAAGCCCATTGTTGGAATATACAAGCCAAATTCTATAATGAAAAATTCCCTCTAGTATATGAAAGTGACAAAACAAGAGACTCTCTACCATAAAGATCATGGTGCTACTTCGAAGCACAAGTGTGGAAAAAAAGGATAGTAGCATTGCCCCTTTTTATTTTATTTTTTATTTTTTGGGCCTTTTTTTATTTCGGACAATGCTCTATTAATGATGATCATCACACTTCTATTTATTTACGACTCAATGATTACAACTCGATACTAGAACAAAGTATGACTCTATATGAATGCCTCCGGTGGTGTACCGGGAAGGGCAATGAATCAAGGGTGACATGTATGAGAAATTATGAATGGTGGCTTTGCCACAAATACGATGTCAACTACATGATCATGCAAGGCAATATGACAATGATGATGTGTTTCATGATAAATGGAACGGTGGAAAGTTGCATGGCAATATATCTCGGAATGGCTATGGAAATGCCATAATAGGTAGGTATGGTGGCTGTTTTGAGGAAGATATAAGGAGGTTTATGTGTGACAGAGCGTATCATATCACGGGGTTTGGATGCACCGGTAACGTTTGCACCAACTCTCAAGGTGAGAAAGGGCAATGCACGGTACCGAAGAGGCTAGCAATGATGTAAGGGTGAGAGTGCGTATAATCCATGGACTCAACATTAGTCATAAATAACTCACATACTTATTGCAAAAAGCTACAAGTCATCAAAAACCAAGCATTACGCGCATGCTCCTAGGGGGGTAGATTGTTAGGAAAAGACCATCGCTCGTCCTCGACCGCCACTCATAAGGAATACAATCAAATAACACCTCATGTTTCAAATTTGTTACAGAATGGTCACCATACGTGCATGCTACAGGACTTGCAAACTTCAATGCAAGTATTTATAAAATTCACAACTACTCAACTAGCACACTCTAATATTACCACCTTTATATCTCAAAACAATTATCAAGTATCAAACTTCTCCTAGTACTCAATGCACTTTTTATGAAAGTTTTTATTATACCGATCTTGGATGCCTATCATATCAGGACTAAATTCATAACCAAAGAAAATTACCATGATGTTCTAAGGGACTCTCAAAATAATATAAGTGAATCATTAGAGATCAATAATTTCTATAAAATAAACCCACCACCGTGCTCTAAAAGATATAAGCGAAGCACTAGAGCAAAATTATATAGCTCAAAAGGTATAAGTGAAGCTCATAGAGTATTCTAACAAATTCCGATTCATGTGTGTCTCTCCCAAAAGGTGTGTACATCAAGGATGATTGTGGTAAACTAAAAAGCAAAGACTCAAATCATACAAGACGCTCCAAGCAAAACACATATCATGTGGTGAATAAAAATATAGCTCCAAGTAAAGTTACTGATGGACGAAGACGAAAGAGGGGATGCCTTCCGGGGCATCCCCAAGCTTAGGCTTTTGTTTGTCCTTGTATTTTACCTTGGGGTGCCTTGTGCATCCCCAAGATTAGGCTCTTGCCTCTCCTTGTTCCATAATCCATCAAATCTTTACCCAAAACTTGAAAACTTCACAACACAAAACTTAAAAGAAAATCCTGTGAGCTCCGTTAGTAAAAGAAAACAAACCACCACTTCAAGGTAATGTAATGAACTCATTCTTTATTTATATTGGTTTTAAAACTAATGTATTACAACTTTTCTATGGTTCATAAACTCTATTACTAGCCATAGATTCATCAAAATAAGCAAAGAACACACGAAAAACAGAATCTGTCAAAAACAGAATAGTCTATAGTAATCTGTAGGTTTAGAATACTTCTGGAACCCAAAAAATTCTAAAATAAATTGCTGGACGTGAGGAATTTATATATTAATCATCTACAAAAATAATTAACTAAATATCACTCTCCAGTAAAAAAATGGCAGCAAATCTCGTGAGCGCTAAAGTTTCTATTTTTTATAGCAAGATCGCAAAGACTTTCCCCAAGTCTTCCCAGAGGTTCTACTTGGCACAAACACTAATTAAAAGCATAAAACCACATATAAACAGAGGCTAGATGAATTATTTATTATTAAGCAGACCCAAAAAGCAAGGAAGAAAGATAAAATTGGGTTGCCTCCCAACAAGCGCTATCGTTTAACGCCCCTAGCTAGGCATAAAAGCAAGGATAAATCTAGGTATTGCCATCTTTGGTATGCAATACATAAGTGGAACTCATAATAGATTCATAAGGTAATTTAATTTTCTTTCTAGGAAATTGTTCCATGCCCTTCCTTAACGGAAATTGGAATCTAATAATTGCACCAATCGTTCTAAGGAAAGGTCTACCAAGAATAATAGGACATGAAGGATTGCAATCAATATCAAGAACAATGAAATCTACGGGCACATAATTCCTATTTTCAACAATAAGAACATCATTAATTCTTCCCATAGGTTTCTTAATGGTGGAATCCGCAGGATGCAAGTTTAAAGAACAATCATCAAATTCACGGAAACCTGGCAAATCACACAAAGTTTTAGGAATCGTGGAAACACTAGCACCCAAATCACATAAAGAAAAGCATTCATGATCTTTAATTTTAATTCTAATAGTAGGTTCCCACTCATCATAAAGTTTTCTTGGGATAGAAACTTCCAATTCAAGCTTTTCTTCATAAGATTGCATTAAAGCATCAACGATATGTTTAGTAAAAGATTTATTTTGACTATAAGCATGCGGAGAATTTAGCACAGATTGCAACAAGGAAATACAATCTATAGAAGAGCAATTATAATAATTAAATTCCTTGAAATCCATGATAGTGGCTTCATTGCTTTTTAAAGTTTTGACCTCGTCAATCCCACTTTTATCAATTTTTGCATCAAGATCTAAAAACTCCGAATCATTGGGACGCCTTCTAACTAAAGTTGACTCATCTCCAGACCCATCATTATCAAGATCCATATTGCAAAACAAAGATATAATAGGGGACACATCAATAACTTTTAGATCTTCATCTTTATTACCATCAAGTTCTTTCGGTTTGGCGGCCATCTTATTAACTAAAGTGGCCTGTTTATCTGAAATTTGGGATATTAAGTTTTCAGGATGGGCGAACTGAGATTTTGAACCATAAAATTATTTAGACATATCATCGAGCTCTTTATTCATGTAACCTATAAAACTTTTTTGGTCTTTAAGATCTTTTCTGAAGAAATTATTATGCTCAAACTGCAAGGACATAAAACTTCTAACGTTGTTTTCAATTTCTTCCAACCTTCTAAGGTGAGGATCAAAACTTTTTGGTAAGGCCATCGCGGCAAACAAGCAATCCAACACACAAGCAAACAAGAAACAAGCAAAAAGAGGCGAACTACAGAAGAGAAGGGGAACAGAAAAAGAGGGCAAATAAAACGGCAAGGGTGAAGTGGGGGAGAGGAAAACGAGAGGCAAATGGAAAATAATGTAATGCAAGGGATAAGAGTTTATGATGGGTACTTGGTATGTCTTAACTTGTGCCTGGACTCCCCGGCAACGGCGTCGGAAATCCTTCTTGCTACCTCTTGAGCACTGCGTTGGTTTTCCCTTGAAGAGGAAAGGGTGATGCATCAAAGTAGCGTAACTATTTCCCTCAGTTTTTGAGAACCAAGGTATCAATCCAGTAGGAGGCCACACGCAAGTCCCTCATACCTACACAAACAAATAAGAACCTCGCAACCAATGCGATATAGGGGTTGTCAATCCCTTCACGGTCACTTACAAGAGTGAGATCTGGTAGAGATGATAAGATAATATTTTTGGTATTTTTATGATAAAGAGTAAAAGTAAAGATTGCAAAATAAAAGGTAATAGAAATAGCTTGTTGACGGAAGATTAATATGATGGAGAATAGACTTGGGGGGCATAGGTTTCACTAGTGGCTTATCTCAAGATAGCATAAGTATTACGGTGGGTGAACAAATAACTGTCGAGCAATTGATAGAAAAGCGAATAATTATAAGAACATCTAGGCATGATCATGTATATAGGCATCACGTCCGTGACAAGTAGACCGACTCCTGCCTGCATTTACTACTACTACTCCACACATCGACCGCTATCCAGGATGCATCTAGAGTATTATGTTCATAAGAACAGAGTAACGCATTAGGCAAGATGACATGATGTAGAGGGATAAACTCAAGCAATATGATATAAACCCCATCTTTTTATCCTCGATGGCAACAATACAATACGTGTTGTTTCCCTTTCTGTCACTGGGATCGAGCACCGCAAGATTGAACCCAAAGCTAACCACTTCTCCCATTGCAAGAAAGATCAATCTAGTAGGCCAAACCAAACTGATAATTCGAAGAGACTTGCAAAGATAACCAATCATGCATAAAAGATTTCAGAGAAGAATCAAATATTGTTCATAGATAGACTTGATCATAAACCCACAATTCATCGGATCTCGACAAACACACCACAAAAAAAGTTACATCGAATATATCTCCAAGAAGATTGAGGAGAACTTTGTATTGAGATCCAAATAGAGAGAAGAAGCCATCTAGCTAATAACTATGGACCCGAAGGTCTGAAGTAAACTACTCACACATCATCGGAGGGGCCATGGAGTTGATGTAGAGGCCCTCCGTGATTGATGCCCCGTCCGGCGGAGCTCCGGAAAAGGCCCCAAGATGGGATCTCTTGGTTACATAAGGTTGCGGCGGTGGAAATAGGGTTTCGTGGTGCTCCTGGTTGTTTTCAGGGTATATGAGTATATATAGGAGGAAGAAGTAGGTCGGTTGATAACCCACAATTATAGGGGATCGCGAAAGCTTTCGAGGGTAGAGTATTCAACCCAAATTTATTGATTCGACACAAGGGGAGCCAATGAATATTCTCAAGTATTAGCAGCTGAGTTGTTAATTCAACCACACCTGGAAACTTAGTACCTGCAGCAAAGTGTTTAGTAGCAAAGTAATATGATAGTGGTGGTAGCGGCAACAAAAGTAAAGACAACAAAAGTAATGTTTTGGTATTTTGTAGTGATTGTAACAGTAGCAGCGGAAAAGTAAATAAGCGTAAACCAGTATATGGAAAACTCGTAGGCACCGGATCAGTGATGGATAATTATGCCGGATGCGGTTCATCATGTAACAGTCATAACATAGGGTGACACAGAACTAGCTCCAATTCATCAATGTAATGTAGGAGTGTATTCCGTATATAGTCATACGTGCTTATGGAAAAGAACTTGCATGACATCTTTTGTCCTCCCCCCCCCCCCCCCCCCCCGTGGTAGCGGGGTCCTATTGGAAACTAAGGGATATTAAGGCCTCCTTTTAATAGAGAACCGGAACAAAGCATTAGCACATAGTGAATACATGAACTCCTAAAACTATGGTCATCACCGGGAGTGGTCCCGATTATTGTCACTTCGGGGTTGCCGGATCATAACACATAATAGGTGACTATAGACTTGCAAGATAGGATCAAGAACTCACATATATTCATGAAAACATAATAGGTTCAGATCTGAAATCATGGCACTCGGGCCCTAGTGACAAGCATTAAGCATAGCAAAGTCATAGCAACATCAATCTCAAAACATAATGGATACTAGGGATCAAACCCTAACAAAACTAACTCGATTACATGATAAATCTCATCCAACCCATCACCGTCCAGCAAGTCTACGATGGAATTACTCACACACGGCGGTGAGCATCATGAAATTGGTGATGGAGGATGGTTGATGATGACGACGGCGATGAATCCCCCTCTCCGGAGCCCCGAACGGACTCCAGATCAGCCCTCCCGAGAGGTTTTAGGGATTGGCGGCGGCTCCGTATCGTAAAATACGATGATTTCTTCTCTCTGATTTTTTTCTCATCGAAACTCAATATATGGAGGTGGGGTTGGAGTCGGAGACGCAACAGGGGGGCCACGAGGTTGGGGGCGCGCCCCCACCCTCATGAGAAGGGTGTGGGCCCCATGGTCTTCATCTTTGGTGAGGATTTTTTATTGTTTTTTCTAAGATGTTCAGTGGAGTTTCAGGTCATTCTGAGAATATTTGTTTTCTGCACATAAAACAACACCATGGTAATTCTGTTGAAAATAGCGTCAGTCCAGGTTAGTTCCATTCAAATCATACAAGTTAGAGTCCAAAACAAGGGCAAAAGTGTTTGGAAAAGTAGATACGACGGAGACATATCAACTCCCCCAAGCTTAAACCCTTGCTTGTCCTCAAGCAATTCAGTTGACAAACTGAAAGAAAGAAAGAAAAACTTTTACAAACTCTGTTTGCTCTTGTTTTTGTAACTATGTCAAGCCAGCATTCAAGTTTTCAGCAAACATTATGACTAACTACATTCACAATAACGCTTAGGTCTCAAGCTTACTCATATCAATGGCATAATCAACTAGCGAGAAATAATAATAAATCTCAGATGACAACACTTTCTCAAAACAATCATAATATGATATAACAAGATGGTATCTCGCTAGCCCTTTCTGAGACCGCAAAACATAAATGTAGAGCACCTTTAAAGATCAAGGACTGACTAGACATTGTAATTCATGGTAAAAGAGATCCAATCATAGTCATACCCAATATAAATTAATAGTGATGAATGCAAATGACAGTTGTGCTCTCCAGCTAGTGCTTTTTAATAAGAGGGTGATGACTCAACATAAAAGTAAATGTATAGGCCCTTTGCATAGGAAAGCAGGGATTTGTAGAGGTGCCAGAGCTCGGTTTTGAAATAGAGATAAATTGTATTTTGAGCGGTATACTTTCATTGTCAATGTAGCAACTAAGAGATGGCGATATCTTCCATGCTAAACACATTAGAGGCGGTTCCCAAACAGAATGGTAAAGTTTATACTCCCCCTCCACCAACAAGCATCAATCCATGGCTTGCTCGAAACAACGAGTGCCTCCAACATACATCAGGTCCCAGGGGGAGTTTTGTTTGCAATTAATTTTGATTTAGTTTGCATAAAGCATGGGACTGGGCATCCCGGTGACCAGCCATTTTCTCGTGAGTGAGGAGTGGAGTCCACTCCTCTTGAGAATAACCCGCCTAACACGGAAGATAAGGACAACCTTTGGTGATACATGATCTATTCGAGCATACAAAACAAAATGTTTGTTTGAAGGTTTAGAGTTTGGCACATACAAATTTACTTGGAACGGCAGGTAGATACCACATATAGGAAGGTACGGTGGACTCATCTGAAATAACTTTGGGGTTTAAGGGATTGGATGCACAAGCAGTATTCCGGCTTAGTACAAGTTAAGGCTAGCAAAAGACTGGGAAGCAACCAACTAGAGAGCGACAACAGCCATGTACATGCATTAGAATTAATAAACATTGGATGCAAGCATGAGTAGGATATAATCCACCATGAACATAAATATCGTGAAGGCTATGTTGATTTTGTTTCAACTACATGCGTGAACATGTGCCAAGTCAAGTCACTTAAATCATTCAAAGGAGGATACCACCCTATCATACCACATCATGACCATCTTAATAGCATGTTGGCACACAAGGTAAATCATTATAACTCATAGCTAATCAAGCATGGCACAAGCAACTCTGATCTCTAATTGTCATTGCAAACATGTTTATTCATAATAAGCTGAATCAAGAATGCGGGACTCATCATATTTACAAAAACAAAAGAGATCGAGTTCATACCAGCTTTTCTCATCTCAGTCAGTCCATCATATATTATCATAATTGCATTTCACTTGCACGACCGAATGGTGTGAATAATAATAAGAGTGCACGTGCATTAGACTAAGCTGGAATCTGCGAGCATTTAATAAACAGAAGAAGACAAGGCAATATGGGCTCTTGGTTAAATCAGCAATAATGCATATAAGAGCCACTTCAACAATTTAATTATGGTATTCTCCTACTGACCCCCAAATAAAAGAAAAGACATATAACTATTTACATGGGAAAGCTCCCAACAAGCAAAAGAAGAACGGGAAATATTTTTGGGTTTTCTTTTTAATTATTAGTAGTACAGCAGAAAAATAAACTACTACTTATTTTTTTGGTTTTTCTTAAGGTTTAACAAACATGCAAGAAGAAAGCAGGAAAAAGAAAATAAAGTAGCATGGATATTACAGTGAAAAAGTATGAGCACCGACATTTAGCAATGATTGTGTGTGAACATAAATGTAATGTTGGTGAGAAATACGTACTCCCCCAAGCTTAGGCTTTTGGCCTAAGTTGGTCTATGGCCATGGCTGGCCTGGCGGATATCCATAATAATAGTTGTTGGGGTCGTACTATGATGAGGAGGAATAGTTGGGATCATACTGTGATGAAGAAGAAGACTCTGACTGCCACTGGTTGACATTCATATCTGGATCCCAAGAATAAACAAATTGTCATGGAGGCTCATCTTGTGGTTCCTGTTCTGGCTCCTCGAGTGGTGCAGGGTTCCGGTAGGCGTGAATAGCCGTCAACGGAACAAGGTACGTGCTTGCAGTCAAATCAAACAAAGAAGGAGCAGGCAAGGTAATAGTCTCAGGATGATGTTTATTAAAGAACAATTGATATTTAAGCTCCCCTGCCCTATTTTAACAATAAAATCATGTGCCACCATACTTTTATGATCTAGATAAACACGGGGCAGCACCTTTTCTTCCTTCTCAGCATGCCTAATAGGTATGTTAAAATGTGCGGCTAGGCATGTGGCATAGATGCCTCCAAAGATGTGGCCCTTAGTACGGTTCATATTTAACCGTCTAGCAATAATACTGCCCAAACTAAAAGTGTTATCACTGTATAAACCTTGGAGCAGAATAATTAAATCAGGGATACTAAGGTTTCAAGAATTTCCGTGTCCAATTAAACAGCGACTAGCAAATAATGCAAAGTAACGCAAAACAGGGAAATGTATGCTAGTGATTCGTGCGTCGGAAACCTTCCTGGTTTCTCCTACAGTGATATTATCAATAAACCCAGCCACATCATCATGATGTGGTTCTTCTGTCTTTCCCTCAAAAGGGACTAAACAAATCCGACAGAAATCATAAAGTGACATCTCCTTATGCTCATCATATAAATGAAACTCCACCGTAGGTGGTGAGTTCCTAGAATGAAAATGAAATTTTTGCACAAAGGTATTTGTGAGTAAGAGATACTGATCGCATTGGTCGTGGAGGAAAGCGGTGAGGCCTGCATTGTGAGCCAATTCATGAAAATCTTCATAGGTACCGGCTGCTCTCAAGAAATCATCAGAAGGCCATTCACATGCCCGAATCTTCGTGGTGCGTGGCAAATTATACTTAGGCTTCGGTGCCTTTTGCTTCGAGCTTTGGCTCGATGAGCCCCTCAATAATCTCCTCATCATTTTCTGAAAAAATCTGAAATTTCTAGTAACTTCAAAATAAAAGTGAACCAAACTCAATAAAACTGATAGCAATTACTCCTAGAAGTGCCTAGAGCCTATATCAAGCATTAGAACTACTTGGAACCATATAAATTTGACATGCAAGCTCAAGAACATGGTCACCTATGCAGCACAAGTTTGCAAAGAATAAAGCACTAGAACAAAAACTAATTGGACCAATGGAGGAGTCACATACCAAGGAACAATCTTCCCAAGCAGTTTTGAGAGAGGTGCTTTGAGCAAGGAGATCGAAAATCACAGCAAAAGTGGCTGGAACTCGTGCTTGAGTTGGTTTTTCGGGTTTGAGTGAGATAGAGGAATAAGATAGGTGCTGGGATAAGTGGAGGAGGGCCACCATGGGCCCACGAGGCAGGGGGCTCGCCCTATAGGGGGGGGGGCGCCCACCACCCTCGTGGCCAGGTGGCAGCTCCTCCCGCGGTAATTTTTGCATAGTAAATCCTCAAATATTCCCGAAAAAAATCATATTAAATTGGCATGGCATTCTGAGGACTTTTATTTTTGGGATATTTTTATATTGCACGGATAAGTCAGGAGACAGACAGAAAATACTAATTTTACTTTATTTAATATAAATAACAGAAAATATAGAGAGGGTACAGAAGTTTGTGCTTCTAGTTTCATCCATCTCATGCTCATAAAAAAGAATCCACCTACAAGGTTGATCAAGTCTTGTTAACAAACTCATTCTGATAATCATGAAACCGGAGAAATTTCGAATAACACTAAGTTACCTCAACGGGGATATGCACATCCCCTATAATAAGAATATCATATTTCTTCTTGACAGTAGGAAGAGGAAATTCGAAACCTCCAAATATAATCGATGGAATTTTTCCAATAGAGTTGATACTATGAACTTGAGGTTGTTTCCTCGGAAAGTGTACCGTATGCTCATTACCATTGACATGAAAAGTGACATTGCCTTTGTTGCAATCAATAACAGCCCCTGCAGTATTAAGAAAAGGTCTTCCAAGAATAATAGACATACTATCATCCTCGGGAATATAAAGTATAACAAAGTCCGTTAAAATAGTACCGTTCGCAACCACAACAGGCACATCCTCACAAATACCAACAGGTATAGCGGTTGATTTATCAGCCATTTGCAAAGATATTTCAGTAGGTGTCAACTTATTCAAGTCAAGTCTACGATATAAAGAGAGAGGCATAACACTAACACCGGCTCCAAGATCACATAAAGCAGTTTTAATATAATTCTTTTTAATGGAGCAAGGTATAGTAGGTACTCCGGGGTCTCCAAGTTTCTTTGGTATTCCACCCTTAAAAGTATAATTAGCAAGCATGGTGGAAATTTCAGCTTCCGGTATCTTTCTTTTATTAGTAATGATATCCTTCATATATTTAGCATAAGGATTTATTTTGATCACATCAGTTAATCTCATACGCAAAAAGATAGGCCTAATCATTTCAGCAAAGCGCTCAAAATCCTCGTCATCCTTTTTCTTGGATGCTTTCGGAGGAAAAGGCATGGGTTTCTGAACCCAAGGTTCCCTTTCTTTACCATGTTTCCTAGCAACAAAGTCTCTTTTATCATAACGTTGATTCTTTGATTGTGGGTTATCAAGATTAATAGCAGGTTCAATTTCTACATCATTATCATTACTAGGCTGAGCATCATCATGAACATAATCATTAATATTTTTACTAGGTTCATGTTCATTACCAGATTGTGTTTCAGCATCAGACATAGAAATATCATTTGGATTATCAGGTGGTTCAGCAATAGGTTCACTAGAAGTTTGCACAGTTCTATCATTTTTCTTCTTCTTCTTTTTAGAAGAACTAGGAACATCAATATTATTTCTTTGAGAATCTTGCTCGGTTCTCTTAGGGTGGCCTTCAAGATACAAAGGTTCCTGAGTCATTCTACCAGTTCTAGTAGCCACTCTAATAATCATTTTTCTTTCTATTCATTTCATCAAGCACTTCTTTTTGAGCCTTAAGTACTTGTTCTACTTGAGTGGTAACCATAGAAGCATGTTTGCTAACAAGTTTAAGTTCACCTCTAATATCAGCCATATAATCACCCAAGCGTCTAATCATATAAGCATTTTCTTTTAATTGTCTACCAAAATAAGCATTGAAGTCGTCTTGCTTATACATAAAGTTATCAGACTCATCCAAGCATTGACTGGCAATTTTAGTAGGAGGGACTTCAGCTTTATCATATTTATAGAGAGAATTTACCTTTACTACCTGTGTCGGGATATCGGGATCAGGAGGTTCTTCAGTAAATAAATAATTGAGATCATAGGTTTCTTCAACAAGCGGTATATTAAGACCATGTATTTCTTCAATAGGAGGTAAATTCTTAACGTCTTCAGCTTTAATACCTTTTTCTTTCATAGATTTCTTTGCCTCTTGCATATCTTCGGGACTAAGAAATAGAACACCTCTCTTCTTCGGAGTTGGTTTAGGAATAGGTTCAGTAATTGGAGCAGGAGATGGCTCAGGAGATGGCTCAGGAGGTGCCCAATTATTTTCATTTGTCAACATATTATTCAATAGAATTTCAGCTTCATCCGGTGTTCTTTCCCTAAAAAGATAACCAGCACAAGTATCCAGGTAATCTCTGGAAGCATCGGTTAGTCCATTATAAAAGATATCAAGTATTTCAGGTTTCTTAAGAGGATGATCAGGCAAAGCATTAAGTAACTTGAGAAGCCTCCCCCAAGCTTGTGGGAGACTCTCTTCTTTAATTTGCACAAAGTTGTATATTTCCCTCAAAGCAGCTTGTTTATTATGAGCAGGGAAATATTTAGCAGAGAAGTAATAAATCATATCCTGGGGACTACGCACACAACAAGGATCAAGAGAATTAAACCATATCTTAGCATCACCGTTCAACGAGAACGGAAATATTTTGAGTATATAAAAGTAACGCGATCTCTCATCATTAGTGAACACGGCAGCTATATCATTTAACTTAGTAAGATGTGCCACAACAGTTTTAGATTCATAGCCATAAAACGGATCTGATTCAACCAAAGTAATTATATCAGGATCAATACAGAATTCATAATCCTTATCGGGAACACATATAGGTGAAGTAGCAAAAGCAGGGTCAGGTCTCATTTTATCTCTAAGTGATTCTTTGTTCCATTTAATTAATAACCTCTTAAGCTCATATCTATCTTTGCAAGCAGAAATAGCAGCAGAAGATTCCATATCAAAAAGATAACCCTTAGGAATAACAGGCATATTTTCATCATCACTATCATCATCGTATTCAGATTCAATAATTTCTTTTTCTCTAGCCCTAGCAATTTGTTCATCAAGAAATTCACTAAGGGGCACAGTAGTATTAGGCATAGAAGCAGTTTCATCATAAGTATCATGCATAGCAGAAGTGGCATCATCAATAACATGCGACATATCAGAACGAATAGCAGAAGCAGATGCAGGTGTCGCAAACTTACTCATAACAGAAGGTGAATCAAGTGCAAAGCTAGATGGCGGTTCCTTACCTCCCCTCGTAGTTGAGGGATAGATCTTGGTTTTTGGATCTCTCAAGTTCTTCATAGTGATAAGCAGATATAAATCCCAAGTGACTCAAAGAATAGAGCTATGCTTCCCGGCAACGGCGCCAGAAAAAGGTCTTGATAACCCACAAGTATAGGGGATCGTGACAGCTTTTGAGGGTAGAGTATTCAACCCAAATTTATTGATTCGACACAAGGGGAGCCAAAGAATATTCTCAAGTATTAGCAGCTGAGTTGTCAATTCGACCACACCTGGAAACTTAGTATCTGCAGCTAAGTGTTTAGTAGCAAAGTAATATGATAGTGGTGGTAGCGGCAACAAAAGTAAAGACAGCAAAAGTAATGTTTTTGGTTTTTTGTAGTGATTGTAACAGTAGCAGCGGAAAAGTAAATAAGCGTAAACCAGTATATGGAAAACTCGTAGGCACCGGATCAGTGATGGATAATTATGCCGGATGCGGTTCATCATGTAACAGTCATAACATAGGGTGACACAAAACTAGCTCCAATTCATCAATGTAATGTAGGCATGTATTCCGTATATAGTCATACGTGCTTATGGAAAAGAACTTGCATGAAATCTTTTGTCCTACCCTCCCGTGGCAGCGGGGTCCTATTGGAAACTAAGGGATATTAAGGCCTCCTTTTAATAGAGAACCGGAACAAAGCATTAGCACATGGTGAATACATGAACTCCTCAAATTATGGTCATCACCAGGAGTGGTCCCGATTATTGTCACTTCGGGGTTGCCGGATCATAACACATAATAGGTGACTATAGACTTGCAAGATAGGATCAAGAACTCACATATATTCATGAAAACATAATAGGTTCAGATCTGAAATCATGGCACTCGGGCCCTAGTGACAAGCATTAAGCATAGCAAAGTCATAGCAACATCAATCTCAGAACATAATGGATACTAGGGATCAAACCCTAACAAAACTAACTCGATTATATGATAAATCTCATCCAACCCATCACCGTCCAGCAAGCCTATGATGGAATTACTCACGCACGACGGTGAGCATCATGAAATTGGTAATGGAGGATGGTTGATGATGATGACGGCGACGAATCCCCCTCTCCGAAGCCCCGAATGGACTCCAGATCAGCCCTCCCGTGAGGTTTTAGGGCTTGGCGGCGGCTCCATATCGTAAAACGCGATGATTTCTTCTCTCTGATTTTTTTCTCATCGAAACTCAATATATGGAGGTGGAGTTGGAGTCGGAGACGCAACAGGGGGCCCATGAGGTAGGGGACGTGCCCTAGGGGGGGCGCCCCCCACCCTCGTGAGAAGGGTGTGGGCCCCCTGGTCTTCATCTTTGGCGAGGATTTTTATTTATTTTTTCTAAGATGTTCCGTGGAGTTTCACGTCATTCTGAGAATATTTGTTTTCTGCATATAAAACAACACCATGGTAATTCTGCTGATAGCGGCGTCAGTCCAGGTTAGTTCCATTCAAATCATACAAGTTAGAGTCCAAAACAAGGGCAAAGTGTTTGGAAAAGTAGATACGACGGAGACGTATCATCGGTTGAGCCACGAGGGGGGAGGGCGCGCCTAGGGGGTAGGCACGCCCCCTTGCCTCATGGACTCCTCGTTTGTTTCTTGACGTCCACTCCAAGTCCTCTGGATCACGTTTGTTCCAAAACTCACGTTCCCGAAGGTTTCATTCCGTTTGGATTCTATTTGATATTCCTTTTCTGCGAAACACTGAAATAGGCAAAAACAGCAACTTGCATTGGGCCTTGGGTTAATAGGTTAGTCCCAAAAAATAATATAAAAGTTGAAAATAAAACCCATTAACATCCAAAATAGATAATATAGTAGCATGGAAAAATCAAAATTTATACATACGTTGGAGACGTATCAATCACCAACAACTCTCCCATCTTGGGGAGGGTAATCTCCATCAACATCTTCAACAGCACTATCTCCTCTCAAACCCTAGTTCATTTCTTGTGTTCAATCTCGTTACCGGAACTATAGATTCATACTTGTGGGTGACTAGTAGTGTTGATTACATCTTGTAGTTGATTACTATATGGTTTATTTGGAGGAAGATTATATGTTCAGATCCAATATGCTATTTAATACCCCTCTGATCATGAGCATGTTTATCGTTTGTGAGTAGTTACCATTGTTCTTGAGGTCACAGGAGAAATCATGTTGCAAGTAATCGTGTGAATTTGATATGTGTTTGATATTTTGATAGTATGTATGTTGTGATTCCCTTAGTGGTGTCATGTGAATGTTGACTACATGACACTTCACCATATTTGGGCCTAAGGGAATGCATTGTGGAGTAGCAATTAGATGATGGGTTGCGAGAGTGATAGAAGCTTAAACCCCAGTTTATGCGCTATTCCTTAAGGGACCGATTGGATCCAAAAGTTTAATGCTATGGTTAGAATTTCTTCTTAATACTTTTCTCGTAGTTGCGGATGCTTGCGGGAGGGTTAATCATAAGTAGGAGGTTTGTTCAAGTAAGAACAACACCTAAGCACCGGTCCACCCACATATCAAATTATCAAAGTAGCGAACACGAATTAAACCAACATGATGAAAGTGACTAGATGAAATTCCCGTGTACCCTCAAGAACGCTTTGTTTATCATAAGAGATCGTTTTGGCCTGCCCTTTGCCTCAAAAGGATTGGGCTACTTTGCTGCACTTTTGTTACTACTATCGTTACTTGCTCGTTACAAATTCTCTTGCTATCAAACTACTCTCCTACTTATAATTTCAGCACTTGCAGACATTACCTTAATGAAAACTACTTGTCATTTCCTTCTACTCCTCGTTGGGTTCGACACTCTTACTTATCGAAAAGAGCTACAATTGATCCCCTATACTCGTGGGTCATCATGGCATGATAAAACTTGATTCTTTCGATTACTCATTATGGAAACCCATAATGGAAGACATCCTTCATTGCAAGGATTTTTATGAGCCAATTGCCAAAGACAAGTTGCCCACCAGTATCATGGAAGAAGTGTTGGGGAACGTAGTAATTTCAAAAAAAATCCTACGCACACGCAAGATCATGGTGATGCATAGCAACGAGAGGGGAGAGTATTGTACATGTACCCTCGTAGACCGAAAGCGGAAGTGTTAGCACAACGCGGTTGATGTAGTCGTACGTCTTCACGGTCCGACCGATCAAGTACCAAACGCACGGCACCTCCGTGTTCAGCACACGTTCATCCCGATGACGTCCCTCGAACTCTGATCCAGCCGAGTGTTGAGGGAGAGTTTCATCAGCACGACGGCGTGGTGAAGATGATGATGTTCTACCGACGCAGGGCTTCGCCTAAGCACCGCTACAGTATTATTGAGGTGGACTATGGTGGAGGGGGGCACCGCACACGGCTAAAAGATCAAACGATCAATTGTTGTGTCTCTAGAGTGCCCCCTGCCCCCATATATAAAGGAGCAAGGGGGCGCGGCCGGCCAGGAGGGGCGCGCTAGGAGGAGTCCTACTCCCACCGGGAGTAGGACTCCCTCCCTTTTCCTTGTTGGATTAGGAGAAGAAGGGGAAAGAGGTGGAGGAGAAGAAGGAAAGGGGGGCGTCGCCCCCCTCTCCTTGTCCTATTCGGACTAGGGGGGAGGGGCGCGCGGCCCTTGCCCTGGCCGCCTCTCCTCTTCTCCACTAAGGCCCACTATGGCCCATTAACCCCCGGGGGGTTCCGGTAACCCCTCCGGTACTCCGGTAAAATCCCGATTTCACCCAGAACACTTCCGATATCCAAATATAGGCTTCCAATATATCAATCTTCATGTCTCGACCATTTCGAGACTCCTTGTCATGTCCGTGATCATATCCGGGACTCCGAACAACCTTCAGTACATCAAAACATATAAACTCATAATATAACTGTCATCGAAACGTTAAGCGTGCGGACCCTACAGGTTCGAGAATTATGTAGACATGATTGATACACGTCTTCGGTCAATAACCAACAGCGGAACCTGGATGCTCATATTGGCTCCCACATATTCTACGAAGATCTTTATCGGTCAAACCGCATAACAACATACGTTGTTCCCTTTGTCATTGGCATGTTACTTGCCCGAGATTCGATCGTCGGTATCTCAATACCTAGTTCAATCTCATTACCGGCAAGTCTCTATACTCGTTCTGTAATACATCATCCCGCAACTAACTCATTAGTTTCAATGCTTTCAAGGCTTAAGTGATGTGCATTACCGAGTGGGCCCAGAGATACCTCTCCGACAATCGGAGTGACAAATCCTAATCTCGAAATACTCCAACCCAACAAGTACCTTCGGAGACACCTATAGAGCACCTTTATAATCACCCAGTTACATTGTGACATTTGGTAGCACACAAAGTGTTTCTCCGGTAAACGGGAGTTGCATAATCTCATAGTCATAGGAACATGTATAAGTCATGAAGAAAGCAATAGCAACATACTAAACGATCGAGTGCTAAGCTAACGGAATTGGTCAAGTCAATCACATCATTCTCCTAATGATGTGATCCCGTTAATCAAATGACAACTCATGTCAATGGCTAGGAAACATAACCATCTTTGATCAATGAGCTAGTCAAGTAGAGGCATACTAGTGACATTCTGTTTGTCTATGTATTCACACAAGTATTATGTTTTCGGTTAATATAATTCTAGCATGAATAATAAACATTTATCATGATATAAGGAAATAAATAATAACTTTATTATTGTCTCTAGGGCATATTTCCTTCAGTCTCCCACTTGCACTAGAGTCAATAATCTAGATTACATAGTAATGAATCTAACACCCATGGAGCCTTGGTGCTGATCATGTTTTGCTCGTGGAAGAGGCTTAGTTAACGGGTCTGCAACATTCAGATCCGTATGTATCTTGCAAATTTCTATGTCTCCCACCTGGACTAGATCCCGGATGGAATTGAAGCGTCTCTTGATGTGCTTGGTTCTCTTGTGAAATCTGGATTCCTTTGCCAAGGCAATTGCACCAGTATTGTCACAAAAGATTTTCATTGGACCCGATGCACTAGGTATGACACCTAGATCGGATATAAACTCCTTCATCCAGACTCCTTCATTTGCTGCTTCCGAAGCAGCTATGTACTCCGCTTCACATGTAGATCCCGCCACGACGCTTTGTTTAGAACTGCACCAACTGGCAGCTCCACCGTTCAATGTAAACACGTATCCGGTTTGCGATTTAGAATCGTCCGGATCAGTGTCAAAGCTTGCATTGACGTAACCATTTACGACTAGCTCTTTGTCACCTCCATAAATGAGAAACATATCCTTAGTCCTTTTCAGGTATTTCAGGATGTTCTTGACCACTGTCCAGTGATCCACTCCTAGATTACTTTGGTACCTCCCTGCTAGACTTATAGCAAGGCACACATCAGGTCTGGTACACAGCATTGCATACATGATAGAGCCTATGGCTGAAGCATAGGGAACATCTTTCATCTTCTCTCTATCTTCTGCAGTGGTCGGGCATTGAGTCTTACTCAACTTCACACCTTGTAACACAAGCAAGAACCCTTTCTTTGCTAGATCCATTTTGAACTTCTTCAAAACTTTGTCAAGGTATGTGCTTTGTGAAAGTCCAGTTAAGCGTCTTGATCTATCTCTATAGATCTTGATGCCCAATATATAAGCAGCTTCACCGAGGTCTTTCATTGAAAAACTCTTATTCAAGTATCCCTTTATGCTATCCAGAAATTCTATATCATTTCCAATCAACAATATGTCATCCACATATAATATCAGAAATGCTACAGAGCTCCCACTCACATTCTTGTAAATACAGGCTTCTCCAAAAGTCTGTACAAAACCAAATGCTTTGATCACACTATCAAAGCGTTTATTCCAACTCCGAGAGGCTTGCACCAGTCCATTAATGGATCGTTGGAGCTTGCATACTTTGTTAGCTCCCTTTGGATCAACAAAACCTTTTGGTTGCATCATATACAACTCTTCTTCCAGAAAACCATTCAGGAATGCAGTTTTGACATCCATTTGCCAAATTTCATAATCATAAAATGCGGCAATTGCTAACATGATTTGGACAGACTTAAGCATCGCTACGGGTGAGGAAGTCTCACCGTAGTCAATCCCTTGAACTTGTCGAAAACCTTTTGCAACAAGTCAAGCTTTATAGACAGTAACATTACCGTCAGCGTCAGTCTTCTTCTTGAAGATCCATTTATTCTCAATGGCTTGCCGATCATCGGGAAAGTCAACCAAAGTCCACACTTTGTTCTCATACATGGATCCCATCTCATATTTCATGGCCTCAAGCCATTTTGCGGAATCTGGGCTCACCATCGCTTCTTCATAGTTCATAGGTTCGTTATGGGTCTAGTAACATAACCTCCAAAACAGGATTACCATACCACTCTGGTGCGGATCTTACTCTGGTTGACCTATGAAGTTCAGTAACAACTTGATCTGAAGTTCCATGATCATCATCATTAACTTCCTCACTAATTGGTGTAGGTGTCACAGGAACCGGTTTCTATGATGAAATACTTTCCAATAAGGGAGGAGGTAATTTTACCTCATCAAGTTCTACTTTCATCCCACTCACTTCTTTCGAGAGAAACTCCTTCTCTAGAAAAGATCCATTCTTAGCAACGAATGTCTTGCCTTCGGATCTGTGATAGAAGGTGTACCCAACAGTCTCCTTTGGGTATCCTATGAAGACACATTTCTCCGATTTGGGTTTGAGCTTATCAGGTTGAAGCTTTTTCACATAAGCATCGCAGCCCCAAACTTTAAGAAATGACAACTTTGGTTTCTTGCCAAACCACAGTTCATAAGGCGTCGTCTCAACGGATTTTGATGGTGCCCTATTTAACGTGAATGCAGCCGTCTCTAAAGCATAACCCTAAAACAATAGCGGCAAATCAGTAAGAGACATCATAGATCACACCATATCTAGTAAAGTATGATTACAACATTTGGACACACCATTATGCTGTGGTGTTCCGGGTGGCATGAGTTGTGAAACTATTCCGCATTGTTTCAAATGTAGACCAAACTCATAACTCAAATATTCTCCTCCATGGTCTGATCGTAGAAACTTTATTTTCTTGTTACGGTGATTTTCAACTTCACTCTGAAATTCTTTGAACTTTTCAAATGTCTCAGACTTATGTTTCATTAAGTAGATATACCCATATCTTCTCAAATCATCTATGAAGGTGAGAAAATAACGATATCCGCCACGAGCCTCAATATTCATCGGACCACATACATCTGTATGTATGATTTCCAACAAATCTGTTGCTCTCTCCATAGTTCTGGAGAACGGCGTTTTAGTCATCTTGCCCATGAGGCACGGTTCGCAAGTACCAAGTGATTCATAATCAAGTGGTTCCAAAAGTCCATCAGTATGGAGTTTCTTCATGCGTTTCACACCGATATGACCTAAACGGCAGTGCCAAAAATAAGTTGCACTATCATTATCAATTCTGCATCTTTTGGCTTCCACATTATGAATATGTGTATCACTACCATCGAGATTCAACAAAAATAGACCACTCTTCAAGGGTGCATGACCATAAAAGATATTACTCATATAAATAGAACAACCATTATTCTCTGATTTAAATGAATAACCGTCTCGCATCAAACAAGATCCAGATATAATGTTCATGCTCAACGCTGGCACCAAATAACAATTATTTCGGTCTAATACTAATCCCGAAGGTAGATGTAGAGGTAGCGTGCCGACGGCGATCACATCGACTTTGGAACCGTTTCCCACGCGCATCGTCACCTCGTCCTTGGCCAGTGTTCGCTTAATCCGTAGTCCCCGTTTCGAGTTGCAAATATTAGCAACATAACCAGTATCAAATACCCAGGTGCTACTGCGAGCTCTAGTAAGGTACACATCAATAAAATGTATATCACATATACCTTTGTTCACCTTGCCATCCTTCTTATCCGCCAAATACTTGGGGCAGTTCCGCTTCCAGTGACCAGTCTGCTTGCAGTAGAAGCACCCAGTCTCAGGCTTAGGTCCAGACT
This sequence comes from Triticum timopheevii, assembly GCA_963921465.1. Taxonomy (NCBI): domain Eukaryota; kingdom Viridiplantae; phylum Streptophyta; class Magnoliopsida; order Poales; family Poaceae; genus Triticum; species Triticum timopheevii. The sequence continues at coordinate 622,030,016 of OY997265.1, forward strand.
TGGGTTTCTTCTCTTGAGCAGCAACTTGCTTGCTGTTCTTCTTGAAGTTCCCCTTCTTCCTCCCTTTGCCCCTTTTCTTGAAATTGGTGGTCTTATTGACCATCAACACTTGATGCTCCTTCTTGATTTCTATCTCTGCAGCCTTTAGCATTGCGAAAAGCTCGGGAATCGTATTATCCATCCCTTGCATGTTATAGTTCATCACGAAACTCTTGTAGCTTGGTGGCAGTGATTGAAGAATTCTGTCAATGACGCTATCATCCGGAAGATTAACTCCCAGTTGAATCAAGTGATTGCAGTACCCAGACATCTTGAGTATATGCTCACTGACAGAACTATTCTCCTTCATCTTGCAGCTGTAGAACTTATTGGAGACTTCATATCTCTCAATCCGGGCATTCTTTTGAAATATTAACTTCAATTCCTGGAACATCTCATATGCTCCATGACGTTCAAAACATCGTTGAAGTCCCGGTTCTAAGCCGTAAAGCATGGCACACTGAACTATCGAGTAGTCATCACCACGTGACTGCCAGGCATTCACAATGTCTGCAGTTGCTGGCGCAGGTGGTACACCTAGCGATGCTTCTAGGACATAACTCTTCTGTGCAGCAATGAGGATAATCCTCAAGTTACGGACCCAGTCAGTGTAATTGCTACCATCATCTTTCAACTTTGCTTTCTCAAGGAACGCATTAAAATTCAACGGAACAACAGCACAGGCCATCTATCTACAATCAACATAGACAAGCAAGATACTATCAGGTACTAAGTTCATGATAAATCTAAGTTCAATTAATCATATTACTTAAGAACTCCCACTTAGATAGACATCCCTCTAATCCTCTAAGTGATCACGTGATCCAAATCAACTAAACCATAACCGATCATCACGTGAAATGGAGTAGCTTTCAATGGTGAACATCACTATGTTGATCATATCTTCTATATGATTCACGCTCGACCTTTCGGTCTCAGTGTTCCGAGGCCATATCTGCATATGCTAGGCTCGTCAAGTTTAACCTGAGTATTCTGCGTGTGCAAAACTGGCTTGCACCCATTGTAGATGGACGTAGAGCTTATCACACCCGATCATCACGTGGTGTCTGGGCACGACGAACTTTGGCAACGGTGCATACTCAGGGAGAACACTTTTATCTTGAAATTTAGTGAGAGATCATCTTATAATGCTACCTCAAACAAAGCAAGATAAGATGCATAAAAGATAAACATCACATGCAATCAATATAAGTGATATGATATGGCCATCATCATCTTGTGCTTGTGATCTCCATCTCCGAAGCACCGTCATGATCACCATCGTCACCGGCGTGACACCTTGATCTCCATCGTAGCATCATTGTCGTCTCGCCAATCTTATGCTTCTACGACTATTGCTACCGCTTAGTGATAAAGTAAAGCATTACAGGGCGATTGCATTGCATACAATAAAGCGACAACCATATGGCTCCTGCCAGTTGCTGATAACTCGGTTACAAAACATGATCATCTCATACAATATAGCATCATGCCTTGACCATATCACATCACAACATGCCCTGCAAAAACAAGTTAGACGTCCTCTACTTTGTTGTTGCAAGTTTTACGTGGCTGCTACTGGGCTTAGCAAGAACCGTTGTTACCTACACATCAAAACCACAACGATAGTTTGTCAAGTTGGTGTTGTTTTAACCTTCGCAAGGACCTGTCGTAGCCACACTCGGTTCAACTAAAGTTGGAGAAACTGACACCCGCCAGCCACCTGTGTGCAAAGCACGTCGGTAGAACCAGTCTCCGGTAAGCGTACGCGTAATGTCGGTCCGGGCTGCTTCATCCAATAATACCGCCGAACCAAAGTATGACATGCTGGTAAGCAGTATGAATTATATCGCCCACAACTCACTTGTGTTCTAATCATGCATATAACATCAACGCATAAAACCTGGCTCTGATATCACTGTTGGGGAACATAGTAATTTAAAAAAAATCCTACGCACATGCAAGATCATGGTGATGCATAGCAACGAGAGGGGAGAGTATTGTCCACGTACCCTCGTAGACCGAAAGCAGAAGTGTTAGCACAACGCGGTTGATGTAGTCGTACGTCTTCACAGTCCGAACGATCAAGTACCGAACACACGGCACCTCTGAGTTCAGCACACGTTCAGCACAATGACGTCCCTCGAACTCTGATCCAGCCGAGTGTTGAGGGAGAGTTTCGTCAGCACGACGGCGTGGTGACGATGATGATGTTCTACCGACGCAGGGCTTCGCCTAAGCACCGCTACAGTATTATCGAGGTGGACTATGGTGGAGGGGGGCACTACACACAGCTAAAAGATCAAACGATCAATTGTTGTGTCTCTAGGGTGCCCCCTGCCCCCGTATATAAAGGAGCAAGGGGGAGGTGCGGCCGGCCAGGAGGGGCGTGCTAGGAGGAGTCCTACTCCCACCGGGAGTAGGACTCCCTCCTTTTTCCTTGTTGGATTAGGAGAAGAAGGGGAAAGAGGTGGAGGAGAAGAAGGAAAGGGGCGCCGCCCTCCTCTCCTTGTCCTATTCGGACTAGGGGGGAGGGGCGCACGGCCCTTGCCCTGGCCGCCTCTCCTCTTCTCCACTATGGCCCACTATGGCCCATTAACCCCCGGGGGGTTCCGGTAACCCCTCCGGTACTCCGGTAAAATCCCGATTTCACCCGGAACACTTCTGATATCCAAATATAGGCTTCCAATATATCAATCTTCATGTCTCGACCATTATGAGACTCCTCTTCATGTTCGTGATCATATCCGGGACTCCGAACAACCTTCGGTACATCAAAACATATAAACTCATAATATAACTGTCATCGAAACGTTAAGCGTGCGGACCCTACGGGTTCGAGAACTATGTAGACATGACCGAGACACGTCTTCGGTCAATAACCAATAGCGGAACCTAGATGCTCATGTTGGCTCCCACATATTCTTCGAAGATCTTTATCGGTCAAACCGCATAACAACATACGTTGTTCCCGTTGTCATCGGTATGTTACTTGTCCGAGATTCGATCGTCGGTATCTCAATACCTAGTTCAATCTCGTTACTGGCAAGTCTCTTTACTCGTTCCGTAGTACATCATCCCGCAACTAACTCATTAGTTGCAATGCTTGCAAGGCTTAAGTGATGTGCATTACCGAGTGGGCCCAACAAGTACCTTCGGAGACACCTGTAGAGCACCTTTATAATCACCCATTTACATTGTGACGTTTGGTAGCACGCAAAGTGTTCCTCCAGTAAACGGGATTTGCCTAATCTCATAGCCATAGGAACATCTATAAGTCATGAAGAAAGCAATAGCAACATACTAAACGATCGAGTGCTAAGCTAATGGAATGGTTCAAGTCAATCACATCATTCTCCTAATGATGTGATCCCGTTAATCAAATGACAAATCATGTAAATGGCTAGGAAACATAACCATCTTTGATCAACGAGCTAGTCAAGTAGAGGCATACTAGTGACATTCTGTTTGTCTATGTATTCACACAAGTATTATGTTTCCGATTAATACAATTCTAGCATGAATAATAAACATTTGTCATGATATAAGGAAATAAATAATAACTTTATTATTGCCTCTAGGGCATATTTCCTTCAAGAAGAATGGAGAGTGTTGCACAGAAATGCAGTACATATGATTTGGTTATACATCAACCAAAATATATTTCACCATGTTGCAAATGATACAAATGCGTATGAGATGTGGCAGAAGTCGAAGTCTATGTATAAGAGGAAGACATCAATGAACAAGGCCTCAATGATCAAAAGACTTGCAAAGCTTGAGTACCGAGATGGCACAAGTGCGATTAAGCACTTGAATGTCTTCCAATGCCATATAAATCAACTTTTAGCCATGAAGATAAACTTTGAGGATGAGGTGCAAGCATTGTTGCTACTGAGTTCCATGCCTCATAGTTGGAATATGCTTCTTCTATCGCTTAATCTTTCAGCTCTGGATGGGAAGCTGACTTTGGAGATGGTGAAGAACATTGTGCTGAATGAAGAAGCCAGAAAGAAGGAAAAAGATGATGCCCCTTCTTCAGATGCATATGTGGCTGAAACCCATGGGAAGAATGAGAACCGTGGATGCAGCAATACAAGATTTTAGCAAGGCATAAGGAAGTCCATGGGGAGATCAAAGTCAAAACAGAGAAAAGATATTACTTGCTTTCATTGTGGCAGTTTAGGACACATAAAGAGCGAGTGTAGAAGTACAAAAGACATCTTGCAGAGGGGAAACTTGCAAAGAAAACTGAGAAAAAGGCTGAGAGTGGCTCAACCATGACCGCAACAGATGAGGACTGTCTAGTCATTGAAGATGAAGCATAGTATAGTGTTGTTCATGATGATGCCATGAGTTCGGTTGTGGATTTAGGTGCGTCCTTCCACATTACATCAGACAAGAGTATTTCATGTCTTACACTAATGGTGTTACTGACCAAGTGAGGATGGGAAATAGTGGTTCATCAACAATTGTTGGCAAGGGCTTTATATGCATTGCAACAAACACAGGTTACAGATTGGTGCTCGACGATGTGAGGCATGTTCCCGACATAAGGCTTAATTTATTGTCAGTGGGCAAGCTTGTGTAGGGGAACATGGCAGAAAACAAAAAATTTCCGACCTACGCACCAACCTAGGACCACTATGGAGACTGCATACATGGTTTGATCTTTTTGTTACCGACTCGTAGCGCAGCAGGAAGTAGAGTCGATGACGATCGGTGGTGCAGATCCCCGCAGCTAGGATTTACAACCTCCCAACCACGAGGATGTATACCCTCATCTACTCCTCAGACAGCCCTCCGGGAGGCGGTCGAACAGCCCCCCAGACGGTGTCGCGGACAGCCCTTCGGGAGGACCTTCGAAACTCGAACGGTCACTCGGACAGCCCTTCGGGAGGACCTTCAAAACTCGGACGGTCACACGGACAGCCCTTCGGGAGGCACTCACAAACTAAGACCGAAACTACGATCTCTCTACAGAGTTGCACACATACGGTGTCATCTATCCGGCAGGGCTTCGCCATCCAGAACTAGTTCCTGCCAGAACCCAGACAGCCTTACGGCTCTACGAAACTCTTTTCATGGGAGGGAGAGAAGAAGCCAGATCATTGCATGGCACTTGTATGTGAGAAGGGATGAGGTTTGGGCAGCCCTCTCACCTCCTATTTATAGGGAAACCAAGGGGTAGGATGGGTATTCTGAAATACCAAAAGTGCCCCCAGTTTATGTCACACACAAAGGATATAAAAGGCATAAAGGGATGACAAGTGGAGCCCCATGGAGGAGCTGCACCCTCCAACGTCCCACCTTCATGGGGCCCCCCAAAGGGGGTTCCTTGATCCCCAAGTCCTTCTAGAAGCCTTTTGGGAAAAGCCCCAAAAGGTGGCTTTCCATAAATATCCCAAAAAGTACTTTCACTATTCACGATGACATTTTTCAGCGTCCGTTCGAACTGAAAATATTTATGTGGGCTTAGAACATTTCTAGTACCCACCAAAATGATTTTCAATGCGTTCCGAAACAATTCCGGTTTAGTGATTTTCATCTACGAAAAGCATCTAAAGTGGTTCCGGCAGCTCCGGAGCATATCCGGTTATTATCCCAGAAAATTCCAGAAAGCTTCCAGAATGATTCTGGCACCCTCCAAGAATTATCAGGCATGTGCCGAAACCAATTTGACTTAATGGTATCCCCTAAAACAACTTTTCAGTTTCATCGAAACTCATCCGATGACCTCTCTCTGCGGAACCTTTTCCGCTGTCCGAAACTTTTCCGGTGTCCGAAAACTTTCGGTGATTTTCTCTCAGACTCCTTGTCTAGTATTCAGCAGATAGATGACCCTTAAGCGTGTGACCCTATAGGTTTGGTGAAGTATCGACATGACCCGGAACCCCTTCCGATCAATGATCAACATCGGAGCCATGGACACCCATATTGACCCCTATACCCACATGAATAAATATTCGAGTGAACCTCCAGTTGCAGTGAGCTATTCCTGTTGCTTCATGATATGTCACAAACACCCGAGGTGAGATTTATTACATCCCCATGGACAAACAATTTGTCCACCATGAAAGTTACCTCGTTACCGGTTTTGTTCTCTTTTCTCGTTTCCGTGTTCCGGCATCCCAGTGATCAAATCACACTGTGTCTCGCCAGACGATGATGGATACCGTAATACCGAGAGGGCCCGAGAATATCTCTCCATCATTGGAGGAGCAAATTCCAATCTTGATCTATCAAGTTACTTGACACACTTTTCCATGAACCCGTAAGCCGCCGTAATAGCCACCCATTTACGGATGACGTTTAACAAACCCCAAAGTTCATGAAGCAAGCATGAAGAAACTCGATACTCTCATGGTCTAAGGAATCATGCAAATGTTAACCATCTCTGTGTTATGTACCATTAACTTGTGACGAATGAATCTCTTAGCATAACATCAATCCGGGTCGATTCAACACAAATGTTCTCTTAACATTGTGCCCTCAAGGTTGCTGGCATAGACATGTCCATGATCAGAAAAACAGAACCATCATGCAACACTTGAGCTAGTCTTAGAGGCCAGACTAGGAATACATTTTACCGTTTATTATTCCGCACGTGCATATGAGTCTTCCTCCGAGCCTCGTGGTTATTGCAGACTCGAGAACCATAGCAGTTATAGCATAGAAGATAAACATAATTATGAACTCGGAGATAAATAATATCATTTATTATTGCCTCTAGGGCATATCTCCTACAGCTTGATGATATTAAACATCCTAATTATTTTGGTGAAGGAAAATGGAAGCTCACCAAAGGCTCCCTGATTGTGGCTCAAGGAAGTAGGAAAGGTAATCTCTATGTGACTAAAACCAAGTTGTGCAATGAGGTGTTGAACATTGCTGAAAAAGAGACTTCGGTTGAATTGTGGCACAAGAAGCTTGGGATATGAGTGAGAAGGGTGTGCACGCTCTTGCTCGCATGGATTACCTCCCTGAGTTGAAAGGGATATCCTTGAAACCCTATGCACATTGTTTTGCTGGCAAACAACGTAGGGTTGCATTTTGTACACTCCCTCCACATCGTGCATAAAGTGTTCTTGATATTTTGCACACTGATGTTTGCTCCATCACTAAAAAATCCCATGGTGGAGCATTATGCTTTGTGAGTTTTATTGATGACCATTTCAGAAAGGTTTTTGTGTATGTGCTAAAACACAAAGACCAGATGCTTGAAGCCTTCAAAAAGTTCCATGCCAAACTTGAGAGAGAAACTGGCAGGAAATTGAAGTGCGTGAGATAAGAAAATGATGGTGAATATCGAGGTCCTTTTGAAAGGTATTGTAGGAAGTTTGGCATCGAGCTTGAGAAGTGTCCAAGAAAGACACCTCGGCTCAATGTTCTTGCAGAGAGAATGAAAGGACACTCACAGAGAGGGTCATAGTTATGCTTTCTCATGCTCATTTACCTAATTCTTTTTGGGCTGAAGCATTGATGAGTGCTATGTATCTGGTTAACCTATCTCCCTCAGTTCCTCTTGCGGGTGATATTTCTCAAGGAGTTTGGTCAGGGAAGGAGGTATCATACAAGCATTTGAAGGTCTTTGGTTGCAGGGCATTTGTACATGTTCCAATGGACGAGAGATCCAAGCTTGATAGCAAGACAAAGTAGCGCATCTACCTCAACCAACCAAAGTGAAGAGTTCGGCTACAGGTTGTGGGATCCAGCCAATAGGAAGATTGTGCGGAGCTGAGATGTGGTGTTCATTGAAGATGAAACAATAAAGATATTGGGAAACCAGAGAAACCAATGACCTACACACCTCAGGTTGAGATGGACCTGATCCGTCCTTCTCTCGTGCTTGACAATCATGGGGGAGATGATGACACTGAGACAGTGAAGGTGCAACTGATCAAGGAAGTACAAGTCAAAGTGATGAGCAGCCATGAAGTGATGATAATGATGAAGTTGGTAATGATGATGCCAACGAAAATCCACATGATTCACCACCAATGCAATTAAAAAGGAGAAGTGAAAGAGGTCACATTCCTTCTAAGTATCCAGCACATCAATATGTGTTGATGACTGGTGTAGGTGAGCCCTCATGCTATGAGGAGGTAATGTCTGATGAGAACAAGAATGAATGGTCAAAAGCCATGCAGGATGAGATGAATTCCCTGTATGAGAATGATACTTTTGAGTTGGTGAATCTGCCAAAGGGCAAGAAAGCACTCAAGAACAAGTGGGTGTACAGAGTGAAGACCGAAGAAAATACCTCACATCCAAGGTACAGGGCCAGATTGATTGTGAAAGGTTTCAGTCAGAAAAAGGGTATCTATTATGATGAGATATTCTCTTTGGTGGTCAAGATGTCTTTGATCTGAGTTGGGCTTGGCATGGCTGTCACCATGGACTTGAAAATTGAACAACTTGATGAGAAGACTACATTCTTGCATGATGAACTAGAGGATGAGATATACATGGAGCAGCCAGAGGGGTTCATGGTTGCAGACAAGGAGCACTTAGTTTGCAAGAAGAACTTGTATGGCCTGAAACAAACTCCTCAGCAGTGGTATAAGAAGTTTGAGTCTTTTAGGACTGGGCTTGGTTACCATAAAGCACAATCAGATTTACTTGTGTCCTCAAGCGAGTGAGTTTGAAATCCGACCATTGGAAACATGTCGGTTCGCCATTGGCTGGACCGTAGACCCTTATTGGTCATTTACCCTTGGGATTACTCTGGCTATAAATAGCCACCCGCACCAACCGAGATGGCTGGCTGCTTACTTTTCATGCCAATCTGTATGTGAAGATGTTGTGTTATTTATTTGCATTTTTTGTACTTAAGATTGTATGTTTGTATGTTCGTCTGATTTACATCTGGTGCTACTTAATTATGCAGCTAAGTCTTGCTCTCATGAACATATCTTGATAGTGTGCGTGTTTTTTATCTGAGTTTCGGCAATTATCTTTCTTAGGGTCATATTCTACCTATCTTGACATGTTTTCTTTTACCTGTATTTGTCTATCATGGTCCATCATTAACTTAGTTTTATTTTGATTATAGTTTTCTTTTGTAGCCCCGCATATGTTGAGATTTATTTCCATTGTGTTGTACTGAGAGATATGTTTCGAAATAAATTTCAAATCTCCCATTCACCTCCTCTGTGGTCGATATACTCCGATCATACAAACATTGACTGGGATAATATGTGTTTGTTTGTAATTTGCATGTCCTAGTAGTTAATTTGGCATGTCATAGTTTAAGTTTGCATCAGAAATTCGCTTTGGCACATGGGAGCGCGTGCTCCTGCCACTGAAAAAAGAAAATTCGAAGTGTGAAAAGTTTTCAAACAAAAATTTAGTGCATACATCTCGACATTATATGTGTGCAGGTCAAGTTTCGGAGAAAACCGACATTTTTTGTGGCTTGTGTAAAAAGACAAAAAGATGTCTTGTGAAAAGCACTTTTTAACACCGGTTTTTGTCTTTTTCATTCGCAACACATAACTTGTCGATTTTTCGTGAAACAACTTTGTGAGCACGTACAATATCGAGATGCACACACCAAATTTTTGTTTGGAATTTTTTGACATTTCAAAATAGTTTAAAACACATTCTAAAAACCTGAAGCGCGTGCTCCCGTGTGCCAAAACGCTACTCTCTGCATATACTACTTTAAGTTTGTAGTTGAACTATGGCACATGTATGAACTTTGAATTTGGTCCAAGTAGTTATGAAGTATAAAATATGGTCGAGGTGTTCAAATGCTCGCTTAAAAAGAAAATTTGTTTTGCTGATTTGGGTGCCCTATTTTAGGACAACTGATGGAGACGGCACTTTGTCATGGGAAGTGTTTGTGGCCGGGGCGCCGGCCGAACCGTTGCACCGGTCGCGCTCCGTCCGTTGGATCTCTTTTGATCCAAGGACGTTGTATGCGTCACATGTCACCACAGACCCATGTTTTTTTAACGCGCACGGGTTATCCCTTCCCTAGTTTTTTGCTACAACCGCACGGGGGCGCCATTTCGGTGCGAGGAGGCAGGGCGACCTGTGGGCGACGGGCTTGTTGGCGCCTGGAGATCTATGGCTTCCCCGGATGATAACTCTCCCCTCCTGCTCTCCCTTTCGTTGTTGTCTCCCCCTCCCCCGTTGGCTTTAGGGTTAGGGCGGGTTATGGTGCGGGCGAGTCGTTTGTGTTCCCGCGGGCCGGCGCCAGCGCCGACGCAGACGGGGACGGGGTGGTGTTCCTGCGGGTCGAGGGAGGGGCGGGTGGTGTTCCTGTGGGTAGAGGGAGGGGCGGGTGGTGTTCCCGCGGGCAGATGGAGGGGGCGGGGTGGTGGATTTGAATCTTGTGTTCACTAGGGATTTGGGATGGGATTGGGATTAGGATTTGGGAGGATTTGGGATTTTTTTCATCCACGAACTATTGGATACAGGGAAATGGTATTGCTATGTTTAAATGGTCACTGGACACTTCCGAGGGGAATTTGTGAGGAACATTTTGTTTTAGATGATACAGTAGAACAGAGTAAACTTCAGATCACCATGTGAAGATGCATGCACACTGCTGTGTTTGTGTTTTTGTGTTCTATATACGGCCGAAACCAACTTTGTACTTTTGCAAATATACGTGCACTTTGTCTAAGATCATCATCTGCAAGCATGTAGGAGTACTAGAGTTTACCAGCAAATGTACTAGATCAATATGTATTCTGAACCTTTTTTTTGCGTATGATGAACCAAGTTTGAACTCCGCAGCCCAATACCCCTGCTTCTGAATCGAGGATCATTTTAGATTTGATTGCTGAAACTAGAACGAACAGAAATGATTTCATCTCTAAACATGAATCTTATGCGGCAGATTTACCAGTAGCTTACACGGAGTGACGGAGTTATGACCGGCCTTGCACCGAACGCGTGTTCGCAGCAGCAGAGTTACACGAAACATGTGAACTCTTACTTATGTATCTCAAGCTCCAGCGTTGAATAGAATGACGCTGAAAATTAACTTGTTTGAGATCCTGAAGGAATCACACACCGCATAGAGGCATCCTTGTTTGCCATGTAAATTTGTAAATAGGTTTCTTGGTGCTGCAAAATCTCCTAGGTTTTATTCTATAGCAGACGTACTTGTATAAATGCTAATTTTAGAGTGCAATGTTTTATTCTATACATTTTTTATGTGTGCTTGTATGTTTCATAGGTTTTACAGATTTTTAGGTGTTCTTGTATGTTTTTTCCTAGCTACTAATGATGCAGTTTTAGGGTTTTATTGACTTGTTTTTTTTTCCTTTTTGTAGATGTCACAGGCCCCGCTGGTGAGAATGAAGGGAGTAAGAAGGTTAAGAAGAAGATCAAGAAGAAAGGCAATCTATGTGGCTTTAAGTCAAGGTTTAACTCAAAAAGGCTGGCTGAGATTGGGAAGCAAGTAACACCAGAAAAACAGAGAATCATAAGGGAGGGACCGTTTGGAGACTTGTTGGACATCCGGTCTTTCAAGGTGCCCCATGAGCTCATTGAGTTTGTTGTGATGAACACGAATCACATACTCTCTGAGTTCAAACACAAGAACAAGTCCATCACCTTCAGCAAGCTCATGGTGAAAAGGATTTTCAACGTGCCATCCGGTGATAGACCCGTGAAGCTTCTTAAGAAGAGTGATGAACATGATCTTCGCAGCATCTACAAGGAGGGGAACAGGGCTCCAATCGCCCATGTTGTCAAGTTGCTCACTAGTTGCAGCGATGAGGACGTGGTTATGATAAATAAGACTTGGACACTCCTTGCGTTGGCAACATTTTGTGCCCAGGAACTGGCAATATGGTGAATCTTGAGTATCTAGCTTCCTTGGAAGATATGTCTTTGGTGCATTAATTCGCTTGGGATGAGCACTTGTTGGCACGAGTGATGGAGGAGGTTGGAGTCTTTCAAGAGAAGAAGAGGATGCAAGCAAATACAGAAAAAGCAGCGGAGTTTCAGATCGCTTCATGCCTTCCCATGTTAGCGGTATGCAACGCAACATTATGAAATACATGCATTTTTTTCTTTGCTGCATGAAACCTTATATACATTTCTATAGCTCGCATTTATGTTTTTGTTGGCTAATGTCCTTTTCCATTCTATGCAGATCATATACATGGATCATATTGATATTCCGGCCGGCCTCCCAAATGAGCATGACATTGATTATTTCGTGCCGAGGATACATTTTGTTTGTCAAAAGGATTTTGATTGGTTGGATAAAGTTGACAAGAACAAGCTCACTCTTGTCCAACCTTTCTACGGGAAACACACCCAAGTAATTTTGCTACATCCCGCCTATGTATTTTCCTTTGCCAATGGAGTATTAAGACCCCCCCCCCCTATTTTTTGCTCACTGAATTTGCATGTAGCAATCTTTGCTTTTCCATTTAGGTTATGGCAGCCTTCTTATTTCCGCCACTCATGTTTTGTTTTCCTAGATATGGAGTTTGTGCAACACCCCCTATGCAGCACAACTCGCGGGACAGGAAGTTGGTGCTGAAGCAGCCAGTGGGCAGGGAGTTGGTGCTGAAGCACCTAGTTGCCAAGGAACTAGTGGCCAACGAAGCCAAATTCAAGGTGCTGAAATTCAAGCAAAGGACTCTCAATCAAACGAGGCTCAACAAAATGTTGAAGCTAAACCACACCTATCATCCTCGCTCAACGATTGGCTGCAAGAATCATTCCCTAGCATGCAAGATCTAAGGGTACTTTTCCCCCATCTACACTATCTTTGTCTTTGTATTCATTTCCTGTTTGCCTTTGGCTTTGCATTATTTACTATACCCAGTTGCAAGTGTATATTTTGTTTGCTGCATCCCTCATTCTGATGTGCTACAATCATGTTCTGTTTTTGCTTCATATGTGGTTTAAGTTCATACCTACTAGGCTTTTTTTCTGCATCCATATGTCTAGTGTGCTACAACTACATTCTGTTTTTGCTTCAAAGATATCATAATTTTGCTACATCCATATCAATAATTTGCTACCTAGAGGTATAGACCATTTGTTTTTTATGCTTCATCCATGACAGTAAATTGCTACAATCACACTGTTTATTTGATACATAGTGACATAGCAGCACACCTACTTGTTTCTCGCTTCATCCATACCTCTAATGTGCTACACCCACATTTGTGTTTTTTTTGCATCCATACTTCTCAAAATCTGGATATACTTGTCACTAAAAATGTTGGCCACTTGCCTTCTTGTAGGTACCAACTCAGTTTCAAATGCTCCACGACAAGCACAAGGGTATTTTTGCAGCAGAGGTGGATGGTGTAGTAGGCAAGTTTGGACAGTGTTTAAAGGAATTGCAGTGCAACCGGATGGCTGCTCTCCTTCGTGATGTTGGAGATGCCATCACAGCTACCAATGAACCCAACTTTTCCTTTGAAGCACCTATCATGGACGAATGTCGCGGAAAAGAGAATGATGCTAAAGCTGCAAATGCCAACATTGGTGCTCAAGCTCAAGCTCAAGGTACAACACCTAGCATCAACAAGGATGAAGTCACCAGATTGAACCTAGAAGTTGCAACAGAGGCTGCGGAAACTTGTGAGCAACAAAGAGTGAGTTTCGAGATGGAAGGCAACGCCTCACCTCACAGCCCCCCACTCTTCTATGATGCACCCAGAAGTGCGACAGTCGGCATTTGGGACGACGAGCCATCCTGTGAGTTGTTCCCAAAGGGCTCTGAAGACTATGAGATGATGCATTCCACGGATGAGCCTATAATTAAGAAGAGCACAGTCAGCCCCATCTATGCAAACATCCCCGTGTTTCCTGTTTCAGACGATGATGACAGCCCAAGTATGCTTCCTTCATCTTGCATCATTTCTTTTTGTTTTTCTCAATATCATTTTTTCACATTTGTGTGATTCCAGCAAATTCTTTTTGTACAATCTCTTGCAAACTCATCCATTTGTATTTTTTTGCTACAACTCTTAAGATGGTCGCTACAGAAGAGCATTTTGCTGATGCAAGCAGTGGCCCTAGCACACATGACAAGAACACTAGGAAGAAGAGGATGGCCAAAGTTCCAGCCATAAAAAATACCAAGGCAAAGAAGCAAAAGGTCGACAAGGCTACAGAAATGTATGAGAGGTTTGTAAAACATGGGAAACCATTGAGGAAATCACAACCCAATGAACAAGTGTGAGCTACCTAAGCCTTATCTGTTTTTGCTTTCTATTTTTTTATTTTTTTCTGCTCGAAACAAATGATTCATTTTGGTTGCATCTATGGTAACAGGACACCTTTCATCAAGCTAGGTGGATTTTACATTGGATACAAGAAATTCCTTGTATGCTTCAAGCCTCGTGGGGATATGAATGATGAGGTCATGTCACTATGTATCGAGATGAACAACATTGCATCCCGTGCAACAAAAGAACCAGAGCTAAAGAAATACATTTTCTCAGTCCATGCGGGGGTAAGTTTTTGTAAAAACAAGCAATGCTTCATTCTTTTCTTTCTTTTCAAATTTTCGTTGCAACACACACTAACCATTTTGTTGTATCTTTCAAGTAGATCCTACTAAAACAAGACCCATCAACTTTCCAACCAGCAAAACTCATGGCTGAGCTTGAAAGGGCTATGAAAGTGTTCAAGGTTCAAAAGTTTGACCTCGTAAGTTTCACGAAGCTTTCTTTTGTTCCACACCACAAATAACTTCCAAATATGATCCAATGATGTGACGCGGCTGTAACATTTTTTACATGTTCTGAGTACCTTTTCGCCTTTCTTTTGTTTTTTGCAGCTCTTTTTCACAATTGTTCATGACCGCCATTGGATAGTTGTTTGCGCAAACTTGCTTCACAAGCAGTGGAATGTATTTGACTCAATCCATTCAAAAGGAAAACAATCTCCTTTAAAGAAGCAAGCCAATAACATGGTATGCTCATGCTCTCTAATTTTTTCTGTTTAGCCTTCAGATTCATCTACATAAATGCCCTGTTGTCATCTTTACACGCCTCATTTTATTTTTGAAACTTTTGTGTGCGTTTTCGGTGCTAGATCACAAACTTTGCAACTCTCGCACAAGAGTGCAGCGAATTCAATGTCAATGTTGGATCCTTCGCCCGTGTTGACCTAGAGGATTACCCAAAGCAAGATACCCTGTGAGTTTTCTTTTTGAATTTTGCTTCAATCATGTGTTCCATTTCAACATTTTGTTTTTCAACTACGCATGGGAAGTATGATGGAGAAATTTTTTTTATCTCACAGATGTGATTGTGGTTTTTTTGGGCTCAAGTATGTGGAGAACTATGATGGGAAGTCAATGAGAGAGTTCAAGCAGGTACACATTTTTAATTTTTTGTCTTGTCATTTTGTTACAATCTACTTTCTTTGTTTTCAATACTCATGCAACAGAAGAATACCATGTTTTGTTGTTGCTTCATATGTGGTTCAAGTTTGTACCTACTAGGCTTTTTTAGCTACATCCATATGTCTAGTGTGCTACAACTACATTCTGCTTTTGCTTCATCCATATCATAATTTTGCTACATCCATATCAATTTTTTGTGGTGGATGGAAGTGAACTTTTTGCATTCATCACTCATGCAACTCAAGAATAACTAGTATCATACTTGCTTACTTTTTGTATTCATTTTTTACAGGAAGACATGGCGCGATACCGCATCGATGTGGCATACAACCTTTTCAGCCACCCAATGAACAACGCCCCAAAGGAGCGGGCGTTCAACGATGAGTTGGCGGCTTGATTTTCTGGAAGGTTCAAGACGAACAAGCTTGTTTCTTTGTTAGGTCTAGATCATGTCCGAGGTGGTAGCGTTCTGATAGGATTAGAGTAGTGCGCGTTCGTATGTAAACTGTTGATACCTCCAGTAAACATGTGTCCTTTTGGTATGTAAACCGATGATAACTTGATATTTGGATGATGCACTTATGTTTTTAATGGATGCGTTCTTCTGTTTGCCAACATGATCATGCGTTGACAATTGTTTTTTGTTCCACTGGTTCTGAAATATGAAAATATTTCAAACTTCATCCATTGAAGTTTCAAGGGAATGTCTGTGCATTTTCCCCCTCAAAACATATTTTCTGAAAAATAATATGTGAATGCTATTTTTTTGTCACACACTTAAATTGCTGGAAGCTCACAGGAAATAGCTACAACCTTCTATTAGATTTGTTGCAGAGCCAAAATATACTTTTTTGCCTGCAAATTAGCTACATCCCTACAATATTTTTGCTGGAAGCATAATGTAAATATGCTTCCTTTCCCAACTTTTGTTGTACAGCTAAATCAACACTTTAAATCATGCAAGGCTTTTTCCTTTTCAAACTTGTTATTTTGCTTCAGCCATGTTTTAAAAAGCTTCAACCATGTTTGCAAAAAGCTTCAACCATGTTTCCTAAAAGCTGCAACCATATTTTGAAAAAGTTTCAACCATACTTTGAAAAAGTTACAACCAAGTTTTCAAAAGCTTCAACCATGTTTCCTAAAAGTTGCAACCTTGTTTACAGAAGCTTCAACCATGTTTTTAAAAAGCTGCAACCATGCTTTTCAGAAATCTTCTAAACATGTTTTCTTAAAGCTTCAAACATGTTTCCTAAAAGCTTCAACCATATTTTCAAAATGATTCAACCATGTTTTTAAAAGCTTCAACCATGCTTTTCAAAAGCTTAAAACATGTTGTTTTTAAGCATGGATCAAGCTGTGGTTACAACAACCATTGAATACTATTTAAAAAAAAAGAAAAAACCCACATTCTGCTTTTTAAAAAAAATTCTACAAATTTTGCCACCATCATACTACAAAAAGTAAGATCTCACAAACATATAACAATAAGATTTTTTTTTAAAACAACTCTTGTAAAAAGCAACATTCTGCTTTTTTCAAACCACGCATGTTGTAATATGATGCAATCCCACAAAACAAACATTCACAGCTAGTCAACACAACTTATTATCATAAGTCATGGGGTGTTACAAGGCAATTCATCATTTTTTCCCTCACGAAAATATCCTAAAGTATAAGGATTGTTTCGACACTCGGAGCTTTCGTGCTCGCACTCGCAGCAAGAAAAGCTGCAAGGAGTTGGCAATCCTTCACGTTGTGATCTTCATCTTCACAATATTTGCATGGAGTCTTCTTTTCCCTTGGCTTTGGAGCTTTCTTCATTTTTGCCGCGTCCTTCTTTGCTTTCTTCTTCATTTCATCTTCTCGAATCTCAATTAGTGGTTTCCTGCGCTTCTCTTTCTCCTTTGGCCTCCCCTTCTTTGCTGACTTTGGTGGGTTCCACAGTCCTACGGGGGGTCGATCCCGCTGACCTGTACTTGGACCCCCTGAGACTTGTTCATTTCCTGCATGACCTTGGCCTTCTTCGTCTCCTGCAAACCCATCAGTTGCTCTAGCTTTTATTGCAGCAACCCCAACACTGCCCTGATCAATTAACCCAGAGACAAAACTATAAGCTTCATCATTGAAGCAAGCATCAGAAGCGAGTTCCCCAAACTTCCGGCATAGAGAGTTAAACTTTAGGGTGTTTGTCGTGGGGACGCCGAAATGCATAGCTCTATGCCCATCGCCCGGTTCAGGCGCAAGGTCGGTTGCTCTCTTAGACCATCTTGGAAGCATGTAAGTCGCAGGTATCGTTTGCACATTCAGGTGCACCATGACACGGATGATATGTGGGCAGATCAGCCCACACATCTCAAACATGTTGTAGGTGCACATGTATGCCTGATCTTTAGGAGCAACACGCACCGTGTACACTTTTGGGTTGACGCCATAATTTGCAACAAGGCGAAACCAGATGACATCCCCTTGCAGCTGATATTGCAGACCATAGCCTGTTGATTTAGCCAATAGTTTCTGAAACTTGGAAAATACCTCTCTGGTATAGAAATCTGCAGCTTGCTTTTCAATGTTGTAGCTGCAAACAAAAAAAAGCTTCCAACATCAATAAGAATTGCTACATATGTTTCAAAGAAATGCTGCAACCACACTGTGCTGGAAAACTAAAAAAAATGCTACATGACTTTGGACTTACTTGCCCCAGAGCGGAAGCCTCGTCGCTTCATTGATGAAGCCAGCATTGTCTTCACGATCAAGCATTAGCTCCTGGAAAAGCTCAAACTGCTGGACAAATGTCCAAACCGAGTCTCCATGATGATTTAAAGTCTTGAAGTAGGAATTCAGGCCTTCGGACCGCCCGGTTGTTCCTGTGAATGGGAAGAACTTATTCCTAAAGTACACATGAGCCCACATCTCCCTGTTGTCCCACATGTTCTTCAGGTGTTTCTTATCAGCCACACCAAATGACTCGACCATCTGCTTCCCCCGTTCTTCAAACTCCTCAACGGTATCGGAATCATTGATGCAACCATAGAATGCTTCAGCAAAAGGCTCATCCTTGCCCAACATCTTCCCTAGTTTCGTCCTTGCAACCCGGAAGACGTGCCACTTCCAACATCTGTGTGTTGAATGTGGAAATACCATTGAGATGGCTTTAGCCATTGCCTGGTTTTGATCAGTCATAATGTTCAACGGATGCTCGTTATTCATTGCCAACATCCATTGCTGGAAGACCCACTTGAAAGTTTCGATGGTCTCATCAGGCAACAAAGCGCACCCCAAGCAAACAGTATGTGTGTGGTTGTTAATGCCAACAATCGGAACAAAGGGCAACTTGTAGCGATTGGTGCAGAATGGGGTGTCGAAAAATACACAATCTTTGTACTTTGGATACAAGGCCCTTGTTCTCCCATCAACCCAGAAAAGTGCCCTAACAGCTCCATCTTCTTCTAGCTTCGAGAAAAAGTTGGGATTCTCCACTTGTCTTCTCTCAAAGTACTCGATTGTCAGCTCCAAATCACGCTCTGACAGGCCCCTACGCAGCTTTGCTCTTGCATTTGTCACATCAGTCTTCACATAAGGCAAACTCCTAGGATCGCAACACCGTGCATCTCCAAGCAAGCCCATCATATTAGCCGTTGATATGTTGCGATAGTGCAGCGAAGTGATGTATTGCATGTCTGCATTGGGGATCTTTCTGTGAGAGCGGCAAAATCTCCGACGCCTCCATTGCAACATCAGCTGGTGTGTGTGATCGGCCTCAAAACTGTCACAACCCAGCTACTGTCTTTGAGGCTAACACCCATACGAGCCTTGCAATCATATCGCTCCAACTGGTTTCTTCGCCTCTTGTCGCTCACATCCATATAGATGCCAGCTTGTTTGCTTGGAGATTTTTTATTACTAGCATAGCTCATATCAACATCATCACTTTGATTTGTTGCAGCCCCGTCAGAAATGCTTCCACCAACATTCTTCGAAGGATCTTTCCGTGAGTGTATGCACTCAAAAACTCTATAGATTAGGATGCGCTTCTGTTCCAAGCTATTTTTCCTACTATGCTTTGACGTCACAATGCGAGTTCCAAAGCCCATCTTCGAAGCATATTCATTGTAAACACGCTGAGCTTCTTCAACATTGTCAAAAATCATTCCAACAAAAGGGACAACTGGCTGTGATGATATATCTTCGTCTGGTTCATCAACAAGTGTTGCAGCATTTCCATTGGCATTGTCACCGGTCACACGGGCATTGCAATGGTTTGGAGCTGCACCATCCGTGTTCAGCCGCAAGGAATCGTCACTATCATGTCTCGGAGTATCATTCAGATCAATGCCATCATCTTCTTCTTCGTGCGCAACATTTTGCATATCATCATCAAGGAAAATCGATGGCTCCACAGCAACATTCTGCAACAAAATCAGCACCCAAGTCAGTTCTTTTTTTGCTGCATGAAAAAACATGCAAAAAATGCGAACAAAAAAAGTGGATGCAGCATGTCAATCACAATTCCAAAACAACTCCTGCATGCAGCATTTTAGGATGTAGCATGTAACATCCAGCAAGTAGCACGTAGCAAGTGCAACACATACTTGTAACATTTTACTAGCAGACAGCAGGAAGATGCTAGCATTAATTGACAACATATCAGAAACATTACACAAAAATCAAACACAAGTATGTTGAGAACATCTCTTTTTAATCTCATGCTCATCAATTGAAATCAAAGGTTGCAACATTTTTTTGTGAACAAAAGGATCTAGGGTTGCAATTGGAAATCATACCAGATCAATTTCATCCCGGCCATGCCGTGCTGCATCTTGGAAGACCACACCAGGGTTGTAGTACTGTTGCAGCACCGGTCCACTACCACCAGGGCCTTGCCGCCTCAGGGGACCTCGGCCATGAACGGCAGCGGAGCTCGAGCCCAAATCCATGGAGGTAAGGAGGTCATTACGGATGTAAGACATGATTGAAGCAATTCCAAGGCCGCTTGATAGATGGGGAAGCCCCTCCTCGATGTGATTCGGCCGTGGGGAACTTAAAACAGGCGGATCTGGCCGCTGCCGCCGCGGATCGGGGACGGGCAGACACGGGGGATCCAGCTCCCCTGTTTTTCTCATTGTGGCTGTTTTGTACAACGGTTGCAACAAAACGTGTTTTTTGCTGCAACGGTTGGCTCGGTACACACTCGCGCGCAGATCTAACGGTTCGCGCTAACCGCATCGGACGGCTCGGGCTCGACCGGCCCAACAGTTGGGCCGGTGCGCCGGCGCAGATCGATGCCCCTTTGTTATGCCCCAAAAAATAATTAATGCCCCATTCTTTTTTTAAACACCCTCTTTCTGTGCCTTGAAATAGGGCATCTATTGGAGATGCTCTAATGTTATTTTTTTGTTTTACTTTTAAATTTCTAAATGAATTAATAATCCAAAGTCATTGTGTTCATCTGGATGAATTAACTCGGGATAATATCCCATGTCCCAAAGAGTTGTAGCTCAAACGGTTCACCGGTTTTCTCATGAGCGACCATTATCTCGAGATATAGTTCCTATCCCCGGTCATCCATGATTTAAGGCAACTCACATTTTTCCTGTTGCAACGTATGGTCAATTTTTGCTAGTTTGTGCATAAGTATAGAATTTTTCCAACTGATAAGTGTCACATATGTGGCACGAAGCTGCTTTCGGTCCTGGCATTTTTTACAACTAAAGTTGTCATCCGAAAAGAAAAAACAAACAAAAAAACCTGAGACTTGCCATCCGGAAAGAAGTTGCCATACTTACAACTAAAGTTATCATCCTCATGTCACTGAACTTACCATAGAAAACATTTAAAATTGACATATGTTCGTGCGACACATGTAACATTTATCAGGTCCTAGAAATTTCTAAAAGTAGAAAGATATTATACCAAAACGAACACCGATCGACATGTATGTATATAAAGTAACAAAAGGGAAACATCCATGGAGTCGGTGGCGATTTCCACGATCTCCTCCTCCTATTCCGCTCCCTATATATAAACTAGATAATACCCCGCGCGTTGCTGCGGGAACACATGCTAAATATTAAGATCCTTACTTGAGTTATCGGTTGGAGAACTATCGATTATCATTGAAAGTTCATTAGATTATGACTAACAAACAACCTTGCTTCTAAACATGCATGATTGATATAAATACAGATAAGCTTCGCCAACTTTAAAAGGAATTGTTTTTCGTAGGAATATGAAGAATTAGTGAACCACAAAGTTATGCTGAAAAAATGTGTTTCCTGTGAACAACCCAATATCACAATGTAACTACAATAAAGTCAACAACAAAGTTATCATAATTTGTGAGTGTTACATCTTATCTAAGTACGTAACGGTACTATATCGCACACATACTTACTGTCAGTAGTGATACTAACATACCAAAAGGATTTTCTAAATACATATATAGTAGTAAAGGCATTCGATATCAGGTGGTTGAAATATTGACGATACTATTTTGTCTACAGATGCTATGTATTAAATTATGCTTTTATTTTTTGAGAACATATTTCTTTGATCGTATCAAGATCTTGAACGGAGTGGAGCTGACCAATTCTTCAATTACTTTTTCGCGGATTTATTTTGTCATGTTAAGATATTCAACAGAGTGTAGCTCATCAATTCTTCAATGATCTTATCTGTCATAAAACAGATGTTATCATCATAAAGATAAATGAAAGGTTATGCAGTTGACCATGGCAATATATCTCAACAAAAATAAGTAATAATTACCTTAAACCCTAGAAATCAAATTATAGCTAACAAAGGATTTAAGCAGAAGAATGGACATCCACTGAAAAACATGAAGAAACAAAGGTTATGAAACATGAGATTCAATACCATAAAAAACATGAGATAATATTTGTGTTGAAAAACTACAATTTTTTTTGGTTTCCCAGCTGTAAATTCCACCCTCTAAGTCCTACTCCTTATATGCGTTGGCATTGCTCCTGCCATTTCCATGTGCATCACAAATAGCAAGCACAACCATTAATATATGCTTCCCTAACCTGTAATCAAATTCTGATGAAATAGACCGCCATGTAAATCTAAATCACCTTCAAACATATAGTCAAGGGTGCTATATAAATGAAAAGTAGGGATGCTATTCCAATATTACATCGCTTTGCTTGTCTTCCTGTCAGCATCTACAAAGGTTAGACGTCAACTGTAAAACAATAAAGCAAAACCCTGAGTTTGGCATTGAGGGAAGTGTAGCGTACGCGGTACTTGAAGGCCGCAGCTTGTTCTTTGGACTGTGTTGAGATTTGATATACACATGTATGGAGAGTTGTCTGCACATTAGAATACAACAAAAACAATATGGAGATGAAAGAGATTAATTTAGCACGTCATAACTCATGTTATGACACAAAAATTGCAACATGGAACCCAAGTCAGGGCAGCAAAATCAATTAGAACCTAGAACTTAAAGATTAGGATGTGTCTCACCTGGCATACTGAAGACTTCAAAAGGATGGTGTGGCTGGTCGTGGAGAACATCCTAATGGATAACCATATCTATCAGGGCTAGCTAGCTGCAGCTAAAACTCCCAAGTCCCAACCATGTCAAGTTATACACAACTGCATGGATGCAAGAGAGGACGACCTGGATCTAGATGGAGGTGCTAGAAGATCAGAGGAGGTGTTAGAAAATCAATCTAAGAGGGATATTTGGGTCGTGGGTGGTGCCCGTGTGGAAGAATGTGAATGGACAGGAATGGAGAGATCAAAAGATAATTTTAATTGCCTCTTTGTGGTGAATAGATATTAATTGCAAAATTGGGAAGAAATTATGATGCCTTCGGTTACCAACCCTATCAAGAGGAGAAAGGAGTTGAAGTCTCAAGAGTAAATGGGAAGTGATGCTACCCAAGGAATGAGAAAAAAATGTACTGATGCCACCATCTAATTGGGTGACATGTCATTAGTGTGATATTGTTTTATAAGTAACACTCGAAGCAAAAGAAATCAAATATAGCAGACTTATACTTGACAGACAACGTCCCAGTAGTCTGAAATTTCCTAGTTATAGAAGCTTAGCTTGCCAAAAAAAACTTTCCGTCACCAGAGGAGAAAGTTGCAGCCGGAGGGAGACAAAATTGTCTGTAACTGCAGGTGCTGGATTCAGTCCACGCCATGGCTGAGGCTCTCACCGGGGTAGCATTCGAGTGTATGGTCATCGGGATCCTTGCTCAAACCGTGAAATCACCATAAAAATCCACGAGGATTTAGCTAGATTGCAAGTAAGGCTAGTACATAGTGTGCACGCATACATTAGAGGTGAACTTGTGATTCAGTCTCAGCAAGCTAAAAACTACTCAAGAACAATGGGATCACATGACCTCCACATCGAGAAGCTTAGTCAGAAGCAGTGAAGTAAATGGGCGGTGCTCACCTGAAAAGCTATGTGGCAAACCAGAATTTGGAGTCTTGGTGATGACGTAGATAGAACCGGATTCCTCGCCAACGACGACAGTAGCGGAGCACATCAACTTAGCGGGTGACCAAACGGCGGATGGCCTGCGTTCCAACCGCACCTTGCAACAGAGGAAGGGGGTGTGCCCAGCTCGATGGTGCTACTCCTCGACGACCTGGGGCAGCAGCAACGGAACCATGCTCGGTCCACGTCCTAGCGCCCAGGAGACGTCGTGCCTGCTGCCGCCGGTCGGCCGAAATAGACGGCAAATAGGGGTAGGGCGCGGTGGTGGACGGGCGGCGCGAGCAAGCGAGGGGGCGGCCATGTCGTGGTGAGCAGCGGAGGATGGGCGGCGCTCCAGCAGTGACAGGCTGGGTTGGATCGATTGGGGTTCTTCGTTCAGGGAAAGATTGTTTCTTTATAGATCGGACTTGAGACGGTTGGACTTGAGACGGTCGGGCTTCTTTGTTGGGCTTCGGTGCATCATTTAACGCTGATTATCTTGTGGTGGGTGCGTTCTGTAGCTGTAACTGAATTGAAGATGAAACGATGGTCTCTTCGGTGACCAGGGAATGACTACATGCAAATTATAATTTAATCACATAATTTGTTTGTCAACCTATGGTGGGTCTCTCTTGTAATCGCTGACTTGTGATTGGCTGGTATCTGATGACATGGCATGCTGAGTTGGACCATTTGCATGTTAAGAGAATACCTTGTAGTGGGGAGCAACTTCTTAATAATGTAAGATGCCCAATCTATAGGGCTACACCACGATCGACTTCCACCATCTAGTGCCTCGTAACAAAACCGACGATCTGATCTCATGGCGACCCAAGGCCAGCGGTGCGCCGCCTGCTACAACACCATGACGTGCCAGGATGGCGCCTTCACGATGGAGTGCGCCCATGTCTTCCACCCTCGCTGCGCCTCCGGCGCCCCCGCGTGCCCCTCCTGCTACGCGACGTGGCGCGCGACGCCCACCTTCACGCCGCTCCCGCTCTCCTACTCCCCCCTGCAGCCGCAGCCCGGCCGGATGCCGCTGCCCTTCCATGGCACCCGGTCGCGGTCCACGTGCGCCATCTGCAAGGGCGCCGTCGCCGGCGCCTTCGCCGGCGCCACCTTCACCTCTGAGTGCGAGCACACGTTCCACCTCTCGTGCGTCATGGGGAGCGTGTGCCCGGTCTGCAACACGCGCTGGCCTTACCAGGTCTCTTCGTACCCCACCTTCCACCACTACGCTCCGCCGCCGGGGCCGGCGCTGTTCCCTCCCTTCATGCACCAGCCATCGCCCATGTATCTCCCTGACCGCGCCGTGTACGACGACGACGAGCCGGTGGAGCCTCCGGCGCAGGGGGCGCCGCTGGACGACTGGGATCTCGTCCAGGACGCGGCCAACGGCGGAGGCAAGCTCGTCCTCGATGCCCACTGCGAGCACCCGGCCCTCGCCAGAGGCAAGCCGCACGAAAACTTCGTGGTGCTGGTCCATGCCAAGGCCCCTGGTGCCGTCACCGCAGCGGCGGCGCAGACACGCGCGCCGCTCGACCTCGTCACCGTGCTCGACGTCAGCGGCAGCATGGCGGGACACAAGATCGCGCTGCTGAAGAAGGCTATGGAGTTCGTCGTCGACCAGCTCGGCCCTGCTGACCGCCTCAGCGTCGTGGCATTCTCGACGGCCGCGCATCGGGTCATCCCGCTGACGCGCATGTCGGACGCCGGGAAGGTCAAGGCCAAGGACGCCGTGCAGTTACTCGAGGCTGAAGGTGGAACGAACATCCTCAAGGGCCTCACCGAGGCTGCCAAAGTGCTCGACGGCCGCCGGTACAAGAACGCCGTAGTCAGCGTCATCCTTCTCTCGGACGGCCAGGACACGTACAATCTCGATCTTGGAGGTTACGGTTACGGCTCATACCAGACAAATAACTACCGTAGTCTCGTGCCAAGCTCCTTGCTAAGCGGTGCCGGCCACCGATCGACGCCGATACACACCTTCGGCTTCGGCGTCGACCACGACTCGTCAGCCATGCACACGATCGCCGAGGAGACCGGCGGCACGTTCTCCTTCATCGAGGACGAGAAGGTGGTGCAAGACTCGTTCGCGCAGTGCATCGGCGGGCTCCTCTCCGTGGTCGTGCAGGAGGCGCTGATCAGCGTCAAGTGCGTGCACCCGGTGCGCGTCCGTGCAGTCAAGTCCGGCCGCTACGACGCCAGCATCGACGCGTACGGGCGCTCCGCCTCGGTGGACGTGGGCGAGCTCTACGCGGACGAGGAAAGGCGCTTCCTGCTCCTGGTGGACGTGCCGAGGGCCGGCGACGCGGACGACGTGACGCGGCTCGTGAAGGTGACATGCACCTACCGCGACACGGTGACCGGGCAGGTGCTGGACGTGGCCGGCGAGGACGTAGCGGTGCAGAGGCCAGTGGAGCTGGCCAAGGACCAGCAGCCGTCCATGGACGTGGCGCGGGAGAAGTTCCGCGTGGAGGCGACGGAGGACATCGCGGCGGCGCGCGCAGCCGCGGAGCGCGGCGAGTACGCGGAGGCCGCGAGGATACTGGAGCGCAGGCGGGAGGCGCTGGTGCCGGCGCTGGCGGACGATGCAAGGTGCAAGGCGCTGGTGGAGGAGCTGCGGGAGCTGAGCACCCGCGTGGCGAGCCGGCGGGAGTACGAGCAGTCGGGGCGCGCGTGCATCCTGACCGGCTACAGCTCCCACGCGCAGCAGCGCGCCGCGTCGGCCTTCGTGGCCGGTGCCGAGGGGTACGGCTGTCCCCAGCCGGGCGGGGCGGCTCCGGGCGCGGCGCCGTCGATTCTAGGTTTTGGCGCGGCCGGGGCGTATGCGACGCCGGCGATGCAGAGGATGGTTGGCGCGTCGAGGCAAATACGTGAGCAGCAGCAGCAGCAGCAGCCGGCGACGTCCAAGAGGAAGAGCGGAAGCAATGGCGGTGCATACTAAAATCAGTGGATCCAAGTTTCGCCACTCAGTCTTCGACCTTCAGTATAGACTTATGTTTGGTGCACTTTTACTTACGTCTCATATTTATCGGATAGAAACATTTCGGTAGTCCAGTTATTGAGAACATAAATTGCAGACTTACAGTACTATATCGTCGAGTTATATTGTAGTTGAACTCGTATAATTTCGTGTAATGTGTGACGTTAATATGTTGCACTTCTTTTTAGGGGAATATATATTTTGCAGTTGAGTACTATTGCTGGATATGCCTATTTTGGACTAGCTAAAACGATTTTCATAGAGTTTTGTAATTGTTTTTGTCTCTGGAATTGCACTTTCTCCATTCTTTTGTAATCGTTTTTGACCGAGAATGCAGAGGTCGGGGAATACCCTCCTTTAAAAAAAACTGAAAATTTGACTTACCGATACAAGATGACCGTTACCACTATCAATGAGCATGCTCTTCGGCCGCCGAGGACAAAGCACATCTGTTCTTCACCTGCCCTCGTTTTGCGCCCATCTTTCACTCCGATCAGCGCTCTTCGGACATCTCCAACGGGCAATAGGTGTTGGGAAACGCAGTAATTTCAAAAAAATTCCTACGCACACGCAAGATCATGGTGATGCATAGCAACGAGAGGGGAGAGTATGATCTACGTACCCTTGTAGATCGCAACGGAAGCAGTGACGCAATGTAGAGGAAGTAGTCGTACGTCTTCCCGATCCGACCGATACAAGCACCGTTACTCCGGCACCTCCGAGTTCTTAGCACACGTACAGCTCGATGACGTTCCCCGGGCTCCGATCCAGCATAGCGTCGGGGAAGAGTTTCGTCAGCACGACGGCGTGATGACGATGATGATGTTCTACCGACGCAGGGCTTCGCCTAAGCACTACAACGGTATGACCGAGGTGGAATATGGTGGAGGGGGGCACCGCACACGGCTAAGGAACGATCTCAAGGATCAACTTGTGTTTCTTGATCTATCTTTGGTGCTAGCCCTGCCCCTCTATTTATATCTTGAGCCCTAGGGTCGAAACTTGGAGTAAAAGTCTCCACAAAGTCGGTTTCACCCGATAGGCAAGAGTCCTTCTCGGACTCCAGGGCCAGACGCCAGGGATCCCGGCGTCTGGACCCAGACGCCAGGGACCCTGGCGTCTGGCCCCTGGACTCTGCAAAACTTCCTTTTGCGCTTTCCAAAAACCTTGTGGGCTTTCCCCTTTGGCCCAAATAAAGTGTTCTCGTACCCAAACATTTCAGGAAACATCCGGAACCCCTTCCGGTGATTTCCGGAACCCTTTCGGTGACCAAACACTATTATCATATATATCAAACTTTATCTCCGGACCATTCCGGAGTTCCTCGTCATGTCCGTGATCTCATCTCGGACTCCGAACAACATTCGGTACATCAAAATGCATAAAACTCATAACAACTGTCATCGTAACTTTAAGCGTGCGGACCCTATGGTTCGAGAACAATGTAGACATGACCGAGACACGTCTCCGGTCAATAACCAATACCGGGACCTGGATGCCCATATTGGCTCCTACATATTCTACGAAGATCTTTATCGGTCAGACCGCATAACAACATACGTTGTTCCCTTTGTCATCGGTATGTTACTTGCCCGAGATTCGATCGTCGGTATCCCATACCTAGTTCAATCTCGTTGCCGGCAAGTCTCTTTACTCGTTCCGTAATACATCATCTCACAACTAACATATTAGTTGTAATGCTTGCAAGGCTTATGTGATGTGCATTACCGAGAGGGCCCAGAGATACCTCTCCGACAATCGGAGTGACAAATCCTAATCTCGAAATACGCCAACCCAACATCTACCTTTGGAGACACCTGTAATGCTCCTTTATAATCACTCAGTTACGTTGTGACGTTTGGTAGCACCCAAAGTGTTCCTCCGGCAAACGGGAGTTGCATAATCTCATAGTCATAGGAACATGTATAAGTCATGAAGAAAGCAATAGCAACATACTAAACGATCGGGTGCTAAGCTAATGGAATGGATCATGTCAATCAGATCATTCAACTAATGATGTGATCTCGTTAATCAAATAACAACTCTTTGTTCATGGTTAGGAAACATAACCATCTTTAATTAACGAGCTAGTCAAGTAGAGGCATACTAGTGACACTCTGTTTGTCTATGTATTCACACATGTATTATGTTTCCGGTTAATACAATTCTAGCATGAATAATAAACATTTATCATGATATAAGGAAATAAATAATAACTTTATTATTGCCTCTAGGGCATATTTCCTTCAGTCTCCCACTTGCACTAGAGTCAATAATCTAGATCACATCGCTATGTGATTAACACCAATAGTTCACATCTTTATGTGATTGGTTCACATCTCCATGTGACTAACACCCAAAGGGTTTACTAGATTCAATAATCTAGTTCACATTGCTATGTGATTAACACCCAAAGAGTGATCATGTTTTGCTTGTGAGAGAAATTTAGTCAACGGGCCTGCCAAATTCAGATCCGTATGTATTTTGCAAAATTCTATGTCTACAATGCTCTGCACGGAGCTACTCTAGCTAATTGCTCCCACTTTCAATATGTATCCAGATTGAGACTTAGAATCATCTGAATCAGTGTCAAAAACTTGCATCGACGTAACCCTTTACGACGAACCTTTTTGTCACGTCCATAATCGAGAAACATATCCTTATTTTACTAAGGATAATTCTGACCGCTGTCCAGTGATCTACTCCTAGATCACTATTGTACTCCCTTGCCAAATCAGTGTAGGGTATACAATAGATCTGGTATACAGCATGACATACTTTATAGAACCTATGGCCAAGGCATAGGGAATGACTTTCATTCTCTTTCTATCTTCTGCCGTGGTCGAGCTTTGAGTCTTACTCAACTTCACACCTTGTAATACAGGCAAGAACTCTTTCTTTGACTGCTCCATTTTGAACTATTTCAAAATCTTGTCAAGGTATGTACTCATTGAAAAAACTTATCAAGCGTCTTGATCTATCTCTATAGATCTTGAAGCTCAATATGTAAGCAGCTTCACCGAAGTCTTTCTTTGAAAAACTCCTTTCAAACACTCCTTTATGCTTTACAGAATAATTCTACATTATTTCCGATCAACAATATGTCATTCACATATACTTATCAGAAATGTTGTAGTGCTCCCACTCACTTTCTCGTAAATACAGGCTTCACCGCAAGTCTGCATAAAACTATATGCTTTGATCAACTCATCAAAGTGTATATTCCAACTCCGAGATGCTTGCACCAGTCCACAGATGGATCGCTGGAGTTTGCACATTTTGTTAGCACCTTTCGGATTGACAAAACCTTCTGGTTGCATCATATACAACTCTTCTTTAATAAATCCATTAAGGAATGCAGTTTTGTTTATCCATTTGCCAGATTTCATAAAATGCGGCAATTACTAACATGATTCGGACAGACTCAAGCATAGATACGAGTGAGAAACTCTCATCGTAGTCAACACCTTGAACTTGTCGAAAACCTTTTGCGACAATTCTAGCTTTGTAGATAGTAACACTACTATCAGCGTCCGTCTTCCTCTTGAAGATCCATTTATTTTCTATGGCTTGCCGATCATCGGGCAAATCCATCAAAGTCCATACTTTGTTCTCATACATGGATCATATCTCAGATTTCATGGCCTCAAACCATTTCGCGGAATCTGGGCTCATCATCGCTTCCTCATAGTTCGCAAGTTCGTCATGGTCTAGTAACATGACTTCCAGAATAGGATTACCGTACCACTCTGGTGCGGATCTCACTCTGGTTTACCTACGAGATTCAGTAGTAACTTGATCTGAAGTTACATGATCATCATCATTAGCTTCCTCACTAATTGGTGTAATAGTCACAAGAACAGATTTCTGTGATGAACTACTTTCCAATAAGGGAGAAGGTACAATTACCTTATCAAGTTTTCTACTTTCCTCCTACTCACTTCTTTCGAGAGAAACTTCTTCTCCAGAAAGTTTCCGAATTTAGTAACAAAAGTCTTGCCTTCGGATCTGTGATAGAAGGTGTATCCAATAGTTTCCTTTGGATATCCTATGAAGACACATTTCTCCGATTTGGGTTCGTGCTTATCAGGTTGAAGCTTTTTCACATAAGCATCGCAGCCCCAAACTTTCAGAAACGACAACTTTGGTTTCTTGCCAAACCAAAGTTCATAAGGCGTCGTCTCAACGGATTTTGATGGTGCCCTTTTAACGTGAATGCAGCTGTCTTTAATGCATAACCCCAAAACGATAGTGGTAGATCGGTAAGAGACATCATAGATCGCACCATATCTAATAAAGTATGGTTATGACGTTCGGACACACCATTACATTGTGGTGTTCCAGGTGGCATGAGTAGTGAAACTATTTCACATTGTTTTTAACTGAAGGCCAAACTCGTAACTCAAATACTCTTCTCTACGATCAGATCGTAGAAACTTTATTTTCTTGCTACGATGATTTTTCAATTCACTCTGAAATTCTTTGAACTTTTCAAATGTTTCAGACTTATGTTTCATCAAGTAGATATACTCATATCTGCTCAAATCATCTGTGAAGATCAGAAAATAATGATACCTGTCGCGAGCCTCAATATTCATCGGACCACATACATCAGTATGTATGATTTCCAACAAATCTGTTGCTCGCTCCATTGTTCTGAAGAACAGAGTCTTAGTCATCTTGCCCATGAGGCATGGTTCGCAAGCATCAACTGATTCATAATCAAGTGATTCCAAAAGCCCATCAGCATGGAGTTTCTTCATGCGTTTTACACCAATATGACCTAAACGGCAGTGCTACAAATAAGTTGCACTATCATTATTAACTTTGCATCTTTTGGTTTCAATATTATGATTATGTGTATCACTACGATCGAGATCCAACGAACTATTTTCATTGGGTGTGTAACCATATAAGGTTTTATTCATGTAAACAGAACAACAATTTATTCTCTTACTTAAATGAATAACCGTATTACAATAAACATGATCAAATCATATTCATGCTCAACGCAAACACCAAATAACACTTATTTAGGTTCAACACTAATCCCGAAATTATAGGGAGTGTGTGATGATGATCATATCAATCTTGGAACCACTTCCAACACACATCGTCACTTCACCCTTAACTAGTCTCTGTTTATTCTGCAACTCCCGTTTCGAGTTACTAATCTTAGCAACTGAACTAGTATCAAATACTGAGGGTTTGCTATAAACACTAGTAAAGTACACATCAATAACATGTATATCAAATATACTTATGTTCACTTTGCCATCCTTCTTATCCGCCAATCACTTGGGGTAGTTCCGTTTCCAGTGACCAGTCCCTTTGCAGTAGAAGTACTTAGTCTCAGGCTTAGGATCAGACTTGGGCTTCTTCACTTGAGCAGCAGCTTGCTTGCAGTTCTTCTTGAAGTTCCCCTTCTTCCCTCTGCCATTTTCTTGAAACTAGTGGTCTTGTCTACCATCAACACTTGATGTTTTCCTCGATTTCTACCTTCGTCAATTTCCGCATTACGAAGAGCTTGGGAATCGTTTCCGTTATCCCTTGCATATCATAGTTCATCACGAAGTTCTACTAACTTGGTGATGGTGACTAGAGAATTCTGTCAATCACTATCTTATCTGGAAGATTAACTCCCACTTGATTCAAGCGATTGTAGTACCCAGACAATCTGAGCACATGCTCACTCGTTGAGCGATTCTCCTCCATCTTTTAGCTATAGAACTTGTTGGAGACTTCATATCTCTCAATTCGGGTATTTGCTTGAAATATTAACTTCAACTCCTGGAACATCTCATATGGTCCATGACGTTCAAAATGTCTTTGAAGTCCCGATTATAAGCCGTTAAGCATGGTGCACTAAACTATCAAGTAGTCATCATATTGAGCTAGCCAAACGTTCATAACGTCTGCATCTGCTCCTGCAATAGGTCTGTCACCTAGCGGTGCATCAAGGACATAATTCTTCTGCGCAGCAATGAGGATAAACCTCAGATCATGGATCCAATCCGCATCATTTCTACTAACATCTTTCAACACAATTTTCTCTAGGAACATATCAAAATAAACACAGGGAAGCAACAACGCGAGCTATTGATCTACAACATAATTTGCAAAATACTACCAGGACTAAGTTCATGATAAATTTAAGTTCAATTAATCATATTACTTAAGTACTCCCACTTAGATAGACATCCCTCTAATCCTCTAAGTGATTACGTGATCCAAATCAACTAAACCATGTCCGATCATCACGTGAGATGGAGTAGTTTCATTGGTGAACATCACTATGTTGATCATATCTACTATATGATTCACGCTCGACCTTTCGGTCTCCGTGTTCCGAGGCCTTATCTGTATATGCTTGGCTCGTCAAGTATAACCTGAGTATTCCGCGTGTGCAACTGTTTTGCACCCGTTGTATTTGAACGTAGAGCCTATCACACCCGATCATCACGTGGTGTCTCAGCACGAAGAACTTTCGCAACGGTGCATACTCAGGGAGAACACTTCTTGATAATTAGTGAGAGATCATCTTATAATGCTACCGTCAATCAAAGCAAGATAAGATGCATAAAAGATAAACATCATATGCAATCAAAATATGTGACATGATATGGCCATCATCATCTTGCGCCTTTGATCTCCATCTCCAAAGTACTGTCATGATCTCTATCGTCACCGGCATGACACCATGATCTCCATCATCTTGATCTATATCAATGTGTCGTCACACGGTCGTCTCGCCAACTATTTCTCTTGCAACTATTGCTATCGCATAGCGATAAAGTAAAGCAATTATTTGGCGCTTGCATCTTATGCAATAAAGAGACAACCATAAGGCTTTTGCCAGTTGCCGATAACTTTAACAAAACATGATCATCTCATACAACAACTTATATCTCATCACGTTTTGACCATATCACATCACAAATGCCCTGCAAAAACAAGTTAAACGTCCTCTACTTTGTTGTTGCAATTTTTACGTGGCTACTATGGGCTTAAGCAAGAACCAATCTTACCTACGCATCAAAACCACAACGATAGTTTGTCAAGTTGGTGCTGTTTTAACCTTCGCAAGGACCGGGCGTAGCCACACTCGGTTCAACTAAAGTTGGAGAAACTGTCACCCGCTAGCCACCTTTGTGCAAAGCACGTCGGGAGAACCGGTCTCGCTTAAGCGTACGCGCAATGTCGGTCCGGGCCGCTTCATCCAACAATACCGCCAAACCAAAGTATGACATGCTGGTAGGCAGTATGACTTGTATCGCCCACAACTCACTTGTCTTCTACTCGTGCATATAACATCAAACCATAAAACCTAGGCTCGGATGCCACTGTTGGGGAACGCAGTAATTTCAAAAAATTTCCTACGCACACGCAAGATCATGGTGATGCATAGCAACGAGAGGGGAGAGTATGATCTATGTACCCTTGTAGATCGCAACGGAAGCAGTGACGCAACGTAGAGGAAGTAGTCGTACGTCTTCCCGATCCGACCGATCCAAGCACCATTACTCCGGCACCTCCGAGTTCTTAGCACACGTACAGCTCGATGACGTTCCCCGGGCTCCGATCCAGCATAGCGTCGGGGAAGAGTTTCGTCAGCACGAAGGCGTGATGACGATGATGATGTTCTACCGACGCAGGGCTTCGCCTAAGCACTACAACGGTATGACCGAGGTGGAATATGGTGGAGGGGGGCACCGCACACGGCTAAGGAACGATCTCAAGGATCAACTTGTGTTTCTTGATCTATCTTTGGTGCTAGCCCTTCCCCTCTATTTATATCTTGAGCCCTGGGGTCGAAACTTGTAGTAAAAGTCTCCACAAAGTCGGTTTCACCCGATAGGCAAGAGTCCTTCTCGGACTCCAGGGCCAGACGCCAGGGATCCCGGCGTCTGGACCCAGACGCCAGGGACCCTGGCGTCTGGCCCCTGGACTCTGCAAAACTTCCTTTTGCGCTTTCCAAAAACCTTGTGGGCTTTCCCCTTTGGCCCAAATAAAGTGTTCTCGTACCCAAACATTTCAGGAAACATCCGGAACCCCTTCCGGTGATTTCCGGAACCCTTCCGGTGACCAAACACTATTATCATATATATCAAACTTTATCTCCGGACCATTCCGGAGTTCCTCGTCATGTCCGTGATCTCATCTCGGACTCCGAACAACATTTGGTACATCAAAATGCATAAAACTCATAACAACTGTCATCGTAACTTTAAGCGTGCGGACCCTACGGTTCGAGAACAATGTAGACATGACCGAGACACGTCTCCGATCAATAACCAATAGCGGGACCTGGATGCCCATATTGGCTCCTACATATTCTACGAAGATCTTTATCGGTCAGACCGCATAACAACATACGTTGTTCCCTTTGTCATCGGTATGTTACTTGCCCGAGATTCGATCATCGGTATCCCATACCTAGTTCAATCTCGTTGCCGGCAAGTCTCTTTACTCGTTGTGTAATACATCATCTCACAACTAACATATTAGTTGTAATGCTTGCAAGGCTTATGTGATGTGCATTACCGAGAGGGCCCAGAGATACCTCTCCGACAATCGGAGTGACAAATCCTAATCTCGAAATACGCCAACCCAACATCTACCTTTGGAGACACCTGTAATGCTCCTTTATAATCACCCAATTACGTTGTGACGTTTGGTAGCACCCAAAGTGTTCCTCCGGCAAACGGGAGTTGCATAATCTCATAGTCATAGGAACATGTATAAGTCATGAAGAAAGCAATAGCAACATACTAAATGATCGGGTGCTAAGCTAATGGAATGGGTCATGTCAATCAGATCATTCAACTAATGATGTGATCTCGTTAATCAAATAACAACTCTTTGTTCATGGTTAGGAAACATAACCATCTTTGATTAACGAGCTAGTCAAGTAGAGGCATACTAGTGACACTCTGTTTGTCTATGTATTCACACATGTATTATGTTTCCGGTTAATACAATTCTAGCATGAATGATAAACATTTATCATGATATAAGGAAATAAATAATAACTTTATTATTGCCTCTAGGGCATATTTCCTTCAATAGGCTGCCCGTCAACCCTTGCCTTTCATCCTCCTTCTAAGAGCTTTGCTACACCTGCAGGCAAAATCTAGAAAATTAAAATTACAGGCTGAGGTAGCATGTATTGGAACGAGAAGAAGGACCAAACAGTGAAAGAAATTTGGTTGATATTTGTTATTGTCTTATTTTGCCCTACCGAAATCCTTTTTCTGTTATACATAAAAAACAGTAGAAAGCAGCAACCAACACTGATTAATATGTTAGTTCAATAAAATAATAATAATAATAATAATGTATCTAGAGTTGTACTTCCTCCGAGGAGTACTAAATCAGCAACATTTATTTTGGGATGAAGGGAGTATAAATGATAAATATAGCATGAACACTTAAAAATTTATAGATATGTTGAAAATCTATCTGCCACCAAATCTTGATTGACTCGTCCCCGTTCGCACAACACGCAGGCGCACCCCCTTGCACCCAAACCAACCGCTCTGTTCGTTGACTCGGGGATTCGCCACATGTGTGAAGTCGAGCCTTGAAGCCACCCTAAATGTTCGAGTGAATAGCCCGGATCCCGCACGGACATGAGAGAAAAAAGCATCCAACACCCTCAAACTTAGCTCATATATGGATGGCCATATAGGTGTGTCTGGACGGGAGCTCCTATCTAGCGACCTATGCGGTGGAAATCAAACAATCTTTTTTTACGAGAAACTAGGGACTTTATTAAGCAGTAATCAACAACGGAATACAAATAATGTCTGGTACGGTCCCTAGCCAAATATGGCGCCCTACTAGAAGAGAAGACACTGCTTTCGCCAGTGCATGGGCTTCAAAATTATTTTCTCTATGTTCAAACTTGAACTTGACATGGTGGAAGTCCCTTCTCCTCACCATTATTTCATGTAACACAGGTGAATAATGTGTCGCCGTTGATGTTCCTATACTGTTCACCACCTCCAAGCAATCACTAGCAATCAGCAAGCGGGTTAGCTGTAGATCCATGGCCAGCGCTAAGGCTTCATTGCATGCATGTGCCTCCAAAGCAACCGCATCATTCAGGCCATCAAAAACCAGTGCCGAAGCCCCCAGGAAAAGTCCCTCCTTATCTCTGCAGATCACCGCGGCTGCCCCAACATGGCCCTGTCTTGAAATACCCCCATCCACATTGAATTTTGCTTCATCTCCCTCCGGTGGAATCCATGCCTTATGCCGTGGCCGGGCACCGACATTCGGCATAGCGGTCGGGTTCTTCTGCTTCACTGCAATTTCAAGGTCTTGAAGGTACCTCGTGATGAAGCACCAAGTAGACAGAGGGCTCTGTAATTCATTGTCATGGATTGCTCTCCTCCGCGCCCACCAAATAGCTCACATGGTGATCAAGACTTTAGCAAGCTCCTGTTCATGTAGAGTTTCAAAGAGCCAGAATAGCCAAAGCCTAGGATCCTCGGATCTATTGGAAATAACATGCTCCAGTATCTCTTCTTCACCAAGTGCCCACACACAACGAGCCATTCGGCGGTCAAACAAGGAGTGGCACCATGTATCTTCCTGCGCATTGCATAAGGTGCATGCCTCTGTTACTGCCATGTTGCGCCGGTGTCGTGTTACCCCAGTAGGAAGTGAGGAATGTGCGAGGTGCCAAACAAAAACCCTAACCTTGGACGGCACCCTTGCCTTCCAGAGGCGGGCCCAATCCCGCTTGGTCGAGGCCTGGTCGGATGTGCTTGTGTCGTGTTGTATCCAATTCTCCCGCTGAAACTTTATACCCGTTAGCATCCTATATGCTGATTTGACCGAGAAGATACCTCGGTTGTCATAGTGCCACGCATAAAAATCCTCTTGCAGCCTAGTACTCAATGGTATATTCATGATAGCATCCACGTCTGGGCCGACAAAGTGTTCAACAAGCATCTGTTTGTCCCAAGTTCTCGTGGCCGGGATGATCAGCTCCGAGACCTGTTGCGGTGGATCCGCCCTCAAGGCACACAAAGGCCGCAACTTAGAATCACGCGGTATCCAGTTTTCGCTCCAGATATGAGTTTCCTCACCTATCCCAATTCTTTTGATAATTCCGAGGGCTAGGATCTCCTTTCCCTCCATGATAGAGCGCCAAACCTGAGAAGGTTGACTCCCTAATGAAGCCTCAAGGATGTTGCATTGTGGGTAATAGCGTGCCTCGAGCACTCTCGCGCTTAGAGAATCAGGGTCCTGTAAAAGGCGCCAAGCTTGTCGGGCCAGTAACGCCAAGTTAAAAAGTTCGATATCTCTGAAACCCATCCCTCCCATGAACTTGGGCTTGCACATAGTATTCCAAGACACCCAAGCCGTTTTCCTTTCTCCTCTTGTGCTGCCCCACCAAAACTTCCTGATTAGACCATTTATATGCTCACATAAACCCCTTGGTAGTTTGAAACGGACCATAGAATAAGTCGGTATGGATTGTGCCACCGATTTAATCAGAACTTCCTTCCCTCCTGCTGATAAACATTTTTCCATCCATCCTTGGATCTGCTTCCATATTCTATCTTTTAGATACCGAAAGCATCTCTCCTTCGAGCTGCCAACATCCGTTGGTAGCCCAAGATACTTCTCCGATAACGACTCGTTATTCACCTCAAGCACCCCTTTAACCTCAGCCCTCAGTGTATCTGGCACCCCTTTGCTGAAATAGAGGGATGATTTGTCTGAGTTTATGCGTTGGCCAGACGCGTCCCAATATCTTTTGAGTAACTCTTTTACTCTTGATGCACTCTCCGTCGTTGCCTCAAAGAATAACAAACTGTCATCCGCAAAGAGGAGGTGATTGACCTCTGGCGCTGTGGCCGCGATAGAAATTCCTCTAACTCCTTCCTCTTGAGCTTTCAGAAGGCAAGAAAGGCCTTCAGCCGCCAGCAGGAATAAGTAAGGGGAGATGGGATCCCCTTGTCGCAAGCCCCGTGATGGCCTGAAAGCATCCAAAATTCCACCATTAATGACGGAGTAATTGATCACGGGTACCCCGAAGACGGCAAGACAATATTTCAAGACATCGGGGCTAGCAAAGCCCCTCAGTCCGACTGCCCGGCTGCTCCTGCCGGCTCCCCGTCCGACTGCTCTACCCGGCCGGCTGCCGGCTACCGACTGCACCGACCAGCCGGCTGCCGGCTGCCGGCTGCCGACTGCAGCCCGACCTGACACCGACAAGACACCGACGAGACGGCCATACCTCGGACGAGACAGCTGTACCACGATACCATCATGTACAGTGTCACTTGTCCCTGGGCACTATTCATGAAGTGACCCAGGAGACAAGCATGACACCCACACCATACCCCCATGCCCACTTGTCCATGCCACTACATAGCTTAGGAAGTAAGCTAGCCATGCCTATATAAAGGCACACATCCATCCATCCAGGGGAGGACTCATGCACACACACAAGCAAATAGCTAGCAAGCTAGCTAGCTATCCATCCATCCATCCACATGAGCACATGCCACGCCACACTTGCATGGCCTTCTGGCCACTAGCTCACTCGGCCACGCGCATGCATGCCCGAGCATTCATACACACATATACGAGGCCAGATGCCTGCGGCACTGACCTCGGATACAGATCCAGGAGCACTCTGTACCAGATATACCAGATATACTCAGACATGCAGGAGTAGGGGTGTTATCTCTCCGGAGAGCCCCGAACCTGGGTAAACCAGCGTGTGCTACTTGCATACCCGCTTTCGGTCCTATCAGTAGCAGTCTTACCCTCACACTAAGCCCTTGTGGCATCTGTCGACTCGCAAGCCCCCCGTGAGAATACCACGACAATTAAAAAGGACTGAGAAAGATACCGAAGATACACACCTCATGATGATTTCCGTGAACCTCGGACTAACACCCAACTTCAGCATCACCGCTTTGAGATACGCCCACTCTAACCTGTCATAGGCCTTCATCATGTACAACTTCAGTACACAGAAACGATTGCCCTTCACCTTTCTCGTTTTCATATAATGCATGCATTCATAAGCTGTGATAAAATTGTCTGTAATTAGGCGTCCAGGTACAAAAGCTGACTGCTCTTAAGAGATCACATCCGGGAGAATTATCTTCAGCCTATTAGCTAAAACCTTGGAGGCGATCTTGTAGACCACATTACAAAGGCTTATCGGCCGAAATTGTCCTAATAATTTTGGACTCGCAATCTTGGGAATCAAAACGATGAACGTGTTGTTGATATCCTCTA
Organism: Triticum timopheevii; assembly: GCA_963921465.1. Classification (NCBI taxonomy): domain Eukaryota; kingdom Viridiplantae; phylum Streptophyta; class Magnoliopsida; order Poales; family Poaceae; genus Triticum; species Triticum timopheevii. The sequence continues at coordinate 622,070,111 of OY997265.1, forward strand.
GTGAATCATCTCCTTCAAGTAATCTTATTACCATACCTGTCACCTCGTCGCCACAAAGATCCCAGTGCCGCTAAAAAAAATGCGCTGGGAAGCCATCTAGGCCAGGAGCCTTCGTGGGAAACATCTGGAATAAAGCCTCATTAACCTCATCTCTACTATATCTCGCATTCGGACGGGCATTCATCGCTGCATCGACCCTGCGAGGTATATGGGACAGCACCTCCTCAATGCCAATAGATCCCTCCGAGGTGTACAAACTCTCATAAAAGGCGCTTGTCATATCCGCCAATTCCCGTGGATCCGACCAGGTAGTTCCATCACCCCGCTCCAAGTTGCTGATTCTGTTTTTTGCTTTCCGTGCACTCGCCTTCTTCTGAAAATACTTTGTATTTGCGTCTCCTTCTGACAGCCATTGCACTCGTGCACGTTGCCTCATCATCACCTCTTCTCGAAAAGACAGCTCGACGATCCTGTCCTGCACTCGCTTTTCCTCGGGACCCGGCCTAACCCTCAACGGGTCGGCTCGAAACCCTGCCAGCTTTTGCCGCAGGTCTCTCAGCTCCTGCTTGACTGAGCCGAAAGTTTGTCTACTCCACCGCTTTAAACTTGCTGCAACATTATTCAACTTATGCGCCAGGTCACCAACTGTGTTTGCAGGGAGTGCAGCCTCCCATGCTTGTTCCAGGGCCTCACCGAACCTGTCATCGGTTTCCCACGCACACTCATAACAGAAAGGTTTCTTCAGTGAGTATCTCATGCTGCTATCCTCCAACACATTTGACAAGACGATGGGGCTGTGGTCAGACTTTGCCGCCGTGAGATGTTCAACTGAAGCAAAAGGAAACAAAGCCGACCAGCTTGCAGTAGCTAGGGCTCTGTCAAGTCGAACACGGCATAACTCACCCCCCACCACTCTCTTCTCGAAGGTCCAATCCAGCCCCTTATACCCCAAATCAGCTAGGTTGCAAACATCCACAGCTTCTCCAAAGCCTGCAATTTGTGCACTATCCCGTTCATTTGGTCCCATTTGTTCCTTTGGTCGAAGGATCTCATTGAAATCCCCCATGCACACCCAAGGCAGCATGCTTTCACCTCTCAGAATCTTCATTGTATCCCATGTTTTGTACCTCAAGCTCCTGTTTGCAGCTCCATAGAAGCATGATAAACGCCAAGGTTCCTCCCCAGGTTGGGAAATCACCGAATCAATATGATACAGAGAAAAAGTTTTTATTTCAAGATTGATATTATTCTTCCAATAAAAGCACAAACCCCCACTTCTTCCACTACTACCTACTCCAAGACTACTACTAAAACCTAACCTACTCGCCAAACCTTCCACTCGGTACTTTGCCAGTTGGGTTTCAACAATACACAGCACCGACGGCGCACTGGCCTCCACAAGATCGCGGAGCTCACGAACTGTCGCAGGGTCGCCAATTCCTTGACAGTTCCAGCACATAGTCCTCATTGGGCTCGGCGGTCCTCCTCACCGGAGGCCGCCTTTGCTGTATACTCAACTCCGTCCACAACCATTCCCTCATCATGTTTCCTCCGCTTCACCACCTGCACTTTCTCAGGCGAAGATGTTGTGTCATTGGCGCCAGAAGACGTAGCACCCTCAAGACGGAGTACTGATCCTGCCACTCTGCCCGCTAGATTCGGGACCTGCTGACCCCTTATATTGACAGAACCATCCGCTGCCACCAGCTACTTCCGGGCTCCTTTCTCACCCCCCTCTTCACCGTGTTGGTGCTCATGATTAGCTTCCACTCCATCCATCCCCGCCCTCCGCGCTTCGGCAGCAGCCCCATCATCTCCAAACTCTCCTCTCCCTCGACCACCACGCGACTCCCTTCCTCCCCGGCCTCCCCTTTCTCCTCTTCCAGCATCCCTCCATCTACCTCTTCCTCCTCCATCCCCTCTCCCTCTTCCGCCTAGGCCCTGAGCTGTCGGCATCTCCGGCTCCCAAAGCAGCCAATCCCCCCACTCAAATGTTCTCGGGTCATGCACACCGTCACCACATTCATCAGCTAGATGTCCCATCCTTCCACAAGCAAAACAGAAATCTGGGAGCTTCTCATAGAAGACACTATACCTCTTGTACTCCTTTAGCGTAATAGGCACAAACCGAACCAGCGGGGTATTGACATCAACATAAACCCTAACTCGTAGAGTACTAGCCGGGTTTATTCTACCCTCATTCATAATCACATTGACCGGTGGATCCCCCACCTTTGCTGCAACTTTCTCGGCCAATTCTCTCCTCCTCGTCGAGGCCATCCGGCAGTCCCTTCACTCTCACCCACACCGGTATCTTGTTTAGTCTATAGCCTTTGACATATGAAAAGCCATCGTATTCCTGTAGTACCACCGGAGCCCTCCGAAACAACCACGGCCCCCCTTCCATGATCTTCTTCCAGTCACCTAAACAATGGCATTGAACAAGGAACAAACTCGGGCCTTTGACATTAAAGGTAACCCCTTGTGCCGCCGCCCACGCATTACGCATCTGCGACATTAGCGCGGCATGGCTGAAAGGCTTCATGGTGTGGACGCGGAACAGAGCCAGCCAACGCACATCCTTGATGAGTTCATCCACTTCTTCCGAAAAATCGAGCTCCTCCTCCTCCCGCCCATGCAGCTTCATCCCCGCAAAGTGGTCTTCCAGATCTGGATCGGGGCCATAGTAATCGCCATACTCCTCCTCATCTTCCTCTGCCTGATTCTGCACATCTTGCGAACTCTGATTATGCTTATCCTTTCCCCTAGTCTCATCCCTAGCACTCCCCCTCGGCGCCTCTGAACTACTTGGTTGAGCCGCCGCCACCATCGCTACTCCATACGCCCTCGCTCCGCCCTTCCCCCCTTGCACCTGGTTCGTCAGATCCGCCATGCACGCACGCACACATGACGGAGGATGATGGATCTCACTGACGGCCAACGAGGATCGGCAGCTGGGGAGATTTTACGTGGACTCCGACAGGATCGCCGGAGGATAGGTGGAACCCTAGGTTAACCTAGGGGAAAAGTTGTTGGAAATCAAACAATCGTGCACCCCCCACCAGCGTGCTACACCTAAGTGGATCGGGCATTGCATGTACCTTCTTTCTTTCCTATTGTTCCTTCTCTTTTTAATAAAATTCATAGAATGTCCAATAATTGAAAATGGTTAATAAATTTCAAATAATGTTATTTTTTTTGAAAATGTTCGCAGATTCAAAAAAATCATGACTTCCTAAAATGTTCATGATTTCAAAATTGTTTGTGATTTAAAAAACGTTCACAAATTCAAAAAAACATCGAGTCTGAACAAATGTCCATGAATTTAAACAAAATGAGTTCAAAAATGTTCACAACTTTCAAAAAACATTTGTGAATTCAAATAATGTGCACTAATTTCAAAAACAAATCCTGAGATTGTAAAATGTTCACTAATTTCAAAACAATGTTTACGGGTTTAAAAATTATTCATAAATTTCATAAAAAATTGTCTCATTGAAAAATATTCACGACTTTCAAAAAATATTTATGATTTTTAAAAAAGTGTTCACAATTTTTTTCAAAAAAATCTCAAATTCGAAAAAAATTCACAATATTTAAGTTTTTTTTCACGGTTTCAAAACAGTACATGAATTCAAAAAAAATTCATGATTTTTAGTTAGTGATTTTTAAAAAGGAATAACCAGGGAAGAAAAATGAAAAATAAAAAAGGGGAAAAGGAAAAACATAATACATAAAAATTCCCCAAAAAAACTTGTTCGGGGACCAAAATCGGTGAGAAAAAACCGGAATGGGCCGGCTCATACAGAGGACAAGGCACACGGGGGGTAAGCGTTTGGTCGCCATTCCCTGTCATATGTGGGAAATAGGATTGTCTGGATAGGCATAGTCACGTCCACCATGTCGGCCCAGCCCATCTTGACCCACATGTCAGCCACTCCCTTATCTACTTCAAAGGAAAAATGCCCGACCACATCGTCCCTTTACCCGTTGTTGACCATGTCCCACCCGCCCTACCCTTGTCCCCAACCTCGTCAGCCCGTTGTCGACTTGTCGCCTCCCGCCCACGCTGCTCTTGGCTGCCGCCTCCTTGGCCGAAAATGCCGCGTGGGAGGTCACCTCGGAGGGCCTCGTGCCCACCATCCGAGGTCACACCCGTGGCCGGTGTGAAATGGCGGACGAGGTCCAGGTTTTGCGTGTGTGCGTGTGGCCATGGGTTGGCTGGAGATACTATTGTCTCTCTAACCATCCAACCACAGGTTGGTTCGCCACGCCTAACCCTTCTAGTAGCAATAGTAATTCTCATTTAGATGGTGACTGCAGGAAACAAGAAGAAAAATACTCGGTTGCAGTTAGACTAAATCTTCAAAAATGCATGAGCCGGCATATCATCTTTTTTCGAGAGTACGCAAATTGCGTACCATAGCTTTATAGAAGAAGAGAATTGCAATACAAGACGACTACTGCTCGCTGCGAACAATGAGTGTAGCATGAACTCCACACCAGAGCTAGTCCGAAGACAACCACCAACGACAACATGACTACAAAGCAAAAGAGCTTTCCCAAAACCGAAAAAACCTCACTGCGTCTCGGGCGCCATCGGTCACCTTCGAAGAACAACATCTTCACCGAGCATGCCTTGTCGACGCACCATCCCCCTTTTATGCCTAAAAGGAGGTGGCAAGAGGATGGCAGGACTCGATCCGCCCCGAGAAAGGCACTGTCTTGAATTCACCTGCAATGGCCGTACATTGCCCCTCGGAAGATCAATCATGGACAACGGCGAACACCGGAGGAGTGCAACGTGGGACCTCCAAATCATGTCTCCCAGCACAATGCTCCCAACAGAGGAACGATGTCGATGACGCCGCCATCGTGGCGATCCTGCACCGAATCTAGGCTTTCACCCGGAGACACCTGCCATCACCAAGCGAGCGAGGGAGATGACGACACTTCTCGGCGACGCCTCCAAGGAGGGGATAACAGCCGCGGGCTCCATCGCCGCCGGCCCAGTAAGAACCGGGCATGATTTTCATCCGTATCACCGCCCATTTCCACCCCTCCAAGGCTTTGGGGCAGCACCGTCCATGAAGCCTCACACCGCCGCCGCCGCAACACCTTGCCAAAGAAGTCGCACCGCCGTGGTCCACCAACACCTTGCACAACAGAAAGAGCCCGACACAAACATCACCACCATCGCAGACTAGGACAATAGCAACAACCTCGCTTCACCTCGGGCACAGGCAAGACCACCACGTCGGCCGTCACCCATTGCAGGGACAACCACGCGAGGGAACCAACCCCTCCCCCAGATCGAGCCAGACTCAGATCTTAGCCGCCCCATCTCACCCAACTCCAGCGCCAACTCTATCGGAAGAGCACTATCCCCCGTCCACGGACGCGGAGGTGGCTGGCCTGTCGCTGCCCGCCAGGATCTCCTTCCTGGCTGGGCCTCCTCAGCGCCACCGCCTCCATGGCCGGGGACACGCGCCGCCGCCACCAGCTTTGCTCCGGCACACACCTGCATCGCCTCCCTGCTGCCTATCTCGCCGGGATCCGCCGCTCCACCGCGCTCCTCGCTGTGCGCCAGCGGGTTCACCGAGCTCTTGCGCCGCCGGCCACACCACCACCACCGCAGCCCCGGAAACAGCCCGCCTCCGCGTGAAGATGGCCCCATCGAGGAGCACCGCGAGCACCCGCCAGCTTCGACGGACGGGGGGGGGGGGGGGGGGGTTAGATCGAGGGCCTCTGGTTCTAGGGTTAGGGATCCTCCGGAGCTGCACGTGTGTGCGACCTGGGAGGAGAGTGAGCCGACATATCTTCTTGAAATTGACGAAGTCGGTACAGATGTCTTCGTTGACAGGAACGTTCCGTCCCGCTAAACACATATCGCCAAAAGACCTAAAATAAATCTAGAAAAAATGCGAGCGCCGATGTCAAGTCTATGACTTAAACCTGTTGGGAATATCACTGTGCTCGTAACCATCCAACCACTGGCTGATTCGCATTAAGATTGTTTAACTTGTCTGTTAGCCATGCTGAGCTTGTTTATCATTTTTGTGTCATCACGTGTCAGTTCTAGCCTCTATTTTCTTGCATTATTGGTGAACTACGTCTTTTCATGCGGATAATGCGTTGTATTTTGTGTTCTGCAAACATTTGCCGGCCCTGGACAACACTTCGGTGCCTTAAGGCACCTGCCTTTGTGTCTATGACATGTGGACCCAACAGGTGGCTGGTCCACATGTCAGTGATCCAAAGGCAGGTGCCTTTAAGGCACCGAAGCTGCGTCCCCCGGCCCTGCTTCTTAGCTGAAAGTTGAGCCCTACACGACTACAAGTTACAACACCAGATTACAAGGGAAACTAAGAGAAGATATGATTATACTGATGTAATAAGACGAGACACCGGAGCACAATAAAGTACACATGTGCAATGTGTCACACCAATTGTTCATGGTCACCACGCATCCCGTTGTCTCCACCGCCATGGCCGAAGAGGCGGCCGACAGCAAACAATAGCAACTTCAGGACCACATGCTATAGTCGTCCGCCCCGTACATTATTTTACAGTGACCCGCAAACCACCCCCCCCCCCTCTCACCCCTGCATAGTATATGCAAGGGTTTGCGGCTGAAATACGGGTCGAAACCATATCCGTCCGCCACCGCAATTCCCAATCCCCCCTCTTGATTTCTCGCTGTCGGCTACTTCAATTCCCCCTCTCCTCTCTCGATGTGGCACGGAATGTGGTCGGCGGGTCGCGGTGCCAGCGGTGGCGACGGCCCCGAGCGGAGGCGGACGTCACGGGGGCCGCCATCGTCGTGCGCTCTGCGCAAGAGGAGAAGGAGGCGGAGCAGCACCGTCGACGGGACGCCGACATCGACACAATCTTCCTCGAGCAGGGGATGGCAGCGGTGCAGGAGTTCACGACCAACATGGAAGAGTGGCGCCGCGTAGCCAAGAAGTAGGACGAGGTCTACGTTGACCTCGTCTCCGACGACGAGGACTGAGCTCCTCCGCCGCCGCAATCCCCCCCCCCCCCCCCCCCCCCCCGGCTCCGGTGAGCCCAATTTTGTAATTAGGGTTACGGTGGCGCCTGCTACTATAAATATTAGTTGAAAAAAATTCTACTTTGTATGACTTATTAAGATGATCAAGTGCTAGTAATTCTACTGAACTAGTTCAATTTCTCGCGCGAATGTGTGATTTCAAGTTTTGCGGGTTCATATTCGGTTCTTGTTCTATCACGGTTGTTTTCGGCCTCTATAAGGGTTCGCGATATAAAAGATCTGCTAGAGATGCTCTAAGGAGATGGATCCTTGCAGTATGAATTTAGGTGAACCGTTTGATGGATACTTGCAGAGCAGCCGAACATATTACAATGAAGATGATCTCGTGATTTGTGCTCGCTCTAGCTGTACGACAAGTAGAGTATCTGTACAACCACCTGATCAGGCTGATCAGCGGCCTTTTGGGTGATTGCACGGCGTATGCATTTCTTGAATACGCCTAACACACGCATGCAAGAGTACGTATAATGCGCACACACGCCTAACACACCCGACGTAGTACGTCTTTTGACGAGCAATGGTACATCCCCTACTGAAGCTTACGTTGAGTTTTACGTAGATAACCAGGCGCCAACCTGTGATTGGGAAATTGGGAATAGGGGACTCGGGGCCCACACCCCTAGAAATCAGAAAAGTTAGATACGGCTTCGTAACTTGTTCGTAGATGTAGAATTATGCTTTTCTATTTTGACAAATAGTTACTACGGGGAAAACCATACTGCTCCCTAGGGAGTACAATATGGACTTTGCTAGACGTACGGAGTTTTACGGCGATTTACAGGTTGCTTAACATTGATTGGGTGGCACATACGTACGGGCACATTCTACATGTTTTTACATGTTGAGGACTGCGCGTTCTTCTAATTGGCCCTCTCTGATTTCCATCAATAGACCCGTGCGTCTTAATCAATTCCCGGCCAATTAATGTTAAGCAACCTGTAAATTCCCCGTAAAACTCCGTACGTCTAGCAAAGTCCTAATATATAAACACGACGCGCACACTTGCCAGAAGACCGAGCCCAATCACAAAGTACTCCAGCCCGTTTCCTTCTCACGTGTACGAGAACCAGCAAGCGTAGATACATACCATGGCGACGGGTGGAGCACCATTTGACGTGTTATCGTCACTGGACCCCGAGACCTTCGCCGGGGAGTCGCGCGCCGTGATCAACTTCCTCGCCGACTACTACCGTGACGTCGAGACGTATCCGGTCCAGCCCCAGGCCTTGCCAGGGTGCTTCCGTGCGCTTCTACCCGACGCGCCGCCCGAGAACGGCGAGCCCATCGACGTGATACTGGAGGAGGTACGGTCTCACATCGTCCCGGCACTGACCCACTGGCAGAGCCCCAAGTTCTTCGGCTACTTCCCCATGAACGCCAGCACGGCCGGGTTCGCCGGCGAGATGCTCTCCACCGGGCTCAACGTTGTGCCGTTCATGCGGGCCGCCTCGCCGGCCGCGACCGAGCTCGAGAGCGCCGTGGTGGACTGGATGGGCAAGCTGGTGGGCCTCCCGGACTGTCTCCTCTTCTCCGGCGGCGTGCTGCACGGGAGCACCTGCGACTGCGAGGCCGTGGTGCGCGCGATCGCGGCCGCGCGCGATCGCGCACTGAGCAGGCTCGGCCACGAGGGCATCCTGAGGCTGGTGGTCTACGCCTCGGACCAGAGCCACTCCACGTTCCAGAAGGGCGCGAGGATCGTGGGGATCCCGCGGTCTAACTTCCGCGTCATCCGGACGTCGGCAGCGTCGGGCTACGGCCTCACCACGGACAGCGTCCGCGACGCGGTGGAGGCCGACGTGGCCAGCGGGCTCGTGCCGCTGTACCTGTGCGCCACGGTCGGCACGACCGGGCTCGGCGCGGTCGACCCGGTGCGGGACCTCGGGGAGCTGGCGCGGAGGCACGGCATGTGGCTGCACGTCGACGCCGCGTACGCCGGCAGCGCCCTGATCTGCCCCGAGTTCCAGCATCACATCGACGGCGCCGAGCTCGCGGACTCGGTGAGCATGAACCCGCACAAGTGGTTCCTCACCAACATGGAGTGCTGCTGCCTATGGGTGGCGAGCCCGGCCGCGCTCACCTCCGCGCTGTCCACCAACCCAGAGTACCTCAGCAACGTCACAGAAGAAAGTGCAGGCGCGGGCGTGGTGGACTACAAGGACTGGCAGATCGCGCTGTCGCGGCCGTTCCGCGCCATGAAGCTGTGGGTGGTCCTGCGCCGCTACGGCGGGGCGGGCATGCGGGCGTACGTACGGCGGCACGTCGAGATGGCCAAGTGGTTCGAGCAGGCGCTGGAGGCCGACGGGCGGTTCGAGGTGGTAGCGCCGACGGGGTTCTCCCTCGTGACCTTCCGCCTCCGTCCAAGGCACGACGGCGACGACGATGCCGTTGATGCCTTGAACCGTAGGCTCCTCGTGGCGGTGAACGCTAGCGGGCGGGCGTTCATGACGCACTTCGTGGTGGACGGCAAATTTGTTATCCGTATGGCCGTGGGCGGAGCCATGACGGAGATGCGGCATGTCCAAGACACGTGGGAGCTTGTCCGGGAGAAGGCCAGGGAAGTCGGCGCCCTCCCCTAGGACTCCGAGCATGTCTAAGAACCGAACGTGCGCTGAAATAAAAATACTGGGAATATGAAATTCGGTAAGCATGAATTGCAACATATATGCGCAACCAAAAATAAAACGAGAAAGCTAAAATCCAGTCGGCAGGAATTCTGCGACAGATCCGCACGACTCGGATCGCGTCCATTTTGGATCGGACGACGCTTATTAATCGTGTACAGGGTGGGATTTGAACTCTCAACCTTAGCAAGGTAAGACCTCTAAACTAACCATGCTAACCATCTAGCCAAGCAATTAGTTGTGTATGTTGCATTTCTTTTTTATAATATAATATGTATAGCTTGTTTTGAATCTTTCTTGTATGTTATAGTTTGAGACACCCTGTCAGTTTGAGATACCCTCTGTAGTTATCATGTCGTTCATGTATAGTTATCATGTTTTCTCTTTGTTAAAATTATCATGTGGAAAAGGCATTCAAATACACCCCAGTAAATTCTGTGTAAATAGCATGGTAAGATACATACTATGGACCTAATAATTTAGCTATAAACACATAGTAACTTTGACCCATAAGGATAAAAATTGTTGAAAACTTATCCCCGATAACTTCTATGCGAATAGCATGGTAATATTTCACACCATATACCTGATGACTCACGCACAAACACCCTGATTATGTTTTTTACCCGAGGGATTTTTTTAAACATACCTTGTAACTTATGTGTCAATGGCATGATACCGAAAGGTCGGAAGGTAGAACTGTCCATAACTTTTTGCGTGAATAGCATGATAATATAGGATCCTGGACCCGATAACTTAGATATAAACACCACAATAACTTTGACCCGTGGAAAAAGTTGTTGAAGACATACCACTGATAACTTTTTGTGTAAAAGCATGATAAGATACGTTCTTGGACCGGATAACTTAGGTACAAACGCCACGATAACTTTTGACCCATAAAAAAGTGTTATTGAAAACATACTCTGTAAATAACATGGTAATACAGGCTCTCGGGCCTGATAACTTATGTACAAACATCATGATAACTTTACCCATGAAAAAAGTTGCTGAAAATATACTTTGGTAAGATGCGTGTAAATTACATGGTAATATACGCACAACAGAGCTGATACCTTACTTAGCTCAGGCATGATAACTTTTGACCCCGAAGAAAAAGTCGTTGGAACATGCCAACATGGATCTTGTTTCGAAGGTCTCACCATGGCGGATTTTTTTTTGTGAAAATGGATTTTGAATTGAACAGACCGTTTGAGTTACAAAACATTTTGAAACTTCAAAATAAAGTGAATCTATGATGACATTAGCTTTTATGCACTTTAAGTGCATTTGCATGTGGGAAGAAATTTGAAAGAAATCATTTTTATGCGTGGGATTTTTATATGTAAACATCATGGTAACTTATGTACCATAGATGTGATAACTTGCATATCCCAGACGTGATAACTTTTTACTTGAAAAAAAAGTCATCGTAACATATCAACATGTGATCTTGTTTTGAAGGTCTCGTCGAGACGGTTCTTTTATGTGAAAACATTTTTTCAATCGGACCATCGGTTTGGACTACAAAACATTTTGTATTTTGAATTTATTTAGAATCTTTGCTGATGTCATCATTTCTGTTTTATATGCATGCATGCATGCAGACTTAAAAATGAATTAAGAATTGGCTCGCACATCACACTCACTCCTGTTACTTTTTGAAATCGTGCGGATGTGTTGCAATCCTCCGGACGTGTGGAAATTAGTCAAGTCCAAAATAAAATCCATGTCCTTTCAAAAAAAATCCATGTACTCACCCAGTCCCATAATATAAAAGCATTCTAGTGCATACGAAGCATCAAGAATGCAATGAAGATTATCTTTTGAGAAGTTTGAGGAAGTGTGTGTTCCACATTTGATTGAAAAGGGTTGAGCTTCATTCAAATTGTACAACCATAATAGGTTGACAACTCCCAATTCCTATTTGACGCTTACAGGCTATACTGTACGTCTGTACGAACCGGCGAACACAACCCGCCGCCTCTGTCCTGGGCTCGGCCCATTAATACTTTTTCAACTTTCAAAAAATAGGTGCGTGTGAAGACTTGAGCCCTGAAACGAACCTCACGGTTTCAGTGCCGAATGGGACAACCAAAACGGTGATGCAGCGCACTCCAAAACGAACGAAACGTGCGCTGACATATAATACTAAGAACATGCAATTAATGAATTGCATCAAGTGGAACAGATCCACAGGGTAAAAAAACATATATATATAAAACATGAAGAACCCAATGAAGATTGTCACACAGTATCCGGTGTAAATCTTTGCTCCTACATGACCATCATGAAAGATATGAAATCTGGATCTCCTTTCTATTTATTCATTTCCACGAAAGTACGTTTTACTAACTCTGAGAAATGTGATTTTAGTTGCTGAGTAAATAGGTAATTTCTTGATTAAATCAATCCAGGAAACAATCACGATCATTGCATTAACAAAATTACTGACATACTGATTACAGACCAGGCTAGCATGTACTACACATATAGTAGAAACGTCTACGCAAATAACTAGTAGAGTACTGTTAAGACGGAAATTAACAGGAGAGGGATACACGTGTTTACTAATTCTTTCTAACACGTAGGTCTCATGTATCATTCACTAAATGGAAAAAAAACTAGACGCTTTACCCTAGGCTAATGCGACCGCTAGCCTCGACCCTAAATCCCCTCCCCTTGTTTATGTGCATGATCTTGTTTAAATGCGTTGATTTTATTTTGTGAACTCGTGATTTTTTCTTTGATTTTGTTGATCTTATTATGTAGTCTTTTTTTTATCATTTCGAAATAGGGGCTGCATAAATATCTTCAATAAAAGAAGAAAATGGTGCAGAATATGTGTGTGTGTGTGTGTGTGTGTGTGAGAGAGAGAGAGAGAGAGAGAGAGATGTTAAAGTATACATGCTGAAAATATTGCGCATATATGCGAAAATGCTTAAAAACACATGGTGAAGTATGAAATAGGTAAGATGGCTGAGATGGGTATTTTTACCCGCGGGTATTACCCGCATCTAGTCGGGAACCGTTTGAAACCCGAGGTGCGGGTACTGGTACGAGTTTAGACAAGAAATATTGAGACGAATACAGGTGTGGACGGCCATTACCCGCACCCAAAATCGATGCATGGGGATGTATCTGGTACACCGGAGCAATTGCTGCTACCCGTGCACAGGTTCCCCATTGCACATTCAATTGTGTATGTGTTGTGTCTGTGTGCAGCCCATGTGTGTGTTGCACTGCATACATGCGGTCATGGCACTCATGCCCGCGCCGGTGACCTTCATCGGAGGTCGCACTCGTGCCCGCAGACGCTGCTGGTTGTGAGCTGGAGGGACAGACGCCATCATGTTTATCGCTGTTGTATGCTCTAGGGGGAATATCAAGTGATACTTAGACTTAGCGATACTGTGATACGACCTCTTGGGAGCCGTTGGATCTCAGACCCAATGGTTCCGGGAGCTCTAGAACATGTTGCAAAGAATTTTCCAGAGTGTATTAAAATTGCGCATTGTTACTTGTGAGTTGCATTGGGATTTTCTCGAAGAGGATAGGATAATGTAGTACAGTAGAGATAGTATTTCCTTCAGTTATGAAACCAAGGTTATCAATTCAGTAGGAGAACCAAGCAACACTATGTAAATAACACCTGCACACAAACAACAAATACTTGCAACCCAACGTGTAGAGGAGTTGTCAATCCCTCAACTGTTATGAGCAAGATTAAAAAATAGATTTTTTGATAGATAGATCTGACAAAAATACAAAATAAAAAATTGCAGCAAGATATTTTTGGTTTTAATATATGATAGAAAATAGTCCCGGGGGCATAGTTTTCACTAGAGGCTTCTCTCAAGAAAATAACATGTGGCGGGTAGACAAATTACTGTTAGGCAACTGAGAGAAAAGCAAATAATTATGACGATATCCAACGCAATGATCGTGTATATAGGCATCACGTCCGAGAGAAGTAGACCGAAACGATTCTGCATTCACTACTATTGCTCCACACATCGACCGTTATTCAGCATGCATCTAATGTATTAAGTTCATGAAAGAACAGAGTAACGCCTTAAGCAAGATGACATGATGTAGACAAGAGAAAATCGTGTATGAAATAAATCCCATCTTGTTATCCTTAATAGCAACGATAATGCGTGTCATGTCTCTTTCTGTCACTAAGATTGAGCACCGCAAGATCGAAGCCATCACAAAGCACCTCTTCCCATGGAAAGATAAATGAATCTAGTTGATCAAACCAAATCAATAAATTAGAGAAGAAATACGAGGCTATAATAATCATGCATAAAAGAGTTTAGAGAAAACTCAAATAATATTCATGGATCGAGCTGATCATAAACTCACATTTCATCAGATCCCGATAAACACACCTCAAAAAGTCATTACATCGAATAGATCTCCAAGAACACCGAGGAGAACATTGTATTGAAGATCAAAAAGGGAGAATAAGCCATCTAGCTACTAACGATGGACCCATAGGTCTGTGGTAAACTACCCACGCATCATCAAAGGGGCAGCAAAGATGATGAAGAACCCCTCTGTGATTGTTTCGCCCTCTGGCAGAGTGCTGGAAAAGGCCTCTAGATGGGATCTCGTGGTTCTGGAACTTGCGGCGGCGGGAAAAATATTCCCTGGACTCCCCTGTAGGTTTTGTGATTTTATGGTATTTATAGAGGTGGAGGTAGGTCAAACGGAGGCTCGTGGGCCCCACTACCCACCAGGGCATGCCAGAGGCCCCTGGCGCGCCTCTGGCACGCCCTGGTGCTTAGTGGGCCACTCCTTTGTCTTCTCGTTCCCTCCAGAAGCTTCGAGGGTCTCTTATTGCCAGAAAAATCTCCAAAAAGTTTCGTGGTATTTGGACTTCGTTTGGTACTGATATTCTGCGAAGTCAAAAACAAGCAAAAAATATCGATTAACGCTGGGCACTAAGTTAATAGGTTAGTCCCGAAAAATGGCATAAAGTTACTTGTAAATGTATATAAAACATCCAAGATTGATAATATAATAGCATGGAACAATAAAAATTTATTGATATATTGGAGACGTATCACGCGCAGGTACATCAGCTCCTCATATACTGTCGGGTTTGAGATCCAATGGTATAGGAGTCCGTATGACGGTAGCATGTGAAGCTTGATATCACCTGAAACTTTCTCCATGCTCTAGAGGTCTTAGTGGCTGAGCCTTGTCGATCGATTAGTCGCTTGGCGGTGACATGGAGGCGACAACTTCAGTTCCGGGTCTCCGGAGACAGAGGTTATGGAGGCGGAGTTGGAGAAGGCGAAGCTTCATTTTTCGGGGTTCGTGGCCGAAGATGGGGAACGGGCGTCGGTGATCTTTTAGTCAGGTATTATACCTCTAGAGTCAGACGAGCACTGCTTTTAGTTGAACTATATATGTCTGAGATGTAATAAATTATGTCATGTTTATATGAAATCTAACGAAAAGCCGCTATGTTTGCATTAATATCATCCGGTTTGTATGAAAATCCGACCATGTTTGCATCAATTTTGTCCGGTTGTTCGGATGGTGATTGCAATGTATGCGAGCAACGTTGGATGGAGGCCTCCCACATCCGTGTCGGCGGACTGGTCCCCTCTATCCGCAGATGGATGCGGGGGGAATTTGTAGGTTGCCGTTGGAGATGCCCTAAGGGCATCTCAACGTCGACGCATAAAACGGACACCGCATTTGCCTGCGGACAGGGGACCAATCCGCGGACACGAATGCGAAATCCGACCATTCAATACTACCCGCATATATTTCAAAACAAGATTAAATGGACCAGTTGATTTATATGCAAACCAGATGATTTTCATACAAATTGGAGCACATTAATTACATTTTGATCCATTTTAATTAAAAAGGGGGATGACCATACCTAAACCTAGCCCATGGAAAGACCCATGAAGTGAAAGTGCGGTCGTCGAGGAGGAAGAATAAAACAAGGGTATTGAGCCCCAGACGCCTCCGATGGCCTACTCATCCTCGTCAGAGTCCGTGACCTGTACGTCGCCGGTGGATGTAAGGTCCAGGATGGAAGTCGAGGGGTCGACACGCTCGTTGTCCCACCAGCGCGGCCAAATAGCTTTTGGCGGCGCGTAGGACGCGCATCTGGCAGCATTCTCGCTGTCGCGTCTAGCTGCGCCACCTGTACGTTGCGCGCGGCGGCTTGAGTGTGGGCGGTCTCATAGAGAGTTGATACGTCTTCGTCATATCTATAATTTTTTATTGTTCCATGCCAATATTATACAACTTTCACATACTTTTGGCAACAATTTATATGCTTTATGGGACTAACATATTGATCCAGTGCCCAGTGTCAGTTCCTGTTTGATGCATATTTTTTGTTTCGCAGAATATCCATATCAAACAAAGTCCAAAAGCGATAAAAATTTACGGAGATTTATTTTGGAATATATGTGATTTTGGGAGGTGGAATCAATGCAAAAGGAGGCCCATGGGCTCCACTACCTACCAGAGCGCGACCTCCCCCCCCCCCCCCCCCCCCGCACATGGTGATGCCTAGTGGGCAGACTGTAAGTCAGTTGTGGCTCTTCTTTGGATGCAAGGAAGCTTATATTCAGAAAAAAAATCATGTTAAAATTTCAACGCAATCAGGGTTACTGATCTCTGGATATTTAAGAGACGGTTTTCAGCCAGAAAACAGGAACACGAAATAGAAGAGAACACACACACACACACAGACAGAGAGAGAGGGAGAGAGAGAGAGATCCAATCTAGGAGGGGCTCCTGCTCCGTCTCCATGGCGGCCATGGACCAGAGAGGTAACTCTCCTCTCATCTAGGGGGAACGCCAAGGAATAAGAAGGAGGGAGGATCTCTATCCTATCTCTCCCAGTGGCGCCAGAACATTGCCGGGGCAATCACCGTGACGGCGATCTACACCAACAACTTCGCCACCGCCGTCAACAAAAACTCTCTCCCCCTCTATGCAGCGGTGTAACACCTCTTCTCCCCGCTGTAATCTCTACTTAAACATGGTGCTGAACGCTATATATTATTTTCCAATGATGTGTGGCTATCCTATGATGTTTGAGTAGATTCTTTTTGCCCTATGGGTTGATTGATGATCGTGATTGGTTTGAGTTGTATCTTTTATTTTGGTGTTTTCCTATGGTGCCTTTCGTGTCGCTCAAGCGTGTGGGATTCCCATTGTAGGGTGTTGCAATACATTCATGATTCTCTTATACTGTGTGGCGAGAGTGACAGAAGCTTATACCCGAGTAAGGGGGTTATTGCGTATGGGAGTAAAGAAGACTTGATACTTAATGCTATGGTTGGGTCTTACCTTAATGATCGTTGGTAGTTTTGGATGCTTGCTAGAGTTTCAATCATAAGTGCATATGATCCAAGTACGGAAATTATGTTAGCTCATGCCTCGCCGTTATATAAAATTGCAATTACCGGTCTAGTTATCAATTGCCTATAGAGACAAATAACTTTGTTATGTTAAAAAATCTTTATACTAAAAAACTAACTTTTATTATCTTGCAAATTATTCGTAGTTTTATTCTCGCCAAGTACTTCTACTTTTATCCTTGCAAACTTATCCTATCACCTACAAAGTAGTTTCATACTTGTTCTAGGTAAAGCGAATGTTAAGTGTGCGTATAGTTGTATCGGTGGTCAATAGAACTTGAGGGAATATTTGTTCTACCTTTAGCTCATCGTTGGGGTCGACACTCTTATTTATCGAAAGAGGCTACAAATGATCCCCTATACTTGTGGGTTATCAAGACCTTTTTCTGGCACCGTTGCCGGTGAGCAATAGTGTGGGGTGAATATTCTCGTGTGTGCTTGTTTGCTTTATCACTAAGTAGATTTTTTAAAGTTGTTTTATATCCTTTCTTATGGATATGGAACACGAAATACCAAAAAAGTTGTACCTACTACCACTACAACAAAAACATCACATATGGTCGCTTTCTCTGAGTCGCTTTTTTATTCGTCTCTACGTCCATGAACACTAGCAACCTAAAGACGCTTCTTAAGACGTTTTCATAACGCCATAAACTTTTCATTGTAATTAGCCTTAAAATAATAAGTATTTAATTTTAATTAACTTAGAGACGATTTGTGAGACGTTTTATAGTGCGACTCTATTCTTAGAGACGATTTGTTAGACGTTTTAATGTGCGACTCTATTCTTCGAGACGATTTGTGAGACGTTGTAATGTGCCACTCTATTTGTTTCTTAGACTAAAGAAAAGAGGTAAATACATGTGGAGTCTTACAATTTGTGCGTGACGGTCAGTTTGGTGCATAAACTTGCAAAATACGTGTTTCTGATCGTCTAACTTGTCCTTCCATTCATACATGGTGCTTTCTATCGTATCAAGTTGTATCCCGTGCACGCATGACGCGCCAACATGGTGGTGGCACACACTCAGTGGTCGAGGCTGTTGGGGATATGACTATTTGTGTAAGCCATCCAGGAGAGGCCGGGTTACGCAAATAGAGGTTCATCAGAAGCCCAAGACCAAGGCATGAAGATGGCGGTTCACTAAAAGGCTTAAAGGCCCACATGCGACTCTGAGGCCCGTAAAGATAAACCGCCATGATGGTATAACTTGTACTGTAAGGTAGAAGTAACTAGTCGCCGAGCCGGACACTGTTTATGAGCCGGCCGGGACTCTGTAGGCCGCAGGGCGTCAACCCGTGTATATAAGGGGACGACCCGCCAGTGGCTTAGGAGGAGAAACAACTGATCAAGAGTCAGGCATAGCGTATCTCGCTCCCTGGTCATCGAAACCTCAAGCAATTCCAACCCAACTAGACGTAGGCCTTCCTTCACCGTAAGTGGCTGAACTAGTATAAATCTCGCGTGTCCTTGTCCCGATTAACCCCTTTAAGCTTCCTAGTTGCGATGGCTCCACGACTAAGTCCTTGCAAAAGGACATCTGCCGTGACAATTCCACGACAGTTGGCGCCCACCGTGGGGCCAGCGCACGGGGGATTTGAGTTCTTGAAGGGCAGCTTCGAAGGGCTCAAGGGATACGCAGTTGGCCGGATGACCAAGAGTCGTCGCGGCAAGATCTACATCGACGACGAAGGCTGGGGCCCCGACGCCGGCTCAATTGAGTATGGGTACCAGGTCCCCTTTGGCGGAATTCACGTCTTCATCGGCCGGATTGGGGAGCCGGGCCCTGAGCCGGACAGCTGCACCGACCTCGTTGAGACGGCTCAGCGTGCGAAACCCGCCCGAGCTCAACCCATCGCGAAGCGTGCCTTTGTGGGCTGCATCCACGGAGGTGAACTTCCAGAAGGATCTGAAGGTGATGGTGAGCCGGCCGTCCTCTCTGACGGTGATTCGTCCGACGGCTCAACAGATTCGCTGTATCAAGTTCAAGATGGTGTGCTTGGGGGCTGTTCCGTTGGCAGCACTATTCCGGACCCCTCAGAGTCGCCAAACTGGGCAAGAGTCTTCATGGCTGGTACTCAACGCAGCCAAAATTCTACGGCCTCAGCGGCGATAATGTTCGGGTTAGGAGCAGCCGGGGCAGGAGGCCCTGTGCGCTCACCGGCTCAGGTGCTGATGGATCTCATGGATAAACTTACGGCCTTGTTAACTGTTACAGTCGTCCCTGCGAACCAATCTGAGCATGAGGCAAAGGTGGCATAGGTTCGCGATGAGATCGCCCGGGCCAAGGAAACCTTAGCAGCTGAAGATACGAGATTAACCACAAAGCGGGCGGCTTTGGACGTACAGGCGCAGCAACTTCAGGCAGAGGCCTTTTAGCTCACGTTGAGCTTGAACGCATCTAATGAGGTAATGAGGAGGAGACATCAGAAAACTCAGTCCCGTTTACCTCAGGTTTATGATCCTCGGAATCTCTTTGCTACACCCGGGGCCGGCCCAAGTAACCCGCCAGGTGCAAATCAGTTTATGACATCCGGAGTGGGAGGCCCAGTCCAGCCTCAGGTGACGGCGCCTCTTCACGGCAATATGGCACCGCCCCATTATGTACCAATACCGCAGGGTCACTTCTCCAACCCCATGGAGAACTTAATCGCATCATCAGCATGTTTGGCGGCTCTCCCAGTAGATGGTGATGATCCGACAGCGGTGGAAACCCGAAGGATCAGGGAACTTGTCCAAACAGCCCTGGCTCAGCAAGAGACCTACTCTTACAGCCGGGACAGGATTCACTCAACTCCTCCGCCCTGGTTAGCTCCGCCTCGTCAAAACCGGAGCCCGAGTTACAGTAGACACATGGAGTCAGAGGCCTTGTCAAGTAGCGCTCAGCGCCGGAACCAGCCCGCGGGTGTAACCCGGTTCAGGATCGGATACGTCAGGAGGACGAGCGGGCGGCTCAGCTAGCAGCCCAACAGGACTCACCGGCTTACCCGACGACTTCCGTTGAGGCGGGTGTTGCTACTAGAATCGGAGGAGTTCCTTGTCTGGTACCGGCTCTACGTAATGTACGTCTGCCCAAGGATTTCAAGGGACCTCGAAAGGTGCCGAATTATACGGCCGATTTACAGCCTAGGGCGTGGATTGAAAGTTATGAGATGGCCATGGAGCTGCTGGAGGTTAGTGATGAAGAGATGGCTAAATACTTCACCATGATGTTGGACGGAACGGCCCGTTCTTGGTTAAAGGGTTTGCCACCCAATTCCATTAGGTCATGGGCGGAGCTAAAGGCCCGTTTTATCCAGAACTTCAAAGACACTTGCAAGCAGTCTATGTCGATTATGGACCTGACAAATTGTAAGCAGGAGGAAGGTGAATCTATGACTCATTGGGTGCGCCAGGTCAAAGACATAATACATTCATCTGACAAGATGGATGCCGGCTCAGCAGTTCTCATGCTGGAGAAGAATTGCCGCTTTGAGCCTCTAAGACAGAAACTGGGGTGCCTTAAGCGTGATTGCAACGATATGGGGACACTGATGGCGGCTTTAGTCAAGTATGCCGATTCCGATAGTACCAATGATCCCACGTCTGATGAGGAAAAGACAGGGAAGGGAAAGAAGAACGGTAATGGAAAGGGTCAGCAGCATAACCCAGCGAGTCAAGGAGGCAATAAGCGTAAGGCGGACGGTAACCCGGAATTTGTGGCCAATGCACAGGGTAACAATCAGAAGCGCAAAGGAAAGCCACCCCCTCGGTTTGGTGGGTCAGGTCCGTCTCTTGAGCAACTACTCAATGATCCCTGCCCGAAACACGGCACCCGGGAACGACCAGCGACTCATTTATAGAAGGATTGCGCAATCATGAAGGCTTTCAAGAATTCTAATACGTTTGATGGCAATCAAGGCCCATGCGGCGGCTTAGGAGCTGGCGGCTTTCATGGCCCAGGCGGCGGTTCAGGATTCGGTTTTCAGGGAAGCCAGGGTGGTTATAATCAACAACAGTCGGTCAAGGAGGTCAGCAGCAGCAGCAGTCGGGTTATCAGAGTCATCCAAAACAGCTAAACAGTGGGCAGTATCATGTGTTCACCACAAGTTTGTGTAAACGTGATCAGAAAATTCATAAGAGGGCTGTGAATTCTGTTGAGCCGACAGTCCCTCGTTACTTGAGGTGGTCGGAACAGCCTATTGTCTGGAGCAGGGAGGATCACCCTCCCCGGGTTGATAATCTGGGTCAACTGGACCTGGTGGTGGCACCGCAGGTTGGTGGTTATAAATTTACTAAGGTGCTCATGGATGGAGGGAGCAGCATCAACATCCTCTATTACGAGACCTTTCGGCGCATGGGCTTAACTGACAAGAATTTAAAGACATCCAACACCGTCTTCCATGGAGTGGTGCATGGTAAGTCGGCGTATCCTGTGGGTAAGATTGAGCTAGAAGTGGCCTTTGGAGACGAGCATGATTCTAGGGCAGAAAAGTTAACTTTTGAAGTGGTAAAAATCAAGAGTCCATATCACGCTTTGTTCGGGCGGCCGGCTTATGCCAAGTTCATGGCGCAGCCGTGTTATGTTTATTTACAGCTCAAGATGCCGGGTTACAAGGGTACCATCACTGTGCATGGAAGCCGAAAGGTGGCCCTAGAATGCGAAGAAGGCGATGCGACTTATGCCGAGTCTGTCTGTGCAGCAGAGGAGCTCAAGTTTTATCAAGATAACGTTGACCCGGCGGATATGACCTCCCTCAAGAAGCCGACTATGGAGCATGACCCGGCCATGAAGTTTAAATCGGCTGCAGAGACTAAGCTTGTTGATTTTACTCCGAGCGATTCGTCTAAGCAATTCAGCATCAGTGCCAACTTGGATCCTAAATAGGAAAGCGCGCTCATCGAGTTCATCCGCGAGAACCGGGACATCTTTGCATGGAAGCCTTCTGACATGCCGGGTGTACCGAGAGGACTCGCTGAGCACACTCTTAATATTGATCCGAAGTATAAGCCGGTCAGGCAGTTTCTGCGGCGATTCAATGAGGAATGACGAAAAGCTATAGGAGAAGAGGTCGCCCGGCTCTTGGCGGCTGGGTTCATTGTCGAAGTGTTTCACCCGGAGTGGTTGGCTAACCCGGTGCTCGTGCTCAAGAAAAACGGCACCTGGCGGATGTGTGTGGATTACACGGACTTAAATAAGGCTTGTCCGGCTGATCCTTTCGCTCTCCCCCGTATTGATCAAATCATTGATGCTATGGCGGGTTGTGTGTGTTTGAGCTTTTTGGGTGCTTACTCTGGTTATCATCAGATCAAGATGGCAGTTAAGGACCAGGAGAAGACGGCTTTCATCACTTCGTTTGGAGCCTTCTGCTATCTGTCTATGCCTTTTGGGCTCAAGAGTGCCTAGGCGACTTATCAACGGTGTGTACAGAATTGTCTCCACAATCAGATTGGGGGCAATGTTCATGCTTATGTGGCTGACATAGTGGTGAAATCCAGAGAGGCGGAAACCTTGATATCTGATCTCAGAGAAACCTTTGACAATCTCCGGGTTTACAAAATGATGCTTAACCCGGAGAAGTGTGTATTTGGTGTGCCTGCAGGCAATCTTTTGGGATTCTTGGTCTAAAACAGGGGCATCGAGGCTAATCCGGAGAAGATTAAGGCAATCACTTCTTTGGCTAAACCGGCATGTATCAATGATGTTCAGCGACTGGCGGGTCATGTTGCCGCTTTAAGCTGGTTCATAAGCCGGTTAGGTGAGAAGGCCCTACCGCTGTACCAACTGATGAAGAAGGCAGACACCTTTGTCTGGAGTAATGCTGCTAATGCTGCTTTTGAGGATTTGAAGAGGGAGTTATCTGAGCCGCCAGTTCTTGCAGCTCCCATTGACAAAGAGCCTTTGCTGTTATATGTGGCTGCTAATTCACGAGCCGTCAGTGTGGCAATTGTGGTAGAGCGCAAGGAGGCTGGTAAGGAACATCCGGTTCAACGGCCGGTTTATTATGTCAGTGAGGTACTCATCGAGTCAAAACAAAGATATCCTCATTGGCAGAAACTTGTTTACGGGGTGTTCATGGCAAGCCGGAAGCTAAAGCAAAACTTCCAAGGTCACCCTATCACTGTGGTAAGTTCTACCCCCTTGGGAGACATTATTTAGAACAGAGAGGCTACAGGACGAGTCGCCAAGTGGGCCATCGAGCTCGGGCCTCATGGTCTGAAGTACGTACCACGCACTGCCATTAAGTCTCAAGCTTTGGTGGATTTCATCAACGACTGGACAGAGCTACAGGCACCTGAGGAGAAGCCCGATAACACTTATTGAACTATTCACTTTGATGGGTCCAGCCAGTTGGAAGGCTCGGGGGCTGGAGTCGTGTTAACTTCCCCTCGAGGTGACAAATTTTGTTATGTGCTCCGGCTTATGTTTCCTTGTACTAACAATGCAGCTGAGTACGAGGCCCTACTCCATGGTCTCCGGATGGCCAAAGAGATGAACTTGAGCCGGGTAAGATGCTTGGGAGACTCAGACCTTGTGGCTCAACAGGTGTCAGGCAAGTGGGACTCTAAAGATCCCCTTATGGCGGCTTACTGCCGTGAAGTCGATGCTCTGGCTGGACATTTCAAGGGTTATGTGGTGGAACACATTGATCGAAGGAAGAATGAGGCGGCTGATTCCTTAAGCCGGCTGGGGTCTCAGCGTAAGCCGGTGCCGCCTAACACCTTTCTTGATGTTTTGCATAATCCTTCTGTTAAGTTACCTACAGAGGAAGATCTGGCAATACCAGACCTGGAGGCACAGCTGGTGGCGGCTCTCCACGTTATCCCGGATTGGACAGTGCCTTATTTGGCTTACATGACCCAGGGAGAGTTGCCTGAAGATGAGACCTTGGCAAGACAAATCGCCCGGCGGTCCAAGTCCATGACAATTGTCAATGGCGAGTTACATCACTGCAGCGTCACTAGAGCATTTCAACGTTGCGTGTCACCTACAAAGGGTCAGGAGATCCTTTGTGAGATTCATGAAGGCGATTGTGGTCATCACGCTGGCTCAAAATCTCTTGTGGCCAAAGCTTTCTGTCATGGGTTTTATTGGCCGACGGCTCATGCTGATGCAGAAGACCTGGTCAGTAAATGTGACGGATGTCAGAAATTCTCATGACGAGCCCATGTGCCGGCTCAAGAATTGAGGATGATTCCAATTACTTGGCCGTTTGCAGTCTGGGGGCTTGATATGGTCGGGCCTTTCAAAAGGTCTAAGGATAAAAAGACGCACCTCTTGGTGGCGATTGACAAGTTCACAAAGTGGGTGGAGGTGGAGCCAGTCAGTAAGTGTGATGCAGCCACGGCGGTCCAGTTTATGAAAAAGGTGATTTTTCGCTTTGGTTTTCCACACAACATTATAACTAAGGATGGCAATTTTACCCATGGACATGGATATCCATGGATACCCGACCCGAATGGATAGGGTTTTGATATACTTTTGTGTCCACGGGCGGCGCCCAAATCCGACCCGATTACTCGTGGATAGGGCATGGATATAATCTTGTACCCGTGGGTATGCCCAAACCCAACACGATAGTATGACTTAATGGGCAAAAATCTGATATCCCTACCCCACAGTCACATGTCCCACTACAATTTTACACGTTGTTATCCAAAACATGTAAAAGAAATCACACAATCCCCATCATAACTTTCATTATTTGACATTCAATTCCCACCGCAACATACTCCAAGGCCCCTTCCCTTACTTTTATCTCCTTGCTAAATGACTTGTCATTCCCATCTGTTCGAAAAATACTAAATGATCTTAGGTTGTAAGTGGACGTTGATGTACCATAAGTTGATGTTTACCATAAGTGAAGCCTAGCCTGCCACTAGGTGAAGAATGGAAGATCTTATATTAACATTGTGTTATGTCTCATTTATATGTCTCGAGAGGACCCAATGGATATCCAATGGGTATGGATATCCATCGGGTTTGGACATGGACACAATTTTTCGCCCGTGGATATTTTCATGGGCGGGCAAAGATTGTCTTCATAAATATGGATATGGATTTGATATTGTTCAACCCGATCCAAACCCGACCCATTGCCATCCTTAATTATAACTGATAATGGCACTAACCTCTCCAAAGGAGCTATGGAAGAGTTCTGTCAACGAGAGCATATCCGGCTTGACGTTTCAGCTGTGGCTCACCCTCAATCCAATGGTCAAGCAGAACAAGCTAATCAAGAAATCTTGAGGGGTATCAAGCCCCGGCTCTTGGTCCCCTTGCAGCGGACGCCGGGTTGTTGGGTGGAGGAGTTACCTTCTGTACTTTGGAGCATCAATACTACACCTAACAGATCTACGGGTTACACGCCTTTCTTTATGGTGTATGGAGCACAGGCGGTCCTGCCAAGTGACATCCATCATGACTCACCCCGTGTGGCGGCTTATGTTGAGGAAGACAATGAAAAAGCTCGGCAAGACACACTTGACCTGTTGGATGAAGAGCGAGACTTGGCAATAGCCTGCTCGGCGATTTACCAGCAAGACCTGCACCGCTACCACAGTCGCCGGGTTAGGTCCAGAACCTTTCAGGAAGGCGACTTAGTGCTCCGACTCATCCAGGATCAATCTAACATGCACAAGCTATCCCCTCCTTGGGAAGGACCCTTTGTGGTCAGCAAGAATCTGAACAATGGATCATACTACCTTATCGACGTTCGGGAGCACAAAGACTCACGTAAGTCGGAGGAGGAGACCCGTCGGCCGTGGAATATCGCTCATCTTCGGCCTTATTATACTTGAGCCATCGGCTCTAATGTGTATATACTTATGGTATGTATATTACATAAAGCAATAAAGCAGGACCTCTGTCCTTTTTTCCACTCCCAAAAAAGGTTTATGTGTTTTCTTTGTCAGGTGGTGGAGATAACCAAGGAGAAGCGGATCATATCTAAATCCGGCTTTCCTTTGGTCCGGCTTATGATCATATCTGAATCTAGTCGTGATCACTTGGGGGCTTCCTGTTCAAACATAGGTCGTATTCGAACCAAAGAGAACATAGCTGTCGATACCCACTTGATCGGCATACTGCCAAACCCACTTGGGGGCTTCTTGATCATATTTGAATCATAGCTTAACCCCTTTGGGTCTGACGTGGACCGTATTCGAATCAGCGTCATTAAACAACTCTTATGGTCACTTGGGGGCTTCCTGTTCAAACATAGGTCGTATTCGAACCAAAGAGAACATAGCTATCGATACCCACTTGATCGGCATCGCCACAGCCACTGGGGGCTAACAGATCGTATCCAAATCTTAGCTCAACCCCTTTGAAACGGTTCACGGATCGTATTCGAATCAGAAACCCTTGAATTTTGTTCATCATATTTTACAAGTATCAACATTGGATATCTTGCGACCCTCTAGAAAATACAATGGAATACATTGCAATCCTCCAGGATTAATATTGGTTACATCAGGTTGTTAAGTACCAGGTGAACTTTTATGTGCCAATTTTCAGGAGTTAAACTTACCCTCAGGGGTTGGCTTATATAAGCTGGAAAAGCAGCCGTAAGCATCACAGGGCAATGCAAGACATTTCTGCAAAGGACATAACAGATTCATATAAACTACAGAGTGCATAGTGACGGCGGCTTATGCAAGTATTAAGGGCCATAAGCATGCGCAAAGGCATAGCAAAACTCAAAGTATTTTCTACTCTGTTACAAGACTCCCCGAGTCTGAATGATGCGGCATTGTTTTTCTACAACGACATAAGCAGGCGGCGCCTGGCAATCTACTCTTGGGGTTGACTTGAAGCCTCCGGGTTATCCTTCTCCGCCTCTCCGCCGGCTGCTTTGTCCTGGAAGGATGATGAGGCCCAGTCAATGCCACTCAAGGCCTCAAACTCAGCTTCATCATCTATTAAACCGGTTGGGTCGACTTCAGGGGCAAAGGTGTGCTTACGGATTGGAGGGATCAAGCTGACATCGTCATAATGCGGCGTGGGGATTCTCCGATTCTCCTTGTCATAACCCGGCTGACACTTGGTGAGGTCAGTGTCGTTTCCAATTTGAGTGGCCACAGGGCGTATATCCCTCACACAGGTGGTGAAATCCTTTTCATCAAATGGAGTGCCATCCTCCTTTAAACTTGGATACCCAAGAGCGATGTCGGCCGGGTCTAACTCTAGTAACCAGGCTTTGGCCAGACTCAAAGCGGCTATTGCTCCGGCTCTTGCTTGGGCCCGTCTCAACTCTTGAATCCGCTGAGGAAGTACAGCAAGCCGTTGTAACACATCTTGCAAGAGGTGGGGCACATCATTTGATAAGGCTACAACGGCCAAGGCACATTGTGACCCGATGTACAGTTGCTCTACTAGAGTATACACCGCCTTCAATTTGATCAGCATATTCTGCTTGAGGTTTGTGCTCTTGGGGCCTGTATTGGTAAGTATAAGGTAAACCTCAGGTAACAATTGAAGGAATATTTACAATATTTAATGCTTGCTTAAGATAACTTACCAAAGATCGCTGAGACCATCCGAGATATCTGGCGTTGCAAGCCGATCAATTCGGCTGTTGCATTTGCCAGCAATGCCTCTGCTGTCTTGGCCCGGGTCACCAGTCCGGCCTTTTCAGTCCAAATTTTCTTTTCCGACTCAAAATTTTTCTTCAGCTTCTCTTGTTCAGAGACGCTGAATTCAAATTTGGAGTTAGCCTTTTGAATTTCAATCTCCTGGGCTGCCAGGTGGTTCTTCAGGTCAGCAATCTCCGATTCAAATTGACTTATGGTGGCCTGCATTACACCGGATAGTAGTCAAGATTACGGTAAATAATATTAAGTCCCAAGCACTTTGCAAGCAAAGATACTTGACACTTGGGGGCTAATGTATATCGAAGCTTTCTAAATTATTAAGCCGGTCCTGGATATTAAGTCCCAAATACTTTGCAAGCAAAGATGCTTGGCACTTGGGGGCTAATGTGTATCGCAAATTAAAGGTATTGTGTTACATCTGGTTTAAATATTTTTCTTTAAGCCGGCAAGCAGCTCTAACAATTTTTCTAAGTCTACAACATATTTATTCATAAGCAATAGACTTGGGGGCTGGTACAGTAAGTATGATTGAAAGTAAGGAAACATAAGTCATACCTCAGATTTTTGCTGTATTTGCTTCACCATGTCAATTTCTAGGTCACGGCTGCTTTGCACCTGGTTGATATAGCCCGAGACGATCTCTCCAATACTCAAATGAGTATAGTCGGTGATATCCATCTTGGCCTTACGGTGTTGGGGAACGTAGCAGAAATTCAAAATTTTCCTACGTGTCACCAAGATCTATCTATGGAGAAACCAACAACGAGGGGAAGGAGAGTGCATCTACATACCCTTGTAGATCGCTAAGCGGAAGCGTTCAACAGAACAGGGTTGAAGGAGTCATACTCGTCGTGATCCAAATCACCGGAGATCCTAGTGCCGAACGGACGGCACCTCCGCGTTCAACACACGTACAACACGGTGACGACTCCCATGCCTTGATCCAGCAAGGAGAGAGGGAGAGGTCGAGGATGACTCCATCCAGCAGCAGCACAACGGCGTGGTGGTGGTGGAGGAGCATGGTACTCCAGCAGGGCTTCACCAAGCACCGCAAGAGACGAGGAGGGAGAGGGGTAGGGCTGCACCAACAGGGGAAGGATTCGTGTCTCTGGCAGCCCAAAACCTCAAGTATATATAGGGGGAGGGGAGGGGCTGCGCCCCCACCTAGGTTTCCACCCCTAGGGGTGGCGGCCAGCCCTAGATCCCATCTAGGGGGGCGGCCAAGGGGGGAGAGAGGGGGGCGCACCACTAGGTGGGCCTTAGGCCCATCTGAGCCTAGGGTTTGCCCCCTTCCACTCTCCCTTGCGCCTTGGGCCTTGGTGGGAGGGGGGGGGGGGCGCACCAGCCCACCTGGGGCTGGTCCCCTCCCACACTTGGCCCATGCAGCCCTCCGGGGCTTGTGGCCCCACTTGGTGGACCCCCGGGACCCTCCCGGTGGTCCCGGTACGTTACCGATAAAACCCGAAACTTTTCAGGTGACCAAAACAGGACTTCCCATATATAAATCTTTACCTTTGGACCATTCCGGAACTCCTCATGACATCCGGGATCTCATCCGGGACTCCGAACAACATTCGGTAACCACGTATATCTATTCCTTATAACTCTAGCGTCATCAAACCTTAAGTGTGTAGACCCTACGGGTTCGGGAACCATGCAGACATGACCGAGACATTCTCTGGTCAATAACCAATAGCGGGATCTGGATACCCATGTTGGTTCCCACATGTTCCACGATGATCTCATCGGATGAACCACGATGTCGAGGATTCGATCAATCCCGTATACAATTCCCTTTGTCTAGCGGTATTGTACTTGCCCGAGATTCGATCGTCGGTATCCCGATACCTTGTTCAATCTCATTACCGGCAAGTCTCTTTACTCGTTCCGTAACACATCATCTCATGATCAACTCCTTGATCACATTGTGCACATTATGATGATGTCCTACCGAGTGGGCCCAGAGATACCTCTCCGTCACACGGAGTGACAAATCCCAGTCTCGATTCGTGCCAACCCAACAGACACTTTCGGAGATACCCGTAGTGCACCTTTATAGCCACCCAGTTACGTTGTGATGTTTGGCACACCCAAAGTATTCCTACGGTATCCGGGAGTTGCACAATCTCATGGTCTTAGGAAATGATACTTGACATTTAGAAAAGCTTTAGTATACGAACTACATGATCTTTGTGCTAGGCTTAGGATTGGGTCTTGTCCATCACATCATTCTCCCAATGATGTGATCCCGTTATCAACGACATCCAATGTCCATGGTCAGGAAACCATAACCATCTATTGATCAACGAGCTAGTCAACTAGAGGCTTACTAGGGACACGGTGTTGTCTATGTATCCACACATGTATCTGAGTTTCCTATCAATTCAATTCTAGCATGGATAATAAACGATTATCATGAACAAGGAAATATAATAATAACCGATTTATTATTGCCTCTAGGGCATATTTCCAACAGTCTCCCACTTGCACTAGAGTCAATAATCCAGTTCACATCGATATATGATTAACACTCAAGGTCACATCCCCATGTGACTAACACCCAAAGAGTTATGGGTTTGATCATGTTATGCTTGTGAGAGAGGTTTCAGTCAACGGGTCTGCAACATTCAGATCCGTATGTACTTCACAAATTTCTATGTCATCTTGTAGATGCAACTACTACGCTACATTTGGAGCCATTTCAAATAACTGTTCTACTTGGAGCTATTCCATTATACGTATCCGGTATCTCTACTCAGAGCTATCCGGATAGGTGTTAAGCTTGCATCGACGTAACTCTTTACGTCGAACTCTTTATCACCTCCATAACCGAGAAACATATCCTTATTCCTCTAAGGATAATTTAGACCGCTATCTGGTGATATACTCCTAGATTACATTTGTACCCTCTTGCCAGATATGTGGCAAGGCACACATCAGGTGCGGTACTCAGCATGGCATACCGTATAGAGCCTATGACAAAAGCATAGGGGACGACCGTCGTCCTTCCTCTTTCTTCTGCCGTGGTCGAGCTTTAAGTCTTAACTTCATACCTTACAACTCAGGCAAGAACTCCTTCTTTGACTGATCCATCTTGAACACTTTCAAGATCATGTCAAGGTATGTGCTCATTTGAAAGTACCATTAAGCGTTTTGATCTATCCTTATAGATCTTGAT
The DNA here is from genome assembly GCA_963921465.1 of Triticum timopheevii. Classification (NCBI taxonomy): domain Eukaryota; kingdom Viridiplantae; phylum Streptophyta; class Magnoliopsida; order Poales; family Poaceae; genus Triticum; species Triticum timopheevii. The sequence continues at coordinate 622,100,964 of OY997265.1, forward strand.
GCTCAATGTTCAAGTAGCTTAATCCAGGATTTCCATTGAAAAACACTTTCCAAATAACCCTATATGCTTTCTAGAAATTCTAAGTCATTTCTGATCAACAATATGTCAACAACATATATTCATCAGAAATTCTATAGTGCTCCCACTCACTTCTTTGGAAATACAAGTTTCTCATAAACTTTGTATACACCCAAAATCTTTGATCATCTCATCAAAGCATACATTCCAACTCCGAGATGCTTACTCCAGTCCTTAGAAGGATCGCTGGAGCTTTGCATACTTATTAGCATCTTTCAGGATTGACAAAACCTTCTGGTTGTATCACATACAACCTTTCCTCAAGAAAATCGTCGAAGAAACAATGTTTTGACATCCTATCTGCAAGATTTCATAAATAATGTAGTAATCGCTAATATAATTTCAACAGACTCTTAGCATCGCTACGAGTGAGAAAGTCTCATCATAGTCAACTCCTTGAACTTGTCGGAAAAAATCTTAACGACAAGTCGAGCTTTCTTAATTGTGATACTTACCATCATTGTCCGTCTTCCTTTTAAAATCCATCTGTACTCAACAGCCTTACGACCATCGAGCCGTTCTGCCAAAGTCTACACATTGTTTTCATACATGGATCCTCTCTCGGATTTTATGGCCTCGAGCCATTTATCGGAATCCGGGCCCACCATCGCTTCTCCATAGCTCGTAGGTTCATTGTTGTCTAGCAACATGACTTCCAAGACAGGATTACGTACCACTCTGAAGTAGTATGCATCCTTGTCATCCCACGAGGTTTGTTAGTGACTTGATCTGAAGTTTCATGATCACTATCATAAGCTTCCACTTCAATTGGTGTAGGTGCCACAGGAACAACTTCCTGTGCCCTGCCACACACTAGTTGAAGAGACGGTTCAATAACCTCATCAAGTCTCCACCATCCTCCCACTCAATTCTTTCGAGAGAAACTTTTCCTCGAGAAAGGACCCGATTCTAGAAACAATCCCTTATTGTTTTTCGGATTTGAGACAGGAGGTATACCCAACTGTTTTGGGTGTCCTATGAAGATGCATTTATCCGCTTTGGGTTCAAGCTTATCAGCCTGAAACTTTTTCACATAAGCATCGCATCCCCAAACTTTTAAGAAATGACAGCTTAGGTTTCTCTAAACCATAGTTCATACGGTGTCATCTCATCGGAATTACGTGGTGACCTATTTAAAGTGAATGTGGTTTTCTCTAATGCCTAACCCATAAACTATCGTGGTAATTCGATAAGAGACATCATGGTATGCATCATATCCAATAGGGTGCAGTTATGATGTTCGGACACACCATCACACTATGGTGTTCCAGGCTGTATTAGTTGTGAAACAATTTACACAATGTCTTAATTCTGTGCCAAACTCGTAATTCAGATATTCATGTCTATGATCATATCATAGATATTTTATCCTCTTGTCACGATGATCTTTCAACTTCACCCTGAAATTACTTGAACCTTTTAATAATTCAGACTCGTGATTCATCAAGTAAATGTACTCAACATTTACTCAAATCATCTGTGAAGTAAGAACATAACGATATCCACTACACGCCTCAGCACTCATTGGACTGCACACATCAAAATGTATTACTTCCAACAAGTTGCTTTCTAGTTCCATTTTACTGAAAACGAGGCTTTCAGTCATCTTGCCCATGTGGTATGATTTGCATGTCTCAAGTGATTCAAAATCAAGTGAGTCCAAACGGTCCATTTGCATGGAGTTTCTTCATGCATATACACCAATAGACATGGTTTGCATGTCTCAAACTTTTCAAAACGAGTGAGCCCAAAGATCCATCAACATGGAGCTTCTTCATGCGTTTTATACCGATATAACTTACGTGGCAGTGCCACAAGTAGGTGGTACTATTATTACTATCTTATATCTTTTGGCATGAACATGTGTATCACTACGATCGAGATTCAATAAACCATTCATTTTAGGTGCAAGACCATTGAAGGTATTATTCAAATAAACAGAGTAACCATTATTCTCCTTAAATGAATAACCGTATTGTGATAGATATAATCCAATCATGTCTATGCTCAACGCAAACACCAATCTTGATGGTAGAGGGAGCGTACGATATTTGATCAACCTTGGAAATACTTCCAACACATATCGTCATCTCACCTTTTAGCTAGTCTCCGTTTATTCTGTAGCTTTTATTTCGAGTTACTAACACTTAGCAACCGAACCGGTATATAATACCCTGGTGCTACTAGGAGTACTAGTAACGTACACATTAACATAATGTATATCCAATATACTTCTATCGACAACTATCTCATCTACCAAGTATCTAGGGTAATTCTGCTCCAGTGGCTGTTCCCCTTATTACAGAAGCACTCAGTCTCGGGTTTGGGTTCAACCTTGGGTTTCTCCACTAGAGCAGCAGCTGATTTGTCATTTCATGAAGTCTCCCTTCTTGCCCTTGCCCTTCTTGAAACTAGTGGTTTCACTAACCATCAACAATTGATGCTCCTTCTTGATTTCTACTTTCACGGTGTCAAACATCGTGAATATTTCAAGGATCATCATATCTATCCCTGATATGTTATAGTTCATCACGAAGCTCTAGCAGCTTGGTGGTAATGACTTCGGAGAAACATCACTATCTCATCTGGAAGATCAACTCCCACTTGATTTAAATGATTGTTGTACTCAGACAATCTAAGCACAAGCTCAACAATTGAGCTTTTCTCCCTTAGTTTGCAGGCTAAGTAAATCGTCGGAGGTCTTATACCTCTTGACGTGGGCACGAGCCTGAAATCCCAATTTCAGTCCTTGGAACATCTCATATGTTCTGCGATGTTTCAAAAACGTCTTTGGTGCCTCAATTCTAAACTGTTTAATTGAACTATCACGTAGTTATCAAAATATGTATGTCAGATGTTCGCAACATCCACAGACGACGTTCGAGGTTTAGCACACTGAGCGGTGCATTAAGGACATAAGCCTTCTATGAAGCAATGAGGACAATCCTCAGTTTACGGACCTAGTCCGCATAATTGCTACTATCAACTTTAAACTAAAATTTCTCTAGGAACATATCTAAACAGTAGAACTGAAGCGCGAGCTACGACATAATTTGCGAAGACCTTTTGATTAAGTTCAGGATAATTAAGTTCATCTTATGAACTCCCACTCAGATAGACATCCCTCTAGTCATCTAAGTGATTACATGATCCGAGTCAACTAGGCCGTGTCCGATCATCACGTGAGACGGACTAGTCAACATCGGTGAACATCTTCATGTTGATCGTATCTACCATACGACTCATGCTCGACCTTTCGGTCTCTTGTGTTCTGAGGCCATGTATGTACATGCTAGGCTCGTCAAGTCAACCTAAGTGTTTCGCATGTGTAAATCTGTCTTACACCCGTTGTATGTGAACGTTAGAATCTATCACACCCGATCATCACGTGGTGCTTCGAAACAACGAACTGTCGCAACGGTGCACAGTTAGGGGGAACACTTTCTTGAAATTATTATGAGGGATCATCTTATTTACTACCGTCGTTCTAAGTAAACAAGATGCAAAAACATGTAAACATCACATGCAATCAAATAATAGTGACATGATATGGCTAATATCATATAGCTCCTTTGATCTCCATCTTGAGGCTCCATGATCATCTTGTCACTGGCATGACACCATGATCTCCATCATCATGATCTCCATCATCATGTCTTCTTGAAGTTGTCTCGTCATCTATTAATTCTACTACTATGGCTAACGCTTTAGCAATAAAGTAAAGTAATTACATGACGTTTAAGTTGACACGCAGGTCATAAATAAATAAAGACAACTCCTATGGCTCCTGCCGGTTGTCATACTCATCGACATGCAAGTCATGATTCCTATTACAAGAACATGATCATCTCATACATCACATATATCATTCATCACATCCTTTGGCCATATCACATCACATAGCATACCCTGGAAAAACAAGTTAGACGTCCTCTAATTGTTGTTTGCATGTTTTACGTGGCTGCTATGGGTTTCTAGCAAGAACGTTTCTTACCTACGCGAAAACCACAACGTGATATGCCAATTGCTATTTACCCTTCATAAGGACACTTTTCATCGAATCCGATCCGACTAATGTGAGAGAGACAGACACCCGCTAGCCACCTTATGCAACTAGTGCATGTCAGTCGGTGGAACCAGTCTCACGTAAGAGTACGTGTAAGGTCGATCCGGGCCGCTTCATCCCACAATGCCGCCGAATCAAGATTGGACTAGTAACGGTAAGCATATTGAAAAAAATCAATGCCCACAACTACTTTGTGTTCTACTCGTGCATAGAAACTACGCAATAGTCCTAGCTCTGATACCACTGTCAGGGAACGTAGCAGAAATTCAAAATTTTCCTACGTGTCACCAAGATCTATCTATGGAGAAACCAGCAACGAGGGGAAGGAGAGTGCATCTACATACCCTTGTAGATCGCTAAGCGGAAGCGTTCAAGAGAACGGGGTTGAAGGAGTCATACTCGTCGTGATCCAAATCACCGGAGATCCTAGTGCCGAACGGACGGCACCTCCGCGTTCAACACATGTACAGCCCGGTGGTGTCTCCCATGCCTTGATCCAGCAAGGAGAGAGGGAGAGGTTGAGGAAGACTCCATCCAGCAGCAGCACAACAGCGTGGTGGTGGTGGAGGAGCGTGGTACTCCAGCAGGGCTTCGCCAAGCACCGCAAGAGACGAGGAGGGAGAGGGGTAGGGCTGCACCAACAGGGGAAGAATTCGTGTCTCTGGCAGCCCAAAACCTCAAGTATATATAGGGGGAGGGGAGGGGCTGCACCCCCACCTAGGTTTCCACCCCTAGGGGTGGCGGCCAGCCCTAGATCCCATCTAGGGGGGGGGCGGCCAAAGGGGGAGAGAGGGGGGCGCACCACTAGGTGGGCCTTAGGCCCATCTGAGCCTAGGGTTTGCCCCCTTCCACTCTCCCTTGCGCCTTGGGCCTTGGTGGGGGGGGGCGCACCAGCCCACCTGGGGCTGGTCCCCTCCCACACTTGGCCCATGCAGCCCTCCGGGGCTTGTGGCCCCAATTGGTGGACCCCCGGGACCCTCCCGGTGGTCCCGGTACGTTACCGATAAAACCCGAAACTTTTCCGGTGACCAAAATAGGACTTCCCATATATAAATCTTTACCTCCGGACCATTCCGGAACTCCGAACAACATTCGGTAAGCACGTATATCTATTCCTTATAACCCTAGCGTCATCGAACCTTAAGTGTGTAGACCCTACGGGTTCGGGAACCATGCATACATGACTGAGACGTTCTCCGGTCAATAACCAACAGCGGGATCTGGATACCCATGTTGGTTCCCACATGTTCCACGATGATCTCATCGGATGAACCACGATGTCGAGGATTCGATCAATCCCGTATACAATTCCCTTTGTCTAGCGGTATTGTACTTGCCCGAGATTCGATCGTCGGTATCCCGATACCTTGTTCAATCTCGTTACCGGCAATTCTCTTTACTTGTTCCGTAACACATCATCCCGTGATCAACTCCTTGATCACATTGTGCACATTATGATGATGTCTTACCAAGTGGGCCCAGAGATACCTCTCCGTCACACGGAGTGACAAATCCTAGTCTCGATTCGTGCCAACCCAACAGACACTTTCGGAGATACCCGTAGTGCACCTTTATAGCCACCCAGTTACGTTGTGACGTTTGGCACACCCAAAATATTCCTACGGTATCCGGGAGTTGCACAATCTCATGGTCTTAGGAAATGTTACTTGACATTTAGAAAAGCTTTAGCATACAAACTACACGATCTTTGTGCTAGGCTTAGGATTGGGTCTTGTCCATCACATCATTCTCCCAATGATGTGATCCCGTTATCAACGACATCCAATGTCCATGGTCAGGAAACCGTAACCATCTATTGATCAACGAGCTAGTCAACTAGAGGCTTACTAGGGACATGGTGTTGTCTATGTATCCACACATGTATCTGAGTTTCCTATCAATACAATTCTAGCATGGATAATAAACGATTATCATGAACAAGGAAATATAATAATAACCAATTTATTATTGCCTCTAGGGCATATTTCCAACATACGGCGTTCTAGCAACTCCTCTTTAGCTGAGCATTTTGCAAGGACGGTGGGCCTGGCCGGCTCAACGAATTGAGCCTTGAGAAATTCCACTTCTCGGTCAGCCGTTTTGACTGGGCTAGGTGCCTCCGAGTTAACAGAACCATCAAGAATATCTTCAGCAGGTGGGTCAGAAGTTGGTGCTGCAATGTCTTGAGCCGGCTCAGGCGGCGGTTGATGTGTGGAAGAGTCGGAAGCAGCTATACCCTGTTCCGGTTCAGTCACCACAGGGGTTTGGGCCGGTTTATCCTTCTTGGTTTTCTTCCTGGGCTTAACCTGCACGTTGTGGGCAAAGCAGAGAAATAAGTAAAGAAACATGAAGAAAGAAAAACATAAGGTGAATAAATTGATATTACCCAGGGGCAGTCTTAAAAGCCGACATGTTTGATTGCATGGACTTGCCGGATGAAGGAGAGATATCCTGGTAATTGGAGTCAGAGGAATTGAGAGGTTGACGGATTAGACCCGCCAAAGGTAAAAAAGGGTATAAGTTGGAGATAACCTCAGTCCGACGCTTCCGGGTTGTGTCAGGCAAGCCGGAGGATAGCTCTGCATCCTTGCTGGTCCGGGTCTGCCTCCGGTTTTCAAATTGCTGTTGCTTCAAAAGAAAGTCAGGATCTTGGTAAGCCAAAGGGTGTGAAAATCTTACTTTCCGGGTTACTCTTTGAATTTTCTGACGCGGCCAAAGCTCGGAGTCGGAGGAGATTATAGTTACCTCTTCCTCGACGGGTTGACTGTTGCCCGTGTCCTCCTAAAAGAAGGTTAATCTCAGTAAGGTAGTGATAAAGGAGAAAGGGAAATTAAAAAGTTACCTCTTCCTCATTTTCATCAGAATCATCAAGCTGAAACAACTCAGAAGCGCTTGGCTTCCTTTTCCTTGAAGTGGTGGGCTTGGCGGTTTTCCTTTCGGCTCTCTTGGCCGCCCTGGCTTTCTTGGCCGCCTCATGATCATATTGGATTTTCCAGAAGTTATCATTTGCCTGTAAAAGGTTATAAAGGGTTATGCGTAAGAATAGAGTATAACATGATAAAAAATAACCCGACGGCTGGAAACTTACTGCTGGGGGCGGGTTCTTCTTGCAAAAAGGTAGTAAGCCGAAAGCATTACTATTCACTATGCCCTCTTTTAACAAAGACTGAGTTGTAGCTTCCACTATGTCATCTGGTAAGTCGTCAGGACTATGACGCTGAGGGTCATCTTCCTCGCCTAAATAATTACACATTAAGCCGGGGCGGCGGCTTAACGGAATTATTCTCCAGGCAACCCAGACTCGGACCAGGTCAATGCCATCTAAGCCGTTCCCTAAAAGAGCTTTAATCTTCTTGATCTTGGGGGTGAGTGGCAGACGTTCAATAGCAGTCAACTTATCCGGCAGCGGGTGAGTAGGTTCAAGGCGCAATGCACGGAAGCCGGGCAGCGGGTTTTCATAGCCGGAGAAGTATCTTGGCAGTAGAACCATGTCTAGTTCCAGTCCTTTGGATGACTCGACAATTCAGCATAAGGGAACAGGCAGTCTCTCCGCCTTCGAATCGATATGCCACCAAGCTCCAGACTGGGCCCGTTGGCCCGCTCATTCTGCCGGTTCAAATAGAACAATTCCCTGAACAAAAGTAGGGTGGGTTCTTCTCCAAGGTAGACCTCACAGAAAACTTGGAAGTTGCAGATATTTGACACGGAATTGGGCCCGATGTCTTGAGGTCTTAAGTCAAAGAAGTGCAAAACGTCTCTAAAGAATTTTGAACCGGGAGGAGCAAATCCCCGGCTCATGTGATCGGTAAAAATGATCACCTCCCCTTCCTTGGGTTGAGGTTTCTCTTCAGACGGGTCAGGAGCACGATAAGACATGACATCCTTCTTGGGCAGATGGCGAGACTTTACAAATTCGGACAGTTTGCTCTCTGTAACAATGGATGGGACCCAGTTGCAGGTAACCGGAGGTTTAACAGCTTTGGGTGCTATTGGGTAAATTGAAGCCTACAACAAGATAAAGGAAATTTTCCGGTTTATTATAACCCAGAGAATAAACATTATTGGGTTATTTAAGATGGCAGCTTAAGAAGGGGCCTAATGACATACAGGTAACTATGTGATAATGTTTAACAGCTGCAGGTATTAAAGATGATTAAGGTTTTCTTAAGTCGCCAGAGGCAAGCGGTGCTGACAGCCGATATTATCTTAAACTAGTTACACGGACTACTATGGCTGAAACAGAGTCAACAGACACAGTTTTTGGCTAAGTGTGGAGCAAACAGGTTTCACAAATTGCAGTTATTATTTTGGATCAAATGATGCTTTGGAAAGGAAAAATTTCTAGACCTAAAACAGTACAAGAAAGTTCATATACTCAAGGAGGGCTTCCAAAACAAGAAAATGAGATCTGTTTTCATACAGAATAAGCACACAACATCCTCCGCAGCAGTTCTATGTGGTTTTTACGATGTGAACAAGGTATTAGAGGTAAGAACTAATGAAGGTTGCGTCGGGCGACGATGAACGTTGACGAACTCAAGACAGTACTAATGCAGATCTGAGAAAGGGGGGAAAGAGAACTCACCAATGTGGAAGAACTGTGGAGGGTTGCCGTTGTTCTCTGATCAAAAAACAGGGTGATGCAACGGCCTGAGTCGGTGAAGACGAGGTTTTCGACGGTGGCGGCGGCGGAGCTCGAGCGGCAGAAGAGGGAGTGCGAGGAAGAAGACGACCGGAGGAAATGAAAAAGACCTAGGTCGCGCCTATTTATAAGGAGGACCGACTGAGACGGCGCGAGAAACAAGGAGACCAAGACATCATTATCCAGCGGCCCCGATGCCTCGATTTTCGGGAGGGTCAGTAAAGGCAAAGATCCATTGAAGATATGATGAGTTAAAATATAAGTTTTATTGAAGATGACGTCACGATGATTTAACCCGGAGCCAGAGGATGACGTCCCGCGGGTTACAATTTTCACGCAAGACAGAAGACTAAATGCCAGTTCATAAGGTTTTCAAAGATTGACATGAACCAGTTCAAATCAATCTGGGGCCTAATATTGGGGATATGACTATTTGTGTAAGCCATCCAGGAGAGGCTGGGTTACGCAAATAGAGGTTCATCAGAAGCCGAAGACCAAGACATGAAGATGGCGGTTCACTAAAAGGCTTAAAGGCCCACAAGCGACTCTGAGGCCCGTAAAGATAAACCGCCATGATGGTATAACTTGTACTGTAAGGTAGAAGTAACTAGTCGCCGAGCGGACACTATTTATGAGCCGGCCGGGACTCTGTAGGCCGCAGGGCGTCAACCCGTATATATAAGGGGACGACCCGCCAGCGGCTTAGGGGGAGAAACAACTGATCGAGAGCCAGGCATAGCGTATCTCGCTCCCTGGTCATCGAAACCTCAAGCAATTCCAACCCAACTAGACGTAGGCCTTCCTTAACCGTAAGGGGCTGAACTAGTATAAACCTCGCATGTCCTTGTCTCGATTTACCCCTTTAAGCTTCCTAGTTGCGATGGCTCCACAACTAAGTCCTTGCAAAAGGACATCTGCCGTGACAATTCCACGACAGAGGCGGTGGGTAGCTCGCGTGCACTGTTTTTTCTTCATAATGCACTATTTTTTCTTCAGAAAGCAGTACTGCATTTTATTTATTTACGTAGAAAACCTTGAAATAAAATGGAAAATGCTGGAGGAGGGGGAGGGGATCCTGAAATAATGAAAAATGTTGGTGGTGGTGGTGGTGGTGAGGGGGGGGGGGGGGGTCGAACCACGTCGTTCTGCGTTTTGGCTCACCTAAATAGTCACTAGACCAACTGACGTTTGGCATTTAACGAGCATAATTAGATTATATAAGACGGACCATAGGAATTCAAGTAGAAATCAAAACGGGAAAATGGTGTGTAGAAAAAGAAAACCCCAGTTCGAACCTATTGCAACATAAGCTCGTCGCATGTGCGAGCGCCAACCATTCGGCCACAATGACACTTCTATACTTTAATTTTAAATTATTAATAATATTTTTTAATAAAGTAAGGTGCATTTCTTCAAAATTTTGGTCCATTCACTGTATAAGATTATTTTGCTCCATGGCCAGAAGTCGCTAAAATCGTATGTGTAAACAATTTGGCTTATGGTTGGACCTGCCACACCAGCGAACAATGTGAGTATAACTCAACCCAAAAAAAAATGCAAGACACATGATTTGAACTAACGACCTAGTAGAATATTAATGCAGAGTAAACTGACAAATCAACTGAACTAGCGCAGGCTTTGTCCGAAACATGGGGTTAGACCCTACTTGATCCGTTGCGCATCCCTTGTGTCAGTTTTTTTTTTTTTGAGAGCGATCCGTGTCAGTTCCTAATGCGCCCAACAAGCTGGGCCTGAACCTGCACTCCCAGACGAAAGCCTTGCTACGGCACATTTACTTGGCCCAACAAGTATGTGGTGCAATACGACTACCAGTTGATGTTCACAGACCCAAAAGAAATATTCACTTTTCATGTTTTGTTCAGTTTTCCGAAAAATATTCGTGTTTTCAATTTTTTTCAAAATTTCAAGAAACATTCCCATTTGCAAAAAAATCTTCACAGATTAAAAACTGTTTGAGATATTTGAGTTTCTATAGTTTTTCACAAATTTGAAAATGTTTGTGTTTTAAAATTTGTTCAAGATTTCAAAAAATGCTCCCATTTCGAAAATTAATTCACAGGTTAATTTTTTTCTATATAGTAAGAAAATATTCGATTTTTTTTTTAAAATCAAAATTTGAAAATGTCTGCATTTCAAAATATGATTCACTTTCTTAAAAAAATATGTTCACATTTTTCATAAATGTCTTTTCAAATCTTGGTAATGTAGTTTGTTCTTTACATATATTTCGCTTCAGCAAATCAACAACAATATTTAGTTCTAGTGGCTAACAGTGTGCACTCTGTATTATGTGGTTGCGATTCGACTACTTCCTAGCGCACTCATTTTTCTGATTTGTCTGTCGCGCGCTAAAGAAAACATCCAGCTCGCTCGCCCCAGTGGGTCGGCCCAACCGCGGGACTCCGTATATGACGCATGCGTTCCAGGCTTCCAGCTATTCGACCTCTTCCACCACAGCCCGGGCGCACCATCATCTTGCAGTAAAAAAGGATTCCCACCTTGTGGTATTAATGTCTATGGATATTTCGTTTAAATAGTACCACATGGGCCCCTTATGCTGTTTCTCACCAATTTAAATATGTTGAACATTGTTTTTGGTGTGAACTACTCCCTTCGTTTCTAAATATTTATCTTTTTATAGATTTCAAATAAACTACCACATGCGGATGTATATAGACATATTTTACAGTGTAGATTTACTCATTTTGCTCTGTATGTAGTCATCTGTTGAAATATCTAAAAAGACAAATATTTAGGACGAGGGGAGTAATTAAAAGGGATCCTTCTGGGTGTATGATGATTCCTTCGGTTTCCTTACTCTAAATAGAAGAATTCTTAGAGCCATCCCTGACATCTCCCAGCCGAAAAGGAAGGCTTCAATTAACTTCTTTGTTTGTTGAAAGTCTCGTCCTTCGTTTTTAGAGGAAAGAGTAGTTCCTTTTCTTCAAAACGTTACCTTGCAAGTTTTCTGAAAAAATATATATTTTTTTGTTTTCCAAAATGGTCTGTTGCCTCGTATTTAGCTGGTTTTAGGAACTAGTGGAAACTTCCAGAATTATCATACATTTGTTTACACTCAATATGGAGCCATCTTTCGTGTCGTCGGCTTGCTCCCTTGCTAGAGTATGTGGGACCCACTCTTCATGTTTTTTAGGACCCAGCCAAGCACCCTCCCGGGTAGTGCTAGGAGCGGCATCAAATAAATGGTATTCTAAGGTTTGGATATTCCACCGCCTCCTGTCGAAGAGTCGTCCATCTACTTACCGGCCAACGATCGCCTTCTTATCACCTGCCTTTGTCTCTCCCCTCTTAGGACATGCGAATCAGAAGGTGAGTGGAGGTACTGACAGGCACGATTAACCACAAAAGGAGCATCGACCACCACTGGTTCGACAACATCACCGAGGCTAAGGGCAGTAGGGGAGTCCTGCCCGATTACTGCCCGATTAGGGAGGTAGAGAGAACCCCCCCTCCCCCATTGGTGAAGAAGGCATGCGGCAGCGAGCATGCCAGTTGTGAAGGATGGCTTGTACCTACACATTTATAAGATGAAATCCTGTACAAATACGAGGTTTACATGGCATATACCAGAAACCACAAACTAATACAAATACAAAAGCTTAACAATCAAGATCGGCGAGGAGGACTCAGTGTTTGTCCTCGCCCGGTTTATGTAAATGTATCATACTTTTAACAGGTTGGCATGAAACTTGTTTGGTTTGCATAAAATTTCTCCGCCCGGTTTATGTTTGAAATGCGTGCAGGCATTTCAGGTACTATAGAGGATGCCCGACTCCCATATGTGTGTCTGAGAACGCGTCCATGTATTATAGTGACATCCTTGTTTTTCGAGTCACACTCCGCCCCTTCGATCTACCACTGGCTTTATAGTTTCTTATTAAAACTATGTGGGTGTTTCTTCATACGTATATTATCCTATAAAGCTTGATCCTTCCTGGAAAAAGAGCAAAGAATGTAGATTTATCCGATGCGAACCAACCTATGGTTGGATGGTTAGAGGGACAGTGATATTCCTGGCCCACCAGGGTTCAAGTCCTAGTGCTCGTATTATTCCTGGATTTATTTCAGAATTTTCGGTGATGCGCTTTCAGTGGGAGGAGACGCTCCCGTCGACGACGATGCGCTTATGGTGACTTCGTAAATCTCAAGATGATATGTCGGCTCAGTCTCTCGAAGATGCTCATAGAGTTAGGGTGTGCGTGTGTGCGTTCATAAGGATGAGTGTATGCGCTTATGTATGAGCACTTGCGCCTCTACTGTGTTTAAAAATATTTATCCGATAAAAATACACCTAAAAATATGTATCCGTATATGTGGTTACTTGGCGCTCCGAAGTATTTGCACTTTTCACGCAAAAAAAAACTATTTGCACTTAACAAAATCTGACGTTCCCAGATTATTTGCACTTAATCAACTTTATGTCCGTATGTGTCGCCGGATAACTTTCCTCGCCACCATCTTCCCCACCTCTCATCCAACCGCCCGACTCCAATGAGTCCAATCTACTCCGGCATCACCACCGCGCACACCGCCCATTCCCGCACCCCGCGCCGTGGAAGCCTCACCCTCAAGGGGTGTCTTCCACCCCTTGCTCTGCCCGCCGCCGCTTGCTCCGCCCGGCACCGGCTCCAGTTTTCCTCCATCGGCAAGCTCGCTAGTTGGATCCCCGTCAACACCGTCGTCCTTACCGTAAGCCATGCTCCTCCGGACGTCGTGCTCACCGTCACGAAACCGCGTCCATGTCGGTCTCATCCTTCACCCAAAGTTCCGCCATGCGTTCCGTCGGTACATCGATCGCCCCATAAGAAGCTCTCGTCTTCGTCCAGCATCTTCAGCCTCCACCACGCCAAGCAGGTGATCCTTGATTCCCATAGCCCCTGCAGTTTTATCATCAAATCAACCAAAGTGGTCTCCTCTATTTATGCATCTCAAGTCTCGATCCTCTTCTCGTTGGTCTCCTTACTTCCTCCCTGTAGGCAATACACAACTGTTTGGTGAATTGTTTGCTTGCCTAGGATTCAATTCTAACATATTTTCTTAAAAATATGTGAGCAACCGATTGGTACAATATACTTTTATATGGCAAAACTCAACAGTTGTACAATTGGTGTTAGATAGACGGGCCAAATAACCTCAGATTACATTTACACTGGAGTTTAAAACATGGTAGTGTTTGGTTATACAGCTGCAACGTACCCTGTTATTTTACAAGAAGAACAAAATTGATAAAAAAATTATACACGAACAAATTTTGTTAAACCAAAACAGTATACTTAGCTGTACATGTAAAACCATTTTTGATAACCCAAAAGCTTTTTTCAATCTTTTGCCCATTTGAAGCTGGCACAAGTTATATCTTTACAATTCCCAACTAACATAAAAGGAAGATTTGTTACTGTGTATACCCGTATGCTTCATCAGCTAAATAAAAGAAGCCGCCCCTCTAGAGTTTTGCATTGAACGTTCTCTACCGCAAAACACGCCGATTCACTATTCTGTATCCTGCCGTTCCTCTAGAGTTTTGCATTGAACGTTCTCTGCCGCAAAACATGTCGATTCACTGTTATGTATCCTATTTAATTCATGCACTATCCAAGACTGTTAATTTGACATTGTTGACTGCCAATTTTAATTTTTGAAGGAGAAATTTATCTACCCCAATGAGATGAGACAACTTAAAGGAGACCGGATCCTATTTACTATTAACAAAAATGTAGACCGTATAAGTCTCAGTTGAATAATAAATATTTCAAGCATGATAAGAGGCTTTGGATGATATTATAGCAGGTGTTCCCAAAGGTGTTAATGAACATCACTAGGATACTCTTGTTGGGTTTTGGTGCTAGGATTGACGCATGGTTATGTGTTCTATTCTCATACTTAATCTGGCATACATAATTAGTTTGGTGACATTATTATTGACTGGATGTGTTTTTCTACCAGAAATTATGCAAAAAGAACACCGGGTATGCAAAGAAGCAGAACCCACACACAACCGGGAAAAAAAAGCCATGCTAGGCTCAGAAAAGGGATGGTGAAACTTTTTATTTCTAAAGATGGTTGAGAAAAGTTTTGTTAGTGAAGAAAACTGAATATGTTCTAACAGGAACATTAACAAACATTCTAATTTACTTAATTTGTACAGGAAATCAAGAGCAATTGAAAGGTTAGCAAGATTGAACTAAGGGATGAAGCTCATAAGAAGAAGGACGGTAAATACAAAATTGCGAACACAAACATAGTGATGGTATACTTCTACTTGTGATTAAAGTAAAGGTTTTAATTTAAACTTAGTGTAATGAGTTGTTTGTATTTATTTCAATAAGAGAAACTTGAAGAAAGAAAGAAAGATAACAATGCCTTTCATTCAATTATTATAGAGAAGTATTTACAAGTATGCATGGCGAAGAGGCGAAAGAACTTCGAGGGTATTATGTTGATAAGTATTGGAGCGGAATAAAAGTTTCTGAGGGGCTGTCTTTTGTACAACATTCTGAGAAAGAAGGAAATGTTCAATTTGCACCATGGGCACTAGGAGATAATGCAGAAAATATGACGGTCGAGTTTGCTATGATGCGTTCATACGTGAAGCAAAAATTCCCCAAGAGAGGATTGGAGAAATGGATTTGTAACAGCGGGAAGTTATGAAGTTGTTAATTAAATCAAATTTCTTTCTACAATGACAAAAGTATGAGCATTAATATACTATTGTCATGTTCTTGTTTCAGGTTGATCTCAACGAAAGAGTTGTCGGCAATGACCTCCCAAATGAATCACATAACATAGTTGAAAGATCCCCTAGCAATGTGCATGCTCCATTGAGTGCTATGCAGGTGATATAATAGTTTCTTCGCTAATAAATATTCTGGTTTATTCTCATACTTAAAAAGAATTGCTCGTCATAAGTTGCAGGAACTACATCTTAGCAATTGTGTGATATCCAAAGAGTGTTACACCGGTTTATCATCACCACATGAAAAAATGGTTTCTAAGGTGTGTGTGTGTGTGTGCGTGCATAAAATTGCTACTTCATTATTAGAAATTGCATATGTTTTGCATAAGTTTACTTATAACCGAACGAAACCTCAACTGTAGAAAGCATACATTGAGAAGTCTGATAAGGCCAGTCAAGGAAGTGCAGAGTTAACTTTACCGTATAAGCAGATCACTACCCAGGAATTGCATCGTAGGTTTCCTGCAAGAACCATGGAGGATTGCAATGGTTTATCTTTACCACACATGGTTGCTAAAGTGCGAGTTTGCATAAATTTCTGTTTCGTTATCAAACATAGCCTATGTTTTGTGTATGTTTATGTAGTACTGAACTGAACCTCAACTATAGAAAGCACACATTAAAAAGTTTTATAGGGCCAATCAAGGTTGTGCAAAATCAACCAGAGAGGATTACACCATTTTCCCTATACCACATGAACACATGGTTGGTAAGGAGTGTCTGTTGTGCACAAATTTCTACTTTGTTTTCACACAATGTCTATGTTTTGTATATGTTTACTTACAACCAAACTGAACCTCAACTGTAGAAAGCACACATTGAAAAATTGATAGGGTCATTCAAGGCTGTGTAGAATCAACTTTATCGGACAAGCAGTTCACTAACTAGGAATTGCATCCTAGCAATTGCGCGAGAGCTAAAGAGGGTTGCACCAGCTTATCTTCACCGGATGAACACACAATTGCTAAGGGGTGTGCGTGTGTGTCCGCACTCGCGCATAAATTTCTACTTTTTCATCAAACAATGTCTATGTTTTTTATAAGTTTAAACTGAACTGAACCACAACTAGAAAGCACATGATGATCCTGAATCATAGAATGATCATGCTGAAAAAGCTATGCGGCCAAGCAAGGTGGTCCTGAATCAAGTGTACAACTAATTTGCGTCATAGAATGATGAATGGTTAGAATAGTTAGTTGGTCTAATTTCATGTGTAATCGTCCATTTTTGCATAGAGTGAAATATTCCATGATTTGTGACAATAAATGTTTCATTTCATGAAAAATGGGATAAAATGAAAGTCTTGTTGTTTTCGTTGAACCTGAGAAGCAAAAATAAATCTGTGGCCGAAGAAACTTCAGAGAGTAGAGATAAAACATATGTGGTTGGAGGAAACATGCTTGGAGAGCAATATGTAGCAGTTTCTATTTCCGATGTTTCAAGACATGGAGATGAGACACTGGTTAGACCGTATGAAAAATTCCAAACAATTTGGGATGCTATTAGTCATGTTATTGCATGGCCTCGATCACACGTAAGTACACTTTCATACAATCATCGATTATGCTCCATTGTACATATTTAAGGTTTATTATTTATGAAGAATCATTGTGTTTTTAAGTAAAAAAAAATCAATCCCAACCACTCCTACATAGCCTCCAAAAAGCCACCAAACACTGATACATCTCTTACAATTTCATCAGAGTACATTTCTTCACACACTGCTCTTAAAGTTTACATTCTAATTTTTTTCTCTGTTAACTTCCTTTTTCAGGGTAGCTCAAGATTAGTTTAGAGAAGGAGTGCATTGTAGGAGGGAAGATCAACTATAGAAGAAATACTTTTTAAATGGACAAATATTGTATTTTTAAAAGGATTTAGCTTCATAGGAAAACTTTGTTCTGGTTGTACCATCTTCTCTTAATTATTTGCATCTTTCATATGAATATCTAATTTGATTCGGTTCTGAACTCAAGGTGTTTGATCTTATTGAAATTGTGCAAATGAGATACTTCTGAATACAATTGGTGATATGGGATGATCCCTTTATATAGTGTTTGTTGCCTATGAATGTGGCTCGTGATATGAGTGGATACCATTATATAACAATATTTGTTGATCATTCTGCACAAGCATGTGTTCTGATGAAGTAACTGGATTTGGAATGGTGAAATACAAATTCAAAATAACTCAAATAATTTTTAGAGTTAAATATTACCTAGTTACAAAAAGCTTGTGTAAATTTAGAGATGAATATAGCGTCTCTACATAGCGTGTATAAGAATGGGGTTAAGGGCCCATGATGAATGAAAAGGCTCTATGAGTAGAGACGAGATAAGCGCATCTAACAAAATGACTCTACATACCTAGATATGCTTTTCAACATCTCAATATAGCGTCTCATATCTATGGGCGCTTTTGAATGACCCAATATAGCGCCTCATATCTAGGGACGCTTTTGAACGTCCTAATATAGCGCCTCATGTCTAGGGACGCTTTTCAACGTCCCAATATAGCGTCTCGTGCCATGTAGACATGCTTAGCTAGCGTGTCTACATGTTTTGAGACGGTCAATGAGGAGACGCTCCAAAGACGCTTTACTAAGTCGACTCTATGGTTGCCTAGAGATGGAATAACGCGTCTCTAGCTATGGAATACGACGTCTCTACAGGCAGTTTTTCTTGTAGTGTACTCATCAAGATGGGGAACCTCCTAAAACCCTCGATGCTCATCAGGTGGAAAATATTAAATACTACTTTGATAATCCTGAGAAACCCCATTCAAATTGATAATGGGAGACACGTTGGATCAACGTGAATACTTTAGGGATTATTGCTTGCCTCAAAAAGGGAAACTCTTATGGGATCAAATTCATTGTTTGCAAAGGTATGCTTGGGATTTATGCTTGAGACATGATTGTACTTGTTGCTCTAGGATGAAGGCTCCACACCTTCCCTTTTCATGTGAATTTAATGATAATGAAACCTTGGCTTCTTATGCTATTGGTATATATGATTACTATGATGTGGAACAAATAGAAGAATTTGTTGCTCTTAAGGGTGCTTACAAAATTGAATCATTGGTTGAAAAGTATGGATATTGTGATGATGCTGTTTACAGATCTGAAAATTTCGCTGTACTTAAATATTGCTATGAGAATTATAAATACAATGCCGATATTGATAAATTTAATGAGGAAGTCTCCGTTGTCCAATAAGAGACTAATATTTTGCAGGAAACTATGAAAGAAGAAATTGCTGAAACTTGAACTCATTAGATGAAAAAGATGAGGAGGAGAGCGAAGAACAAAAGGAGGAAGAGCGGATTTATCACCTGTGCCCACCTTCTAATGAGAGTCACTCTTTATCCCATACAATGTTTAATTTCCCTTTGTGCTTACTGAAGGATAAATGCTATGATCATGTTGATTCGTTTGAAATATCCCTTTTTGATGAAATTGATGGTTGCTATGCTTGTGGCCATGATGCCAATATGAATGATCACTGGTGCGCGTCGGTCCTAAAAAAACGGTTTTTAACCCCTTTCCGCGACATCATTTGGAACTGTCGCCAAGTGAGTGTGGGCGATAGGGGGGTCCTTCCCATACGACCCAGAAACCGTCAGGGATAGGGAGCCTTCATGCATACAATTGTCCCTATATAACCGTTTCCGATATCTCGAATATCCCAAACGCTTCATCCTTGCTACTCATTTGTGCTCGCATTGCCATCGCAGTTGGAGTTTTGTGGTTCTGCCTAAAACCATGCAGATTCCAAGCATGGGAAATTTCCAGGAAGATTCTAGGCATGGGAGTTTTACGATGCCTGGCACATCACAAACAGTTCATGATTATAAACCGTGTACGATAGGTAGACAATCACACACATTTAGTTTTCCCGCACCGTATGTGATAGTGTCTGACATCACACACGCTTTGCAAACGGCAACTGTGTGCATGCTTGCACATGTTTCCTCTCTGTGAACCGTCTCGGATTATGGTGTATATCGCAAACATTTATGTTTTACCAACCGTGTCTGCCGTAATGACCTGCACAACGTAATTTCTCCCTAATTTAATTACTGCTATTTAAAATTGTACCTAATTTAAACTTGAAAGTAGGCTATAGCTTTATTCATATCCATCAGGTTCAAACAACCAATGCATTATTCGATTCACAGGTATATATGTTTAAGAATTACATAAGCACCAAATAAAGAATGATGTACCAGGTTTATATACTTGTACTATTATAGATGGTGAAGAAAGAGGCGACATACATTCCAGTTGCTGAACAAGGTGAAGCAGAATGGCCCTGTTGTGCTCTCCTGGATGCAGAAGGCATGCATGACTCTAGTCCAACCCCTTGTGATGGCCAGCCGCCAATCATGTAGTTTGAGAGGTAATCTTGAGTAAACTGCTTCAGGATCCACTGCAAAATAAAAAAGCTTCAGATATTGTCATCTAACACAACTCATTACGGGTAGTAAAAAGAAGGCTACAAGGTTCTTACTTACCATCCTGCAGTTCACTGTTATCTTGCATAAGGTGTAAACAAATAGTTCGATTGACATCTTTTGACCCATTTTAATAACAATCTTTATCAGTTTCCTCACTTGATGCTGGTTCATGAATATCTCATCGCCCCATACGCAGAAAGGGTCGAAGTGTGGATCTTTGGCAATGATATATGTACCTAAAAGCACCAAGTTAATATTAGAAGCTAAACAACAATTTTAAAATGATGTAGTACAATACTCCATCCATCCTATTATATAAGATTTTATTACATGTATATCTAGACATCATCAGAACATTAAGGTAACACTCTTCCTTGTTGCTATGTAGCCTGGGATTGCATATTTAGTCATTCAGTACAATGCATGTTGCTAAACAACAATTGAAAAATGAAAAGGCATGTTAACTGCAATATGCTTAACATCAACCAAATATCGTAATTCATAGTGGTATTGTTGAAACTGTTATTGATGAAATTGAACTGCACGACAAATAGTTGCACATATAGAGCATCACATTGTGAAGAACTGAAATAAACAAGTCATAAGGACATCTCTAGGCGATCCTTAAAAAGTTAAAGGACTAAAACCTTAGTGGATATGTATATATATATACATACATACATATATATATATATACATACATATATATATATATATATATATATATATATACTCCAGCAATTTTGGGCCTTTTCTAGTTGACCCCCTAAACTTAAGGTTGTAAACTTCAATTTGATCAAGTTCAAAGCAAGTTCAACCGAAAGTAGCATGGATTCAAACATAAACATAGATATTTTTGCATAACCAAACATAAAACATAAATTTAAACTAAGAACCACTACTTTCGGTCGAAGTAGAGGTCGAGCCAATCCTTCCTCGTCATGTGCGGTGTGCCGCGAGCCGGGTCCGGGCCAGTACCGTCGTCGGGGTTGTTGGGAAAGGCACTCCTCCACTCGTCGATGTCGATCTCCTCGTCCTCGAGGCCCACCTCGACGCCCTCCGCGCCGCCATCGCCGCCACCTTCGACCTTGTCATCAGAGGAGAGCGTGATAACCTCGCCGTCCTCCGCGCCGCCGTCCTCGCCGCCTTCGACCTCATCATCGGAGGAGAGCGCGATAACCTCGCCGCCCTCCGCGCCGGCAAAGATCACCCGCTCTGCCTCCACGAGCTCCGGGTGCTGCCGGCGAAGCTCTTGCATGTAGGCCTCGTTGGCGGCCTCGGCCTCGAGGCACTCCCATGCCTCATGGTCCTCCCGCACCATAGCTGAGCTCACCACCCCTAGCTCTGGCAGAACGAGGTCGACCCGACGTGTGCCGAAGGGGAAATTGAGCCTAGCCGCCGCACCGTGGTAGCGGACCTGCCAGCGGTCGTACTCCATGGCCAGGAGCTCGGCCGTGTGGAAGCTACCGAGCCACCGGTGGGTGTGAGTCTCTCGATCTGTAATCTCGGCGACCCATGTCCCCCACCGCCGCTTCCGGACCCCGAGGTAGGACTTCGTCGGCTGGCGGGTCCGGGGGAGGACGGGAAGTCCTCGAACCAGCGTAGGGGCGCGGCGGCGGGCAGATCGGGGGACCGGCGAAGGCGGATCGGGCCCGCGGAGGACGACGAGGACACCTTGGCGGCCACCTCGCCGGCGTCGGGAGAAAAGTCCGCGATAAACCTCTTTTTGGCCATTGGCTCCTCGAGCTCCCCGGCACACAGGCAGAGGTTGAGGATGGAGGCGCTGGCGATGGCGGAGACCTACCAAAGGTTTCGAGGGTTGTGTGTGTCTGTGTGAGCGGATGTTGTGTTTGAGGAAATACTGCGGCAACTGAAAATTTTACTAGGTGGGAGTAACAAGGCGGGGCTACTGAAAATTTGGATCAAGGGCGAGCAGATATTTCTGAGATTGCGAGGGATGTAGAGGCGGGAGTAAAATGCTGGGGCTACTGAAAATTTGAATCAAGGGACTGAAGCAGAGCGGGAGTAACAGACATCGCACACGGCCCGCACATACTAATCGTGTGCTATCAAACATTAAAACCTTCCAGGTGGTAGATATTTTCGAGATTGCGAGGGATGCAGAGGCGGGAGTTTTTGGGGAGCGAGCTAGTGTGCTTGACACACCGGTTGTGGACTATAGCCGACGCACCTTCTCGCGTAAGCCATAGGCGTACTATACACCAACGTTGCTCCAAGATATTTTGTACTACATCTCACACAGTTTGGTGATAATAAACTGTGTGGGATCCATTTGATTTGATTTACAAAATGGGGTCACAACGGCAATGGACGCTGTTTGAATTGCTAGACCTTTTATCTGCAGTGAACATGCAACTATATGTGTGTCGTAAAAGAATTGGAATTATTCAGGGTTCGTTTGGAAATTTTATACATTAAATTGGTTTTCTAGCCATTTCAGGTGCATAATTCAAAATTAAACTACATGCACATGCTCTGGTGCATACAAATTGGTTGAAAAATGAAATCTGTGTCCTTCAGTGCATGCTTAGTGTAACGCCCGGATAATTAGGCTACAGTAAAACTCTCCTAATGATGCCATGTCATCTGTGATTACTGTTGCTAAACTTTCGTTAGTTCAAACCGATTCAAAAATCAATTCAGAAAAATGGCAAACAACAAAAGTTTTTAAAAGTTGAAACAAAAATGTTCGGTCAGTGCCAAATATTGCACTGGTAATTGTGGTGAAGTAAACACATTTTTAGAAAATGCCTAAATACTTTAAAATGAAATAAAACAGAAAATAAAATAAATAAAAAGAAAAAGGAAAAGACAAAAAAAGAGAAACCCCCTGCCCCCTAGGCCTCGGCCCAGCAGGGCGGCCCATTCGGCCACACACCCAGGCCACCAGGAGGCCCACCCCGCCTCCCTTATCCCCCCACGACCGACACTCCCCCCCACTCCCCACTCGCTCTCCCCCACCCCCTCAACTGGATCTGGATCGGGGAGAGGCCCGACCCCGTCGCCCCCGGATCCCGTCGGCCGGAACACCGCCTCGCCGCCCTCCTCCTCGACGGACCTCCTCGTCGGACTGCCTCCCATGCATCTCGTCCGTCCCCGTCTTCCTCCCCGAGCAAAGCTGCCCCGAACCCTACCCTACCCCGTGAGCTCCCCCTTTTCCTCTCCTGGTCACTTCGCGCCGGCGCCGTCCCGTGCCCGTGCACGCACTCGCATGGCCGCACGCGCGCCCGTGCGTCGCAGCCACCGCGCCTCCCCGCGCTAACCCTGCCCGCGCCATGCTCACTTCAGTCGGGCACCACGGCCCTGCCGCAGCCTGCGCCTCCGCCTCCTCTGCATACGGCCGCGGCCACAGCCGACGATGCCGGCCCCCAGCGCCCCTCCGCCGCGGCCTCGCCCCGCAACCCCCTGCTCCGTTCGTCGTCGTACTCCCACCGGAGCCCGTGGCCTCGGCTCCGCCCCTGCGCCTGCTTGCTGCTATGCTGCGGCGCTGCGCCCTCGGGCGCCCCGCGCCACACCACGCACTTGGCGGCCGGCCCCTCACCCCGCTGAACCGCTCGGGCCGGCTGCGGCTGCTCTGTCGTGGCCACCGGCCAGCCCGCGCGCGGCCAGGTCTAGACGACCCGGCGCCCGCGCCCATAACGGCTGTGCCCGCACCCGCTATGGCCTCTGGCCCTTTGACAGCTAGGGTCCACCCCCCATGGATATTAGAACGAAAAACAAAAACAAAAATAAATAAAAATATTAATTAATTAATTAATTAAACAATCAACTTAATTAATCATGTTTAATTAAGCTAATTAAACATTAGTTAACCTAATTAACTAATTAAACTAATTATTAGGTTAATTAGGATATTGTGCCTATGACAGTGGGACCCGCCTGTCAGTTTGACTAAGTCACTGACTGGTTGACTGATGACATCACGCTGACCTCAAGCTGACATCATAATGACATTTACTAAATTAAATTAATTATGTTAATTCTAAAATTGAATTAAAAACTTTGAAAATTAATATAAAATAAACCGTTGCTCGGATGGAAAAACTTTGTACATGAAAGTTGCTCAGAACGACGAGACGAATCCGGATACGCAGCCCATTCGTGTGCCACGCATCCCTAGCATAGCAAACACGCAACCTTCCCCCTCTGGTTCATCTGTTCAAAAACGCGAAACACCAGGAATACTTTCCCGGATGTTTTCCCCCTTCACCGGTACCACCTCGTACCGCGTTAGGGCACACCTAGCATCACGCTTTGTCATGTCATGCATCGTCATGCATTTGTTTGCATTATATTTATTGTTTCTCCCCCCTCTTCTCTCGCTAGACACCGAGACCGACGCCGCTGCTACCCAGTACGACTACGGTGTTGACGACCCCTCTCTCTTGCCAGAGCAACCAGGCAAGCCCCCCCTTGATCACCAGATATCGCCTACTCTAGTCTCTATACTGCTTGCATTAGAGTAGTGTAGCATGTTGCTGCTTTCCGTTAATCCTATCCTGATGCATAGCCTGTCATTGTTGCTACAACTGTTGATACCTGACCTGCAATCCTAAATGCTCAGTATAGGATGCTAGTTTATCATCAGTGGCCATACATTCTTGTCCGTCTGCCATGCTATACTATCGGGTCGTGATCACTCGGGAGGTGATCACGGGTATATACTTATACATAATATATGATACTTGTGATGACTAAAGATGGGTCGGCTCGTAGGAGTACCCGCGAGTGATTCACGGATTGGGTCCGAAAGGACGTTTGTCTCGACGGCCCTTTGAGTGGATCTTTGTGGCGAAGCGACAGGGTAGGTTGAGACCACCTAGGAGAGAGGTGGGCCTAGCCCTGGTCGGCATTCGCGGTTATTTCAAGATAACACGTTTAACGAGATCTTGGTATTTGATCTGAGTCTGGCTACTGGCCTATACGCACTAACCATCTACGCGGGGACAGTTATGGGCACTCGACGTCGTGGTATCAGCCGAAGCCTTCATGACATCAGCGACTGAGTAGCGCGCACCGGATTGGACTGGAACGCCTGCTAGGCTAGGTCTGCTTCCGGCCATGTTCGCAACATGCAGGTGTGCAAAGGGTGATGGGCCCAGACCCCTATGCCAACAAGTGTTTCAACCAGAGGCGTCTTCCTCCTCCTCCTCCTGTCAGATCGGCAAGTACAGTTGTGGTCAAGCATAACCCCAAGCACGCCAAGGTCAACTTGATGAATGCAGCTCAGGCAGAGGATTCTTCAGATGTCATCATGGCTAACCTTCCTGTTAATGATATTCCTGCAAGAGTTCTTTTTGACACGGGTGCATCGCATTGTTTCATGTCAAAGCCATTTTTTACCAAGCATGAGTTCGTTTCTTCTCATTTGGGTAAACAAATGGATATCGTTTCTCCTAGCAAACGTTTAAGTGCAAGTCTGGAGGTGCCAGATGTTACTATCACCTTGGGTGACTACAAGTTCCTTTCTTCCCCAATGGTTCTTGGTAACTCGGATATTGATCTTATTCTCGGAATGGATTGGCTTTCTAAGCACAAGGCTCAGCTTGATTGTGCAGCCAGGGAGATTCAATTGACTCATTCGTCTGAGGATGTAATTGTCTTTGCCGCTCGTGATGATACCATTCGTCTATTTTCTCTCAATGAGAAGGGTGAATTGGATGCCATCTCGCAAATTCCAGTCGTTTGCGAATATCAAGACATCTTTCCAGAAGAGCTTCTAGGAATGCCTCCGCACCGGCTAGTTGAATTCGTTATTGATCTTGAGCCTGGCACAGAACCTGTGTGCAAACGCCCTTACAAGCTCGGACCTGAAGAGTTGAAGGAGCTGAAGAAGCAACTCGATATTCAAGAGAAAATGGGTCTTATCCGGCCTAGTTCTTCTCCGTGGGGTTGTGGTGTTCTTTTTGTGAAGAAGAAGGATGGAACGGACCGACTTTGTGTTGATTACCGTCCAGTGAACAAGAAGACCATAAAGAACAAATACCCACTTCCCAACATCAATGAGCTGTTCGAACAACTCAAAGGTGCTCGAGTATTCTCCAAGCTTGATCTCCGTATGGGTTATCATCAGATTCGAATCCGTGAGCAAGATATTCCCAAGACGGCTTTCAGGACAAGCTTTGGTTCATATGAATACACTGTCATGTCTTTTGGCCTCGTCAACGCTCCTCCGACGTTCTCTCGCATGATGAACTTCATCTTCAATGCCTACACCAATGACTTCGTTTTGGTCTATCTCGACGACATTCTGGTTTTCTCGAAGAACAAGGAAGATCATGCCAAGCATTTGCGTTTGGTGCTCGATAAGCTCAGAGAACATCAGTTCTACGCCAAGTTCTCCAAGTGTGAATTTTGGCTCGATGAGGTTCTTTATCTTGGTCATATCATCTCCGCCAAGGGCATTGCCGTGAATCCTGAGAAGGTGTCTGCAATTGTGAATTGGGAACCTCCTCAGAATGTGAAGCAACTCCGTATCTTCCTCGGTCTCGCAAGCTATTGCCGAAGATTCGTTGAAAACTTTTCTAAGATCGTGAAGCCTCTCTCTAATCTTCTCCAGAAGCACGTCAAGTACGTTTGGTCTCCGGAGTGTGATATTGCTTTCAACACTTTGAAAGAGAAATTGATCACTGCTCCAATTCTGACTCCACCTGATGAATCCAAACCGTACGAGGTCTTTTGTGATGCCTCTCTCCAAGGTCTTGGCGCAGTATTGATGCAAGAGAAGAAAGTTGTTGCTTATACCTCTCGCCAGTTGAAGCCTAATGAGAAGAACTACCCCACTCATGATCTCGAGTTGGCGGCAGTTGTGCATGCTCTTTTGACTTGGAGACATCTTCTATTGGGAATAAAAGTGGACATTTTCACTGATCACAAGAGTCTCAAGTACATCTTCACTCAGCCTAATCTCAACCTCAGGCAAACTCGATGGGTCGAAATGATTCAAGACTATAATCCGAGTATCGAGTATACTCCAGGCAAGGCCAATGTGATTGCTAACGCTTTGAGCAGAAAAGCTTACTGCAACAGTCTGATTCTCAAGCCTTATCAACCCGAGCTTTGTGAAGCTTTCCGCAAACTAATCTGCAAGTTGTTCCTCAAGGTTTCCTCGCCAACCTTTTAGTCTCTCCTACCTTAGAAGACCAGATTCGCCAAGCGCAGCTTCTTGATGCTATGGTGAAAAAGGTGAAGATTGGGATTGCCAAGAGTCAACCCAAGTACAAGTGCTACCGCCTTGATGACAAGGACACTCTCTTCTTCGAGGATTGTATTATTGTACCCAAAGGTGACCTCCGTAAAGTGATCTTGAACGAGGCTCACAATTCTCTCCTCTCCATCCACCCTGGGAGCACGAAGATGTATCAGGACCTCAAGCAAGCTTATTGGTGGACTCGAATGAAGCGCGAGATTGCTCAATTCGTGAATGAATGTGATGTCTGCAGAAGAGTGAAGGCAGAACACCAAAGGCCAGCAGGTCTCCTCCAACCTCTTGCCATTCCAGAATGGAAGTTTGACCACATTGAAATGGACTTCGTGACTGGGTTTCCAAAGTCCAAGCGTGGCAATGATGCTATATTCGTTGTCATCGACAAACTCACCAAAGTGGCTCACTTTCTGCCTATTAAAGAGTCGATCACTGTAGCTCAATTGGCGGAACTCTATACCTCTCGCATTGTCTCTTTGCATGGTATTCCACAAGTGATATCTTTAGACCGTGGCAGCATCTTTACCTCAAAGTTTTGGGATTCTTTTCAGAAGGCCATGGGCACCAACATCCGCTTCAGCACAGCTTTCCATCCTCAAACAAGCGGTCAAGTCGAGCGTGTCAACCATATTCTTGAAGATATGCTCAGGGCTTGTGTGATCTCCTTCAGCATGAAGTGGGAGGATTGTCTTCCTTATGCTGAATTCTCCTACAACAATAGTTTTCAAGCAAGTTCGGGCAAGGCCCCTTTTGAAATTCTGTATGGCAGGAAGTGCCGTACCCCTCTCAACTGGTCTGAAACGGGTGAACGTCAGCTTTTGGGTAATGACTTAATCACAGAGGCAGAGGAAATGTGCAAAGTCATTCGTGATAACCTCAAAGCAGCCCAATCCCGTCAGAAGAGCTACTATGATAGTAAGCACCGTGATTTGGCTTTCGAGATCGGAGATCATGTTTACCTCCGCGTCTCTCCTATGAAAGGTACTCGTCGCTTCGGTATCAAAGGGAAGCTTGCCCCCAGATACGTGGGACCTTTCAAGATTGTCAGCAAGAGAGGCGACCTCGCCTATCAACTCGAGCTTCCTTCAAACTTTGCAAATGTTCATGACGTGTTCCATGTCTCTCAGCTTCGAAAGTGCTTCAAGACTCCTGACCGCACCGTCAACTTCGAGGACATTGAGCTCCAAGAAGATCTCTCTTATCGTGAGCACCTAGTTGCTATTCTTGAAGAGACTGAACGCAAGACTCGCAACAAGTCAATCAAATTTCTCAAAGTCAAGTGGTCACACCATTCCGACCGTGAAGCTACCTGGGAACGCGAGGATCACCTCCGTTCTGAGTACCCGGCGTTCTTTCAGTCCTAGATCTCAGGACGAGATCCTTTCGTAGTGGTGGAGTGTTGTAACACCCCGGATGTAACTTTCCTAATTTGTACTCCAACTCTTGCCGTTTCTGGCGTTAAGTTATTTATTTCCTCGGGTTCGGGTTTTGTCTCCGTGTGTTGTTGTCGTTGTCATGCATCTCATATCATGTCATCATGTGCATTGCATCTGCATACGTGTTCGTCTCATGCATTCGAGCATTTTCCCCGTTGTCCGTTTTGCATTCCGGCGCTTCGTTCTCCTCCGGTGGTCATTTCTAGCTTTCTTTTGTGTGTGGGGATTAAACATTTCCGGATTGGACCGAGACTTGCCAAGCGGCCTTGGTTTACTACCGGTAGACCGCCTGTCAAGTTTCGTATCATTTGGACTTCGTTTGATACTCCAACGGTTAACCGAGGGACCGAAAAGGCCTCGTGTGTGTTGCAGCCCAACACCCCTCCAATTTGGCCCAAAACCCACCTAACTCTGCTCCATCATCTAGAGCGTTCGATCACGATCGCATGGCCAAAAACCGCACCTCATTTGGACTCTCCTAGCTCCCTCTATGCCTATATATACCTCCCCCATTCCAAATCCCGGGTCTCCTCCTCCTCCCAAACCCTAGATCCAACCCGCCGCGCAGCGCCGGACAAATCCCGGCCGACGGACATGTCCGGACGCCTCCCGCCGCCGCCACATGGCGCAGCCTGAGTGGCCGCCGCCTCCCACCACCGCCGGAGCCCGCTCGGGCCCGTAGCCGGCCCTCCCCGGCCCATCGCTGCGCCGCCCGCGCCCTCCTCCTCCACGGCACCGCGCCCGCACCCGCCGCCATCCGCCGCCTCCCCGCCGGCGCGCCGCCGCTCGCCGCCCGCCGCACCGGAGCAGCCTCCGCCGCCCGCCGCCCGGCCGGATCCGCCGTCCGCCCGGCCGATCGCCGCCTCCCCGCCTCGTCAAGCCGCCGTGCCGCCGCCCTCGTCGCTCCGGCGACCCGCGCCGGCCGGAGCCGCCCCGGCAGCCGCCTCTCCGACCTCCTCCGGCGACGTCCCGCTCCGGCCGTCTACAGTGCGCGCCGCCACCTCGGTTCGCGCGCCGGTCAAACCCTAGATCTGAGGGTTGTTTTTTTTCTTTCTAAGTCCCAGATATTTTCAGTCCATGTGCACATGTTCGTAGCTCCGTAACTTTGCATCCGTAGCTCCGATTCATGCATATAGCATATCAAAATGTTCATCCCAGGGAGTACATCATTTCATTCCATTGCAGAATTTTCATTTGAGTTCATCTTGATGACCGAAATGCTGTTAGAAGAGGGCTACTTGAGATAATTGTCAGATCTGCTACTCCATTTAGTTTTTTGTCATTTTTGCCATGATTAATGTGTGCATGATATGCCCTGATGCTCTACATATGTTTTGTTAAGGGTTTTGTCATCTTTCCAGAGGTGCAACCCATGTATATTTGTGATGTGTGAGGTGACTTGTGCAAGCTTGCAAAGTGGTGCACTTGCTAATTTTGTTTTCAGGGACTTAGCATTTCCACTAAGTCCTTGAGCGGTTTATCTCATGATGCCATATGTTCTTGTTGTTTCCTAGTGATCCGTGCCTCTTTTGAGGATGATCAGTAAGGATGTTTTGTTAATATTGTAGTGCTCTATCCATCCGTGTCTTTGCTTGCAATTATGGAGCATCCTACCTTGAGTCAATCGAGCTCTACTTTTGCTACTTTGTGAATCTGGGCAGATTGTCAACTTGTTTGCAATTTTGCCGATGATGTTGTAGTTGATCCGTGCATGCTATGCTATTGTTCTTGCCATGTATAGCTTGCATTTTGTGCCTTCTTGATGGGTGTATGCTTGTCTTGCCATGACTTGCACCGTAGTGAGTGCATCGAGCTCGTAAACATGCCTACTTGAGTTATATTTCAGCATGTGCCAGTTTTCACTAAGTATGAAAACTGATTATGTTTTTGCTATGTTCACGTGCTTGTTAGTATATTTTCTGATCCCCTTGGGCTCAAGGTCACTAAGGGACTTTTGTTAAGCTCTTTGAGTAGCTCCATGCCATGCTTTACTTTGCCATGTTCAGGTCCTGTAGTATGTAGTTTTGTTGCTCCGAAGAGAGCTACCTGATCTGAAATTCCAGACAAGTGTTAATTTCACTAAGTCCGAGATCTGTTTGCCATATGCATTTTTGCCATGCTTGTTTGAACCTGTTAATGGATGAATTGGCCGTAGCTCAGTGCTAGACTTTTGTTAAGCATCTTGTATGCATCCCTGCCATGTATTTTGTTGTCATGTTGGGTTGCTGTAGCATGTTCATCTCATTGCATTTAGATGCCTACTTGCTGTGAATCGCAGACCGATGTCATTTTTGAATCGCTTGCCATTTCCAAACCGTAACTCCGATTCCGGCGTTCTTTATATCGTTTTCAAGCGATTTCATCTCAACTTTCCAGTGGCACACTTGGTTTTCCAAGTTGAGTCCAGGTTCATGAATTTTCTGTCATATCTTGCATTTTGCATTCCGCATCGCATTCCGCATAGCATATCATCATTGCATCATATTGCTTGGTCTTGCACGTGGTTGATTGTATCCTTGTTGCTTGTTTGTCTTGTTTGGGTAGAGCCGGGAGATGAGTTCGCTGACGAGGAGCCCGTTGAGTTTGCTTTCGAGGATCCAATCAACTTTGACAACTGTGCAGGCAAGATGATCATACCCTCGAAATCACTACTATGTTTGCTATGCTAGTTTGCTCGCTCTTTTGCTATGCCATTGCTACGATGCCTACCACTTGATTGCAAGACTCCCAAATTGCCATGTCAAACCTCTAACCCTCCATTGTCCTAGCAAACCGTTGATTGGCTATGTTACCGCTTTGCTCAGCCCCTCTTATAGCGTTGCTAGTTGCAGGTGAAGATTGAAGGCCGTTTCTTGTTGGAACATTTATTTACTTGTTGGGATATCATTATATTTATCTTGTTATCTTAATGCATCTACATACTTGGTAAAGGGTGGAAGGTTCGGCCTCTCGCCTAGTGTTTTGTTCCACTCTTGCCGCCCTAGTTTCCGTCATATCGGTGTTATGTTCCCGGATTTTGCGTTCCTTACGCGGTTGGGTTATAATGGGAACCCCTTGATAGTTCGCCTTGATTAAAGCTTTTCCAGCAATGCCCAACCTTGGTTTTACCATTCGCCACCTAGCCTATTTTTCCCTTGGGTTACCGGAGCTCAAGGGTCATCTTATTTTAACCCCCCCGGGCCAGTGCTCCCTCTGAGTGTTGGTCCGAACCGGGCAGCCTGCGGGGCCACCTCGGGGAAACTTGAGGGTTGGTTTTACTCATAGCTTGACCTATCTGAGTGTGCCCTGAGAACGAGATATGTGCAGCTCCTATCGGGATTTGTCGGCACATTCGGGCGGTGTTGCTGGTCTTGTTTTAACCTCTCGAAGTGTCTTGAATTACCGAGATACCGAGTCTGATCGGAACGTCTTGGGAGGAGGTCTATTCCTTCGTTGACCGTGAGAGCTTGTCATGGGCTAAGTTGGGACTCCCCTGCAGGGTTTGAACTTTAGAAAGCCATGCCCGCGGTTATGGGCAGATGGGAATTTGTTAATGTCCGGTTGTAGATAACTTGAACCTTAACTTAATTAAAATGAATCAACCGAGTGTGTTACCGTGATGGCCTCTTCTCGATGGAGTCCGGGAAGTGGACACGGTGTTGGACTAATGTTTGGGCAGGTGGTTCTCTAGTTTCTCGCTCGCGCTTTGCCTCCTCTTCTCGCTCTCTTTTGCGAATAAGTTAGCCACCATATATGATAGTCGCTTGCTGCAGCTCCACTTATATTTTACCTTGCCATACCTATAAGCTTAAATAGTCTTGATCGCGAGGGTGCGAGATGGCTGAGTCCCTGTGGCTCACATATTACTATTACACCAGATGCAGGGCCTGATGATTCCGCTCCAGGAGACGCGTATGAGCTCAAGTGGGAGTTCGACGAAGACTCTCAACGATACTATGTTTCCTTTCCCGATGATCAGTAGTGGTGCCCAGTTGGGGGTGAACGGGAACGTGTCGCATGTTGGGTTCTCTTTTATTTTGGCGCCGTAGTTGGGCCATGAGTGTTTGGATGATGTAATGTTATTTATGTACTTGATTGACGTGGCGAGTGTAAGCCAACTATGTTATCTCCCCTTTTATTATCATATTACATGGGATGTTGTGAAGATTGCCTAACTTGCGACATATGCCTTCAATGCGATTATGCCTCTAAGTCGTGCCTCGACACGTGGGAGATATAGTCGCATCGAGGGTGTTACACTACTACTACGTGCAGCCTGCTGACGACGACCAGGAGTAGTTTAGGTGGATCCCAGGCAGGAGGCATGCGCCTCTTTCGATCTGTATCTCAGTTTGTGCTAGCCTTCTTAAGGAAAACTTGTTTAACTTATGTCTGTACTCAGATATTGTTGCTTCTGCTGACTCGTCTATGACCGAGCTCTTGTATTCAAGCCCTCGAGGCCCCTGGCTTGTAATATGATGCTTGTATGACTTATTTTATTTGTAGAGTTGTGTTGTGATATCTTCCCGTGAGTCCCTGATCTTGATCGTACATGTTTGCGTGTATGATTAGTGTATGATTGAATCGGGGGCGTCACAAGTTGGTATCAGAGCCGACTGCCTATAGAAATCCCCCTTCCACGCTCCTTGGCCAAAGTCGAGTCTAAACATTACAAAGACTTTTACTAACATGGCTGTGTGCCTTACGGGCCCGCGTCGCCATCTGGGTGGTATTAGGATCTTTTACTCCTCGATCCTTACTCTGGGACTCTGAACTCTCTCCTACTCGGGTTAAACGATTTTACTAACTCTAACATTAGGATCCCGTGACCACATTCACCCCAAAGTTGGATAAGCCCTAGTTTATCTTTAGAGTAGTATTTGAACATTATCCACATTGACATTTGACTCCTGTGAAAACATCTTTTTTTTCAGATGGAACCCATGAGGCAGGTCGTGCGCCACACGACGGCCATTGGTGCCTCAGGATCACCTGCTGTGTTGGTTGAGATGATGACCTATCTGGGTTATCGCTGGCACCCTGAGTACACCGTCTATGAGGAGTATCAGGACTTCAACCAGGAGCAGTACCGTGCCATCGTCCACCTCTACTCTCGGGAGTATGACTCCACTACCGTGCTGCACACTGCTCGTGGTGCTGGAGTGACTATCGATATGGCGGTCCACGATGCTGCTTATGCTGCTCTGACACGTCTTCGTGGAGAGTATCAGGAGTTGGACACCTCCCCCTTCAGGCACATTGCTATCGCATCCGATGTTGGTGCGGAGGGTTACTACATGGCGGCCTACTCCACTGTCACCCGAGAGCCCTTCTACCATCAGAACCTGGTTCTGCATGCTGATGGGCTGGATAGAGCTAACCGAGCTCTTTGCCACGAGTTGTACACCACCCGTCAGCACCTGTATCATGCTCTGACGCTGTTGCACCCCTCTGTCCGATCTGGTGATCTATCACGTTCTGCGATCTACCCTGCCAGGACCGTGATGCCCCAGGGCGTCGGCTGGCCAGATGTGGGAGGCTACTCTCCCATGCTTGGTCCTCTCCTGCCACCTGTGCATCGGGTTCCGCATTAGAGTATCCGCGGACCCCAGGCTACTCGCGTGGAGGTATTCCCTTCGCGTCACTACCAGCTGTCGGGCTACACCTACCTCCGCAGTACCGCGTGGGACTGATGTAGACTTGCTCGTTAGTGTTAGATGCATTCGCTGCGAGCCTGCGTGCCGCCTATGATGTCTTAGTCTATGTACTGAACTCTGTGTACCGAACTCTATGCATGATCTCTTTTGTAAGATATGCCGACTACTATGTAGTATCTATCGTGCTGCTTTTGTTGTGCATGTTTCATCATGAATGATTCTTGTCTTTGCAAATTTCTCAATGCTGAACTACCCCTGTTATATATTAGCAGGATGGTTAGACCAGGTGGTCGTGGTCATGGTGGAACGCCCCACCATCGCCTGAGTACATGGCTGGGATGATGCAACAGTTTGAGCTGAATCGTCAGTTCATGGAGAATATTATGGATCAGTTTCCTCGCCCCAATATGAACCAGCAGCCAACCCAAGTGACTCTGTAGGATTTCATGCGCCTCAACCCAACCGTGTACCGCAGCTCAACTCAGCCTCTGGATGCTGATGACTGGCTCCGTGACATCACCTATGAGATGGAGTCTGCTGATGTAGCCCCTGCCAGCTATGTCACCTTTGCTTCCTTCTTCCTGAAAGGACCTGCAGCTCAATGGTGGGTGAGGGAGTCCTGGATTAGGGGGTGTTCGGGTAGCCGGACTATACCTTCAGCCAGACTCCAGGACTATGAAGATACAAGATTGAAGACTTCGTCCCGTGTCCGGATGGGACTTTCCTTGGCGTGGAAGGCAAGCTTGGCGATGCGGATATTCAAGATCTCCTACCATCGTAACCGACTTTGTGTAACCCTAACCCTCTCCGGTGTCTATATAAACCGTAGGGTTTTAGTCCGTAGGACAACTTCATCATACAACAATCATACCATAGGCTAGCTTCTAGGGTTTAGCCTCCTTGATCTCGTGGTAGATCTACTCTTGTACTATCCATATCATCAATATTAATCGAGCAGGATGTAGGGTTTTACCTTCATCAAGAGGGCCCGAACCTGGGTAAAACATCGTGTTCCTTGCCTCCTGTTACCATCCGTCCTAGACGCACAGTTTAGGACCCCCTACCCGAGATCCGCCGGTTTGGACACCGACATTGGTGCTTTCATTGAGAGTTCCTCTGTGTCGTTGCTTTTAGGCCCGATGGCTCCTTCGATCATCAACAACGATGCAGTCCAGAGTGAGACTTTTCTCCCCGGACAGATCTTCGTCTTCGGTGGCTTCGCACTGCGGGCCAATTCGCTTGGCCACCTTGAGCAGATCGAAAGCTACGCCCCTGGCCATCAGGTCAGGTTTGGAAGCCTAAACTACACGGCTGACATCCGCGGGGACTTGATCTTCGATGGATTCGAGCCACAGCCAAGTGCGCCGCACTGTCACGATGGGCATGATATAGCTCTGCCGCCGAACAGTGCCTTGGAGGCCGCACACGCATCAGTTCCGACCATTTATTCGGAGCCTACTGCACCGATCGAGGATCAGCGGTTGGATGCTGCCTCAGGGGCTGCGATCTTAGAGGCGATCGAGCCGAACTCCAGCCCTGCACTCCGCATGGCCCGTGACTCCGAGGAGCCGGATTCCTTTCCGAACTCCGACCTCCCCGCGCCCCTGTCGATCGAATTCGATTGGGCGCCGATAATGGAGTTCACCACCGCAGACA
Source organism: Triticum timopheevii (assembly GCA_963921465.1). NCBI lineage: Eukaryota > Viridiplantae > Streptophyta > Magnoliopsida > Poales > Poaceae > Triticum > Triticum timopheevii. The sequence continues at coordinate 622,136,936 of OY997265.1, forward strand.
TCTTTCAGCACTCGCCCTTCGGCGACATCCTGAATTCGCTAAAGTCTCTCTCTTTATCAGGAGAGCTCTGGCCGGACTACGGTCAGCAAGGATGGGATTCGGATGATGAAGAAATTCAAAACCCACCCACCACCCACTTCATAGCCACTGTCGACGACTTAACCGACATGCTCGACTTCGACTCCGAAGACATCGACAGTATGGACGACGATGCAGGAGACAACCAAGAACCAACGCCTATAGGGCATTGGACAGCCACCTCATCTCACGATGTGTACATGGCGGATACCCCTAAAGGAAGCAACAACGAGGAAAACGGGGATGGAAAGAGGGACCGATCTCTCGAAAAACAATCAAAGCGTCGGCGTAAACGCCGACCCAAGCCCCGCCTCGATAAAGACCCAGCCATAGAGCAGGATGAGCCGGTAGACGACGAGCATGGCTTAGAGCAACCGTCCCAACAAGACAACCCGGATAGAGAAACTGAACATCCCTCCCCCGGCGAAAATGGCATTCCGGACGACCCTACGCCGGACAAGCCCACGAAGCAGAAGAACCTCCACAAACGGCTCGTTGCAACCGCATGCAGCCTGAAAAAGTAGAAGCGGAAGCTAAAAACTGCGGAAGATGCACTCAGGATCAGATGGAGTAAAGTAATCAATACCACAGACAAATACGGCGACAGTCGCCACACTAAAAGCTATCCGAAGAGAAAGCTACTGCCTGAATTTGACGAGGAGGCCTTAGAGCCCTCACATTCCAAAAGTGAGAAAGCCACACGGTCGGATAGACGACCCCATGGCCAGCATAAAGCGGCAAGCAGCGTCGCACTTAAGCCGGCATGCGACCCACTTAAGGATTCGCATCATGGCCCAGCCAAGTCCATTTACGGGCCAAGAAAGCAAGCTCTCGTAAGCAATGCAATAAAGCCATTATCAGAATCCGGCACACCCAAATACAGGGGTGCCGCACACCCCGTATGTTTCACCGATGAGGTCTTGGATTATGAATTTCCAGTGGGATTCAAACCCGTAAACATAGAGGCATATGATGGAACAACAGACCCTGGAGTCTGGATCGAGGATTATATCCTCCACATACATATGGCTAGAGGAGATGACCTCCACGCCATAAAATACTTACCCCTCAAGCTTAAAGGGCCAGCCCGGCATTGGCTCAAAAGCCTTCCTGAAAACACAATCGGAAGTTGGGAAGAGCTCGAGGACGCTTTCCGAGCAAATTTTCAAGGGACCTATGTCCGCCCTCCGGATGCAGACGATCTTAGTCACATAACTCAACAGCCCGGAGAGTCAGCTCGGCAATTTTGGAATAGATTTCTTACTAAAAAGAATCAGATAGTCGACTGTCCAGACGCTGAAGCCTTAGCGGCTTTCAGGCATAATGTCCGAGACAAATGGCTCGCCAGACACCTCGGCCAAGAAAAGCCAAGAACAATGGCCGCACTAACAAGCCTCATGACCCGCTTTTGCGTAGGAGAGGACAGCTGGTTGGCAAGATGCAGCACCAGTGACCCAAGTACATCCGAAACTAGGGATGGAAACGGAAAACCGCGACGCAATAAGGACCATCGCCAGACTAAGGAAAAAATTCCGAAGAGCACGACAGTCAACGCCGGATTCAAAAGCTCACGGCAGAATCAGAAAAAGCCGCCCCTCCAAGATAACAGGGACGACCTATCCAACCTAAACAAAATCTTGGATAGGATATGTCAAATACACAGCACTCCCGGAAAGCCTGCTAACCATACCCACAGAGATTGTTGGGTTTTCAAACAATCCGGCAGACTCAACGCCGAACACAAGGGGCTCGATACACCAAGCGAAGACGAGGACGAACCCCAAAAGCAGAGTACCAGGAAACAAAATAATTTCCCACAAGAAGTAAAAACAGTAAAATTACTCCACATAACAAAACGTGCGGCGCCCATAAAGGTACGTGCCCCACGGCCTATCCCAAAGGAATCCCGCCACTGGTTGTCAAAACCAATCATCTTCGATCATCTGGATTATTCTAGAAGTATCAGGAACCCAGGCTGGACTGCCCTGGTACTCGATCCAATAATTGGCGGACTCCAATTTTCAAATGTCCTTATGGACGGTGGCAGCGGATCAACCTGATATATCAGGACTCAATCCGCCACATGGGGATCGACTCAAAAAGATTTCGCCACAGCAAAACCTCCTTTCAAGGAGTAACGCCAGGTCCGGACACCCATTGCATGGGTTTTCTCTGGCTCGAGGTTATTTTCGGCTCTGCCGATAACTTCCGTCGCGAAAAGCTGACTTTCCACATCGTCCCATTCTCAAGTAGCTACCAAGAACTACTGGGACGCAAAGCTTTCGCCCGCTTTAACGCAATACTGCATTATGCATCTCTTACGCTTAAGATGCCCGGTCCACACGGCATCATCTCCTTAAAGGGGAAGCAGTGAGAACACCTCCCCCAAGCGGAGGATTGTGCGGCCGCTTTAACAGCCCCACAATACAATGGCTTCACCAGCCAGAACATCGGAACAGGTCATTAAGACCACGGACACGGATAGACGAGTCCGGCACAAAAGTATCGTTGGTAAAGGCTTAGTGGCCATATACCCCTGCACTAGGGGCTTCACACATATAAAATAAGAGACAATAAAGCTCAATTTTTCATATTTCACTTTACACTTTGTTTATTTCATATAACTTTCATTCGGCACGCCCCTTTTTCAACTTAGTTGCTCTCTTTTTTCAGATGAACGTCGTGCTGCGCCCGTCCATGAAACGACACAACGGAGACACAGGCGTAGACGTGCAGTAGGGACCCAGGATTCTTTTCAGATTAAGACCCCGCGTAAACCTTTTTTACTGTCTCTTGTTGATACACATCCCCTGGTTCTATGACCAAGGAGGAGGCTGGCGTCTTGGCATGTGGCCACGTCAGAATTCTTGCGCGTACCTGGACACTAGGGGCTTATACCTCAGAGCGTTACCTCGCCCGCTCTCATAAAGACCGAATACGTTAGGGAGTGTTCGGCGTCGCGAGTTTGGCCTTATATGCATTAGCTCCGAGTCATGATTTTGGTCAAATGTTGGGTTGCCCGGCTCCTGTGTTCGGCCGCCTTACGTTCCGCTCTATCGGCTAAGGCGGCACCAGGAGAACTACTGCGATTGTGCCCTGGTTCAGCCAGGCGAGCACCTCAGTAGAGAAAGCCGAAAACCGACTGTCAAGATATGGCGTGAGACTGGTCAACCACTCGATGACTCTCCGAAATCTGTAGGATTCCTCCACATTAACGAAGGGCCGTTTCCCGGCCATGCACATACGCGCCCCGAATTCGGGCGAGCGCAGTCGCCACCAGGGGCTACCTAAATAGTCCCATTGTCAAGCTCCTATGGCTAAGTGAAAGTGTTAAAGCATTATAGTCCAGTTGCCTAGCTCGCTGCGCTATCACCTCCTTTGTAGGACCAAGACGTTGGATTAAGTGTGAAAATGCGCCTTCTGCGAGCACCCCCGCACTATGTGCGTGGGGGCTGAAGCCAACCACTGCAATCTTTCAGATTTTGTATATATATATCTTAAAACGGCCGCACAGGAGGTGTTCCAAATACTTGAAGGCACAAGTATAAAAGGCTACTACAATTCATCAAAATATTGCTTTATAATTACATATGCTATCAGAACATAGCATCCTTCGAGCACTGCGCCTCTATTACATGAGCGCCTTCAAGGACTTCCTGAAAATAGTACTTGGAGGGTACTCGGCTTTTGTCCGAATCTCGGGATGCAACAACGATGGTCTCCATCTCTGCCCAGTATGTCTTGACACGGGCAAGTGCCATCCGTGCGCCCTCTATGCATGCTGACCTCTTCATTGCATTGATACGTGGCACCGCGTCAAGGAATTGCTGCACCAAGCTGAAAGAACTTTTCGTCTCCGATCTCCCCGGCCACAGATGACCCATGACGTACTTCATGGCGAGTCCGGACAATCTATTCAGTTCGGCCCATTGAGCCAGACGATCGTCCACTGCCAGTGGACGCTCTGGATTCTGGAACTGCGACCAGAAAAGCCTTTCCACTTCGCGATCTTATTGATCTCGAAAGTATCCGGTCGCATCAGCAGCACTCGCTGCCAAATCCAGATAGGTGTCCTCCGCACTCCACATCCGGTCCAATGGAGCAAACTTCGGATCGCAAAACTTCCTCCGCAGCATAAAGGGCTTTCCAGCCGCAATCTGTCCGGCCTGACACAGCTCCTCCTTCGCAGCTCTCATTGCAAAGCGAGCATCCTTGGCATCAGCAACGACCTTCTCTAAGTCCGTCTGTCTCGCCCGGTCTTCTTTCTCAAGAAACTTGCAACGGCCAGCAGCACTTTTTAACTTCACGGCCATCTCAGCCATCTCCTTCTTGCTTCGGCAGTGAGCATCCTGTTCGGCTCTCAGCTCTTCAAGGGCCTTCTCGGCAGCCGCATCACTTTTCCTGGCTTGTTCCTTAGCTCGGGCAAGTTCCGTCCGAAGACTCTCCACGGTGGCCGCACCATCTGCGTCAAGCACACACATTATAAGATACTGGCATAAAGCTTCTCTTACCAGATGCCGCCCGAGGAATTGCATACCTTGAGCCTCATCAAGCCGCTCGTTGACGAGCGCGATGTCGGCATCTGCCATGTCAAGTTGCCGCTTTAGTTCGGAAAAATCATCAGTTCGGCTCGATTCCGGACACTTCGCCACCTGTATACAAAGGCGACATTTTAGACCTGGGATTATGATCCTCTGCGCGCCGTCAATTTTGATAATGCACAGAGTCTCAGGGGCTACTATCTACACAGGGCGCATCTTGTTTATGCGCAACTGACAAAGAAGTACATTATCAAATGTACCTCAAAACCCGTCAGCAAACTTCTGACGGCCTCATGCAATCCGCTTTCCGCGGACAAAATCCTTCCAATCACCATACCCATCAATGCACGGTGCTCCTCTGAGATAGAAGCTCGCCCCAGCAGAATCATCAGCTCCTCCGACCGCGCATCGGACGGTGCCGGACTCGTCCTATGACCTCCATCGAAGGCCGGACGCGGAGAACCTTGGGGGACATATGGCTACCTTCCACCCCTACCGGATTCGGAGAAACCCTCCGCGACGACACCTCAGGGTCGCCCGCCTCGCCAGGCGGTACGGCAGGGGGAGGCGTTCCACTCTCCATCATCTTCAGAAGAAGATCCCCCGAAGACGAGCTCTGCTGAGAAGGGCTGAGGTCCGAGCTACAAAGTAAAATTTCGGTTAATCTTCTCAGATAAAAGCAAGGATTTCTCTCATCCCTCTAAAGGAAAATCTTTCTCTACTTACGGCTCGCTGGAGGGCTGATCCCTTTGAGGGCGTAGTTCGGCCGAGGATCTCCCCGGCGTCGGACCCTCTGACGAGGACCTTTGTCCCTGCTTTGAGGCCATGGTCTCCGGGTCGTCAGAGGCAGCCCTCTTCTTCCCCTTAGGAGAGGAATTGTCGGTTCCTCCCTTCGGAGCAGCCTCCTTCGAGGAGGCCATAGTTTCCTTGTCCTCCCCCTCACTTCCCTCCAAAGGCACGATCTTCAACATCCTGACTAGCACGGGATCCGGCCTGGTCTCAGGAAGGGGAGCCGAACACCTGATCAGCTTTGCCTTCGCTATCCACTCATGTTTAAAAGGATAGCTCTTTTAGGGGCGAATTTATGACAATTTTACGGATAGCGAGTCCGGGCACAAGGTTACTTGAGTATCCGGGCGATTGCAGCTTAAAGCTGCGTCCTCGGTCAAATCCGGACACATTGCTTGTGATCCGAAGAACATTTTATACATCTCCACGGGCGTTGCGCCCATAAAATGCTGGAGAGCTCGTGGTCCCTCCGGATTAAACTCCCACAGACGAAGGGAGCGACGTTTGCCCAGCAGTGTTCGGCGAATCAGCATGACCTGCGTCACCTTGACCAGGTTGAGGTCTCTTTCTAAGAGATCCCTAATGCGGCCCTGCAACAAGGGCACATCTTTGGATAACACCCAATCTAATCCTTTGTTGACCCATGACGCTAGCCGTGGTGGGGGACCCGAGAGAAAGGCAGGAGGCGCCACCCGCTTGGTGCTCCTGGGAGCGGTGATATAGAACCACTCTCGTTGCCACAAGCCGAGCTCCTCTTGAAAGGAGCCCTCGGGCCATGGAGCATCAGCATTCTTACTTATGACAGCGCCTCCGCACTCTGCGTGCCGTCCCTTGATCATCTTCGGCTCCACTCCAAAAGTCTTGAGCCATAATCCGAAGTGAGGAGTAACGCGGAGGAACACTTCGCACACAACGATGAATGAGGAAATGTGGAGGATGGACTCCGGAGCTAAGTCATGAAATTCCAGCCCATAATAGAACATCAGCCCCCTCATGAAGGGATCCATCGGGAAGCCTAACCCCCGAAGGAAGTGATACATGAACACTACGCTCTCACCGGGCTGGGGACTGGGAATAGCCTGCCTTTGAGCAGGAAACCTATGCAAAATTTCGGCGGTCAAGAACTTAGCCTCTCTCAACTTTAGCACATCCTCCTCCATGACGGAGGAGGGCATCCATCGGCCTTGAAGGTCGGAACCGGACATTGTCGAAGGTCCGAAGCGCCTGGAATCTGGAGCCTAGGGTGTTGGAACTCGAGGCGGCGGGTGAACTTGTTTTGAGATTGGAGAAAAGGAGTAAGGCCCTGGTCTCTTTATAAGAGGTTGAATACCAGGAGCCCTCCCCGTAACCTTTTGGGACTCGCCTTTAATCGAGAAGACATGCTAACGGGCATGATTAGGTTACCCACGTCCGTATTGATGAGAATCCCGTAAATAAAGGGGACACAATCTCTGCTTTGACAAGACGTGCCAAGGAAACCGCCTCGCAAAACATGCTGAGGTGGAAAAGTGAAAACGATTCGAATAAAGGCTTGGCCGTAGTGTGATGTCACACTGCGGAATACGTCAGCAGATTAGATTTGTGTTAATATTATTCTCTCTGTGGCAATACGTGGAAACTTATTTTGCAGAGCCGAACACTACTCTTGGTGTTTACAAACTTTTATGAAGAATTTGGAGGAGGAACCCGCCTTGCAATGCCGAAGACAATCTATGCACCGAACTCGTCGTCATTGAAGCCTAGTTCAGGGGCTACTGAGGGAGTCCTGGATTAGGGGGTGTTCGGGTAGCCGGACTATACCTTCAGCCGGACTCCAGGACTATGAAGATACAAGATTGAAGACTTCGTCCCGTGTCCGGATGGGACTTTCCTTGGCGTGGAAGGCAAGCTTGGCGATGCGGATATTCAAGATCTCCTACCATTGTAACCGACTTTGTGTAACCCTAACCCTCTCCGATGTCTATATAAACCGGAGGGTTTTAGTCCGTAGGACAACTTCATCATACAACAATCATACCATAGGCTAGCTTCTAGGGTTTAGCCTCCTTGATCTCGTGGTAGATCTACTCTTGTACTATCCATATCATCAATATTAATCGAGCAGGACGTAGGGTTTTACCTCCATCAAGAGGGCCCGAACCAGGGTAAAACATCATGTTCCTTGCCTCCTGTTACCATCCGGTCTAGACGCACAGTTAGGGACCCCCTACCCGAGATCCGCCGGTTTTGACACCGATAGTGGGACAGCCACAGGCGTACTCTGCCAGCTGGAACAATCATCACCTGGCCAGACTTCCAAGCTGCCTTCCGTGCTTGCTTCATTCCTCAGAGTGTCATGGACCAGAAGAAGCGTGAGTTCCGCAACCTCACCCAAGGCAACAAAACTGTGGAAGCTTATCAGCGGGAGTTTCTGGACTTGTCCCGCTATGCTGAAGAGGACATTGAAACTGATGCACGCAGACAGGAGAAGTTCCGTGATGGCCTTCAAGCTGACATCAAACTCGCACTTCTAGTGCATGAATTTGCTGATTTTGCCACCCTGGTGAACAAGGCCATCAATGTCAAAACCTGTCTGCAGGAATACCAGGGCTCTCACAGGTGCAACCGTGACACGGGCTCATCTTCGGGCCCGTCCTCGCAGAAGCGTAAGATATGGATTCCCAACAACATGTACCAGCCAACTGCACCTACCCCAAGGCAGTGCTATGCTGCACCTCGTCTGCCTGCTCCACCAACTAGGCAGCCAAGACTTCCAGCTCCACCACCACAAGCTCCTGTTCCCACTCCCAATAATGGTCTGTGCTTCAGGTGTGGTCAACCAGGACACCGTGCTAGGGAATGCAACCAGAACCAGAATCAACTGGACCTCCCAGCAACTGGCCATGGAAGCAACCAGCCCTGCAACAACAATGCCAAGTCTTATGGTCGTGTTCATGCCAACCACGTTGATCTCAATGAAGTTCTAGACCAGCCTGCTACCGTGATGGGTACACTCCTCGTAAATTCAGTACCAGCATCTTTTTTATTTGATACAGGAGCATCACACTCATTTATATCAGCTGAGTTTGCATTCATGCATGGCATTAAATATGAAGAGATGAACACAGCGATTGTGGTACACACTCCTGCGGGCCAGTGTCAAACCTCTATGGTTAGTCACAACATTCCCGTTGAAATTTAAGGATTGGAATTCCTTGCCTCTCCCATCGTACTAAAGTCCTGTAGCATTGACCTCATTCTGGGAATGGATTGGTTGAAAGCGCATACTGCTTCTATAGTTTGCGCCACTAAGGTCGTCCATCTGCTACACCCTTCTGATGAAATAATTGCTTACCAAGATCATCTACTTCAGAACGCCGAGGCACGTCTTTATGCCTTGAATGCGTTGAACGCTGCACCACTCGAGGGCATTGAAAACATTCCCGTCGTTCGTAAATTCCAAGATGTCTTCCCAGAAGAACTTCCAGGGGTTCCCCCTGCTAGAGCTGTCGAATTCATCATCGACTTGAAACCCGACACCACCCCTATAGCTAAACGACCCTACAAGATGCTGCCGCATGAACTCATTGAGCTTAAGGAGGAAATCAACAAATCTCTTGTCAAAGGTTTCATTCGCCCAAGTTGCTCTCCTTGGGGAGCACCTTCTCTCTTTGTTAAGAAGAAGGATGGGACAAATCGATTAGTCCAAGACTACCGTCCTATAAACCAAGCTACCATTCAGAATAACTATCCTCCTCCTTGGATCAATGATCTTTATGATCAACTGGCTGGCTCATCTGTGTTCTCCAAACTCGACTTGAGGTTGGGTTACCACCAGATCCGTGTTCGTGAAGAGGATATCCCAAAAACCGCCTTCGTGACTCGGTATGGATCATACGAGTACACCGTCATGTCATTCGGATTAACGAATGCTCTAGACACCTTCTCTCGTCTGATGAACTATATATTCATGGATTACCTCGACAAGTTCGTCGTGGTTTATTTGGACGATATCCTTGTATTTTCCAAGAACAAGGAAGAACATGCTGAACATCTTCGTCTTGTGCTGGAAAAGCTTCGAGAGCATCAACTGTATGCTAAGTATTCCAAGTGTGAATTCTGGCTCCCCGAAGTGACCTATCTTGGGCATGTCATCTACAAGGATGGTATTGCCGTCAACCCTGAACGAGTTCAGGCTATTCTCGATTGTACTCCTCCGAAGAATGTCAAGCAAGTACGAGGTTTTCTCGGTCTCGCCAGCTATTGTCGTCGATTCGTCAAGAACTTCTCCAAGATTGCCAGGCCTCTGACTAACATGTTGCATAAGGGTGTCAAGTTCGACTAGACAGACAAGTGTCAGGAAAGTTTCCAGGCACTCAAAGACAAGTTGACTTCTGCCCCAGTGCTTGCTCCACCTGATACTAAGAAGGACTTTGTCATTTACTGCGACACTTCCCGTCAAGGATTAGGCTGTGTCCTAATGCAAGAGCGCAGAGTGATTGCTTATGCCTCTCGTCAACTACGCCCTCACGAAGAAAACTACCCAGTTCACGACCTCGAGCTTGCTGCTGTCATTCATGCACTGAAGCAGTGGCGACATTACCTTCTCGGTAATCGTTGTGAGATCTTCACTGACCACCAAAGTTTGAAGTATCTGTTTACTCAGCCAGATCTGAACCTCCGTCAGCAGAGATGGATGGAGACTGTTGCGGACTTTGACGTGGGTATATCCTATACCCCCGGCAAGGCTAATGTAATGGCTGATGCCTTGAGCCGCAAGTCTTACTGCAATCACCTCCAGGTTCACAAAGTTCAGCCCTCGCTTGTCGAAGAATTTAGAAAGGTGAACCTTCATATTGTTCCTCCTGGAGCACTCGCCCCCCCTCCCCCAGAGTTTCAGAAGATGGATCTTTGTGTTGTTACAAAGGGTTCTCTAAATACCCTAGCTGTCGTACCAAATCTCGTAGCTGGTATAAAGACTATTCAAGGTTATGACTCTAAAGTCCATAAGATTAAACGTCATCTAGCAGAAGGAAAGCCCTCCTTCTTCTCTATCACCGATGATGGCGCCTTGTACTTCAAAGGCCGCCTAGTGGTACCACGTTCGAGGAAAAACCTGGATCAGACTAAAGGAGTTATGAAAGAAGCTCATGATACGCCTTTGTCTATTCATCCTGGTAGTACAAAGATGTACCAAGACATCCGTCAAAGATTCTGGTGGTCTAATATGAAGCAGGATATTGCTCGTTATGTTGCTGAGTGTGACGTTTGTCGCCGTATCAAAGCAGAGCATCAAAGGCCTGCTGGAACTCTGCAACCTATCTATATTCCTGAATGGAAATGGGACCATGTTGAAATGGACTTCGTCATTGGATTTCCCAAATCGCAGAAAGGTAATGATGCTATTCATGTTGTCATTGACTGACTCTCTAAAGTTGCACATTTTTTGGCGGTCAAAGAGACAATCACTGCTAGTCAGTTTGCTACTCTCTACACGTCCAGAATTGTTTCACTTCATGGTATTCCACTGGTTATCAGTTCAGACCATGGCAGCTTGTTCACTTCAAGATTTTGGGCAAGTTTCCAAGAAGCTATGGGAACTCATCTGTCATTCAGTACGGCGTTTCATCCTCAGTCGCAAGGACAGGTTGAACGTGTCAACAAGTTCTCGAAGACATGCTTCGAGCTTGTGTAATTTCCTTCGGCAAGAAATGGGAGGAATCTCTTCCATATGCCGAGTTCTCTTATAATAATAGCTATCAAGCTAGTCTGAAGATGTCCCCCTTCGAAGTGCTATATGGACGAAAGTGTCGAACCCCTCTGAACTGGTCAGAAACTGGGGAACATCCACTCTTCGGTTCGGATATTATCCAACAGGCCGAAGAACAAGTTCGCATTATACGCGAGAATCTCAAGACTGCTCAGTCACATCAGAAAAGTCAGTATGACCGTCATCACAAAGACATGGTCTATCAACCTGGCGAAAAGGCTTATCTTTGAGTTACACCAATGAAGGGTGCTCACCGCTTCGGGATCAAGGGTAAGCTAGCTCCTCGCTATATCAGTCCCTTCACTATTCTCGAAAGGTGTGGAAAAGTGGCATATCAACCGGAGCTTCTGCCGAACCTTTCTGAGGTTCACGATGTGTTCCATGTGTCACAACTCCGCCGTTGCTTCAAGGATCCAATCCGAGCAGTGGATCATGAAGTGCTCGAATTGCAACAGGACCTCTCCTATAAAGAGCATCTGGTCCGCTTTCTCGACCAAGCTGAACGTCGCACACGTCAGAAGGCGATCAAGTTCCTCAAAGTCCAGTGGTCGAATCACTCTGAAGACGAAGCCACATAGGAACGCGAGGACCGCCTGCGTGATGAATACCCCACACTGTTTCCTTCTACCTCCTAAAATCTCGGGACGAGATTTCTTGTAGTGGAGGAGATTTGTAACGCCCGGATAATTAGGCTACAGTAAAACTCTCCTAATGATGCCATGTCATCTGTGATTACTGTTGCTAAACTTTCGTTAGTTCAAACCGATTCAAACATCAATTCAGAAAAATGGCAAACAACAAAAGTTTTTAAAAGTTGAAACAAAAATGTTCGGTCAGTGCCAAATATTGCACTCGTAATTATGGTGAAGTAAACACATTTTTAGAAAATGCCTAAATACTTTAAAATGAAATAAAACAGAAAATAAAATAAATAAAAAGAAAAAGGAAAAGACAAAAAAAGAGAAACCCCCTGCCCCCTAGGCCTCGGCCCAGCAGGCCGGCCCATTCGGCCACACACCCAGGCCACCAGGAGGCCCACCCCACCTCCCTTATCCCCCACGACCGACACTCCCCCCCACTCCCCACTCGCTCTCCCCCCATCCCCTCATCTGGATCTGGATCGGGGAGAGGCCCATCCCCGTCGCCCCCGGATCCCGTCGGCCGGAACGCCGCCTCGCCGCCCTCCTCCTCGACGGACCTCCTCGCCGGACTGCCTCCCCTGCATCTCGTCCGTCCCCGTCTTCCTCCCCGAGCAACGCTGCCCCGAACCCTACCCTACCCCGTGAGCTCCCCCTTTTCCTCTCCCGGTCACTGCGTGCCGGCGCCGTCCCATGCCCGTGCACGCACTCGCGTGGCCACGCGCGCCCGTGCGTCGCAGCCACCGCTCCTCCCCGCGCTAACCCTGCCCGCGCCATGCTCACTTTAGTCGAGCACCACGACCCTGCCGCAGCCTGCGCCCCTGCCTCCTCTGCACACGGCCGCGGCCACAGCCGATGATGCCGGCCCCCAGCGCCCCTCCGCCGCGGCCTCGCCCCGCAACCCCCCTGCTCCGTTCGTCGTCGCACTTCCTCGGCCATGCGCTCCGTTGCGCCCGCCATCGCCTCCCGTGCACGCTCCCACCGGAGCCCGTGGCCTCGGCTCCGCCCCTGCGCCTGCTTGCTGCTGCGCTGCGGCGCTGCGCCCTCGGGTGCCCCGCGCCACACCACGCACTTGGCGGCCGGCCCCTCACCCCGCTGAACCGCTCCGGCCGGCTGCGGCTGCTCTGTCGTGGCCGCCGGCCAGCCTGCGCGCGGCCAGGTCCAGACGACCCGGCGCCCGCGCCCGTAACGGTTATGCCCGCGCCCGCTATGGTCTCTGGCCCTTTGACAGCTGGGGTCCACCCCCTAGGGATGTTAGAACGAAAAACAAAAACAAAAATAAATAAAAATATTAATTAAATAATTAAATAAAGAATTAACTTAATTAATCATGTTTTAATTAAGCTAATTAAACATTAGTTAACCTAATTAACTAATTAAACTAATTATTAGGTTAATTAGGATATTGTGCCTATGGCAGTGGGACCCGCCTGTCAGTTTGACTAAGTCACTGACTGGTTGACTGATGACATCACGCTGACCTCATGCTGACATCATAATGACATTTACTAAATTAAATTAATTATGTTAATTCTAAAATTGAATTAAAAACTTTGAAAATTAGTATAAAATAAACCGTAGCTCGGATGGAAATACTTTGTACATGAAAGTTGCTCAGAACGACGAGACGAATCCAGATACGCAGCCCGTTCGTCTGCGACGCATCCCTAGCATAGCAAACACGCAACTTTCCCCCTCCGGTTCATCTGTCCGAAAACGAAAAACACCGGGAATACTTTCCCGGATGTTTCCCCCTTCACCGGTACCACCTCGTACCGCGTTAGGGCACACCTAGCATCACGCTTTGTCATGTCATGCATCGTCATGCATTTGTTTGCATTATATTTATTGTTTCTTCCCCCTCTTCTCTCGCTAGACACCGAGACCGACGCCGCTGCTACCCAGTATGACTACGGTGTTGACGACCCCTCTCTCTTGCCAGAGCAACCAGGCAAGCCCCCCTTGATCACCAGATATCGCCTAATCTACTCTCTATACTGCTTGCATTAGAGTAGTGTAGCATGTTACTGCTTTTCGTTAATCCTATCCTGATGCATAGCCTGTCATTGTTTCTACAACTGTTGATACCTTACCTGCAATCCTAAATGCTTAGTATAGGATGCTAGTTTATCATCAGTGGCCATACATTCTTGTCCGTCTGCCATGCTATACTATCGGGCCGTGATCACTCGGGAGGTGATCACGGGTATATACTTATACATAATATATGATACTTGTGATGACTAAAGACGAGTCGGCTCGTAGGAGTACCCGCGAGTGATTCACGGATTGGGTCCGAAAGGACGTTTGTCTCGACGGCCCTCTGAGTGGATCTTTGTGGCGAAGCGACAGGGTAGGTTGAGACCACCTAGGAGAGAGGTGGGCCTGGCCCTGGTCGGCGTTCGCGGTTATTTCAAGATAACACGTTTAACAAGATCTTGGTATTTGATCTGAGTCTGGCTACTGGCCTATACGCACTAACCATCTACGTGGGGACAGTTATGGGCACTCGACGTCGTGGTATCAGCCGAAGCCTTCGTGACGTCAGCGACTGAGCGACGCGCGCCAGATTGGATTGGAACGCCTGCTAGGCTAGGTCTGCTTCCAGCCGCGTTCGCAACGTGCAGGTGTGCAAAGGGCGATGGGCCCAGACCCCTGCGCCATAGGATTTAGACCGGTGTGCTGACCTCTCTGTTGTGCCTAGGTAGGGCTGCGACGTGTTGATCTTCCGAGGCCTGGCATGACCCAGGAAAGTGTGTCTGGCCAAATGGGATCGAGCGTGTTGGGTTATGTGGTGCACCCCTACAGGGAAGTTAATCTATTCGAATAGCCATGATCTTCGGTAACAGGACGACTTGGAGTTGTACCTTGACCTTATGACAACTAGAACCGGATACTTAATAAAACACACCCTTCCAAGTGCCAGATACAACCCGGTGATTGCTCTCTCACAAGGCAACAAGGGGAGGATCATGGGTTAGGGTTATGCTATGCGATGTTACTTGGTGAACTTACCATCTACTCTCTTCTCCTGCTGCAAGAAGGAGGTTACCAGAAGCGTAGTCTTCGAAAGGACTAGCTATCCCCCTCTTATTCCGGCATTCTGCAGTTCAGTCCACATATGATAGCCTTTTCCATTTGATACCAATGCATACATATGTAGTGTAGCTCCTTGCTTGCGAGTACTTTGGATGAGTACTCACGGTTTCTTTGCTCCCCCCTTTCCCCTTTCTATTCTCGATTGTTGCGACCAGACGTTGGAGCCCAGGAGCTAGACGCCACCGTCGACGACAACAACTACTACTCGGGAGGTGCCTACTACTATGTGCAGCCCGCTGACGACGACCAGGAGTAGTTTAGGTGAATCCCAGGCAGGAGGCCTGCGCCTCTTTCGATCTGTATCTCAGTTTGTGCTAGCCTTCTTAAGGCAAACTTGTTTAACTTATGTCTGTACTCAGATATTGTTGCTTCCGCTGACTCGTCTATGATCGAGCTCTTGTATTCGAGCCCTCGAGGCCCCTGGCTTGTAATATGATGCTTGTATGACTTATTTTATTTGTAGAGTTGTGTTGTGATATCTTCCCGTGAGTCCCTGATCTTGATCGTACATGTTTGCGTGTATGATTAGTGTACGATTGAATCGGGGGCATCACACTTAGGTCCCATGCAAGAAATGGGAATGAATTTTCGGGGTTCGTTTGGCCTTTTTATACATTAACTGGGTTTTCTAGGCATTTTATGTGCATAATTCAATTTTGAACTACAAGCACATGCTCCAATGCACTAAAGTTGGTTGAAAAATCACATGTGTTTCCTTGGGTGAATTTCTAGGTCCCATGCAAGAGATGGGAATGAATTTCAATTACCAGGACACTGTTGATTGCCGGTAAAACGTTGAGATACCTGGTTTTTAAATTCTAGTAAATCCAATACTCGTCTGAAATTCATGAAACTTGGCATGCTATCATGGAGCGGCATCAACATGCCGTGGTGAAAATTTTGTCCCATTTGGGGCTGGTTTGGGTATAAGCTTCTCACAACAAGCATGATGGTTTCGATAGGGAACGTACCACCTTTGGGGACGGGATGATATCCATTGCCTCTTATTGCTTTCAAAAAATTCTAGTGTCAACATAGGACAACAGGAGTGTTGTGTTTAATGTTGGAATTTTTCGGGGTTCGTTTGGCCTTTTTAATACACTAACTGGGTTTTCTTGGCATTTTATGTGCATAATTCAAATTTGAACTACAAGCACATGCTCCAATGTACCGAAGTTGGTTAAAAAATCACATTCATGTCCTTGGGTGAATTTCTAGGTCCCATGCAAGAGATGGGAATGAATTTCGAAAACCAGGGCACTGTTGATTGCCGGCAAAACGTTGAGATACCTGGTTTTAAAATTCTAATAAATCCAAAACTCTTCTGAAATTCATGAAACTTGGCATGCTACCATGGAGCGGCATCAACATGCCGTGGTGAAAATTTTGTCCTAGTTGGGGCAGGTTTGGGTATAAGTTTCTCACAAACCAGAGCTTCTCACAACAAGCATGATGGTTTCGATAGGGAACGTACCACCTTTGGGGGCGGGATGATATCCGTTGCCTCTTATTGCTTTCAAAATTTTTCTTGTGTCAACATAGAACAACAGGAGTGTTGTGTTTAATCTTGGAATTTTTCGGGGTACGTTTGGCCTTTTTTATACATTAATTGGGCTTTATAGGCATTTTATGTGAATAATTCAAATTTGAACTACAAGTACATGCTCCAATGCACCAAAGTTGGTTGAAAAATCACATGTGTGTCCTTGGGTGAATTTCTAGGTCCCATGCAAGAGATGGAATGAAATTCAAACACCATGGCACTGTTGATTGCCCGCAAAACGTTGAGATGCCTGGTTTTTAAATTCTAGTAAATCCAAAACTCGTCTGAAATTCATGAAACTTGGCATGCTATCATGGAGCAGCATCAACATGTCGTGGTAAAAAAATTCTCCCATTTAGGGCAGGTTCGGGTATAAGCTTCTCACAAACCAGAGCTTCTCACAACAAGCATGATGGTTTCGATAGGGAACGTACCACCTTTGGGGACGGGACAATATCCATTGCCTCTTATTGCTTTCAAAAAAAATTCTAGTGTCAACATAGAACAACATGAGTGTTGTGTTTAATCTTAGAATTTTTCGAGATTCGTTTGGACATTTTTAGGCATTAACTGGTGTTTCTAGGCATTTTATGTGCACAATTCAAATTTGAACTACAAGCACATGCTCCAATGCACTAAAGTTGGATGAAAAATCACATGTGTGTCCTTGGGTGAATTTCTAGGTCCCATGCAAGAGATGGGAATGAAATTCAAACAATAGGGCATTGTTGATTGCCGGCAAAACATTGAGATGCCTGGTTTTTAAATTCTAGTAAATGCAAAACTCGTCTGAAAATGAAACTTTGCGTGCTATCATGGAGCGGCATCAACATGTCGTGGTAAAAAAATTGTCCCATTTGGGGCAGGTTCGGGTATAAGCTTCTCACAACAAGCATGATGGTTTCGATAGGGAACGTCCCACCTTTGGGGAAAAAACGATATCCATCACCTCTTATTGCTTTCAAAAAATTTCTAGTGTCAACATAGAACAACAGGACTGTTGTGTCAATTTTTGTGATTTTTTGGGGTTCGTTTGGACATTTTTAGGTATTAAGTGGGTTTTCTAGGCATTTTATGTGCATAATTCAAATTTGAACTACAAGCACATGCTCCAATGCACTAAGGTTGGTTGAAAAATCTAATCTGTGTCCTTGGGTGAATTTCTAGGTCCAATGCAAGAGATGGGAATGAAATTCAAACACCAGGGCACTGTTGATTGCCGGCAAAACATTGAGATGCTTGGTTTTTAAAATTCTAGTAAATCCAAAACTCATCTGAAATTCATGAAACTTGGCATGCTATCATGGAGCGGCATCAACATGTCATGTTAAAATTTTTATCCCATTTGGGGCAGGTTCGGGTATATGCTTCTCACAAACCAGAGCTTCTCACAACAAGCATGATGGTTTCGGTAGGGAACGTCCAACCTTTGGGGACGAAACGATATCCATTGCCTCTTATTGCTTTCAAAAAAATTCTCGTGTTAACATAGAACAATAGGAGTGTTGTGTCAATTTTTGGGATTTTCGGGGTTCGTTTGGACATTTTTATGCATTAACTGAGTTTTCAATGCATTTATGTGCATAATTCAAATTTGAACTACATGCACATGCTCCAGTGCATATAAATTGGTTGAAAAATCAAATCTGTGTTCTCGGGTGCATGCTTAGGTCCCATGCAAGAAATGGGAATGAATTTCAAACACCAGGGCACCGTTGATTGCCGGCAAAACATTGAGATGCTTGGTTTTTAAATTCTAGTAAATATAAAACTCGTCTGAAATTCATGAAACTTGGCATGCTATCATGGAATGGCACCCGACATGTTGTGGCATTTTTCGTGTCCATTTTGGGAGAAGGCGCACTCGAATAATGACAGCCAACAAAGGCATTTTGAAAAAATAGCTGCCACTTTAATATCTCAAACGTTTGTATAATACAAACCGTGTGCGTTCTGTTAACCATTCACGTGACGCCACGTGTCTTGGTTTTAATGGCTGTAGGAGGTGCTGTGCGGACAGCTGCTTGACCGTAACTGAACGGGAGGCGTGCGAGCGCAGTCCGATGCACAGGCTGACCGAGAGGCGTGCAAGCTGTCCTCTAATGTGCAGGCTCACTGGGAAGCGTGCGAGCTGTATGCTGCGCAGGCTGATACGTCTCCAATGTATCTATAATTTTGATTGTTCCATGTTATTATATTATCAACTTTGGATGTTTATGGGCCTTATTATACACTTTTATATTATTTTTGGGACTAACCTATTAACCCAGAGCCCAGTGCCAGTTTCTGTTTTTTCCTTGTTTTAGAATATTGCAAAAAAGGAAAACCAAACGGAGTCCAATTGACCTGAAACTTCATGGAACTTATTTTTGGATCAGAAGAAGCCCAGAAGACTTGGAGTGCACGTCACGGGATCTACGAGGAAGCCACGAGGCAGGGGGGCGCTCCCTCCACCCTCGTGGGCCCCTCATGGCCCCCTGACGTACTTCTTCCGCTTATATATCTCCATATACCCTAAAATGACGAGGGAGCACAATAGACCAGGAGTTCCGCCGTCAGAAGCCTCCGTAGCCACCGAAAGCCAATCTAGACCCGTTCCGGCACCCTGCCGGAGGGGGCAATCCCTCTCCGGTGGCCATCTTCATCATCCCAGTGCTCTCCATGACGAGGAGGGAGTAGTTCTCCCTCGGGATTGAGGGTATGTACTAGTAGCTATGTGTTTTATCTCTCTCTCTCTCTCGTGTTCTTGAGGTGATATGATCTTGATGTATCGCGAGCTTCGCTATTATAGTTGGATCCTATCATGTTTTCTCCCCCTCTACTCTCTTGTAATGGATTGAGTTTCCCCTTTGAAGTTATCTTATCGGATTGAGTCTTTAAAGATTTGAGAACACTTGATGTATGTCTTGCCGTGCGTATCTGTGGTGACAATGGGATATCACGTGATTCACTTGAGGTATGTTTTGGTGATCAACTTGCGGGTTCCACCCATGAACCTATGCATAGGGGTTGGCACATGTTTTCGTCATGATTCTTTGGTAGGAACTTTGGGGCACTCTTTGAGGTTCTATGTGTTGGTTGAATAGATGAATCTGAGATTGTGTGATGCATATCGTATAATCATACCCACGGATACTTGAGGTGACATTGGAGTATCTAGGTGACATTAGGGTTTTGGTTGATTTGTGTCTTAAGGTGTTATTCTAGTATGAACTCTAGGGCTGTTTGTGACACTTATAGGAATAGCCCAATGGATTGATTGGAAAGAATAACTTTGCGGTGGTTTCGTACCCTACCATAATCTCTTCGTTTGTTCTCCGCTATTAGTGACTTTGGAGTGACTCTTTGTCGCATGTTGAGGGATAGTTATGTGATCCAATTATGTTATTATTGTTGAGAGGACTTGCACTAGTGAAAGTATGAACCCTAGGCCTTGTTTCCTAGCATTGCAATACCATTTGTGCTCACTTTTATCATTAGTTACCTTGCCGTTTTTGTATTTTCAGATTACGAATACTCATATCTACTATCCATATACCACTTGTATCACCATCTCTTCGCCGAACTAGTGCACCTATACAATTTACCATTGTATTGGGTGTGTTGGGGACACAAGAGACTCTTTGTTATTTGGTTGCAGGGTTGCTTGAGAGAGTCCATCTTCATCCTATGCCTCCTACGGATTGATAAACCTTAGGTCATCCACTTGAGGTAAATTTGCT
This sequence comes from Triticum timopheevii, assembly GCA_963921465.1. NCBI lineage: Eukaryota > Viridiplantae > Streptophyta > Magnoliopsida > Poales > Poaceae > Triticum > Triticum timopheevii. The sequence goes on from OY997265.1 coordinate 622,157,095, forward strand.
ACTGTCCTACAAACCTTTGCACTTGGAGGCCCAACAACGTCTACAAGAAGGTTGTGTAGTAGACATCAAGCTCTTTTTTGGCACCATTGCCGGGGAGGTGAGGGCTTGAAGGTATATCTTTAGATCTTGCAATCGAGTCTTTTAGTTTCTTGTTTTAGCACTAGTCTAGTTTATAAAAGAAAACTATAAAAAAATGGAATTGACTTTGTCACATACGCTTCATCTTTTTAATATCTTTCGTGAGTATGATGGAAAGGAAAATTGTGCCAAAGTGTTAGAAAAGAATGCATTAAAATATTTGGCACTAAATATTTGAATGATGAGCATGATTGCAATGTTGTTAGTATGAACTCCTTGAATATCCATGGTACTAATGAGGATTGCACTAGTTATGATGAAAATGTCTCCTATAAACATGTCAATTTTTGTGGAGTGAATTGGGTTTGCAAGTACACACCAAATAGGGAAAATAGATATTGCAAGAGGCATAAGTACTTAGAAACTAAATTGTTGCAAGAAAGTCTTGATGATTGTGCTGAAAATTCAATATTTTTCGCGCCCCTTGTGAACTTTGCAATGAACATGGTAAATCTCCAACGCAAATTGTTTCATGACCGAATCATATCCAAAAATTGTGATAATTTGATTACCCTTGAGCATCATAAAGAGCTTAGTCTTCTTTTGGAGTATGAGGAAATGAAACATATAACTGAGGGTATTCCAAAGTTTAATCTTGATAGATTTTTTGATTTTGATCTAGAGAAAATTTATATGTATTGTGCGGTGAATTGCATTGAAAATCCTTATATTGCCAATTACATGAAGAAAAGAAAGCAAATAGAAGATGAAGGTAATACTAATGAAAGGGAAGAGACTTCCCAATACCCTCCTATTATTTCTTATGATGAATCAGGTAACGAGGAGGAGCCTCCTATTCAACCAATCTCATTAATAAGGATCTCCAAAAAGAGGATTGAACCCACACATGATGTAGTGAAGAAGAAGAAAAGAAAAAGGAAGAGAGGTAAAAAGATATCTCTCCCAAATAATGCTGCTCCTACTACTATTGTGCCTCATGAAAATATAATTGTGAAAGATAATGATACTTCTTATGATCTTGAAAATCTTTTTGGCACTTGCTTGGAATAATGTGATAATTGCTATACTATTGGTGCTATCCATACTATTAATCATGAGAGTGATTATGCTTATGATACGAAAAGGCCCAAGCTTGGGGATGCTATGTTTAATAATGATGATATTTTTAGCCTCCCAAGTTTTGATGATGATAGCATGCCTTCTACCTATGATGATTATATTTATGAAAGTGGATTTGGAGAGGTCATTACTTTATTTAGTGATGTATCCACTATTTCAGAAAAGGTTTCAATCGATTATGATGAGAACAAAGTTGCTACTTATGATGATTATTGTGATAAAACTTATGCTATAAAGAGTAGTGATGATTATATTTATAAAACTTTTCATGATTATGAATACCCTTTATATGAACATTACTTTTTTAATGTGGAAACAATTTATAGTATTCGAGTCTCTTATGATACTCCCACTATTCCGAATGAGAAGAATCTTGCTTATGTGGAGAGTCGTAAATTTTCTATGCTTGTAGATCATGAAAAGAATGCTTTAGGTGCTGGTTATATTGTTGAATTCATTCATGATGCTACTGAAAATTATTATGAGAGAGGAATATATGCTTGTAGGAATAGCAATAATATCAAGTTTCCTCTCTATGTGCTTAAAGTTATGAAGTTATGCGTGTTTTACTTCCTATGCAAGTTGATTCTTATTCCCACAAGTTGTTTGCTCACAAAATACCTATGCATAGGAAGTGGGTTAGACTTAAATGTTCTAGTCATATCCTTCATGATGCTCTCTTTATATTTCAATTCTTATTTTTTTTATGCGAGCATCATTGAAATCATCATGCCTAGCTAGGGGCGTTAAACGATAGCGCTTGTTGGGAGGCAACCCAACTTTATTTTTGTTCCTTGATCTTTGATCCTGTTTAGTAATAAATAATTCATCTAAGCTCTGTTTATATGTCGTTTTATGCTTTTAATCAGTGTTTGTGCCAAGTAGAACCGTTGGGAAGACTTGGGGAAAGTCTTGTTGATCTTGGTGTAAAAAACATAAACTTTAGCGCTCACGAGAATTGATGCCATTTTTTATTGGAGAGTGATATTTAGTTAATTATTTTTGAATATGATTAATAGATAAATTCCTAACGTCCAGAAGTTTATTTTAGAATTTTTGGGGTTCCAGAAGTTTGCGTTAGTTATAGATTACTACAGACTGTTCTGTTTTTGGCAGATTCTGTTTTTCGTGTGTTGTTTGCTTATTTTAATGAAATATATGGCTAGTAAAAGAGTTTATAAACCATAGAGAAGTTGGAATAAAGTAGGTTTAACACCAATATAAATCAAGAATGAGTTCATTACTGTACCTTGAAGTGGTGTTTTGTTTTCTTTTGCTAACGGAGCTCACGAGCTTTCTGTTAAGTTTTGTGTTGTGAAGTTTTCAAGTTTTGGGTAAAGATTTGATGGACTATGGAATAAGGAGTGGCAAGAGCCTAAGCTTGGGGATTCCCAAGGCACCCCAAGGTAATATTCAAGGACAACCAAGAGCCTAAGCTTGGGGATGCCCCTGAAGGCATCCCCTCTTTCGTTTTCGTTCATCGGTAACTTTACTTGGAGCTATATTTGTATTCGCCACATGATATGTGTTTTGCTTGGAGTGTCAATTTATTTTATTTTGTTTTGCTTTCTGTTTGAATAAAGTATCAAGATCTGAAATTCTTAAATGTTAGAGAGTCTTCATATAGTTGCATAATTGTTCAACTACTCATTGATCTTCACTTATATCTTTCGGAGTAGTTTGTCATTTGCTCTAGTGCTTCACTTATATCTTTTTAGAGCACGGTTGTGGTTTATTTTATAGAAATAATTGATCTCTCATGCTTCACTTATATTATTTTGAGAGTCTTTAGATCAGCATGGTAATTTGCTTTGGTTATGAATTAGTCCTAATATGACGGGCATCCAAGAGGGATATAATAAAAACTTTCATATAAAGTGCATTGAATACTAGGAGAAGTTTGATACTTGATGATTGTTTTGAGATATGGAGATGGTGATATTAGAGTCATGCTAGTTGAGTAGTTGTGAATTGAGAAATACTTGTGTTAAAGTTTGTGATTCCCGTAGCATGAACGTATGGTGAACCGTTATGTGATGAAGTCGGAGCATGATTTATTTATTGATTGCCTTCCTTATGAGTGGCGGTCGGGGAAGAGCGATGGTATTTTCCTACTAATCTATCCCCCTAGGAGCATGCGCGTAGTACTTTGTTTCGATAACTAATAGATTTTTACAATAAGTATGTGAGTTCTTTATGACTAATGTTGAGTCCATGGATTATATGCACTCTCACCCTTCCACCATTGCTAGCCTCTTTAGTACCGCGCAACTTTCGCCGGTACCATAAACCCGCCATATACCTTCCTCAAACAAGCCACCATACCTACCTATTATGGCATTTCCATAGCCATTCCGAGATATATTGCCATGCAAATTTCCACCGTTCCGTTATTATGACACGCTCCATCATTGTCATATTGCTTTGCATGATCATGTAGTTGACATCGTATTTGTGGCAAAGCCACCATTCATAATTCTTTCATACGTGTCACTCATGAGTCATTGCACGTCCCAGTACACCGCCGGAGGCATTCATATAGAGTCATATTTTGTTCTAAGTATCGAGTTGTAAGTAAAAAAGAAGTGTGATGATCATCATTATTAGAGCATTGTCCCAGTGAGGAAAGGATGATGGAGACTATGATTCCCCCACAAGTCGGGATGAGACTCCGGACGAAAATAAATAAATAAAAGAGGCCAAAGAAGCCCACATAAAAAATAGAAAAGAGTCCATAAAAAAAGAGGGCCCAAATAATATATATATATAATAATAATAAAAATGAGAGAAAAAGAGAGAAGGGACAATGCTACTATCATTTTACCACACTTGTGCTTCAAAGTAGCACCATGATCTTCATGATAGAGAGTCTCCTATGTTGTCACTTCCATATACTACTGGGAATCTTTCATTATAGAACTTGTCTTGTATATTCCAATGATGGGCTTCCTCAAAATGCCCTAGGTCTTCATCAGCAAGCGAGTTGGATGCACACCCACTAGTTTCTTTTGTTGAGCTTTCATACATTTATAGCTCTAGTGCATCCGTTGCATGGCAATCCCTACTCACTCACATTGATATCTATTGATGGGAATCTCCATAGCCCGTTGATACGCCTAGTTGATGTGAGACTATCTTCTCCTTTTTGTCTTCTCCACAACCACCATTCTATTCCACCTATAGTGCTATATCCATGGCTCACGCTCATGTATTGCGTGAAGATTGAAAAGGTTTGAGAACATCAAAAGTATGAAACAATTGCTTGGCTTGTCATCGGGGTTGTGCATGATTTAAATATTTTGTGTGGTGAAGATGGAGCATAGCAGACTATATGATTTTGTAGGGATAGCTTTCTTTGGCCATGTTATTTTGAGAAGACATAATTGCTTTGTTAGTATGCCTGAAGTATTATTATTTCTATATCAATATTAATCTTTTGTCTTGAATCTTATGGATCTGAATATTCTTGCCACAATAAAGAGAATTACATGGATAAATATGTTAGGTAGCATTCCACATCAAAAAAAATCTGTTTTTATCATTTACCTACTCGAGGACGAGCAAGAATTAAGCTTGGGGATGCTGATACGTCTCCAACATATCTATAATTTTGATTGTTCCATGCTATTATATTATCAAGTTTGGATGTTTATGGGCCTTATTATACACTTTTATATTATTTTTGGGAATAACCTATTAACCCAGAGCCCAGTGCCAGTGTCTGTTTTTTCCTTGTTTTAGAATATCGCAGAAAAGGAAAACCAAACGGAGTCCAATTGACCTAAAACTTCACGGAACTTATTTTTGGATCAGAAGAAGCCCAGAAGACTTGGAGTGCACGTCAAGGGATCTACGAGGAAGCCACAAGGCAGGGGGCGCGCCCTCCACCCTCGTGGGCCCCTCGTGGCCCCCCTGACGTACTTCTTCCACCTATATATCTCCATATACCCTAAAACGACCAGGGAACACAATAGATCGGGAGTTCCGCCGCCAGAAGCCTCCGTAGCCACCGAAAGCCAATCTAGACCCGTTCTGGCACCCTGCTGGAGGGGGTAATCCCTCTCCGGTGGCCATCTTCATCATCCCGGTGCTCTTCATGATGAGGAGGGAGTAGTTCTCCCTCGGGGCTGAGGGTATGTACCAGTAGCTATGTGTTTGATCTCTCTCTCTCTCTCTTTCTCTCTTGTGTTCTTGAGGTGATACGATCTTGATGTATCACGAGATTTGCTATTATAGTTGGATCCTATGATGTTTTCTCCCCCTCTACTCTCTTGTAATGGATTGAGTTTCCCCTTTGAAGTTATCTTATTGGATTGAGTCTTTAAAGATTTGAGAACACTTTATGTATGTCTTGCCGTGCGTATCTGTGGTGACAATGGGATATCACGTGATTCACTTGATGTATGTTTTGGTGATCAACTTGCGGGTTCCGCCCATGAACCTATGCATAGGGGTTGGCACGTGTTTTCGTCGTGATTCTCCGGTAGGAACTTTGGGGCACTCTTTGAGGTTCTATGTGTTGGTTGAATAGATGAATCTGAGATTGTGTGATGCATATCGTATAATCATACCCACGGATACTTGAGGTGACATTGGAGTATCTAGGTGACATTAGGGTTTTGGTTGATTTGTGTCTTAAGGTGTTATTCTAGTACGAACTCTAGGGTTGTTTGTGACACTTATAGGAATAGCCCAACGGATTGATTGGAAAGAATAACTTTGAGGTGGTTTCGTACCCTACCATAATCTCTTCGTTTGTTCTCTGCTATTAGTGACTTTGGAGTGACTCTTTATCGCATGTTGAGGGATAGTTATGTGATCTAATTATGTTATTATTGTTGAGAGGACTTGCACTAGTGAAAGTATGAACCCTAGGCCTTGTTTCCTAGCATTGCAATATTGTTTGTGCTCACTTTTATCATTAGTTACCTTGCTGTTTTTATATTTTCAGATTACAAATACTCATATCTACTATCCATATACCACTTGTATCACCATCTCTTCGCCGAACTAGTGCACCTATACAATTTACCATTGTATTGGGTGTGTTGGGGACACAAGAGACTCTTTGTTATTTGGTTGCAGGGTTGCTTGAGAGAGACCATCTTCATCCTATGCCTCCTACGGATTGATAAACCTTAGGTCATCCACTTGAGGGAAATTTGCTACTGTCCAACAAACCTCTGCACTTGGAGGCCCAACAACGTCTACAAGAAGAAGGTTGTGTAGTAGACATCATAGGCTCACTGGTAAAGGGGGCCCTTTGACTTCCATGGTCGCCCGCCTTCCTCTCCATTAATGGCGTCCGAGCCGCTGGTTAATACGGCCGACCTTACTGTTCGCCTCCCATTCCCCTCCTTCTCACAGACCTCCACCAATGCCATGGCGTAGAATGAACGTCTACCACTAGTCTTCAAGTTTGGTGAAGTCGACTCCGAGCTGGAGGAGATAGAAAATAAGGAGGAATGGGGCCTCATGGACATGGCCCAGAACGAGCTGGCTGCGGCGGTTGCTGCCCCCACTCCTGTCCCAGCTCCCATCCCCGCGCCAGTGACCATCCCCGTAGCATTGATGGGCTGGTCGTCGAGCACTATCGCAAAGCTGGAAGTCACGGGCATCAGCGAGGTCTCCGTGGACCCGTGTGACCTCGTGTACATGCCAGCGCCCGTGCCCGTGCGTGCCCCTCCACCCACCGTGGCACCGGCCCCCGTGTGTTTGGCTGCACCCGCTGCGCCCGTGCCCATGCCCGTGTGCGCCCCTCCACCCACCGCGGCGCCGGTCCCCGTGCATTTGGCTACACCCGCCGTGCCCGTGCCCATGCCCGTGCGTGCGCTCCCGTCAGCGGCATGGGACGCTGCCGTCGACCGCTACCTCTCAGCGGCACCAATTGCCATCCTCCCGTGCCCCGCCCGTCGATCGCGCGATGACATGATGTTTGATTTACAAGTGAAGAACATTTAGTGCTGCCTTGAAGACTTCAACAACGGCGTCCCAGAGGACGACAACGACAATGACGGCATGGCACGCCGCCACCACCGCCGTCAGAAATAGTTTTTTTTGGGGGGGGGGGGTTAATACTATATCTCGAATTCTCGATCATATGAATATAAATTCACAGTGTGAATGAATGAAAGATATGGTTTGAACGAACTTATGTTTTTCTCTCTTAATGTACAGACTTACCAAACGATTTTCTTTTGAAAAAACGTCAATGGTTTTTAAATATGAAACACTCATCGCAAATGTTTTAGTTAGAACACCCGTATGAAAACCGACAGCTTCCCCAGGAAGCCAAGGGAAAATATGCAGAGCAGGATTTCTGCATCCCTTCAATGCAAATGGTTGTTTTGCATGACCCGTGTGCAAGCACGTACAAACAATTGGGTAAGATTTGCATATCTGTCATTTTGGGTATGTTGCCATTTGTCAAACTGGAAAGATTGACATTTGTTTATCTAGTAACATTGCCATTTGTCAACCTTGTAACACTGCAATTTGTCAATATATGCAGCTACAAATCACTAGCACTATCTAATTTTTGCAACTAAAATCACTAGCACTATTCATATGGGCACCACTAGAAGGCGTGAGTTGATGGACGCATATGCAAATGTACCATTGATTACATACAACAAGTCATCAACCCACAACGACAATGAGGATACACGTTGGATTATATATCATTTCCAACAAAAGATTCTAGTAAAGTTTTTGTCACACAACAAATAACAAAGCGATGAAATGAACATCAGCTCAACCACTCATTGGCGTTGGAAATGCTTGCTTTGAACCAAAAGTGATTCTCTGGGAAGGGCCAACTACTGTCAATCTCGAGACCAATGCAGGACTGATCATCGAGGCTGAAGCGGCCTATGTCAGGACCCATATTGGGACGGTAGGGAAGCATAGTAATGTCCGAGGTATAGATATAGTTGCTTATCCTAAATGGTAGTAACATTGTGTCAATAGCAGATGGATCGCCTTCCACCATCATTGGATAGTTTTGTGCAAGGAAGAGCGAGTTTCCTCCAAGACTTTCAATACTGAACCAGGGAGAATGTGTTGGCGCTAGTACACTAGTATCCATCCCGAATACCCTGCAAAGGATGTTGGAATAGGTCCAGAGAGTGAGACCATGCAAGACAACGCCTGCTTCCTTAGTAACATCAGTAGTTCCCTGTATACAGACAAGAAGAGGTGATCCATCGGAATAAGTTGCCCGGCACCACTGATTATATGGGTCCTTCTCGTCCTCATGCTCGTAAATTTTTTTCAAGTATAGGTGGTGGAATGTTCACAGGACCTTGGAAACACAAGAAGGTTAATTAGTAAAGGGAAACTAGCTAACCCGCATGCATGTGGATGAAACAATTATAATTACGGTGGAAGACAAACATACCGAAAGCATCAGGATTCCATGAAAAAACAGTGCCACGAGTGGTGGCAGCAAACACAAGACCCTCGTATTGAATTGCATCACAGTACTCATCCGTGTACAGAAATTGATTTTTGAGCAATATCCATCGAGGCATGGAAGTAAGGACGGCAACAAGCTTGTCGAAGATAGAAACAACTTCATAGTTCGTGTAATCCCAAGAGCGGCTGGGAACTCGACAAATTGCTATCTTTCATAGAAGACAGTCAACATGATCGTATTTGAACTCACGTAGAATACCGGTGTACTCAACCTTTGGGCAGTCGTCTGAGATTTTTGGAAGTGGAACCTGGTGACGAGTGTACACATTCACAAGTTCCCACCCGCAGTTGTACCCAATATAAACAACCCAATCTCCATTTGCGCCTGCCCAAGCCTTGCCCTCAAGCGATGGCATCTTAACATCATATGTGTCATTATCAAGCGACATAAACTTACACAAGGCGAGGCTTCCCTCGTCCCAGCGGCAGTCAGCAGGGTCATGGTGAAGAACATAGGGGAGATCAAACCACTCCTGGACCCTTGGGTTCCTTGTAATGATGTTATTAGTTGAGTCGAGAATGGTCTTGAACGAACCTGCCATGCTAGCTGAGGTGATGATGTCGCACCGATCAATGAGTTCCTCCACCGCGTCATCATTCAGATCGGGGCAAGAATAACGGGGTCGTTTCCGGCCTGTCCCTCCATGGAGAAGACAATCGAACAATGGCAGGAGGAAGGGTGAAGGCAAATGGAGGAGGGAGCAAGAGTTAGCGTGCGGCTGCGGTTCCAAATCGAGAGGGTAAGGCGAAGAGTCGGTGGACGGTTGCCACGGTACACGTAGAGGCACCTGGGGAGCGAATAGTTGCCACAGAGGTCACACACTGACGACAAGGGCCGAGTGAACCACATGCGTATATCGCACACACCTTGATCTGGATGACCGTTTCTTTTGTGTTGCGTAATCACAAACAGTTCGTCCGAGTGAACCGTATGCTGTATATCACACACACCTTCATCTGGCTGCCCGTTTCTTTTGTTCCTCCTCATCACAAACAGTTCATTCGAGTGAACCGTATGCTGTGTATCGCACACGCCTTCATCTGGCTGCCCATTTCTTTTGTTCCTCCTCATCGCAAACAGTTAATTGAACTGAACCGTATGCCCTTCATCGCACACACAACTAAAATCTGAACTGTGTTTGATGCATCCGTCATCGCAAACGTTTTATATATTTTTGACTGTTTTCATACACCACCGTTTGCGATTATTGCATCACACACAGTTTCTCGAAGGGTCTCTGATCATAGTGTCGCGTTAGCAGCATCCTGCAGTAGTGGATGCTTATGGAGATGAACTTGCTTTAGTTCCTTATATTACGAATGAAATTGTTGTTATTGCACCCACACAGGATAGTCCTATTATCTTTTTGAATTCTCCCAACTACACTATATCAGAGAAGTTTGTGCTTATTAAGGATTATATTGATGGGTTGCGTTTTACCGTTACACATGATGATTTGGATGAATATAATATGCATGTGCTTGCTGCTCCTGCTTGCAATTATTATTATGAGAGAGGAACCACATCTCCACCTCTCTATGTTTCCAATACGATAAAATTGCAAGAAACTGTTTATACTATGCATTGGCCTTTACTTGATGTGCATAAATTGTTCTTTTATGACATGCTGATGCATAGGAAGAGAGTTAGACTTTGTTGTTGCATGATATATGTTACTTTGTTCTCATTACTAAATTACAAATCATTGTTAATTAAAATTGGCTTTGATATACCTTGGGATCCGGGTGGATCATTTACATGAGCACTTTATGCCTAGCTTAATAGCTTTAAAGAATGCGCTGCCATGGAGACAATCCAGAAGTTTTAGAGAGTCATTTATTCTATTGTGTGCTTTTAAAAAGTTTAAATACAAAAAAATAGAGGGGAACATAAAACTTTTCAAAAAGGAAACTGAAAGTAAGAAAGACAAGCACCGTTGAAGTGGGGGAGCTCCTTGAACTTTGTTCATGCCCATGGAAACTTTGTGAATCTTGAATTACAGAAACTTTTCAACAAAAATAATTATCCTCTTGTATAAATCCATTGTATTATAAAAATAATGTGCCAAGATTTGCCTTTAGGATGTTTGGATTGCTTGTTTGGTATGTTTGGTGCAAAAACAGAAACTTTGGCTGTAGTACGTGAATTTACATTTTTTACTAGAACCTCAAAAGTTTCTGAAATTTTTACACATTACTTCTATGCAATTTTTTTATTATTTACTAATTTTTTTCAGAATTTTTGGAGTTACAGAAGTATGGTCAATGTTCAGATTGCTACAGACTGTCCTGTTTTTGATAGATTTTGTTTCTGATGCATTGTTTTGCTTGTTTTGATGGAACTATGGATTGTATCGTTGGTATCAGCCCTGGAGAAGTTAGAATACAATATGTAAATTAGTGATTTGCTTTATTATAATAACGGATCTCATATGGGTTTTGTTAAGATTTGTGTGGATGAAGTGTTCGAAGATCGAGGGGGTCTCGATATGAGGAGAAGGAGGAGAGGAAAGAGTTCAAGCTTGGGGATGCCTAAGGCACTCCAAGTAAATATTCAAGGAGACTCAAGCATCCATGCTTGGGGATGCCTCAGAAGGCATCCCATCTTTCTTCAACAAGTATCGGTATGTGTCGGTTTTTGTTTTGTTCACGTGATATGCATAAATCTTAGAGCTTCGTGTGCTTTTTATTTTTTATTTTAATAATGCACCATGCTGGTATGAGATAGTCCTTGGTTGATTTATAGAGTGCTCTTTGCACTTCACTTATATCTTTCGAGTATGGCTTTATAGAATGCTTCATGTGCTTCACTTATATCATTTGAGGTTTGGATTGCCTGTTTCTCTACATATAGAAAACCATTTTTTGTACAATGCTCTTTTGCTTCACTTATATTTATTAGAGTGTGGTCTTTTGTAGAAAGAATTAAACTCGCTTGCTTCACTTATATCTATGTAACACCCCAGTGCCGTGCTACAGTGACCTCACACAAATGGTGGCAAGTCATCAAGCTTAACTAAGCTAAATCGCCACTTGATAAAAATCAAAGGCATTTTCAAATTTAAAATAAAGTCAAATAAAATATTTCTTCAAACTTAAAAGCTAAATGTTCATAATGTTAAAAATAATCCATAGCTAATTATGGTGGAGAAACCAACATTTAATAAAATGGTTAAATGCCGTAAACTAATTAAAATAATGTCCAAAAAATAATTTATTTTCTTTTTAAATTATAAAAATACTATTCAAAATTATTTAAGTGCCAAACATTTTGTGGCAGTGGCCTAACTTAAAATACTAATTTAGGCGCAAGTTTTATATTTTATAAAACTAATTTGTTTTAAAAAAGGGAATTAGAAAAAGGAACAAAAATAAAAAAGCAAGCAATGAAAAGGAAAAGAGAAGATACATGTTGTACCTCTGGGCCTCGGGTAAACAGGCACGACCCAACCCACTACTACTTCTTGAGATTGCATTGTTTTTTCCCTTGAAGAGGAAAGGGTGATGCAACAAAGTAGAGACAAATATTTTCCTCAGTTAAGAACCAAGGTATCAATCTAGTAGGATGAACACACAAGTCTCCAATGATAGCACCTACACAAACAAACAAATACTTGCACCCAACGCGATAAAGGGGTTGTCAATTCCCTCATGGTTACTTGCAAGGATGAGATCTGATAGTGATAGATATAAAAGAAGAAAAGTGTAAAATAAGATAAAGGTAAATAAATTTCAGCAAGGTATTTTTGTGTTTTTAGTTTTGTAGATCTAAAAATAATATGATAGAAATAGACCCGAGGGCCATAGTTTTCACTAGAGGCTTCTCTCTTGAAAGAAAGCATACGGTGGGTAAACAAATTACTGTTGAGCAACTGATAAAAAGCGAATAATTATGATGATGTCTAAGGCAATGATCATGAGTATAGGCACCACACATCGAATGCTATCCAGCATTGTCGGGGGTTGGGAGCGACATATGCCAATGGATGGCTTATCATGGTGGGGGCGTGTAGAACGTCGTCGGTGCCTAGAAACGGGATGAGGCGTAGACACGAACGCCGGCGAACTTTACCCAGGTTCGGGGCTCTCCTAGGAGATAACACCCCTAGTCCTGCTCTGTGGGGTCTCCGCATGATCACTAAGGCAAAAATGGGTACAATGGTGCTCCTTGAGCTGTATCTGTGGGCAGGAGGAGACTAGGCCAGCTTTCCCCCTTCTCTAAGGTCTGGTCTAGTTCTAATGGATCGGAACCCTTTGCATGGGTGCCCTGGGGGTTTATATAGGCCTACCCCCAGGGGTATAACGGTAAATCGACTGGGCGCAGGGCCCAGCCGTCAGTCTCTTCGCCTGCCGGCTTCTCTACCGACTGCTGGGGCCCGCCGGCTGGTGGGCCCCGCCGACTGGTCTGGTACGGAGACGACAGGCCGTACCCGCCGCTTGCGGGTCATGCCGGCTGCCGATTACTGTAGCCGTGCTTCTAATGACGCAGGCTTGGTCATGGGGTCATGGCTACAGCCCTGCTATCTCGCGGGCAATTACTGTAGCCACTCCCCGTCTCGTCTGGTTAATGGCGCGTGGGACCCGTAGGAGGAGCAGGCCGACTTCCGGGGGCCGGCTCCCTTCGGGTCCGACTGGTGGCGCTCTTGCCGTCTTCTGGACTCTCACTGGCCGGTAGGGCCCATCGTCCGTGGACCGTACCGACAGGCCATCGTGGGTGCAGGACTCTGCCTACTATTGCTGATGTCAGGGATGGCACGGCAACAGTGCCTCGCCGGACGGAGATCTCCGCTGGTACGGCGCACTTTGGCCTAGCCATCCCATGAAAAGGGGAGGGAGTGGGCTTTACTGTGGCCACTCCCGTCCCATCCCCCCTTATGAGGGCATGGGCTTTGTTTGTGTCGTGGGCCGACTCCCCGTGGCCGGCTTCTCTGGGAGCCGCCAGGCAGAAGTCGGCCCATCTTGACCTCGCCTCCAGGACTCGGCCGCATGCGGGCAGTCGGCTGTTCCTTTAGCCGGCCTCTGGATGGCGGCTCTCCATCCTGGTGTCTTGAGGGGCGCAGTCAGCCCCGATGTCTTGAAAGGTTCTGGGCCTCGGGTTAGCCTACCCGTGGCCCATTACTCCGACAAGCACACATCTGGTGTATTAAGTTGACAAGAATGGAGTAATGCCTTAAGTAAGATGACATGATGTAGAGGGATAGATCCAATCAATATGAACAAACCCCATCTTTTTATCCTTAATGGCAACAATACAAATACGTGTCATGTCCCCTTCTGTCACTAGGAATAAGCACTGCAAGATTCAACCCAATACAAAGCACCTCTCCCACTGCAAGAAAAATCAATCTAGTTGGCCAAACCAAATCATTAGATCAGAGAGAAATACAAAGCTATCTTAATCATGTATAAAAGAGTTCATAGAAGACTCAAATAATATTCATAGATAATCTAATCATGAATCCACAATTCATCGGATCTCAACAAACACACCACAAAAATAAGATTACATCAAATATATCTCCAAGAACATCGAGGAGAACATGTATTGAAGATCAAAGAGAGAGAAGAAGCCATCTAGCTACTAGCCATGGACCCATAGGTCTGTGGTAAACTACTGACACATCATCGGAAGGGCGGAAAGGATGATGTAGAAGCCCTCCATGGTCGAATCCCCCTCCCGCAGAGTACGGGAAAAGGCCTACAGATGGGATCTCGCGAGAACAGAAACTTGCGGCAGCAAAAAAGTATTTTTGGTGTGCCCTCTGGTATACGGGGAATATTTGGGTATTTATAGAGAAGAGATTAGGGTTGGAGGAGCATTAGGGGAGCCCACAAGCCTGGGGGGCGCCCCCCTTGGGCCCGCCCTCCGAGCTTGTCACCAACTAGTGGCCCCTCTGAGCCCCTCCTGTTCATGGGTGTCTTCTGGTCCAAGAAAAATCCTCAAAAAGTTTTGTTCCGTTTGGACTCCGCTTGATATCGATTTTCTGTAAAAGACAAAAACAAGGAAAAAACAACAACTGGCACTTGGCAGTAGGTTAATAGCACTACAAAAAAAATACACTTCCGTGATGATACATGTTTGTCATAGTAGGTCACGTTTTCTGTCATGCATGTACACCCATGACAAATTTATGACAGAATCAAGATAGTCATACATGTGCTGTCGTAGAAGTGTTCCATGCCATTACCAAAATTATCATCACGGAAGTGTCCACTTCCATGATGATAAATCATGTGTCACAGATGTGCTTTCGTCAAGGGTGACCGACACATGGCTTCCACGGTAACGGAATGCCGTTAAGCTATCGAGTCCGGTTTTGGATCCGATAACCCGTTAACAGCCCAGACCAATGGGTATTTTCCACGTGTAAAATTGTGATTGGTTGATGGGAACACGTGTCAGCTCCGCTTTGGCACGGGTGTCACTCATCCAATGGGCGAGACGCGCCTATGATATCTTGACACGTGAACCGGCCCAAAAGTGGCCCATAAAGTTTAAATGGGTCGGCCCAACTAAAGGCCCACAAGATTTTGCGGTCCATAATGGGCCGCCCCAGCAAAAGGCCCACGAGATTTTGCGTATCATAATGGGCCGGCCCAGCTAAAGGCCCGCGAGATTTTGCGGGCCATAATGGGCCGGCCCAACTAAAGGCCCACAAGATTTTGCAGACCATAATGGGTCGGCCCAGCTAAAGGCCCAACTTTCTCAGTTAAGGCCCGTACGGCTAGTGTCAAATCGGCCCATCAACGGCCTGTTCTAAACTTGTCATCATCGCGGCCCATGGTCACTTATGGCCCGTTAACAGTCCCCTAAGTATATGGGCCGAATTATGGCCCAGTGTATTTCCGGCCTGTTAAAGGTCCTTTTTCATTTGGGCCCATTCACAGGCCATTGAAACTTTCGGCCCATAAACAACCGTGAAGGACTTGGGTCATATTCGGCCATGTCTGACATTCGGCCTGTTAGAGACCCACTATAGATTTGGGCCACTGTTGGCCTGTTGTGATTTTTGGCCTATTAACGTTGGACGAAATCCATGGGCCATATGTGGCCCAACGTCACATCGGGCCCATTAACGGCCCATATAAAAATGACGATAATCTAGCCCAACCGAACTTCCGGCCTGTTAAAGGCCCATGTATTAGGTCGGTGCATTTACGTCCCGTTCGAATTTCGGCCTGGGAAAGATCCGCATCGTAAATGGGCCACCATTTCGGCTTGCTAAGACCAGTGGGTTATTTGGCACAATCAGGGCCCAATCTCACTTTCGATCTTTTAAAGGCCCATGTTTTTTATGGGCTCAAGATATTTACACCTGTAAACGGCCTATTGTTACCGAGGGCCCAGATTATGTTTAGGCCTGTTAAAGGCCCACTATGGGCGCAGGCCTGCCAGAAAAATATGAAATCTTATGCTGATTTAGGCCCAGATATTTTTAGTGGGCCACATGCAAATTTCAGCCCATAATCGTTTTTAGCCCAATTGGAATGGGCCCGGCGAATGTTGGCATGTTGGGCTCCTATGAAGCTTTCGGCCGAATACGTTACTAAGATAAACCTACACTATACAAAAATAGCATCGTAATTATTGCAACCTTTGGCAGCATCATAAATGTTGTATCACAACAAAATAAATTCCAACCATACAGCAAAAGGCCTGTTGGCATAAAGTTTACAGTCCTTGCAGATAAAAGCACCATCAGATGTATAGAAGCACAAATCATTTGACCTGAGTGCTAATGTTTCATGCTGTAGAATCTGATGGAGCATCACGATCTTCACCTTTTTTTCTGCCATTGCTCTTAAACAACGTAGCGAATGTCTGATAGTCTGGTTTCAAAACCATTCATATCTTGACAACATTTGTCAACCACTATTCTTGTTTCCAAAACGACGTCCATTAGGGATTGGACTTGTGTCTGGAGCACAGATATATCACTCTGTCTAGCAGGAAGATTTTGTTCAGTAGGCGATTTGGACGAGGTTACCTTGACAACCAGCCCAGAATTACGCAGGAAGTTGCTTTTTGCACTGTTAGTGGAGAGATACTGACGCACTGCAGCAAGAGGTGACATTGTGCCTATGGTAGCCTCGTCACCTTCAGGTGGTTGTGGCTGTTCAATCATTTTTTCCATAGCTTTCTGAAAGTTTGAACTTGTAGATTAGTGTACCAGATAAGTTACTAATGAGACAAAAACAAACAAAGTAGGTTACACATTTATACATAACTTATTTTGGTGAACTACTATAATACATTAGCACGTATTGTAGTGCCAACTACATAATAAAATCACTTTCAGAACATATGTCCATGTAGCATGCCTGCTGTATTGTCTATTTCCTCACATTCGTTGACATCTAAGTAGGATGAACATAGTATGACATCATTCATATCATGGGCAAACAGATATAAAACAAACATGCTATTTTATCATTGTGTGCGCGCATGAACATAACAACTAGAATACAGATCAAGACCAAAAGAATATCCTTCATATATTTTAAACCATGTAAGGTGAAGTGATACGTTAAGACAACTGTGTATAAAAGTGAACAGAGTAACTGACATTGGCTGCAAACCAAGTAGTTAAATGAACACATCACAGTTCCAATCAGTTCAAAGGCAGGAGGAGTAAGGACTTACAACAGCGGCTTGAACCGGTGTGCTCATGCCCTTCATCTTGCTGGTGTGGCAATCCTTGAAGATTTGCACTGCATTCGGTTCAGGTTCTTTTTGGTCCGCATAGGCTTTCCTCAGTATTTGGAACAAGTCAATATAGATATGATAATATGGCACAGAAAAAAGAAGTAGCAGCTATTTACAAGAGCCTCGCAGTGTGCAATATAGCTACGAGATCCTGTTGTCTGTTGGAATTTCACTTTAGAACGGTTGGTCTTGTTCTTCAAATAGTTAGCCTAGAAGAAGATACACTTGGAAGGCACATACATAAATACAAGTTCAATATGTGGTCTGATCAAATACATATAGCCTACATGATACTTTGGATCAGACCAGTGTTTAACCAGGGCTGTCCAGTCTTCATCTGTAATATATTCCACTTGAGATGTTTGGGCGATTTCATTGTTAGCCTTTCCTTCAAAGTGAGATTTTCTAAGGTGGTACTAATACTGTCGCAGAGCAGACTGAAAAACATGAGTGCATGCTTGTGTAGTTGGATCATCTTTCGGATCCAACTTGAACCTCATCTGTTGAAAAAAGAATGTGAGTCTTATTAGGAGGAAGCTAGAAAGTATGGGACCGAGCAAGACAATATTACTAATTGCGATGAATAACATTACTTATGGATAAATGGTCAAGGAAGGTGTTAAACTGGGTATTGTCTTTCTCATTCCTGTACTGGATCCATGTTGAGAGGATACGTGCATGACACCTAATGGCAACGGCTGCCTCCGATACTAACTTGGCTGACTTTGTAGCATCACGTGGACTTTTTATACCTGCCTTGAAATGGATCTCCATTCTTCCACCTTTAGATTTTGTTAATCTGTCAAGCATTATCCCTGATGTTTGTTTCCGCTTGCGTCGTGGCGCTAGTTTAACAACAAATATGGAAAGTGTTAGTGTACATCAAACTGTGAGAGTACATATAAAGGAGCATGCAACTGTAACTTGACTCGGTCAGGTACCATCTTGGTGTTGATGCTCATGAGGTTCATCTGATCTTGCCAAGTCCTGTTGTGTCAGCAGTGCTTTGGAAGTAGTGTTAGGTGTGAAGGCAGCTTGGGAACTGGCCAGTTCCGGAACAAATGAACGAGTAACTTGTTGAGATGCTGGTACAGTTGAAGCGGATGCTGCAGCTGTTGGAGCAGGTGATACTGTGTTTGTAGATTTAGCTGGTGGACTTGGAACTTCTACTACACTATAAGTACCAGCAGAATCTGGATGACAGATCCTTTTTCGTTTCTCCCGACGAGTAACACCACTCCCTACTATATTATTTTCCTTGCTCTTTTTTGACTTTGCCATGTGAAGCCGCACCCACAACACAAAGAATAAAATCGCTCTTCAGAACTCATTGATGCATGATACAGACAAGCAATACTTTGATGTAAGACAACCGTATGAGGATGGGATATGTAAGAAAAATAGGACGACATGACATATTCACGGCTACGATGTGTAAACTAAGCAGAAGGATTTTCAAGAAAATAGAAGTAATGCAAGCTAGACACCATATGAAAGATGCAGCCAATATTACTCTGCCATGTAGAAATCAATGCAAGATGCAACCACTATCAAACTGCCATGTTAAAAGCGTCCAATCATGAGTGACTGATGCGGGATACACAACAACAGTACTTTGATGTAAGAACATGGTATGATAGATAGATGCAGTGTATTCTAGACACAGAATGCCATGTCATTGTTGGGGAACGTAGTAATTTCAAAAAATTTCCTACGCACAGGCAAGATCATGGTGATGCATAGCAACGAGGGGAGAGTGTGATCTACGTACCCTTGTAGACCGACAGCAGAAGCGTTATGACAACGCGGTTGATGTAGTCATACGTCTTCATGGCCCGACCGATCAAGCACCGAAACTACGACACCTCCGAGTTCTAGCACATGTTCAGCTTGACGATCCCCGGACTCTGATCCAGCAAAGTGTCGGGGAAGAGTTCCGTCAGCACGACGGCGTGGTGATGATCTTGATGTACTACCGTCGCAGGGCTTCGCCTAAGCACCGCTACAATATTATCGAGGATTATGGTGGAAGGGGGCACCGCACACGGCTAAGAATATGATCATGTGGATCAACTTGTGTGTGTAGGGGTGCCCCCTGCCCCCGTATATAAAGGAGCAAGGGGAGGAGGCCGGCCGGCCCCTATGGCGCGCCAAGGAGGAGTCCTCCTCCTAGTAGGAGTAGGACTCCTACTAGGAGGGGGAAAGAAGTGGGGAGGGAGAAGGAAAGGGGGGCGCCGCCCCCCTCTCCTAGTCCAATTTGGACCAGGGGGAGGAGGCGCGCGGCCCACCTTTGGCTGCCCCTCTCTCTCTCCACTAAGGCCCATATGGCCCATTACTTCTCCCGGGGGGGTTCCGGTAACCCTCCGGCTCTTCGGTTTTCTCCGAAATCACCCGGAACACTTCCGATGTCCGAATATAGCTGTCCAATATATCAATCTATATGTCTCGACCATTTCAAGACTCCTCGTCATGTCCGTGATCACATCCGGGACTCTGAACTAACTTCGGTACATCAAAACTCATAAACTCGTAATATAACTGTCATCGAAACCTTAAGCGTGCGGACCCTACGGGTTCGAGAACAATGTAGACATGACCGAGACACGTCTCTGGTCAATAACCAATAGCGGAACCTGGATGCTCATATTGGCTCCTACATATTCTACGAAGATCTTTATTGGTCAGACCGCATAACAACATAGGTTGTTCCCTTTGCCATCAGTATGTTACTTGCCCGAGATTCGATCGTCGGTATCTCAATACCTAGTTCAATCTCGTTACCGGAAATTCTCTTTACTCGTTTTTTAATACATCATCTTGCAACTAACTCATTAGTTGTAATGCTTGCAAGGCTTATGTGATGTGCATTATCGAGAGGGCCCAGAGATACCTCTCCGACAATCGGAGTGACAAATCCTAATCTCGAAATATGCCAACCCAACATTCACCTTTGGAGACACCTGTAGAGCTCCTTTATAATCACCCAGTTATGTTGTGAAGTTTGGTAGCACACAAAGTGTTCCTCCGGTAAACGGGAGTTGCATAATCGCATAGTCATAGGAACATGTATAAGTCATGAAGAAAGCAATAGCAACATACTAAACGATCGGGTGCTAAGCTAATGGAATGGGTCATGTCAACCACATCATTCTCCTAATGATGTGATCCCATTAATCAAATGACAACACATGTCTATGGTTAGGAAACATAACCATCTTCGATTAACGAGCTAGTCAAGTAGAGGCATACTAGTGACATTTGGTTTGTCTATGTATTCGTACAAGTATTATGTTTCCGAATAATACAATTCTAGCATGAATAATAAACATTTATCATGATATAAGGAAATAAAATAATAACATTATTATTGCCTCTAGGGCATATTTCCTTCAGTCTCCCACTTGCACTAGAGTCAATAATCTAGATTACACAGTAATGATTCTAACACCCATGGAGCTTTGGTGTTGATCATGTTTTGCTCGTGGAAGAGGCTTAGTCAACGGGCCTGCTACATTCAGATCCGTATGTATCTTGCAAATCTCTATGTCTCCCACCTGCACTAGATCCCGGATGGAATTGAAGTGTCTCTTGATGTGCTTGGTTCTCTTGTGAAATCTGGATTCCTTTGCCAGGGCAATTGCACCAGTATTGTCACAAAAGATTTTCATTGGACCCGATGCACTAGGTATGACACCTAGATCGGATATGAACTCCTTCATCCAGACTCCTTTGTTTGCTGCTTCCGAAGCAGCTATGTACTCCGCTTCACATGTAGATCCCGCCACAACACTTTGTTTAGAACTGCACCAACTAACAGCTCCACCGTTTAATGTAAACACGTATCCGGTTTGTGATTTAGAATCGTCCGGATCAGTGTCAAAGCTTGCATCAACGTAACCATTTACGATGAGCTCTTTGTCACCTCCATATATGAGAAACATATCCTTTTCCCTTTTCAGGTATTTCAGGATGTTCTTGACCGCTGTCCAGTGATCCACTCCTGGATTACTTTGGTACCTCCCTGCTAAACTTATAGCAAACCACACATCAGGTCTGGTACACAGCATTGCGTACATGATAGAGCCTATGGCTGAAGCATAGGGAACATCTTTCATTTTCTCTCTATCTTCTGCGTTGGTCGGACTTTGAGTCTTACTCAATTTCACACCTTGTAACACAGGCAAGAATCCTTTCTTTGCTTGATCCATTTTGAACTTTTTCAAAACTTTGTCAAGGTATGTGCTTTGTGAAATTCCAATTAAGCATCTCGATCTGTCTCTATAGATCTTGATGCCCAATATGTAGGCAGCTTCACCGAGGTCTTTCATTGAAAAACTTTTATTCAAGTATCCTTTTATGCTATTCAGAAATTCTATATCATTTCCGATTAGTAATATGCCATCTACATATAATATCAGAAATGCTACAGAGCTCCCACTCACTTTCTTGTAAATACAGGCTTCTCCAAAAGTCAGTATAAAACCAAATGCTTTGATCACACTATCAAAGCGTTTATTCCAACTCCGAGAGGCTTGCACCAGTCCATAAATGGATCGCTGGAGCTTGCACACTTTGTTAGCTCCCTTTGGATCGACAAAACCTTCTGGCTGCATCATATACAACTCTTCTTGCAGAAATCCATTCAGGAATGCAGTTTTGACATCCATTTGCCAAATTTCATAATCATAAAATGCGGCAATTGCTAACATGATTCGGACAGACTTAAGCATTGCTACGGGTGAGAAGGTCTCATTGTAGTCAATCCCTTGAACTTGCCGAAAACCTTTTGCGACAAGTCGAGCTTTGTAGACAGTAACATTACCGTCAGCGTCAGTCTTCTTCTTGAAGATCCATTTATTCTCAATCGCTTGCCGATCATTGGGCAATTCAACCAAAGTCCATACTTTGTTCTCATACATGGATCCCATCTCAGATTTCATGGCTTCAAGCCATTTTGCGAAATCTGGGCTCACCATCGCTTCTTCATAGTTCGTAGGTTCATCATGATCTAGTAGCATGACTTCCAGAACAGGATTACCGTACCACTCTCGCACGGATCTTACTCTGGTTGATCTACGAGGTTCAGTAGTATCTTGTTCTGAAGTTTCATGATCATTATCATTAGCTTCCTCACTAATTGGTGTAGTTATCACAGAAACTAGTTTCTGTGATGTACTATTTTCCAATAAGGAAGCAGGTACAGTTACCTCGTCAAGTTCTACTTTCCTCCCACTCACTTCTTTCGAGAGAAACTCCTTCTCTAGAAAGTTTCCGAATTTAGCAACAAAAGTCTTGCCTTCGGATCTGTGATAGAAGGTGTATCCAATAGTTTCCTTTGGATATCTTATGAAGACACATTTCTCCGATTTGGGTTCGAGCTTATCAAGTTGAAGCTTTTTCACATAAGCATCGCAGCCCCAAACTTTCAGAAATGACAACTTTGGTTTCTTGCCAAACCACAGTTCATAAGGCGTCGTCTCAACGGATTTTGATGGTGCCCTATTTAACGTGAATGCGGCCGTCTCTAGAGCATATCCCCAAAACAATAGCGGTAAATCAGTAAGAGATATCATAGATCGCACCATATCTAGTAAAGTACAATCACGACGTTCGGACACACCATTACGCTGTGGTGTTCCGGGTGGTGTGAGTTGCGAAACTATTCCACATTGTTTCAAATGTACACCAAACTCGTAACTCAAATATTCTCCTCCACGATCAGATTGTAGGAATTTTATTTTCTTGTTACGATGATTTTCAACTTCACTCTGAAATTCTTTGAACTTTTCAAACGTTTCAGACTTATGTTTCATTAAGTAGATATACCCATATCTGCTTAACTCATCTGTGAAGGTGAGAAAATAACGATATCCGCCACGAGCCTCAACATTCATCGGACCACATACATCTGTATGTATGATTTCCAACAAATCTGTTGCTCTCTCCATAGTACCGGAGAACGGTGTTTTTGTCATCTTACCCATAAGGCACGGTTCGCAAGTACCAAGTGATTCATAATCAAGTGGTTCCAAAAGCCCATCAGTACGGAGTTTCTTCATGCGCTTTACACCGATATGACCCAAACGGCAGTGCCACAAATAAGTTGCACTATCATTATCAACTCTGCATCTTTTGGCTTCAACATTATGAGTATGTGTGTCACTACTATCGAGATTTAATAAGAATAGACCACTCTTTAAGGGTGCATGACCATAAAAGATATTACTCATATAAATAGAACAACCATTATTCTCTGATTTAAATGAATAACCATCTCGCATCAAACAAGATCCAGATATAATGTTCATGCTTAACACTGGCACCAAATAACAATTATTTAGGTCTAGTACTAATCCTGAAGGTGGATGTAGAGGTAGCGTGCCGACTTGTGACGCCCCCGATTTAATCGTACACTAATCATACACGCAAACGTGTACGATCAAGATCAGGGACTCACGGGAAGATATCACAACACAACTCTACAAATAAAATAAGTCATACAAGCATCATATTACAAGCCAGGGGCCTCGAGGGCTCGAATACAAGAGCTCGATCATAGACGAGTCAGCGGAAGCAACAATATCTGAGTACAGACATAAGTTAAACATGTTTGCCTTAAGAAGGCTAGCACAAACTGGGATATAGATCGAAAGAGGCGCAGGCCTCCATCCTGGGATCCTCCTAACTACTCCTGGTCGTCGTCAGCGGGCATCACGTAGTAGTAGGCACCTCCGGTGTAGTAGGAGTCGTCATCGGAGATGGCGTCTGGCTCCTCGGCTCCAACATCTGGTTGCGACAACCAGGTAGAAGGGATAGGGGAAAAGAGGGAGAAAGCAACCGTGAGTACTCATCCAAAGTACTCGCAAGCAAGGAGCTATACTACATATCTATGCATTGGTATCAAATGGATTAAGGGAATCATATGTGGACTGAACTGCAGAAAGCCAGAATAAGGGGGGGATAGCTAGTCCTTTCGAAGACTACGCTTCTGGCAGCCTCCATCTTGCAGCATGTAGAAGAGAGTAGACTGAAGTCTTCCAAGTAGCATTGCATAGCATAATCCTAACCGATGATCCTCCCCTCGTCGCCCTGTGAGAGAGCGATCACCGGTTGTATCTGGCACTTGGAAGGGTGTGTTTTATTAAGTATCCGGTTCTAGTTATCATAAGGTCAAGGTACAACTCCAAGTCGTCCTGTTATCGAAGATCACGGCTATTCGAATAGATTAACTGTCCTGCAGGGGTGCACCACATAACCCAACACGCTCGACCCATTTGGCCGGACACACTTTTCTGGGTCATGCCCAGCCTCGAAAGATCAACACGTCGCAGCCCCACCTAGACCAACAGAGAGGTCAGCACGCCGGTCTAAACCTAAGAGCCCAGGGGTCTGGGCCCATCGCCCTTAGCACACCTGCATGTTGCGTGGGCGGCCGGAAGCAGACCTAGCCTAGTAGGCGTTCCAGTCCAATCCAGCGCGCGCCGCTCCGTTGCTGACGTCACGAAGGCTTCGGCTGATACCACGATGTCGAGTGCCCATAACTGTCCCCGCGTAGATGGTTAGTGCGTATAGGCCAGTAGCCAGACTCAGATCAAATACCAAGATCTCGTTAAACGTGTTAAGTATCTGCGAACGCCGACCAGGGCCAGGCCCACCTCTCTCCTAGGTGGTATCAACCTGCCATGTCGCTCCGCCTCAAGTAACAGTCGGGGGCCGTCGGGAACCCAGGCCCACCACTACCTGGATGGAGCCACCTGCCCCTTCAGCCCCCATCTCCGAACAGTATCACAGGTAAGGTAACTGTGTAAAGTATAATGTATATGCCCGTGATCACCTCCCGAAGTGATCACGGCCCGATAGTATAGCATGGCAGACGGACAAGAGTGTAGGGCCACTGATGGAACACTAGCATCCTATACTAAGCAGTAGGATAGCAGGTAATGGTAGCAACAGTAGTAGCAAGGACAGGCTATGCATCAGGATAGGAATAACGGAAAGCAGTAACATGCTACACTACTCTAATGCAAGCAGTATAGAGGAGAGTAGGCGATATCTGGTGACCAAGGGGGGGGGGCTTGCCTGATTGCTCTGGCAAGAGAGAGGGGTTGTCAACACCGTAGTCGTACTGGGTAGCAGCGGCGTCGGTCTCGGTGTCTAGCGAGAGAAGAGGGGGAAGAAACAATAAATATAATGCAAGCATATGCATAGTGATGCATGACATGACAAGTAACGGCGTTAGAGGTGCCCTAACGCGGTAGTAGGTGATACCGGTGAAGGGGGATGACATCCGGGAAAGTATCCCCAGTGTTTCGCGTTTTCGGACAGATGAAACGGAGGGGTAAGTTGTGTGTTCGCTATGCTAGGGATGTGTGGTGGATAAATGGGCTGCGTATCCGGATTCGTCTCGTCGTTCTGAGCAACTTTCATGTACAAAGTTTTTTCATCCGAGCTACGGTTTATTTTATATTAATTATTAAAGATTTAAATCATTTTTAGGACTAATAGAATTAATTAATTTAGGAAATACAATTATGACGTCAGCATGATGTCAGCATGATGTCAGCGGTCAACTCTGACCGTTGACCAGTCAACTGGTGGGTGGGGCCCGTCGGTCATTGACTATTATCTCCTTATCAGAATTAATTAGCCTAATTAGGTTTAGGTTAGCTAAACAGAATTAAATAAGTTAATTAATTATCCTAATTAATTAATTATTATAATTTTCTAATTCCTCTTTTTTTTAAAGGGGCATGGGGCCCATATGTCATAGGCTCATAGTAATTAAATAGGGCTAATTAGATTTAACTAAATGATTAGGTTAATCTAATCCGATTTAATTAATTCTCTAATTAATTAATTAACATTTTAATTATTATATTTATTATTTATTTTTCTTTTTTTGTTAAAAACGTTCTGGTCGTGGGGCCCCCCTGTCATAGGCACAGGGGGCCTTAACGGGTTTTGGGCGCCGGGGCAACGGTTGTCGCCCGAACGGGCGCAGTTGCGGGCGCCGGGTCGCCTGGACCCGGTGCTGCCTTGCCGGCAGCCCTGGCGGGGCACGACGCCGGCAATGGAAGGGAGTGGGCCGCGGCGGATGCGGTGGTAGGGGGTGGTAGCTGGGGCGAGGACGCGGCCGCGGCGACTGCGGGAATCCAGGGGCGCGGGCACCGGACACAGCCGCGGGGGCGACGGCCACGGCGCGAGCGGGCAGGGGTGGTCGCGGGGTGGAGGGGGCTCGGAGTTGGCCGCGGGTGTAGCAGTGTCGCCGGTGCAGGGGGGATTCGGTGGCCGCATTGGAGGCGGCAGGGGGGCTGGGGGCCACGGCAGGTGCGGTGCGCGGGCACGGCGCGGTGAGCGTGTATCGGACGCGGCCGGAGCGCGTCAACCAGGGGCGAGATCGGCGGGGACCGCGGCGACGAGCATGAGCGCGCGAGGGAGAGGGAGGGAGCAAGGCGGGGCTCACATCGGGAGGAGTAGGGCACGGGCAGTGGGGGCTCGGGGAGGAAGGCGAGGTCGCGACGACGACGATGGTGGGCGGCTCCGATGAAGCAGTAGGGGCTCGAGGCGGCGACGGTACGACGCTGGCGGCGTTCACGGGGGTCGGCGCAGAGGCGGGGGAGCGTCCCAGCGAGGGGGGAACTCGGCGGCGGCATCGGGCCGATGGGATCGGGGTTTGCCCCGATCCAGATCGGGCAGAGGAGGGGGAGAGAGGAGTGCGAGGGGAGAGTGGGGCGGTTAGGGTTTCGGTCGTGGGGGATAAGGTAGGCGGGGTGGGCCTCTTGGTGGCCTGGGTGTGTGGCCGAATGGGCCGGCCTGCTGGGCCGAGGCCCAGGGGGGTAGGGGGTTTCTCTTTTTTTTCTTTTCCTTTTTTTCTTTTATTTATTTATTTCTTTTTCTGTTTTAATTCAATTTAAAATATTTATGCATTTTATAAAACTGTATTTTCTACACCATATTTATCTATGTAATATTTAGTACAAACCGAACATTTTTGTTTCAATTTTTGAAAACTTTTATTGCCGACATTAATTTTAAATTTGAATTTGACGCGGTTTGAACTAACGGACGATTAGCAACTATAAACGAGGTCACGTGGCATCATTAGCAGAGGATCACTGTAGCTTAATTACCCGGGCGTCACAATTCTCCTCCACTACAAGAAATCTCGTCCCGAGATTTAGGAGGTAGAAGGAAACAGTGCAGGGTATTCATCGCGAAGACGATCCTCGCGTTCCCAGGTGGCTTCGTCTTCAGAGTGATTCGACCACTGGACCTTGAGGAACTTGATCGCCTTCTGACGGGTGCGGCGTTCAGCTTGGTCGAGAATGCGGACCGGATGCTCTTTATAGGAGAGGTCTTGTTGCAATTCGAGCACTTCATGGTCCACTGCTCGGATTGGGTCCTTGAAGCAGCGTCGAAGTTGCGACACGTGGAACACATCGTGAACCTGAGAAAGGTTCGGCGGAAGCTCCAGTTGATATGCCACTTTTCCACGCCTTTCGAGAATAGTGAAAGGAGCAATATAGCGGGGAGCTAACTTTCCTTTGATCCCGAAGCGGTGTGCACCCTTCATTGGTGTAACTCGAAGATAAGCCTTTTCGCCAGGTTGATAGACCATGTCTTGGTGATGACGATCATACTGACTTTTTTGACGTGACTGAGTAGTCTTGAGATTCTCGCGAATAATGCGAACTTGTTCTTCGGCCTGTTGGATAATATCCGGACCGAAGAGTGGACGTTCCCCAGTTTCTAACCAGTTCAGAGGGGTTCGACACTTTCGTCCATATAGCACTTCGAAGGGGGACATCTTCAGACTAGCTTGATAGCTATTATTATAAGAGAACTCGGCATATGGAAGAGATTCCTCCCATTTCTTGCCGAATGAGATTACACAAGCTCGAAGCATGTCTTCGAGAACTTGGTTGACACGTTCAACTTGCCCTTGTGACTGCGGATGAAACACAGTACTGAAAGATAAGTGAGTCCCCATAGCTTCTTGGAAACTTGCCCAGAATCTTGAAGTGAATAAGCTGCCACGGTCCGAACTGATAACCAGTGGAATACCGTGAAGTGAAACAATTCTGGACATGTAGAGAGTAGCAAGCTGACTAGCAGTGATTGTCTCTTTGACCGCCAGAAAATGGGCAACTTTGGAAAGCCGGTCAATGACGACAAGAATAGCGTCATTACCTTTCTGCGATTTGTGAAATCCAGTGATGAAGTCCATTTCAACATGCTCCCATTTCCATTCAGGAATAGAGATAGGTTGCAGAGTTCCGGCAGGCCTTTGATGCTCTGCTTTGATTCGGCGACAAACGTCACACTCAGCAACATAACGAGCAATGTCCTGCTTCATATTAGACCACCAGAATCTTTGACGAATATCCTGGTACATCTTTGTACTACCAGGATGGATGGACAGAGGCGTATCATGAGCTTCTTGCATAACCCTTTTAGTCTTATCCAGGTTTTTCTTCGAACATGGTACCACTAGGCGGCCTTTGAAATACAAGGCGCCATCGTCGGCGACAGTGAAGAATGAGGGCTTTCCTTCTACTAGATGGCATTTAATCTTATGGACTTCAGAGTCATAACCTTGAATAGTCTTTATACCAGCTATGAGATCTGGTACGACAGCCAGGGTATTTAGAGAACCCTTAGTAACAACAAGAAGATTCATCTTGCGGAACTCCGGGAGAGGGGAGCGAGTGCTCCAGGAGGAACAATATGGAGATTCAGCTTTCTAAATTCTTCGACAAGCGAGGGCTGAACTTTATGAACCTGGAGGTGGTTGCAGTAAGACTTGCGGCTCATGGCATCAGCCATTACATTAGCCTTGCCGGGGGTGTAGGATATACCCACGTCAAAGTCTGCAACAGTCTCCATCCATCTCTGCTGATGGAGGTTCAGATCTGGCTGAGTAAACAGATACTTCAGACTTTGATGGTCAGTGAAGATCTCACAACGATTACCGAGAAGGTAATGTTGCCACTGCTTCAGTGCATGAATGACAGCAGCCAGCTCGAGGTCGTGAACTCGGTAGTTTTCTTCGTGAGGGCACAGTTGACAAGAGGCATAAGCAATCACTCTGCGCTCCTGCATTAGGACACAGCCTAATCCTTGGCGGGAAGCGTCGCAGTAAATGACGAAGTCCTTCTTAGTATTAGGTGGTGCAAGCACGGGGGCAGAAGTCAACTTGTCTTTGAGCACCTGGAAACTTTCCTGACACTTGTCTGTCAGTCAAACTTGACACCCTTATGCAACAAATTATTCAGAGGCCTGGCAATCTTGGAGAAGTTCTCGACGAATCGACGACAATAGCTGGCGAGACCGAGAAAACTTCGGACTTGCTTCACATTCTTCGGAGGAGTCCAATCGAGATTAGCCTGAACTCGTTCAGGGTTGACGGCAATACCATCTTTGGAGATGACATGCCCAAGATAGGTTACTTCGGGGAGCCAGAATTCACACTTGGAATACTTAGCATACAGCTGATGCTCCCGAAGCTTTTCCAGCACAAGACAAAGATGTTCAGCATGTTCCTCCTTGTTCTTGGAAAATACAAGGATATCGTCCAAATAAACCACGACGAACTTGTCGAGGTAATCCATGAATATATAATTCATCAGACGAGGGAAGGTGGCTGGAGCATTCGTTAAGCCGAATGACATGACGGTGTACTCGTATGATCCATACCGAGTCACGAAGGCGGTTTTTGGGATGTCCTCTTCACGAACACGGATCTGGTGGTAACCCAACCTCAAGTCGACTTTGGATAACACTGATGAGCCAGCCAGTTGATCATAAAGATCATTGATCCGGGGAAGAGGATATTTATTCTGAATGGTAGCTTGGTTTATAGGACGGTAGTCTTGGACTAATCGGTTTGTCCCATCCTTCTTCTTAACAAAGAGGGAAGGTGCTCCCCAAGGAGAGCAACTTGGGCGAATGAAACCTTTGACAAGAGATTTGTCGATTTCCTCCTTAAGCTCAATGAGTTCATGCGGCGGCATCTTGTAGGGTCGTTTAGCTATAGGGGTAGTGCTGGGTTTCAAGTCGATGATGAATTTGACAGCTCTAGCAGGGGGAATCCCTGGAAGTTCTTCTGGGAAGACATCTTGGAATTCACGAACGACGGGAATGTTTTCAATGCCCTCGAGTGGTGCAGCGTTCAACGCATTCAAGGCATAAAGTCGTGCCTCGGTGTTCTGAACTAGATGAGCTTGGTAAGCTATTATTTCATTAGAAGGGTGTAGCAGATGGACGACCTTAGTGGCGCAAACTATAGAAGCAGTATACGCTTTTAACCAATTCATTCCCAGAATGAGATCAATGCTACAGGATTTCAGTACGATGGGAGAGACAAGGAATTCCAGTCCTTCGATTTCTACAGGACGTCATTGCAAATCATGGAGGTTCGACATTGGCCCGCAGGGGTGTGTACTAATAGTGAAGCATTCATGTCCTCACATTTAATGTCGTGCAAGCATGCAAAACCTTCTGACATGAATGAATGTGATGCACCTGTATCAAATAAAACGGATGCTGGTACTGAATTTACGAGGAGGGTACCCATCACAGTAGCAGGCTAGTCTTGAGCTTCGCTCAGATCAACGTGGTTGGCATGAACACGACCAGAAGACTTGGCATTGTTGCTGCGGGTCTGGTTGCTTCCACGGCCAGTTGCTGGAAGGGCCAGTTGATTCTGGTTCTGGTTGCATTCCCTAGCACGATGCCCTGGTTGTCCACACCTGAAGCACAATCCATTATTGGGAGTGGGAACAGGAGCTTGTGGTGGTGGAGCTGGGAGTCTTGGCTGCCTAGTCGGAGGAGCAGGCAGACGAGGTGCAGCATAGGTCTGCCTTGGGGTAGGTGCATCCGGCTGGTACAAGCTATTGGGAATCCATATCTTGCTTTTCTGCGAGGACGGGCCCGAAGATGAGCCCGTGTCACGGTAGCGCCTGTGAGAGCTCTGGTATTCCTGCAGACTAGTTTCGACATTGCTGGCTTTGTTCACCAGAGTGGCGAAATCAGCAAAGTCATGCACTAGAAGTGCGAGCTTGATGTCAGCTTGAAGGCCATCACGGAACTTCTCCTGTCTGCGTGCATCAGTTGCAATGTCTTCTTCAGCATAGCGGGACAAGTCAAGAAACTCCCGCTGGTAAGCTTCCATAGTTTTGTTGCCTTGGGTGAGGTTGCGGAACTCACGCTTCTTCCGGTCCATGACTCCCTGAGGAATGAAGCGAGCACGAAAGGCAGCTTGGAACTCTGGCCAGGTGATGATTGTTCCAGCTGGCAGTGTACGCCTGTGGCTGTCCCACCATTGAGCTGTGGGTCCCTTTAGGAAGAAGGAAGCAAAGGTGACATAGCTGGCAGGGGCTACATCAGCAGACTCCATCTCATAGGTGATGTCACGGAGCCAGTCATCAGCATACAGAGTCTGAGTTGAGCTGCGGTACACAATTGGGTTCAGGCGCATGAAATCCTGCAGAGTTACTGGGGTTGGCTACTGGTTCATATTGGGGCGAGGAAACTGAGCCATCATATTCTCCATGAACTGGCGATTCATCTCAAGCTGTTGGATCATTCCAGCCATGTACTCAGGCGGTGGTGGGGCGTTGCCACCACGACCACGACCACCTGGTCTAACCATCCTGCTAATATTTAACAGGGGTAGTTCAACATTGAGAAATTTGCAAAAAACAAGAGTCATTCATGATGAAACATGCACAACGAAAGTAGCATGATAGATACTACACAGTAGTCGGCATATCTTACAAAAGAGATCATGCATAGAGTTCGTTACACAGTGTTCAGTACATAGGCTAAGACATCATAGGCGGCACACAGGCTCGCGGCGAATGCATCTAACCCTAATAAGCAAGTCTACGTCAGTCCCATGCGGTACTGCAGAGGTAGGTGTAGCCCGACAGCTGGTAGTGACGCGAAGGGAAGACCTCCACGCGAGTAGCCTGGGGTCCGCGGATACTCTGGTGCGGAACCCGATGCACAGGTGGCAGGGGAGGACCAAGTGTAGGAGAGTAGCCTCCCACATCTGGCCAGCCGACGCCCTGGGGCATCACGGTCCTGGCAGGGTAGACCGCAGAACGCGACAGATCACCAGATCGGATAGAGGGGTGCAACAGCGTCAGAGCACGGTACATGTGCTGACGGGTGGTGTACAACTCGTGGCGAAGAGCTTGGTTAGCTCTATCCAGCCCATCAGCATGCAGAACCAGGTTCTGATGGTAGAAGGGCTCTCGGGTGACGGTGGAGTAGGCAGCAGTGTAGTATCCCTCCGCACCAACATCAGATGCGATAGCAATGTGCCTGAAGGGGGAGGTGTCCAACTCCTGATACTCTCCGCGAAGACGTGTCAGAGCAGCATAAGTAGCATCGTGGACCGCCATGTCGATGGTCACTCCGACACCATGAGCAGTGTGCAGCACGGTAGTGGAGTCATACTCCCGAGAGTAGAGGTGGACGATGGCACGGTACTGCTCTTGGTTGAAGTCCTGATACTCCTCATAGACGGTGTACTCAGGGTGCCAGCGATAACCCAGATAGGTCATCATCTCAACCAACACAGCAGGTGATCCTGAGGCACCAATGGCCGTCGTGTGGCGCACGACCTGCCTCGTGGGTTCCATCTGAAAAAAAGGATGTTTTCACAGGAGTCAAATGACAATGTGGATAATGTTCAAATACTACTCTAAAGAATAACTAGGGCTTATCCAACTTTGGGGTGAACATGGTCACGGGATCCTAGTGTTAGAGTTACTAAAATCGTTTAACCCGAGTAGGAGAGAGTTCAGAGTCCCAGAGTAAGGATCGAGGAGTAAAAGATCCTAATACCACCCAGATGGCGATGTGGGCCCGTAAGGCACACAGCCATGTTAGTAAAAGTTTTTCAATGACTAGACTCGACTTCGGCCAAGGAGTGTGGAAGGGGAATTCCTACAGGCAGTCGGCTCTGATACCAACTTGTGACGCCCCCGATTTAATCATACACTAATCATACACGCAAACATGTACAATCAAGATCAGGGACTCACGGGCACAACACAACTCTACAAATAAAATAAGTCATACAAGCATCATATTACAAGCCAGGGGCCTCGAGGGATCGAATACAAGAGCTCGATCATAGACGAGTCAGCGGAAGCAACAATATCTGAGTACAGACATAAGTTAAACACGTTTGCCTTAAGAAGGCTAGCACATACTGGGATACAGATCGAAAGAGGCGCAGGCCTCCTGCCTGGGATCCTCCTAACTACTCCTGGTTGTCGTTAGCGGGCATCACGTAGTAGTAGGCACCTCCGGTGTAGTAGGAGTCGTCGTCGAAGATGGCGTCTGGCTCCTGGGCTCCAACATCTGGTTGCGACAACCAGGTAGAAGGGATAGGGGGAAAAGAGGGAGAAAGCAACCATGAGTACTCATCCAAAGTACTCGCAAGCAAGGAGCTATACTACATATGTATGCATTGGTATCAAATGGATTAAGGGAATCATATGTGGACTGAACTGCAGAAAGCCGGAATAAGGGGGGATAGCTAGTCCTTTTGAAGACTAAGCTTCTGGCAGCCTCCATCTTGCAGCATGTAGAAGAGAGTAGACTGAAGTGTTCCAAGTAGCATCGCATAGCATAATCCTAACCGATGATCCTCCCCTCGTCGCCCTGTGAGAGAACGATCACCGGTTGTATTTGGCACTTGGAAGGGTGTGTTTTATTAAGTATCCAGTTCTAGTTGTCATAAGGTCAAGGTACAACTCCAAGTCGTCCTGTTACCGAAGATCACGGCTATTCAAATAGATTAACTTCCCTGCAGGGGTGCACCACATAACCCAACACGCTCGATCCCATTTGGCCGGACACACTTTTCTGGGTCATGCCCGGCCTCGGAAGATCAACACGTCGCAGCCCCACCTAGACCAACAGAGAGGTCAGCACGCCGGTCTAAACCTAAGCGCCCAGGGGTCTGGACCCATTGCCCTTAGCACACCTGCACGTTGCGTGGGCGGCCGGAAGCAGACCTAGCCTAGTAGGCGTTCCAGTCCAATCCAGCGCGCGCCGCTCCGTTGCTGACGTCACGAAGGCTTCGGCTGATACCACGACGTCGAGTGCCCATAACTGTCCCCGCGTAGATGGTTAGTGCGTATAGGCCAGTAGCCAGACTCAGATCAAATACCAAGATCTCGTTAAACGTGTTAAGTATCTGTGAACGCCGACCAGGGTCAGGCCCACCTCTCTCCTAGGTGGTCTCAACCTGCCATGTCGCTCCACCTCAAGTAACAGTCGGGGGCCGTCGGGAACCTAGGCCCACCACTACCTGGATGGAGCCACCTGCCCCTTCAGCCCCCATCTCCGAACAGTATCACAGGTAAGGTAACTGTGTAAAGTATAATGTATATGCCCGTGATCACCCCCCGAAGTGATCACGGCCCGATAGTATAGCATGGCAGACGGACAAGAGTGTAGGGCCACTGATGGAACACTAGCATCCTATACTAAGCAGTAGGATAGCAGGTAATGGTAACAACAGTAGTAGCAAGGACAGGCTATGCATCAGGATAGGAATAATGGAAAGCAGTAACATGCTACACTACTCTAATGCAAGCAGTATAGAGGAGAGTAGGCGATATCTGGTGACCAAGGGGGGGGCTTGCCTGATTGCTCTGGCAAGAGAGAGGGGTCGTCAACACCATAGTCGTACTGGGTAGCAGCAGCGTCGGTCTCGGTGTCTAGCGAGAGAAGAGGGGGAAGAAACAATAAATATAATGCAAGCATATGCATAGTGATGCATGACATGACAAGTAACGGCGTTAGAGGTGCCCTAACGCGGTAGTAGGTGATACCGGTGAAGGGGGATGACATCCGGGAAAGTATCCCGGGTGTTTCGTGTTTTCGGACAGATGAAACGGAGGGGTAAGTTGCGTGTTCGCTATGCTAGGGATGTGTGGTGGATAAACGGGCTGGGTATCCGGATTCGTCTCGTCGTTCTGAGCAACTTTCATGTACAAAGTTTTTTCATCCGAGCTACGGTTTATTTTATATTAATTATTAAAGATTTAAATCATTTTTAGGACTAACAGAATTAATTAATTTAGGAAATACAATTATGACGTCAGCATGATGTCAGCGGTCAACTCTGACCGTTGACCAGTCAACTGGTGGGTGGGCCCGTTGGTCATTGACTGTTATCTCCTTATCAGAATTAATTAGCCTAATTAGGTTTAGGTTAGCTAAACAGAATTAATTAAGTTAATTAATTATCCTAATTAATTAATTATTATAATTTTCTAATTCCTCTTTTTTTAAAGGGGCATGGGGCCCATATGTCATAGGCTCATAGTAATTAAATAGGGCTAATTAGATTTAACTAAATGATTAGGTTAATCTAATCCGATTTAATTAATTCTCTAATTAATTAATTAACATTTTAATTATTATATTTACTATTTATTTTTCTTTTTTTTGTTAAAAACGTTCTGGTCGTGGGGCCCCCCTGTCATAGGCACAGAGGGCCTTAACGGGTTTTGGGCGCCAGGGCAACCGTTGTCGCCCGCGGGCGCAGTTGCGGGCGCCGGGTCGCCTGGACCGGGTGCTGCCTTGCCGGCAGCCCCGGCGGGGCACGACGCCGGCAATGGAAGGGAGTGGGCCGCGGCGGATGCGGTGGTAGGGGGTGGTAGCTGGGGCGAGGACGCAGCCGCGGCGACTGCGGGAATCCAGGGGCGCGGGCACCGGACACAGCCGCGGGGGCGACGGCCACGGCGTGAGCGGGCAGGGGTGGTTGCGGGGTGGAGGGGGCTCGGAGTTGGCCGCGGGTGTAGCGGCGTCGCCGGTGCAGGAGGGATTCGATGGCCGCATCGGAGGCGGCAGGGGGGCTGGGGGCCACGGCAGGTGCGGTGCGCGGGCACGGCGCGGTGAGCGCGCATCGAACGCGGCCGGAGTGCGTCAACCGGGGGCGAGATCGGCGGGGACCGCGGCGACGAGCGTGAGCGCGCGAGGAAGAGGGAGGGAGCAAGGCGGGGCTCACATCGGGAGGAGTAGGGCACGGGTAGTGGGGGCTCGGGGAGGAAGGCGAGGTCGCGACGACGACGATGGTTGGTGGCTCCGACGAAGCAGTAGGGGCTCGAGGCGGCGACGGTACGACGCTGGCGGCGTTCACGGGGGTCGGCGCAGAGGCGGGGGAGCGTCCCAGCGAGGGGGGAACTCGGCGTAGCGGCCACGGGAATCGGCGGCGGAGTCGGGCCGATGGGATCGGGGTTTGCCCCGATCCAGATCTGGCAGAGGCGGGGGAGAGAGGAGTGCGAGGGGAGAGTGGGGGGGGATCGGGAGGAGAGTGGGGCGGTTAGGGTTTCGGTCGTGGGGGATAAGGTAGGCGGGGTGGGCCTCCTGGTGGCCTGGGTGTGTGGCCGAATGGGCCGGCCTACTGGGCCGAGGCCCGGGGGGTAGGGGATTTCTCTTTTTTTTCCTTTTTTTCTTTTATTTATTTATTTCCTTTTCTGTTTTAGTTCAATTTAAAATATTTATGCATTTCATAAAACTGTATCTTCTACACCATATTTATCTATGTAATATTTAGTACAAACCGAACATTTTTGTTTCAATTTTTGTAAACTTTTATTGCCGACATTAATTTTAAATTTGAATTTGACGCGGTTTGAACTAACGGACAATTAGCAACTATAAACGAGGTCACGTGGCATCATTAGCAGAGGATCACTGTAGCTTAATTACCCCGGCGTCACACGACTGTGATCACATCGACTTTGGAACCATTTCCCACGCGCATCGTCACCTCGTCCTTAGCCAATCTTCGCTTAATCCGTAGTCCCTGTTTCGAGTTGCAAATATTAGCAACAGAACCAGTATCAAATACCCAGGTGCTACTACGAGCATTAGTAAGGTACACATCAATAACATGTATATCACATATACCTTTGTTCACCTAGCCATCCTTCTTATCCGCCAAATACTTGGGGCAGTTGCGCTTCTAGTGACCAGTCTGCTTGCAATAGAAGCACTCAGTTTCAGGCTTAGGTCCAGGTTTGGTTTTCTTCTCTTGAGTAGCAACTTGCTTGCTGTTCTTTTTGAAGTTCCCCTTCTTCTTCCCTTTGCCCTTTTTCTTGAAACTAGTGGTCTTGTTGACCATCAACACTTGATGCTCCTTCTTGATTTCTACCTCCACAGCTTTCAGCATTGCGAAGAGCTCGGGAATAGTCTTATTCATCCCTTGCATATTATAGTTCATCATGAAGCTCTTGTAGCTTGGTGGCAGTGATTGGAGAATTCTGTCAATGACGCAATCATCTGGAAGATTAACTCTCAATTGAATCAAGTGATTATTATACCCAGACATTTTGAGTATATGCTCACTGACAGAACTGTTCTCCTCGATCTTGCAGCTATAGAACTTATTGGAGACTTCATATCTCTCAATCCAGGCATTTGCTTGAAATATTAACTTCAACTCCTGGAACATCTCATATGCTCCATGACGTTCAAAACGTCGTTGAAGTCCCGATTCTAAGCCGTAAAGCATGGCACACTAAACTATCGAGTAGTCATCAGCTTTGCTCTGCCAGACGTTCATAACATCTGGTGTTGCTCCAACAGCAGGCCTGGCACCCAGCGGTGCTTCCAGGACGTAATTCTTCTGTGCAGCAATGAGGATAATCCTCAAGTTACGGACCTAGTCTGTGTAATTGCTACCATCATCTTTCAACTTTGCTTTCTCAAGGAACGCATTAAAATTCAACGGAACAATAGCACGGGCCATCTATCTACAATCAAACATAAACAAGCAAGATACTATCAGGTACTAAGTTCATGATAAATTTAGGTTCAATTAATCATATTACTTAAGAACTCCCACTTAGATAGACATCCCTCTAATCCTCTATGTGATTACGTGATCCAAATCAACTAAACCATGTCCGATCATCACGTGAGATGGAGTAGTTTCATTGGTGAGCATCGCTATGTTGATCATATCTACTATATGATTCACGCTCGACCTTTCGGTCTCTGTGTTCCGAGGCCATATCTGTATATGCTTGGCTCGTCAAGTATAACCTGAGTATTCTGCGTGTGCAACTGTTTTGCACCCGTTTTATTTGAACGTAGAGCCTATCACACCCGATCATCATGTGGTGTCTCAGCAGGAAGAACTTTCGCAACGGTGCATACTCGGGGAGAACACTTCTTGATAATTAGTGAGAGATCATCTTAAAATGCTACCGTCAATCAAAGCAAGATAAGATGCATAAAAGATAAACATCACATACAATCAATATAAGTGATATGATATGGCCATCATCATCTTGTGCTTGTGATCTCCATCTTCGAAGCACCGTCGTGATCACCATCGTCACCGGCGCAACACCTTGATCACCATCGTAGCATCGTTGTCGTCTCGCCAATCTTAAGCTTCCACGACTATCGCTACCGTTTAGTGATAAACTAAAGCATTACAGCGCAATTGCATTGCATACAATAAAGCGACAACCATATGGCTCCTGCCAGTTGCCGATAACTTGGTTACAAAACATGATCATCTCATACAATAAAATTTAGCATCATGTCTTGACAATATCACATCACAACATGCCCTGCAAAAACAAGTTAGACGTCCTCTACTTTGTTGTTGCAAGTTTTACGTGGCTGCTACGGTCTTAAGCAAGAACCAACCTCACCTACGCATCAAAACCACAACGATAGTTTGTCAAGTTGGTGCTGTTTTAACCTTCGCAAGGACCGGGCGTAGCCACACTCGGTTCAACTAAAGTTGGAGAAACTGTCACCCGCTAGCCACCTTTGTGCAAAGCACGTCGGGAGAACCGGTCTCGCGTAAGCGTACGCGTAATGTCGGTCCGGGCCGCTTCGTCCAACAATACCGCCGAACCAAAGTATGACATGCTGGTAAGCAGTATGACTTATATTGCCCACAACTCACTTGTGTCCTACTCGTGCATATAACATCAACACATAAAACCTAGGCTCTGATGCCACTGTAGGGGAACGTAGTAATTTCAAAAAAATTCCTACACACACACAAGATCATGGTGTTGCATAGCAACGAGGGGAGAGTGTGATCTACGTACCCTTGTAGACCGACAGCGGAAGCGTTATGACAACGCGGTTGATGTAGTCGTACGTCTTCACGGCCCGACCGATCAAGCACCGAAACTATGGCACCTCCGAGTTCTAGCACATGTTCAGCTCGATGACGATCCCCGGACTCCGATCCAGCAAAGTGTCGGGGAAGAGTTCCGTCAGCACGACGGCGTGGTGACGATCTTGATGTACTACCGTTGCAGGGCTTCGCCTAAGCACCGCTACAATATTATCGAAGATTATGGTGGAAGGGGGCACCACACACGGCTACGAATATGATCATGTGGATCAACTTGTGTGTCTAGGGGTGCCCCCTGCCCCCGTATATAAAGGAGCAAGGGGAGGAGGCCGGCCGGCCCCTATGGCGCACCAAGGAGGAGTCCTCCTCCTAGTAGGAGTAGGACTCCTACTAGGAGGGGGAAAGAAGTGGGGAGGGAGAAGGAAAGGGGGGCGCCGCCCCCCCTCTCCTAGTCCAATTCGGACCAAGGGGGAGGAGGCGCGCGGCCCACCTTTGGCTGTCCCTCTCTCTCTCCACTAAGGCCCATAGGGCCCATTACTTCTCCCGGGGGGGGGGGGGTTCCGGTAACCCTCCGGCTCTCAGGCTTTCTCCGAAATCACTCGGAACACTTCCGATGTCCGAATATAGCCGTCCAATATATCAATCTTTATGTCTCGACCATTTCGAGACTCCTCGTCATGTCCGTGATCACATCCGGGACTCTGAACTAACTTCGGTACATCAAAACTCATAAACTCATAATATAACTCTCATCGAAACCTTAAGCGCGCGGACCCTACGGGTTCGAGAACAATGTAGACATGACCGAGACACGTCTTCGGTCAATAACCAATAGCGGAACCTGGATGCTCATATTGGCTCCTACATATTCTATGAAGATCTTTATTGGTCAGACCGCATAACAACATACGTTGTTCCCTTTGTCATCGGTATGTTACTTGCCCGAGATTCGATCGTCGGTATCTCAATACCTAGTTCAATCTCGTTACCGGAAAGTCTCTTTACTCGTTTTGTAATACATCATCTTGCAACTAACTCATTAGTTGTAATGCTTGCAATGCTTATGTGATGTGCATTACCGAGAGGGCCCAGAGATACCTCTCCGACAATCAGAGTGACAAATCCTAATCTCGAAATACGCCAACCCAACATTCACCTTTGGAGACACCTGTAGAGCTCCTTTATAATCACCCAGTTACGTTGTGACGTTTGGTAGCACACAAAGTGTTCCTCCGGTAAACGGGAGTTGCATAATCTCATAGTCATAGGAACATGTATAAGTCATGAAGAAAGCAATAGCAACATACT
This sequence comes from Triticum timopheevii, assembly GCA_963921465.1. Lineage (NCBI taxonomy): Eukaryota > Viridiplantae > Streptophyta > Magnoliopsida > Poales > Poaceae > Triticum > Triticum timopheevii. The sequence goes on from OY997265.1 coordinate 622,197,945, forward strand.
AAACGATCGGGTGCTAAGCTAATGGAATGGGTCATGTCAACCACATCATTCTCCTAATGATGTGATCCCATTAATCAAATGACAACACATGTCTATGGTTAGGAAACATAACCATCTTCGATTAACGAGCTAGTCAAGTAAAGGCATACTAGTGACGTTTGGTTTGTCTATGTATTTACACAAGTATTATGTTTCCGAATAATACAATTCTAGCATGAATAATAAACATTTATCATGATATAAGGAAATAAAATAATAACATTATTATTGCCTCTAGGGCATATTTCCTTCAGTCATATGCACATGTATAACGTATAAACTCAGCAGGTGTAATTTAATCAAAATAGAAGAAATACATGCTAGACAAACATATGCAACATGAAACCAATTATCACACTGTCAACTTAGAGCAATCACCTGCGGTGGTGGAGTACGGGAGATGAACTCATCATGTAGACTTGGGACTTCAACTTCATTAGCAATAGCAGTGGAAAATCTAGAGAGTCTCTGTTTGCGTCGGTGCGGAGGACCACTAACATCCCCTAACTTACTCTTTTCCTTCCTATTTTCTGATATTGCCTTATGAAGTCAAAACCATAAGAAGATGAATAAAATTAGCTCTGCATAACTGGTTGATGCATGATATAGACGGACACTACTTTGATGTAAGGCAAGCGCATGATAGGAGGATGGAATATATACAAAAAGACAGCGTTTCATATTCACACGTACGATAGGAGGATGGAATATGTATGAAAAAACAGTAAGCGGAAGGCATTTCAACAAAATTAGAATAAATGAAAGCTAGGCACCATATGAACATGCAACCAATATCACTCTATCAGGTAAAAAGTGTCTCGTCATAAGTGCCATTTCAAGAAATTAGAAGCAGTACAAGCTATAAGACAAATGCAAGATGCAACCTACATCACAGTCCCAAGTTAAATGTGTCTAATGGGTAAGTGATCGTTGCAGGTGTAAGTTGTAAGCTATGCAAATGCAATTCAACATAATCAGAAGCAATACAAACTAGACATCATACGGAAAACACAACCACATATAACAGTTCCAAGTTAGAGCAAGCACCTGTGATGGAGGAGTAGGGGAGATGTGCTCATCATGTACACGTATGTTTAGAAACAGGAACACGTGTCATATTCACAGGCATTATGTGTAAAGTAAGCAGATGCAATTCAACAAAGTTAGAAGCAATACAAGATAGACATCATACGCAACATGCAACCACATATAATAGTACCAAGTTAGAGCAAGCACCTGTGATGGTGGAGTAGGGGAGATGTGCTCATCATGTACAAGTATGTTCTAGAAACAGGAACACGTGTCATATTCACAGGCATTATGTGTAAAGTAAGCAGATGCAATTCAACAAAGTTAGAAGCAATACAAGCTAGACATCATACACAACATGCAACCACATATAATAGTGCCAAGTTAGAGCAAGCACCTGTGATGGTGGAGTAGGGGAGATGTGCTCATCATCTACACAGCTAAGTTGACTGTCTAGCCTTGCGTTGTCTTGCGAATATTGTTGGGAGGATGGCGGAGTAGAATCTGTAGAGAACCTCCGTTTTAGTTGCTCGGAAGGACCACCATCATCCAATGCCTTGCCAATTTCCTTCAGCTTTATTGATTTTGTATTGTGAGGTCAAACCGACAAGAAAAAGGAATATAATTCGCTCTTCAAAACTTCATGCATGATACTGACGAACACTACTCTGATGAAAGGCAAAGTCATGACAAGAGGATGGAATATGTACGAAAAAATGGACGGCTTGACATATTCACACCTATGATGTGGTAACTAAGCAGAAGGCGCTTCAACAAATTAGAAGCACTGCAAACTAGACACCATATGAAAGGTGCAATCAATATCACACTGCCAAGTTAAAACTGTCTCGTCATAGGTGGCGTTCATCAAACTAGAAGTAATACATGCTAGAAATCATATTCAAGACGCAAACCAATATCACACTGCCAATTTAAAGGTGTTCCATCATAAGTGACTGATGCAAGATACACAAGAAGAGTAGTTTCATGTACAAACATGGTGTGATAGACAGATATAGTATGTACCAAAAACAGGAAAGCGTGTCATATTCACACGTATCATGTGTAAGCTAAGCAGATGCAGTTTACACTAATTAGGAGCAATACAAGCTAGACACCATATGCAACATGCAACCAGATATCACAGTGCCAAGTTAGAGCAAGCACCTTGGATGGTGGAGTAGGGGAGCGGAGACTTGGACCTTGTAATGCACTATCAGTACAAGGAGAATCGGTATAGATGCTCCATTTACGTTGCCGCAGAGGACCACCATCATCGCCTTCCTTACTCTTTCTTGATTTTTCCTTGTCAAGTCAAACCCACAAGAAAAAGGAATAAAATTTGGTCTTCAGAACTCATTTATGCATGATATTGACGAACTCTACTTTCATGTAAGGCAGCTGCATGATAGGAGGATGGAATATGTATGAAAAACAGGACGGCGTGACATATTGACATGTATGATGTATAAAGTGTAAACTAAGCACAAGGTGCTTGAACTTGTTAGAATCAATGCAAGCTAGAAACCATATGAAAGATGAAACCAATATCACTCTGCCAAATTAAAAGGGTGCCCTAACAAATGTATTTGACCAAATTAGAAGCAATACATGGCAACAAGCTAGAAATAAAATGCAATATGCAACGAATAAAGGTGACTCATCGTAAGTGATTGATGCAGGATACATAAGAGAGGTAGTTTCATGTAAGAACAAGGTTAACACATAGATGTAGTGTGTACCAAAAATAGGAAGGCATGTCATATTCACAGGTATAATGTGTAAACTAAGCAGATGCAATTTACCCTAATTAAAGCATTACAAGCTAGACACCGTATGCAACATGCAACCACATATCACACTGTGAAGTTAGAGCAAGCACCTGTGATGGTGGTGTGGGGGAATTGCGGTCATCAACTAGAGAGCTACGTTGACTATCTTCATTTAGCCTTTCTGTTTCTTGAGAATCATGTGGGGAGGATGACACTACACTCTTTAAACGAGTATGGCGTCTCACTGTAACCCACTCGGGTGACTGTCTCATCATAAGTGATTGACGACGGATACAAAAGAGCATTAGTTTGATGTACGAACATGGTTAATAGACATATGTAGTATGTATCAAAAACAGGAAGACATGTCATTATCAAAGGTATAATGTGTAAAGTAAGCAGATGCAATTTAACCAAATTGGAAGCAATACAGGCTAGACACCATATGCAACATGCAACCACATTTGACAGCGCGAAGTTAAAGAAAGCACCTGGGATGGTTGTGTGTGGCAATTGTGATCATCAACTACAGAGCTACGTTTACTGTCTCCAACTGCTGACACTGCATCCTTTAGAGCGTTGAAAAGCTTAGTGCTTATCTTCGAATTACACTGGAGCGACTTCTATCTTTTCTTTTCAGCATTCATCAACACTGCGTCAAAGTCTGAAATACCCATGCATAAAAAACAATAGTGTGAGTATGGGTGAAGTGTGTGCATAATTAGTATAGTGTAAAGGTAGCAGATAGTAGGTCAGTAAGAAATAAATGACGGGAGACATATGATAGCTCTACAACATGCATGGCACACTAAATTACCACAGGATTCTATGAAAATAACATTCGACTCAAAACAAATAGGTCAGTCCATTTTTTCTGCACTATCCGATGTACAAAGAACGGGCAGATCGCCTTCATCTACCTCCAGCCAGTCAGTGTTGACGATCTTCCTCGAAACGGCAGCGACCACTGGCCCAGTCCCCTGCCTGCGCCCTCCCCTCGACCTCACCGCACCACCGTGCTTGGAACCGCCCTGGCCATCCATTAAAGCCCCGCCGACCTCCAGATTAGGCGCAAGGAGCTCCTGCATCCCACACCCCTATGATAGACACCGATGCGCCTCTTCCCCGGTGAACAGGCGGACTAGGTGCTCCGCGCGCCTAAGCGGGTGCTACTTCTTTTAATTGCGGTTCGACTGACCCTGAATTGAAATCCAAACGGGCTACTGACCTCTAGCAAAGGTGAAATAGTAAAGGGAGGAAACCTTGTGCATTTAGTATCACGAAGAAGATGCAGCAAGAAGCGCTCAACTAGTTTCTTTCGTGGGATGAATACGGTGTGAGCAGAGACGTAAGGTTTGCACGAATAAGGGAAGAGGAGTACCTCTTTCTGCTGGCAGTGCTGTGTCCTCCTTCTGTTTTTCGAACGATCTTCTTGTGGTTCACTTGAAACGAGAAGTTGTGGAGGACGGTGCAGCCTTGGACAAACCCATGTCCAAGTTGTTGAGTGTGGTGCGGTGGCCGTCTATTGGCGGCGGGGAAGCAGATCCGAGGTGGCGAACGACGGCATAGTGGGAACAACTCTGGTGTGGTGGACGGTTGCGACAATGGAGCGGCAGCAGTGAGGTGTAGGATGGGTGTGGTCGGAGTAGTTCTGGTACGCACACGTCGGTGTCGGCGTCGTGGAGGCAGCTCTACCTTGGCTTCAGCTGCTAAGTCCTTGAGGGCATCGCGGTTGCGGTTGCATTGGACGATGATGTCGGGGTACTAGCTCCGGCGTGATGGAGGAGGGCGGCGGTGGATTGGGCGCTATGGGGGTGGAGGACGGAGGAGGCTGGGGTTTCGCGGCTGGTGGAGAGGGCGTTTTGGTGCCCTTGGAGTATGAATGAGGAAACGGAGGGAGGCAGGGAACTTAAAGGGGAACAATGTTTCGGTTTGGGATGCGCTTGTTTGAAATTTGGGGAAAGTTACAAACTTTGCCCCCATCTAAAATTTCGAACATATTGTGGGTTGGGGGTAGGACAGTAATCTCAGGTGTCCCAAATGTGGGCGGGATAGATTTCGGCCGAGCGCATGGGTGTTTAGGCGCCCACGGCGTATGAATGCCCTCTCGGAGGCGGTTGAGACTGGCGTCTTGGTGAAGTCACAAACCTACCCCGCTTTAGACCTTTGGACATCGGGCCGATAGGCTACACGGGCTAGAGTCAGGACAGTAATTTCCTACCACCAAACATTAGTCTCACGTGGTTTCGGGTGACCAGAGGCCTATTTGGCGCTTCGTTCAATATTTGGGAGCAGAAGCATTAACGTTTTCGGTTCTCTTGAATTGAACATTCAGGATTTGTCAAACTTCACAAATCTTTACTCTTGAAAATCCTAAAGCTACGATTATTTTGGAATGGAGGTAGTACATTTGAATATACATTGTACACGAGTATATATTAAAAAATATGCAAGTTACCTCAGTTCATGCATGGTTCCAGATATAATCTCCTTGGTTGCGAAAAAAAGTTAGACATGCGTATGAATATATATAGCATGTTCAAACGCACAACAAAGATTGATGCCCCCTTTTACGTCTGACTTACAAATGCCATTATCTCGGGTTCAAATAGATGAATGCACTTCCTATGAATTCGAATCTTCGAAACCCTCTTTATGTTGAATTCAACATGTATTCTATTTCGTAGCTAGCAATTTGGAATGTATCCATGCAAGTGACAAATGTATAAAGTGCTTCACACTAACAACATGGAGTGCACTAATTAATGTTTATATCTGAATTGCAAAAGCATCCACTGCCTGTATTTCAAACCGCTCTCACTCTATGGATCGATAATATGAAATAAACACATGAACATGCTAGAATTCAATAGAGTATGGGTGTCTGATAGACCAATTTTCGTCCATATGCAATTTGCAAAATTCATGATCTCATCCAAAAATAATAATGACATTTATATTTTAATTTAATGCGTAGAACCGCCTTTTACACATAGATGCACTATGCCTCGGCTCGTTCTCACAAACGCGCTATATATCTCTCTCTATCTACCGCATAAGTGCACACACTTTATATGCATCGGCATTTCTCTTTCACACATGCTCACAATCTCTCTCGGGGTGTCGGGGAGTCTCACGCACATGCTCTCTCTGTATCTCTCTCTCTCTCTCTCTCTCTCTCTCTCTCTCTCTCTCTCTCTCTCTCTCTTTCTGACTACTATGTACCACTCTTTTCACTAATCTCAGTTGGAAAACACTATTTCTCTCACATGCACATATACACACGCACGATCTCTACTAGCCCTCTATACGCACATATATATGTGCCTACGTGTCTCCCGCACGTACATTATCTTTAGGCCTCTCTCGCACACATTGTCCCCGAGACACACCTCTCTCTTAGTAGTTGGCAGATATGATTCCATCATATCATTCGGTAGGATATCCCTGACTATTAGGCTGGATGGTAATACGAGGCAAAGTTTTACCCTAGTTCGGACCCTTGCAGTTGAGGAAAAAGCCTACTCCTGGTACTGTATATAAGTGATAGGGGTGTGTACAAAGTACACGTGAATACCAGGCATGCACGCGTGTGTATACTATCGACGAACTAGCCCCCAAGCTTCTATAACATACTGGGGGCCTGGGGTTACAAATCATATATAGTCGGCTTATCACCAGTGGGGATAGAGTCATCCGCGACTCTGGTAGATAGCTTTGTGTTGTACGCCGAGTCCTCCACATGGGTCTTCGTATAACGCGTCTCGATCCAACCTATGTGGCGTAGGATGGAACCGACCCACGAGTCCTCATGTTGACCCACCACAACTAGAAATGATGTGCCCACCACACCACACACGCAATCGGCCACTAAGAAAATAAGCATATACAATAGTACAATGTTATACATGAAAGTTAATTGCATGGTGCATCCAAAAATATTTGTTCTGCATTGTGAATGTTTATATATTCTCCTAAAATATTAGTCACGGGAAAGAGAAACGAAGGGCATATCTCTCCTTGTCTCCACTAGACATCCCCTCTTTCTACACCACTTTCACGTACACACACAAACTATCTCTCAGCCCTCTAAAAGTATGCATGCCTATGACACATTCACGCATGACGGTCAATGTATTTCAAGCTAAAGCACTATACGATCATTGGAGTTCAGAATATGCTCATTACGATCACCGTATACATTCTCGTGGTGATCATACGGTATCTAGCTCATGATACGTCTCCGTATTTTCTTGATGACACTGACGGACTTTGTATTTGATGCGTGCTCCATATTTTGTTGACGACACTTATGGTCATTGTATTTGAAGCGAAAGCACGATATGGTCACTAGACTTCAGAATAAGCTCATCACGGTCACCACATACATTATGTCGTGCTAACCAACATGTGGTTGGATGGTTAGGAGGACAGTGGTTTCTTGAGCCCGCCAGGGTTAAAGTCCCGGTGCTCGCATTTATCCTGGGTTAATTTCAGTATTTTCCGGCGATGTGTGTTCAGTGGGAGGAGACGTTCCACTCGACTATAAGGCACCTATGGTGACTTCGTAAAATCTCATGATCATATGCTAGCTCACTCTCTCAAAGGTGCTCATAGGGGTAGGGTGTGCGTGTGTGCTCTTATAGCGGTGAGTGCTTGCGCGTTTATATGAGCCCTTGCGTTTGTACCGTGTTAAAAAAACACATGTCATGATTATACGGTCAATGGCTCACCGTACAACTCCATATTTTGTTGATGACACAATCAATTGACCAGTCAAACGTTCCACGTGGCGCAACTAGTGTTGCACCATCGGGGTGCATAACCGTGGGGCCCACCTATCAGCCCGTATATGAAAGAAAGAAATGGTAGTTTGAGTCTGTACTATGTTAATAAAATACATTTTAGGGTGATCATATGGTCACTGGCTCACCATACAGCTCTGTAATTTGTTGATGACATGATCAATTGACCAGTCAAACGGTCCACATTCAGCAGCGCATTGATGTTTAATACACAACCTTCTTCTTGTAGACGTTGTTGGGCCTCCAAGTGCAGAGGTTTGTAGGACAGTAGCAAATTTCCCTCAAGTGGACGACCTAAGGTTTATCAATCCGTAGGAGGCGTAGGATGAAGATGGTCTCTCTCAAGCAACCCTGCAACCTAATAACAAAGAGTCTCTTGTGTCCCCAACACACCCAATACAATGGTAAATTGTATAGGTGCACTAGTTCGGCGAAGAGATGGTGATACAAGTGCAATATGGATAGTAGATAATGGTTTTTGTAATCTGAGATTATAAAAACAGCAAGGTAACTGATGATAAAAGTGAGCGTAAATGGCATTGCAATGCGTTGAAACAAGGCCTAGGGTTCATACTTTCGCTAGGGCAAGTCCTCTCAACAATAATAACATAATTGGATCACATAACTATCCCTCAACATACAACAAAGAGTCACTCCAAAGTCACTAATAGCGGAGAACGAACGAAGAGATTATGGTAGGGTACGAAACCACCTCAAAGTTATTCTTTCCAATCAATCCATTGGGCTATTCCTATAAGTGTCACAAACAGCCCTAGAGTTCGTACTAGAATAACACCTTAAGACACAAATCAACCAAAACCCTAATGTCACCTAGATACTCCAATGTCACCTCAAGTATCCCTGGGTATGATTATACGATATGCATCACACAATCTCAGATTCATCTATTCAACCAACACATAGAACCTCAAAGAGTGCCCCAAAGTTTCTACCAGAGAATCATGACGAAAACGTGTGCCAACCCCTATGCATAGGTTCATGGGCGGAACCCACAAGTTGATCACCAAAACATACATCAAGTGAATCACGTGATATCCCATTGTCACCACAGATACGCACGACAAGACATACACCAAGTGTTCTCAAATCTTTAAAGACTCAATCCGATAAGATAACTTCAAAGGGGAAACTCAATCCATTATAAGAGAGTAGAGGGGGGAGAAAACATCATAATATGCAACTATAATAGCAAAGCTCGCGATACATCAAGATCGTATCACCTCAAGAACACGAGAGAGAGAGAGAGAGAGAGATCAAACACACAGCTACTGGTACATACCCTCAACCCCGAGGGAGAACTACTCCCTCCTCATCATGGAGAGCACCGGGATGATGAAGATGGCCACAAGAGAGGGATTGCCCCCTCCGGCAGGGTGCCGGAACGGGTCTAGATTGGCTTTCGGGGCTACGGAGGCTTCTGGCAGCGGAACTCCCAATCTATTGTGTTCCCCGATCGTTTTAGGGTATATGGAGATACATAGGCGGAAGAGATACGTCAGGGGGGCCACGAGGGGCCCACGAGGGTGGAGGGCGCGCCCAGGGGGTGGGCATGCCCCCTGCCTCGTGGCTTCCTCGTTGATCCCCTGACGTGCACTCCAAGTCTTCTGGGCTTCTTATGATCCAAAAATAAGTTCCGTGTAGTTTCAGGTCAATTGGACTCCGTTTGATTTTCCTTTTCTGCGATATTCTAAAACAAGGGAAGAAAAATAGAAACTGGCACTGGGCTCTGGGTTAATAGGTTAGTCCCAAAAATCATATAAAATAGCATATAAATGCATATAAAACATCCAAGGTTGATAATATAATAGCATGGAACAATAAAAAATTATAGATACGTTGGACACGTATCACACACATTACCATAGGGCCCACTTGTCAGCGCGTATATGAAGGACAGAAATGGTAATAAATTAGTCGTCGGTGGGTACTCGAAGTCGTGAGACCTTTGGTTGGCAGTCGCCGGCGGTGGGGGGCGCGTTGATTGGGCGGTGGGGTGGGGATCACCGGAGAAAAAGCTTGGCGCGGGGGGGGGGGGGCTAGAGGGATGTCCGGTGCAGCGGCGGACCGGCAGTGGGGAGTGGTTTCGGGGCGGGCGGGGCGGTGTCGCGGCGCAGGCCAGCCGCGGGCAGCGGTGGTCGGCGGTTCGGCCGGTGGTGGCTGGCGGTCAGGGGGTGGAGTTTGATGATAAACTACAGGCCCTTGATTTCGTATCCAATGGCTGGAAAATATAATGACCAGAGATGAAAAAGTCAGTCGACTGACATGTAGCCTCACCCCGCACGTGCACATACACCATGCAAGACACGCACGCATGTAGGCATGCAACACTAACACGTACACATAACAAACACACCTACACATGCAGGCGTGCAACACTGACATGTACACATGCACTCATGAACACACACACGTACGCACACATGCATGCAACACTGAAACGTACCCTTGCATGCACGCAACACTCGCACGCCTGCATGAACACAACACACAACGCAAGACACACGCTCAACCTATACATGCATGCACCCTTTGTTAAGGACATGGATTGTTCCGGGTATTAATCAATCTTATCTTTGATAAGCAGAACATTGATGTTTGCAGCGGTCTTTATGAATCACAATGTATCAAACGGGCTATCAACATAGTAGGCTTATCTACATGAAAAGGATGACGTCACACTCAATGAACAATCATCGGTTTATGAAATGCCCGCTTCTGACTGCCCTGGCCCACCAAAGGTTCCTCTGCTGTGCACTGCCTGCGTTGGGTCACTGACATGTAGGCCATGTACCCAAAGAGCTCACACGTCATTGGAAGAACATCGCGGTGTCCTACATCAGAGTCGAGGGCGCCACTCGCTGCACGCCCGACTGAACACGCCTCCTTGCCGCATTCAAACGCCTCCATGAAACCCGCCCATGTGGAAGCCAAGAAACCCACTCTGGACACACGTCTATTCATGACCGGGCCGGCATTAAACGCAATGCCGGTCGAGCTCCTCCCGTCCGCTGTCTATTTAATCTCCTATTTAAACGAGGCCAAACACTGGCCAAGAAGCGCACACCTCCACCGCTCCCTTATCTTCTCCTTCACCATTTTGTCCACTCTTACAATGGCTTACAAAGAGTAGTTATTCCGCACAAGCCATTTGTCTAGGTTTGTATCTCTCACACACACCCACGTAGGTGGGGGACGTGCACAAAGAGAAGAGGTGCACACACGGTGCACGTACTCCCGTCTCTTTCCCAACCACACCCGCGCGGGTACACGGTGGAGCTCATTTCTGTATGAAAAGGCAGCCCACATGGTAATTTGACACGTGTACTGGTTGTCCACTTGGTGGAGGGAGGATCTTCTACCATGGGTGAACAAACAAATCGCGACCTGACGCGTTATGTTAAAAAAGAGGCAAACCATGTGGGGCCTACCTTAGAGGCAAGGCTCTATACTCTGGAGTACTTTTGATGTGTCCCGTGAACTCGCAGAACGAGGAGAAGCTTGCTTAGTACACCGTCTCCCCCGCCCATGGGCGCGGTGGCTCGCAGGATGAGGTGAAGCTTGCTTACTACTAGTAGTAGTGTACGCCTTACGCCCGCTCCCTCGCCCACGCGCGCGGTGGCTCGCAGGACGAGGAGAAAATTTTACTACTCCCTCCATTTACTCCTCGTCCCTACTACCTTGGTTAGAGAGATTATCATATTGTTTGGAATATATATGTTCTTTAGTACTCCCTCCATTTACTTATACAAGGCCACTATAAAAAAATACATTTTGCATCTATACAAGGCCACAAATAGTAATCGAGACAAAAGTTACTACTCCCTCCTTTCCAGTTTATGGCTCAATTTCAAAATCTCTCCAACCAAGGTAGACGGTGAGTGGTCGAATTAATTTTGTTCTCCTAGTTTGCACAAGTAATTAGTATGCTCATTTTTCTCAAGAAGTTATGTTTACCAAGGCATTAATTAGAACGAATGCATCAATGACCACTAAATTTCCATGAACTTCTACATGCATTGGTGAGTTTTCTCTTGACACTGCTTGCATCGGGTGATCTAACACACCTCGAAATCCAACATGTGATGGTACTACTACTAGTAGTAGAATTGAGACTTATAAAGGAAAAATGAATGTTTTTTAGATGAGCCCTATAAACCCTAGTGGGTACGTACTCCATAAAATCAGATTTTCCCAAAACTAAGTCGCTCAACCTTTATTTGCTTGTTTCCCTTCCTGCCTCCTTGCCTCGAACAGACTATGCCAAACTCCCCTGCCTGCCGCGCGGGAAAAGACCCTCCCTCACCTTTTTTAGTCCGGGTTTGTATCGATGGATCGCGCGAAGCAGCAAAAACCCAAGCCGTGTCTTGTACTCCTCCATCGTCGCCTGCTTTCATGAATTATGTACTTCCTGTCACTGACATGTGGGACATATAGCAACCGGGTCGATGTGTCAAGCACCAAATAACAATGCAGAACAGTAGGGGGACGCACTCTAGTCGTACCGCCCCAGTAGTAGTAGTAGTAATGAGCAATGAGACGTCAAATCACAATGTCGCACCTTCCTAGACGGACGAAGCAACCATTATTTCACACTTCGGTTCGCCATCATCTCAAACCACGTAGTATTGCTTCTGCCTCAAGAGGGACACGCGCATCGCCTTGGTACAACATGACACGTGGGACCGCATGACAGGCCATGCTCCCCCGCTGATCGCTCAGTAAAATCACCTCATTTTTACTACTATACTTCCTCCGTATCGGTTTATACATGGCATGCACGTCATTCTAGGTTGAGAATTTAACTGGCTATATATGTGATGAACAGTACATGTTTAGAAACTACATCCGCTTAATAATCCAATGATATACTTTTTGTGACATAGTAACTCAGGTTTAGTTAGTCAAATGGATGACCTAGAACTACGTGCACACCCTATAAGCCGAGACTTCTAAAAAGCGAGACGGAGAGGGTAGTTTAGTATGTATGTTTTTAGATCAATATAGTCAGGATTCAGCAAGGAGCAAAACCAAGTGGTAGGCTGCACCTGTCGCGTTGGCGTAGCGACTCAAGCAGGGTCAGTCCGCACACGAAATGGCGACACACTTAACATGACCCCTTTGGTCGGCATGTGGATCATCCACCGTCTTGTTCCATGTGCGATGCACCAAATTACAGTTCGAAGCAGCGGTTGGAATTGGAGGCACCCCGGTCGTAGCGCCGCAGTAGTAGAAAGTGAGCAATGAGGGGTCAAATCACAAAGCCCCACCTTAATTTCCTGCATTAAGCTGGACAGACGAAGCAACCATCATTTCACTCTAGGGCATAAGAGCATAAAGAAAAGAGAAAACCAATGATGCGTGCGGCAGCTACCTAGGGCACCCTAGGGTAGGGGTCTCCACTACATATCTTTTTTTTCGAAAGCGCCCCCACTACAAATCGGGTTCTCCCTCTTCCTCTTGAAGAAAACCGATGATGTGTGCGGCGGTAGTGTTTGTAGGAGTACTACTAGGGCGTGCAGGGCCACGTCGTAGTAAACGGGAGAGGGGTTGAGTTTGAGTCGATGCCTTAAATATGTGTGGGCCGCTTGGTTTTAGGGGAACGAGACAACATTTTGGGTTCGGGGACCAGTGGAGATATAGTACATACAAAAATTGTGGACGTAGGTTCAACCGAAAGGCAATGATGCATGGGCCCTGCATTTTGATATACCCGGGGCCGCGTGAAATTTGCTACTCTACTCAAAACTAGTAAGGTACACATGCATTGAACGCATGAGATTTCGAAACCAAATTATGAATAAATACACACTATAGCATGTAAAGCTTTGAGTCATATATGCATGATGTAGATGTTCGTTTAGTTCTTATAGTTCATCTCATTCAAAATCAATTAGTTCTATAAAAATGTTAAGATTCATGGGGTTGTGCATTGTAAAGCATAAAGTAAAAAACAAATAATGGCAATTCATTTAGAAAAAAAATCAATTATGATATGGAAGATTCTAGAACAAAGGAGAAGTGCTTGTGTTTTGAGGTTTGTGCATTATGCTTATGTTCAACCATGGAGTCTTCTAAATTGTACATGTGGCAGATCTGGTGGAATGTTGATGATATCCAACGGCTAGTAGTGCTCGGATTTGCCATCTCTGCACTGTCGGATTAGTTTCATCCAACGACCATCTTTCAAGTTATTCGCACACTATATAGTTCTTGTGCCATAGTTGCATGTCTTGGAAAAAAGCTACTAGTGGGTTGTACTAGCTATTTAGGATTAGAAGATGTATACATGGAAGTTGTAGGGAAAGAGATGACATGGAGTATCTCAATTCCTATGAGTAGGGATTGGAAAAGAGATGTCATTTGGTTGACATCATAGGAACTTTTCTATTGAATCTGGAGATGCCATGTATCTCAATTCCTATGAGGAGGGATTAGAAAAGATATGTAATTTGGTTTATATCATAGGAACTTTTCTATTGAATATACGCTAATGTTTATTTTCCTTTGAAATTATGGGAGTATAGGAATCCATTCATATGAACCAAGTGGCTCTAAACCTATAGAAATGATATCATGCTTATTTCCTTTGAAATGTGGAGTATATGAATCTATTCCTATGAACCAATTGGCTCTAAAGGAAAAAATCCTATAAAAATCATATCATATAGAGTTCCTATGATATTCCTCCACACCAAAGGATGGTTGAAATTGTTGCAGGTGATACAATGGTCTTTCTTTGTAGACTCCTCCCCCATCTTTATAGTTACCTCTCGAAGATGAATGAAATGATATATACAGGGTATTCTACATGTGCAATTTGGTACACGAAAACTCGGTAAAAGTTTGCGAGGTTCGAATTTTCAATAAAGCTATATGCACTGCATTTTGGAACGGAGGGAGCATACGGCAGTTGCTAACACTCACATGGAAGATTTGTGTGTAGGAGGAGTGGCTCTTTTGTTAAATGACATGGCAAAACTAACACTGTCGGATGCCGATCTAACGGTTCTTACGGCGTTCATTAGGAAAAGGCTTGTGGCAAACATTTGTCGGATAATGATTTACGGACACATGCATTGCATTGATACGTGCCCCCCTCTCTCTCACGCACACGCACCCTCCCGAGTCCTCTTGCACCCACCGTCTATCTGCAGGTAGACGTCACACACATATGTGCTCTTCACACCTACCCTCAGAACTTCTAAAAAACAAAAGACGTCGTGCACATTTTATTTTAGCTCACACGTGACACACTTATACTATTACTCTTGTGGCGAACGTTCTTTGGGCATAGTATATTGTACTCTCACGAAGAGAAGCGGTGCACGCACGCACTAGTTCTCTCACACCCACTCGCGGGTACACGTAGGATCACATTTTTTTGAAGCTGGTACAACAAAATCACTCCACTATATATATAAGCAGGAGCCTTAGCGCTTGCTTTACTAGGGTTCCTCTTGTTCACTCTCTCATGCTCTCTAGATCTAAGCAAGACATAGGTGGCCACACTCTCTCTCAGCTCACGACTGGTCACAAATCCGGCCGGACAACCTCGACCAGGGTAGGGGTGTAGGTGCATCGTTCATGCTGTCGTCGGCGGCGAGGGAGGAGACCAACGGCTGCCCGCGCGTCCCGATCGGCGGCCGTGCCGTTCTCTCCGAGAGAGCGCCGACTCCGGAGGGCCTCCGACCCCTTCTTCCTTGCTGCGGTATTGTGGCCAAGATGCAGCCTCCCGACGCTGTCTTTGACACATGTCGACGACCCTCAGGTATATATTCCTTCGAAACCTGCCTTGCTCTACTGCCCCAGCTCCCCACTTGGCTCCGTCTAGATCTTTTTCTACTTCTGTCTGCTGTTCCAAAGCCACCTAGACTTTTACTATTATTAGAGGTAAAGCTAGTTCATATAGTCGACTCTAAGAGTTGGTTCGAACACGGAAGAAAGTGGGAAAGCTGTAGCATGAATCTAGGACTTGGTTCTAAGAGGAAACGGGGGAAAGTAGTAGATACTGGCTACCCAACCGGTCTCTTGGTTTAAAAGTGGGGGGAAGTGGACCTATCTCTTGGTTGAAAAAGGAAAGAAAGTGAAGGGTGTTGGGGGACAACGCAAATGAGAATGAGCAGGTCTAGATTTCCTGTGCTCACATAGGAAAATGTCGCCAAGGAGATAAAAAATAGGACAAATGTAGACATGTTGCCTGAGTGTTTGCCGCTCTCGGCAACCACATCTGCCTCACCACTTTATGCCCCTGCTGTCCCTACGCCCATACCACTACTGTTAATGTAAAATCACATGAAGCATTAAGAAATGCCACCTAATGTCACTAATAAGTAATGGTCTAGTGCCGTGGATAAATTGAAGCAATGCCAC
The DNA here is from genome assembly GCA_963921465.1 of Triticum timopheevii. NCBI lineage: Eukaryota > Viridiplantae > Streptophyta > Magnoliopsida > Poales > Poaceae > Triticum > Triticum timopheevii. The sequence continues at coordinate 622,213,981 of OY997265.1, forward strand.
CACCATTTTATGAAGTGCTTATGCCTTGCTTTATTTCCCATGAATTGTGTTTTTTTGCAGTTACACTTAAATCTCACACCGCTAACATTGGTTCATCCCAGTGGAACTGCACAAATTTGATTGCACATTTACTGACCATGTGCTACTCTCATGACAGTAATACTAATGCTATTGTTTTGCATGTTAATCTAGTGGCAGTGTTGATGTGATGTGATGCTACTTACTTAAGGACACTTTCATACTATCAATCTAGTGCCAATTATAACACAATAGATGTTGTTGTTAATCATACGCCACTACAAATATCTGTCACTGTTTAAATAACTGTATTTCATATTTGCGCAAACAGGATGTCTGTCTCCATATCGTTTCGGGATGTCTATCTCTGTATCGTTTCTATCCACGCAATCAAAATCACACACCTCAGTTTTAGTAGAACTGCGCAAAATGAGATGGCTATCCCTCGTTGCCGTCGTCTAACCACCCGTCTTCCAGGTATTCCTACATTGTTAGTTACTAGGTAGAATGACCAACGCAATATAAAAGAAGTTGATTCGTACGTTTTACTTCCTAATTGCAGTGTAGGGACGAGCGAAAACAGCTACATCCTAGTCCGGAATGCACTTTCTACCAGTTCATCCATGAACCGAGGACTAGCTGGCATGGCTGCACGGTGGTTTTTTGGACAGGTGCGCGGACAAGAGGCATTGTGGTTTGCTTATTTCTGCAAATAGCGATGGTTAAATTTAGTGGAATGCACAAGAATTTCAGCTGATCTGTAGACTACATGGTTCAGTTCGGCATTCCAGCTGAGAACATAATTATAATTGGTTATTCTGGAATGAGAGAACCTTGCCGTGGATGGTTGTCAGTGTCAAAACCGGCGGATCTCGGGTAGGGGGTCCCGAACTGTGCGTCTAAGGCGGATGGTAACAAGAGGCAGGGGATATGATGTTTACCCAGGTTTGGTCCCTCTCGATGGAGGTAATACCCTACGTCCTGCTTGATTGATCTTGATGATATGAGTATTATAAGAGTTGATCTACCACGAGATCGTAGAGGCTAAACCCTAGAAGCTAGCCTATGGTATGATTGTATGTTGTCCTACAGACTAAACCCTACGGTTTATATAGACACCGGAGGGGGCTAGGGTTACACAAAGTCGGTTACAAGGGAGGAGATCTACATATCCGTATTACCAAGCTTGCCTTCCACGCCAAGGAGAGTCCTATTCGGACACGGGACGAAGTCTTCAATCTTGTATCTTCATAGTCCAACAGTCCGGCCAAAGGATATAGTCCGGCTGTCCGGAGACCCCCTAATCAAGGACTACCTCAGTAGCCCCTGAACCAGGCTTCAATGATGATGAGTCCGGCGCGCAGATTTGTCTTCGGCATTGCAAGGAGGATTGTTCCTCCGAATACTCCATAGAATATTTTGAACACAAGGATAGTGTCCGGCTCTGCAAGACATGTTCCACATACCACCGTAGAGAGAATAATATTTCCACAAATCTAATCCGCTGACACATTTGGCAGCATGACATCACACCACGGCCCAGTCATTATTCGAACCACTTTTCTCAACCGGCACTGCACATATCGTGAGGCGGTTTTTTTGACACGTATTGTCGAAGCAGAGATCGTGTCCCCCTTATTACGGGATTCTAATCAATAGGGACGTGGGTAACCCAATCGTGCCCGTTGGTATGACACCTCGATTTTAGGCAAGTCCCAAACAGCCACGAGGAGGACGCTTGATATTCACCCTCTTTATAAAGAGGCCAAGGCCCATCCCTTTTCCCACTCGTACTCAATCGAATCCTTCCCCCGCCTCGAGTTCCAACACCCAAGGCTCAGGTCAGGCGCTTCGGACCTTCAACCATGTCTGGATCCAACCTTCAAGGTCGATGGATGCCTTCCTTTATCACAGAGGAAGACATAAAGAAGCTAAGAGAGGCCCGGTATCTGACCGCCGAAATCTCGCACAGGCTGCCTGCCCGAGGGCAGGTCATCCCCACTCCCGAACCCAACGAGAGTGTTGTGTTCATCTCTCACTTCCTCCGAGGGCTAGGCCTCGCTCCGGATCCCTTTGTTAGGGGGCTCATGTTCTACTATGGGCTGGATTTCCATGATCTGGCCCCGGATTCCCTCCTTCACATCTCGTCGTTCATCGTCGTGTGTGAGGCCTTCCTCCGCATTACCCCACACTTCGGCCTATGGCTCAAGACTTTCAATGTGAAGCCGAAGATGATCAAGGGGCGACACGCAGATTGTGGAGGTGCCATAATAAGCAAAAGCGCTGATGTTCCATGGCCATAGGGTTCCTTCCCCGAGGTTTCCAGTTTATGGCAATGTGAGTGGTTTTATATCACAGCTCCCCGGAGTACCAAGTGGGTAGCCGCCCCAGCCTTTCGCTCGGGCCCCCCACCACAACTGACGTCATGGATCAACAAGGGGCTGGACTGGGGGCCAGTAAATGATGTGCCAATATTGTAGAGTCGCATCTGAGATCTCTTAGAGAGAGACGTCAGCCTGGCCACGGTAATGCAAGTCATGCTAGTTCGTCAAGTCCCGCCTTGCAAACGTCGACCCCTCCGCATGTGGGAATTCAACCCGGAAGGACCGCGAACTATTCAGCACTTCCTCGGCATGACACTCGAAGAGATGTGCAAATTGTTCTTAGGACCACAAATAGAGTGTCCGGACACCACCGAGGATGTAGGTGTGAGCTGTAATCGCCCAGATACCTGATAACCCACAAGTATAGGGGATCGCAACAGTTTTCGATAAGTAAGAGTGTCGAACCCAATGAGGAGCTAAAGGTAGAACAAATATTCCCTCAATTTCTATCGACCACCAATACAACTCTACGCACGCTTGACGTTCGCTTTACCTAGAACAAGTATGAAACTAGAAGTACTTTGTAGGTGTTGTTGGATAGGTTTGCAAGATAATAAAGAGTACGTAAATAAAAAGTAGGGGCTGTTTAGATAAAGAAACAATAAAGTAAATATAGCGAGTGTGGAAAAGTGGTGGTAGGAGTTGCAAAATTGCCCCTTAAGCAATTGACTACTTTACTAGACCGATAGCAAGTATTATGTGGGAGAGGCCACTGCTAGCATGTCGTCCCTGACTTGGAATTCTATGCACTTATGATTGGAACTATTAGCAAGCATCCGCAACTACTAACGTTCATTAAGGTAAAACCCAACCATAGCATTAATATACATTGGTCCCCCTTCAATCCCATATGCATCAATTTCTATGCTAGGTTGAAGCTTATGTCATTCTTGCCCTCCAATACATAGACCTATCAACATACAACTAACACTATGGTGTGATCCACGCGCGCAATCATATGATGGGCACCAAAGGACAGAAACATAACCACAAGCAAATTAAATCAATCATAGCAATTCATCAACCACCGATAGGACAATGAAAATCTACTCAGACATCAGAGGATGGCAACACATCATTGGATAATAATATGAAGCATAAAGCACCATGTTCAAGTAGAGGGTACAGCGGGTTGCGGGAGAGTGGACCGCTATAGATAGAGGGGGGAAGGTGATGGAGATGTTGGTGAAGATGGGGGAGGTGTTGGTGTAGATCGCGGTGATGATGATGGCCCCCGGTGGCACTCCGGTGCCATCGGAAGCGAGGGGGAGAGAGCCCCCTCCTTCTTCTTCTTCTTCCTTGACCTCCTCCCTAGATGGGAGAAGGGTTTCCCCTCTGGTCCATGGCCTCCATGGCATGGGAGGGGCGAGAGCCCCTCCGAGATTGGATCTGTCTCTCTGTTTCTGCGTTCTCATATTCTTCCCTTTCACCGTTTCTTATATTCTCGGAGATCCGTAACTCCGATTGGGCTGAAATTTTGACACGATATCTACCCGGAAATTAGCTTTCTTGCGGAGAAAGAAGGGCATCGACCGCCTTACGGGGTGGCCACGAGGGTCAGGGGCGTGCCTGACACCCTGGGGCACGCCCCCTACCTCGCGGGCCCCTCGAGCATCGTCTCGTGTGGATTCTTCTTCCAAAAAATCATATATATTCCAAAAAAATCTCCGCCAGTTTTTATTCAGTTTGGACTCCGTTTGATATGGATATTCTGCAAAACAAAAAAACATGCAACAAACAGGAACTGGCACTGGGCACTGGATCAATATGTTAGTCCCAAAAATAGTATAAAAAGTTGCCAAAAGTATATGAAAGTTGAATAATATTGGCATGGAACAATAAAAAATTATAGATACGACGGAGACGTATCAGCATCCCCAAGCTTAATTCCTGCTCGTCCTCGAGTAGGTAAATGATAAAAAAGATAATTTTTGATGTGGAATTCTACCTAGCATAATCTTGATCATAAGTCTAATCATGGCATGAATATTAAGACACGAGTGATTCAAAGCAATAGTCTATCATTTGACATAAAAAAAATAATACTTCAAGCCTACTAATAAAGCAATCATGTCTTTTCAAAATAACAAGGCCAAAGAAAGTTATCCCTACAAAATCATATAGTCTGGCTTTGCTCCATCTTCACCTCACAAAATACTCACATCATGCACAACCCCGATGACAAGACAAGCAATTGTTTCATACTTTTGAAGTTCTCAAACCTTTTCAACTTTCACGCAATACATGAGCATGAGCCATGGACATAGCACTATAGGTGGAATAGAATGGTGGTTATGGAGAAGACAAAAATGAGAAGATAGTCTCACATCAACTAGGCATATCAACGGGCTATGGAGATGCCCATCTATAGATATCAATGTGAGTGAGTAGGGATTGCCATGCAACGGATGCACTAGAGCTATAAGTGTATGAAAGCTCCAACTGAAACTAAGTGGGTGTGCATCCAACTTGCTTGCTCATGAAGACCTCGGGCATTTGAGGTAGCCCATCATCGGAATATACAAGCCAAGTTCTATGATGAAAATTCCCACTAGTATATGAAAGTGATAACTCAAGAGACTCTCTATATGAAGAACATGGTGCTACTTTGAAGCACAAGTGTGGAAAAAGGATAGTAGCACTGCCCCTTCTCTCTTTTTCTCTCTCTTTTTATTTTTTTTATTTTTTTATTTTTTATTTTTTTGGTGGGCTTCTTTGGCCTCTTTTTTTATTTGGGCTTATTTGGCCTCTTTTATTTTTTTGTAAAGTCCAGAGTCTCATCCCGAATTATGGGGGAATCATAGTCTCCATCATCCTTTCCTTACTGGGGCAATGCTCTAATAATGATGATCATCACACTTTTATTTACTTACAACTCAATATCTAGAACAAAGTATGACTCTATATGGATGCCTCCGGCGGTGTACCGGGATGTGCAATGATCTAGCGTAGCAATGACATCAAAAAATGGACAAGCCATGAAAACATCATGCTAGCTATCTTACGATCATGCAAACAAATATGACAATAAATGCTCAAGTCATGTATATGATGATGATGGAAGTTGCATGGCAATATATCTCGGAATGGCTATGGAAATGCCATAATAGGTAGGTATGGTGTCTGTTTTGAGGAAGGTATATGGTGGGTTTATGGTACCGGCGAAAGTTGCGCGGTACTAGAGAGGCTAGCAATGGTGGTAGGGTGAGAGTGCGTATAATCCATGGACTCAACATTAGTCATAAAGAACTCACATACTTATTGCAAAAATCTATTAGTCATTGAAACAAAGTACTACGCGCATGCTCCTAGCGGGATAGATTGGTAGGAAAAGACCATCACTCGTCCCCGACCGCCACTCATAAGGAAGACAATCAATAAATAAATCATGCTCCGACTTTGTTACATAATGGTTCACCATACGTGCATGCTACGGGAATCACAAACCTCAACACAAGTATTTCTACAATCCACAATTACCCACTAGCATGAATATAATATCACCATCTTTATATCGCAAAACTATTGCAAGGAATCAAACATATCATATTCAGTGACCTACAAGTTTTATGTAGGATTTTATGACTAACCATGTGAATGACCAATTCCTGTCATCTCTCTAAATAGATATAAGTGAAGCAAGAGAGTTTAATTCTTTCTACAAAAGATATTCCCGTGCTCTAACAAATCTAAGTGAAGCAAAAGAGCATTCTACAAATGGCGGTTGTATATGTAAAGAGAAACAGGCAATCCAAGCTTCAAATGATATAAGTTAAGCACATGAAGCATTCTATAAAGCCATACTCAAAAGATTTAAGTGAAGTGCAATGAGCATTCTATAAATCAACCAAGGGCTATCTCATACCAGCATGGTGCATAAAATAAAAATGAAAACTAAATGCAAAAGACGCTCCAAGATTGCACATATCGCATGAACGAAACGAATCTGAAAACATACCGATGCTTGTTGAAGAAAGAGGGGATGCCTTCCCTGCATCCCCAAGATTAGACACTTGAGTCTCCTTGAATATTTACTTGGGGTGCCTCGGGCATCCCCAAGATTGAGCTCTTGCATCTCTTCCTTCTTCTCACATCGAGACCTTCTCGATCATCGAACACTTCATCCACACAAAACTTCAACAAAAAACTCGGTAAGATCCGTTAGTATAATAAAGCAAATCACTACTCTAAGTATTGTTGAAAACCAATTCATATTTTGTTTTTGCATTGTGTTTACTGTAATATAACTTTTCCATGGCTTAATCCACTGATATAAATTGTTAGTTTCATCAAAACAAGCAAACTATGCATCAAAATCAGAATCTGTCTAAAACAGAATAGTCTGTAATAATCTGAACATTCACCATACTTCTGTTACTTTAAAAATTATACCAAATTAAGGATAAATAAAAAATTTCTATAGGAAGACAGTGCAAAAAGAATCAGAACCGTTTGACGTTCCAGCTAAAAATGTAAAATCGCGCACTACAGCCAAAGTTTCTGTCCTGCACCGTACAAACCATCAAGGAAATGTAAACATCCTAAAGGCAAACCTTGGCACATTATTTTTATAATACAATGGAATTGTACAAGGGGATAATTATTTTTGTTGAAAAGTTTCTGTAATCAAGATTCACAAAGTTGCCGTGAGAATGAACAAAGTTCAAGGGGCTCTCCCACTTCAACAGTGCTTGTCTTTCTCACTTTCACTTTCCTTTTTGAAAAAGTTTTGGGTTCCCCTCTTTATTTTTGTTGTTTTTAAAACTATATGAAAGAACTCAATAGAAATAAATGACTCTCTAAAACTTCCGGGTTGTCTCCCTGGCAGCGCTTTCTTTAAAGCCATTAAGCTAGGCATATAGTGCTCAAGTAATGAATCCACCCGGATCCCAAGGTATATCAAAGCCAATTTTAATTAACAATGATTTGTAATTTAGTAGTGAGCGCAAAGCAACATATATCAAGCAATGACGAAGTCTAACTCTCTTCCTATGCATCGGCATGTCATAAAAGAACAATTCATGCACACCTAGTAAAGGCCAATGCAAAGTATAAACAGTTTCCTGCAATTTTATCATGTTGGAAACATAGAGAGGTGGAGATATAGTTCCTCTCTCATAATAATTGCAAGTAGGAGCAGCAAGCACATGCATATTATATTTATCGAAATCATCATGTGCAACGGTAAAAGGCAACCCATCAATATAATCCTTAATAACTGCAAACTTCTCCGATATAGTATAATCGGTAGAATTCAAAAAGATAATAGGACTATCATGCATGGGTACAATAGCAAAAATTTCATGTTTAACATAAGGAACTATAGCAAGTTCATCTCCATAAGCATAATCCATATTGGCATCTTGGCCATAATCATAGCAAGCATCATCCAAAAGGGATATTTCAAAAGAATCATAGGGATCATAACAGTCAGCATAGCAATCATCCTTCGGTAAGCACGAAGGGGAATTAAACAATGTATGAGTTGAAGAGTTACTCTCATTAGAAGGCCACTCTTCCTCCTTTTGTTCTTCGCTCTCCTCCTCATCTTTTTCATCCAATGATCTCACAGTGTCATAAACTTCTTCTTCCATAGATTCCTGCAAAATATTAGTCTCTTCTTGGACAGCGGAGACTTTATTAATAAGTGCATTAATTTCGTAATTGTATTCATAATTCTCATAGCAATATTTGAGGGTAGCTAAATTTTCAGATCTATAACAAGCATCATCAATATCATCAAACTCTTTAAACATAGATTCAATTTCATAAGAACCCATAAAGCAACAAATTCTTCTATTTGTTCCACATCATAGTAATCATATATACCTCAAGCATAAGAAGCCAAGGTTTCATTATCATTAAATTTGCATGAAAAGGGGAGGTGTGGAGAATTCATCCTAGAGCAACAAGTATAATCATATTCCGAGCATAGTTGTCTAGCATACCACTTCAATATATAAATTTGATCCCATAATACTTTCCATTTTTGTGTCAAGCGGTAATCCCTAAAGTATTCACGTTGATCCAACGTTACTCCAATTACATAATTGAATGGGGTTTTCTCAGGATTATTAAAGTAGTACATAATATCTTTCACATAACCAACATCGAGGGTTTTAGGAGGTTCCCCATCTCCATGAGTAGCAAGTACACCTAATTTTTTTGGTATTTCGTGTTCCATATCCATAACTAAAGATAGAGAACAACTAAGAACAACAAATAAAAATTACTTAGTGATAAAGCAAACAAGCATACACGAGAATATTCACCCCACGCTATTGCTCCCCGGCAACGGCGCCAGAAAAAGGTCGTGATAACCCACAAGTATAGGGGATCGCAACAGTTTTCGATAAGTTAGAGTGTCGAACCCAACGAGGAGCTAAAGGTAGAACAAATATTCCCTCAAGTTCTATCGACCACCGATACAACTCTACGCACTCTTGACATTCGCTTTACCTAGAACAAGTATGAAACTAGAAGTACTTTGTAGGTGTTGTTGGATAGGTTTGCAAGATAATAAAGAGTATGTAAATAAAAAGTAGGGGCTGTTTAGATAAAGAAACAATAAAGTAAATATAGCGAGTGTGGAAAAGTGGTGGTAGGAGTTGCAAAATTGCCCCTTAAGCAATTGACTACTTTACTAGCCCGATAGCAAGTATTATGTGGGAGAGGCCACTGCTAGCATGTCATCCCTGACTTGGAATTCTATGGACTTATGATTGGAACTATTAGCAAGCATCCGCAACTACTAACGTTCATTAAGGTAAAACCCAACCATAGCATTAAGATATATTGGTCCCCCTTCAATCCCATATGCATCAATTTCTATGCTAGGTTGAAGCTTCTGTCACTCTTGCCCTCCAATACATAGTCCTGTCAACATACAACTAACCCTATGGTGTGATCCACGCGCGCAATCATATGATGGGCACCAAAGTACAGCAACATAACCACAAGCAAATTAAATCAATCATAGCAATTCATCAACCACTGATAGGACAACGAAAATCTACTCAGACATCAAAGGATGGCAACACATCATTGGATAATAATATGAAGCATAAAGCACCATGTTCAAGTAGAGGGTACAACGGGTTGCGGGAGAGTGGACCACTGTAGATAGAGGGGGGGGGGGAAGGTGATGGAGATGTTGGTGAAGATGGCGGAGGTGTTGGTGTAGATCGCGGTTATGATGATGGCCCCCGGTGCCACTCCGGTGCCACCGGAAGCGAGGGGGAGAGAGCCCCCTCCTTCTTCTTCCTTGAGCTCCTCCCTAGATGGGAGAAGGGTTTCCCTGCAGTCCATGGCTTCCATGGCACGGGAGGGGCGAGAGCCCCTCCGAGATTGGATCTGTCTCTCTGTCTCTCTCTGTTTCTTCGTTCTCAGATTCTTCCCTTTCACCATTTCTTATATTCCCGGAGATCCGTAACTCCGATTGGGCTGAAATTTTGACACGATCTCTATCTGGAAATTAGCTTTGTTGCGGCGAAAGAAGGGCATAAACCGCCTTACGGGGTGGCCACGAGGGTCAGGGGCGCGCCTGACACCCTGGGGCGCGCCCCCCTGAAGGAAATATGCCCTAGAGGCAATAATAAAGTTATTATTTATTTCCTTATAATCATGATGAATGTTTATTATTCATGCTAGAATTGTATTAACCGGAAACATAATACATGTGTGAATACATAGACAAACAAAGTGTCACTAGTATGCCTCTACTTGACTAGCTCCTTAACCAAAGATGGTTATGTTTCCTAACCATAAACAATGAGTTGTTATTTGATTAATGGGATCACATCATTAAGTGAATGATCTGATTGACATGACCCATTCCATTAGCTTAGCACCCGATCATTTAGTGTGTTGCTATTGCTTTCTTCATGACTTATACATGTTCCTATAACTATGAGATTATGCAACTCCCGTTTACGGGAGGAACACTTTGGGTACTACCAAACGTCACAACGTAACTGGGTGATTATAAAGGAGTACTATAGGTGTCTCCAAAGTTACATGTTGGGTTGGCGTATTTCGAGATTAGGATTTGTCACTCCGATTATCGGAGAGGTATCTCTGGGCCCTCTCGGTAATGCACATCACTTAAGCCTTGCAAGCATTACAACTAAATGAGTTAGTTGCGGATGATGTATTACAGAATGAGTAAAGAGACTTGCCGGCAACGAGATTGAACTAGGTATGGGATACCGACGATCGAATCTCGGGCAAGTAACATACCGATGACAAAGGGAACGACGTATGTTGTTATGCGGTCTGACCGATAAAGATCTTTGTAGAATATGTAGGAGCCAATATGGGCATCCAGGTCCCGCTATTGGTTATTGACCGGAGACATGTCTCGGTCATGTCTACATTGTTCTCAAACCCGTAGGGTCCGCACGCTTAAGGTTTCGATGACAGTTATATTATGAGTTTATGAGTTTTGATGTACCGAAGGAGTTCGGAGTCCCGGATGAGATCGGGGACATGACGAGGAGTCTCGAAATGGTCAAGACGTAAAGATTGATATGTTGGACGACTATATTCGGACATCGGAAAGGTTCCGAGTGATTCGGTATTTTTCGGAGTACCGGGTAGTTACGGGAGAAGCAATGGGCCTTGATGGGCTTTAGTGGGAAAAGGAGAAAGGGCCAAGGGGCTGCTGCGCCCCCCCTCCCCTCTAGTCCGAATTGGACTAGGGAAAAGGGGGCCGGCCACCTCTCCTTCTCCTCCACTTCCTTCTCCCTTCCTCCCCTCTTGGTGGACTCCTACTAGGACTTGGAGTCCTAGTAGGACTCCACATCCTGGCCGCTCCAACCTTGGCCGGCCTTCTCCTCCCCCATCCTTTATATACTGAGGCAAGGGGCACCCCAAACACACAAGTTGATCCACGTGATCTATTCCTTAGCCGTGTGCGGCGCCCCCAGCCACCATAGTCCTCGATAATACTGTAGCGGAGTTTAGGCGAAGCCCTGCTGCTGTAGTGCATCAAGATCGTCACCTCGCCGTCGTTCTGACGGAACTCTTGCCCGACACTTTGCTGGATCGGAGTCCGGGGATCGTCATTGAGCTGAACGTGTGCTCGAACTCGGAGGTGCCGTAGTTTCGGTGCTTGATCGGTTGGATCGTGAAGACGTACGACTACATCAACCAAACGCTTCCGTTGTCGATCTACTAGGTATGTAGATCACACTCCCCCCTCGTTGCTATGCATCACATGATCTTGCGTGTGCGTAGGAATTTTTTTTCAAATTACTATGAAACCCAACACCCCCTACCTCGTGGGCCCCTCGAGCATCGTCTCGCGTGGATTCTTCTTCCCCAAAATCATATATATTCCAAAAAAATCTCCGTCAGTTTTTATTCCGTTTGGACTCCGTTTGATATGGATATTCTGCGAAACAAAAAACATGCAACAAACAGGAACTAGCACTGGGCACTGGATCAATATGTTTGTCCCAAAAATAGTATAAAAAGTTGCCAAAAGTATATGAAAGTTGAATAATATTGGCATGGAACAATCAAAAATTATAGATACGACGGAGACATATCAATACCCAAGTAAGTAATCCTGTGGCCGAACACACTGTCTTTTTATTTATCACAACATCATTCTGAAAAGTCACTCTCTAACCAAGACTGGGTAACAAAGGCGAAGATGATCAGGTATTTGGCCCCCCTTCTTGAAGGCTCGGCCAATCCAGTACTAGCCAGAATGCTGGAGCCGGTGCCTTATCAGGCGCCCTCAGGGGAAGATAAAGGGAGGAATAAAGAGGCTGAAAGCAGGCCTCCCTCATCATTCATCCAAACCGGGGGAATTAGCGCCTCCACGAAGGAGGATAACCAGGGAGAGGAATCTGAAATTCCCTCTCCCCAACAAAGGTTTCCAAACGGGGGAAGAAATCTTCGCCAGAGGGTCCTGCCTTTGAGGGTACTCTTGCCGCACAGTGCCCGCAAGGGGGTCAGCCCTCTACCAAGCTGTAAGTAAACACAAAGTACTTTAATAGTAAAAATATCCTGCATTACTTCTAAAGACAGTAATCGAAGCATATATCTTGTAGTTCGGATCGTAGCCCTTCTCGACAGAGTTCGTCTTCGGGGGATCTTCTTCCGGAGATGATGGAGACCGAAACACTTCCCCATGCCACCCCGCCTCATGAGGCAGGCGACCCTGAAGTATCGTCACGGAGAGTTTCTCCTGATCCGCCAAGGCCAGAGGGTAATCCTTCGGCCACCCGAAGTCCTCAGTATTCGGCTCCTAAAGAGATCAACAGAAAGAGTCCGGAACTGTCCGGTGTGCGATCGGACGCACTGAAGGATCTTCTGGAGCAAGCGGCCATCTCAGAAGCGCATCGTACACTAATGGATACGGTGGTTGAGAGGATTTCATCCGCCGAAAGCGGGTTGCATGAAGCTTTTATGAGTCTGCTGAAAGGCTTTGAGGTACGTGGAATAGTGTATGTTTTTGACAGTACCACACGCGTTAGGTGTGCCCTATGCAGATAGTAGCCCCTGAGACTCTGGTTCCCATCGAGAACGGCGGCGAACAGAGGATCATAGTCCCAGGTAATAATGAGGCTGCCTTTATGTGCAGATGGTTGAAGGTCTGGTGGCTAGCCGGACTGGTGAGTTTGCCGAGCTGAAGTGGCAACTTGATGCAGCGGATGCCAACATCGTGCTTGCCAACAAGCGGCTCAACGAGGCACAGGGTATGTGATTTCTCTGGTGATCACCACATAGTAAGAGGAGCATGATGCTAGTATCTTTAATATGTTGTGACTGCATATGGAGCCGCCACCGTGGAGACCCTTCGGGCGGAACTTGCCCGAGCCAAGGAACAAGCTAGGAATAGTGATGCGTCCGCTCTAAAAGCGGTCAAGAGCTGAGGGCTGAACAGGCTGCGCATTGCCAAAGCAAGGAAAAAATAGCCAAGATGGCCGTTGAGTTAAAAGATGCCTCTGACCGTTACCAGCTTCTTGAAGAAGAAAGCTGGGCGAAGGCGGTGGACCTGGAGAAGGCCATGGTAGCAACCAAGGAAGCCCGCTCTAAAATCAGAGCGGCGAAGGAGGAGCTGCGTCAAGCTGGGGATATCCGAAGCAACCAAGGAAGCCATTTTTGTTGCAGACAAAGTTCGGAGATCCGAAGTATGCCCCTCTTGATCCACTATGGAGTTCTGTAGACTCATACGTGGATTTGGCAGCCAGTGCTGCTGATGCGGACGAGTACTTCAAAGATCAAAAAGATCGTGAAGTGGAAAGGCTATTGTCGGTGTCAAAACTGGCGGATCTCGGGTAGGGGGTCCCGAACTGTGCATCTAAGGCGGATGGTAATAGGAGGCAGGGGACATGATGTTTACCCAGGTTCGGGCCCTCTTGATATAGGTAATACCCTACGTCCTGCTTGATTGTTCTTGATGATATGAGTATTACAAGAGTTGATCTACCAGGAGATCAGAGAGGCTAAACCCTAGAAGCTAGCCTATGGTATGATTGTATGTTGTCCTACGGACTAAAACCCTCCGGTTTATATAGACACCGGAGGGGGCTAGGGTTACACAAGGTCGGTTACAAAGGAGGAGATATACATATCCATATTGCCTGGCTTGCCTTCTATTCCAAGTAAAGTCCCATCCGGACACGAGACGAAGTTTTCAATCTTGTATCTTCATAGTTCAACAGTCCGGCCAAAGGATATAGTCCGGCTGTCCGGAGACCCCCTAATCCAGGACTCCCTCAGTAGCCCCTGAACCAGGCTTCAATGACGAGAGTCTGGCGTGCAGTGTTGTCTTCGGCATTACTAGGCGGGTTCCTCCTCCAAATACACCATGGAAGAGTTTGAATACAAAGATAGTGTCCGGACCCATAAATGCTGGACTTCTTGGCTTATGTGCCCAATAAGGGCTATCTTCCACACATCGAATGAATACGAGGAGCCAGGGCATTTTTTACATTCACCCCCTAGCCAGATAAATAAATTGTCTATTAAAGGGATGGGGATTCTCAGATCCAATCCATACCATCCTCCCACAGCGAGAATCCACCGGAGCGTGCTTCAGAAAAATCCATTCCAACATGGCCGACCACCGCAGCTCCTCCTCCCGCCCCCGTAGCCGTAAGCTCGGTGATTGGGAGAGATGTTCAGTCCCACACAGTCGATTGGTCAAACTGCAGACTCAGGGATTTCTCCCTCCAGCGTATATGGTTCCCATCTGAGCCGGGCTTGCCACCTACAATGGCGGGGAGCAAGCGGAGAGCTTCCCCAGCCCCTCTACAGGGGAGCAGGTGTGCCTTGTTCCCTACTTATTAAGGGGACTCGGATTTCCAATTCATCCGTTCCTCCGCGGGCTCCTGGAGTTTTACGGCCTCCAACTGCATAATTTCACCCCTGCTTCCATATTACACATCACCGGCTATGTTGCCTTTTGCGAGTTATTCCTGGGCTGCGAGGCTCATTTCGAGTTGTGGAAGAGGTTATTTTGCCTCGTCCCTCGCACACGGAAGGGGTCACTGTCAGTGTACTAAAGTAGGGGGGGTAACTTAGTATCCCAAACTTGTGCACGGGCAGTCGCAGCGACCCGCGGCAGGGCTTGCCGGGCGTCCGCCAAGATCCTCCACGGCTACTTTGATGCCATTCAAGAACAAAGTATTAACCAAGAAAACAAAGGCCCCGGCAAGAGGAGCTTGCCGGGAAGGCCGACCAAGGCATCTCCAGAAGACTTGCCGCGGCGCCCCACGCGTCCCGGCAAGGCCCAACGGCCGGCAAGCTTGCCGGCACGACAAGAGAAGGGACGCGGCAAGGCACTTGCCGCGGCAAGGCGGCCACCCAAAATCCAGCGCATCCAACGACGTGTCACCCCAGGGCCACCCCAGGGGCACGTGGCGGGGCGTTGCGTAGCCATGCAGAGCGAGGTGGCAAACGGAGCTGATGGAGATGCCATCGTGGCAATCGGTGGCGCCTCTAACGGTCGTTTCCTTGCACTGTTGGGGCGACCGGACGGGCATTAAATGCCCTTGTCCCCTGCTGTCAGAGTTAGGTAGGGGACACTGTTGGTAGTAGTTGTACCAACCCGCATTTTTACCTTTCTACCCCTCTTTCTACGCTGCCACCTGTCGGTGACCCCTTTAACCTATAAAAAGGAGGCCCATGCGCACGAAGAAGGGGTTCGGAATTTTGGTTCCGCAGCTCGGAGGTTCGGTCCATTCGACACGCGCAATACCACCATACGCTCGCTCTCGAGCAAGATCAAATACAAACACAAAGCAGCAGTAGGAGTTTTATCTCTCCGGAGAGCTCTGAAGCTGGGTAAAAATCGCCCGTCTCCCCGCGCGCGCCCGACCTCGATCTGCTCTGCGCGCGGCCTCCGCCCCCTTGCCGGACTAGAAGGGGCCCCCCGTGCCCCATAGGTGCTCGTGGCCATAGAAAGGAACGTCCCCGACATCTTTGGCGCGCCAGGTAGGGGGCGCGTCGAGGTCGTGAGCATCTGATCCGGTCTCCGCGCGCGCTGCATCAACGCCTTCATCAACATGCCACCGAAGAAGAAGCCTTCGGAGGTGGCCGCTCCGTCTACATCGATTCCGCCACCACCGCCGGAGCAAATAGGCGGTGGAGTGGACGCGGGCGGAGGAGTGGGCGCCGGTGGTGGGACTCATGTCGTCACCAGATCCAAAAACAAGGCCCCGCAAGCGTCGACGACCGTGCAGACACCGCACCCTTCCCAAGAAGTGCAAGGTCGACAACGCCCCGGTGCTCCTAACACCGTGCTCGCGTTGGAACAAGGCCAAGCTGGTGGGTCGCGGGATGCTCGAGGTCAGCATGCACGCCCGCATGCTGGCGCGAGCGAGGTACGGTCGCCCGGGCGGGGTGTTGCACCTCCCAATCCAGTTGGGAGTCCGAGCACATCCCACTCCTCGCGCCGCTCGTCGCCACCGCCACCCAAGACAGCAGAGGAAGCGCTGGCCCGAGCCCAGCTGCTTCTAGACTACCCTCCGGCGCCGCACAAGATCGACGACTGGAGGATGACCATATACAGTCTCATCGGCTTCGCCAACAACGACAAGCCCCGGCAACCGAGCGCATCGAGGCCCCGGCAAGGCACCCAGGCGCAACCCGACGCCAACAAGACCGCTGGGGGTGCCACCTCCGTGCACTCCCAGCCCCGAAGGCCAAGATCGTCGGCTCGTCGGGCCAACCCCGATGGCGACTCCACCGCGTCATCGGACCCGCGAACCCGACGCGATCAACGCCACGTTCTCCAAGAACGGCGGCACGAAGACGCTCGCACTCGCATCGAGCGCAGAAGGGAAGCGCGACATCGATCCGACTAGCGCACTGGGCCCACTGTCGATATGCACGCACCAGGGGAACCAAGAAGGATGCACTTATCTGCACCGACAAGATCTACCGGGAAGCAGCAGCCGCAGCAGAGTGGAAGCCACTTGCTGCTGAAGCTCCCCAGGGGAAGAAGAAAGTCAAGTCCGGCAAGAGCAGCTCTGATGCCCACTCCGGCAAGCGCACCTCCCCGGAGTGCTGCGCTGCCGTCGAGGACGCACCATCGAGCTCCACCGGCAAGTGCAAGAAGGCAAAGGCAGATCCACCAAAGACTAAGCCCGACAAGAACAGCTCTGGTGCCTGCTCTGGCAAGCACGCCTCCCCGGAGTGCCGCGCTGCCGCCGACGATGCGCCATCGAGCTCCACCGGCCAGTAGAGCGAAGGAAGCGTCCAGCTTCGAGCTTTTGAATCGTATTCCCTGAGAATCCGTACCTTGTATGAAGAACCTGTGCGCAGAAGGGTCGAATCGTGGCTAAGTTGCGCCCTTGATCTGTTTCGAGTTCGCTCAACGATGAAAGCGCGCCGCAACTAGCCCGACGAGTTCTTCCTGCCGGAAGCAACACCGCCAGCGGGCTGCTGATGTCCCGCACTCAGCAAGTGTGTTTGCGCCGGCGGGTTCCCTGAAAGCGTGGGGGTGAAAACGTACAAGGGAGGAAGTCAGGGGAGAAGTGCGGCTTCGCCGGATCGCGGAGGATGGAAAAGCTAAGTCGCCCGAGCTTGAGTACAGAGCACTTTTTAGTTCTAAGCTTTTATGTTATATTCCTCGAACGTTCGTCCCTTGTACGAAAAACCTGTGCGCGGAGGAACCAACTCGTGGTTAAGTTGCGTCCTTGCTTTGTTTTCGAGTCCGCTCAACAATACAAGTGCGCTGCAACTGGCCCGAGAAGGTTTCTTGCCGGGGACAACACCGCCAGCGGGCTGCTGATGTTCCGCACTCAGCAAGTGAGCGCCGGCAAGTTCCCTAGAAGCGTAGGGTAAAAACGTACAAGGGATGTAATGAAGTAGAGGACGTAACATAGCAATCCTTGCCGTGGGACTTCGTTCGTATGTAAAACTTGTGCGCAGAGGAGCTAACTCGCGGCTGAGTTGCACCCTTGATTTGTTTCCGAGTCTGCTCGACAATGAAAGCACGCTGCAACTAGCCCGACGAGGTTTCTTGCCGGAGGCAACACCGCCAGCGGGCTGCTGATGTTCCGCACTCAGCAAGTGTGTATGCACCGGCAAGTCCCCTAAAAAGCGTAGAGTGTAAACATACGAAGGGCGAAGCATGGCATTGCGTTGCCCAATCTAAATAGTCATGCCACGAAAGAGTAACTTATTACGGCGCTGTCTCAGTTATTTTCGTGACTATAATAACAGCGACAAGGAAAAACCAGAAGGGCGCACTGGCGCAGAGGCCCCGGCAAGCCGATTTCGCTGGGGGCTGCAAGTATCGAAGTTCCTTCGCGGCAGGCCAGGATCCCCGGAGGCCGCAGCGTCAGCGACAAGGGCAAGGAAAGGCGCACCAGCACCTAGGTCTCGGCGGAGCCAGAGTTGCCGGGGGCTGCAAACGCCAAGATTCATCCCCGGCGAGCTAGAGTCGCCGGGGGCTGCGGTATCAGATAAGTTTTTCATCCCTCGTCATGCATCCTCTTATGGGCTGGGGAAAGCGAGGCGGCGTCCTTGAACGAATGTGTCTTGTAAAAAAAACCCCCCGTGCGCGGAGGAGCCAAGTCGCGGCCAAGTTGCGCCCTTGATCTGTTTCGAGTCCGCTCAACAATGAAAGTGCGCTGCAACTGGCCCGACAAGGTTTCTTGCCGGAAGCAACACCGCCAGCGGGCTGCTAACGTTCCGCACTCAGCAAGTGTGCTTGCGCCGGCAAGTTCCCTAGAAGCGTAGGGTGGGAACATACAAGGCACAAAATCAAGTAAAGGGCATAATCCGGCAGGCATTCCCCTCTTTTCATTAAAAAACATCCCAATTTAGTACAAGTCCATAGAGGATGAAAAACATGATAGAGAGGATTACAAATTTAAATGCAGCTAAGGCCCGAAGGCTTATAAATTAAAAGATAAGATGCCCGTAACCCCTCTCCTGTTTCTCTCTTCAGGAGGTAGGTCAAGGAGGTCCCGGCAAGAGAAGCTTGCCGGGGAGGGCAAAAGGAGCGCCTAGGCGAGCCACGGGTGCCAGAAGACACCAAGAGAACAGCCCGGGGGCTGTCCGAAGGCTGGACGGTGATGGCAGCGCCGGAAGCGGGGCTCGAAGACGGGGCGGCAGGACGTCAGCACGCTGTCGAGGGCACCACGCCCTCGTACTCCGACTTGACGGCCTTGCCGCCAGCCCTCTTCCCCTTCCGCAGCCTCCCTACACCAGCCGCCCAAGGAGACGACCCCGGGGAGTTCAAGAAGCCGGCGACGCGGATGATGGGGTCGCCGGAGACGCGCGGAGCGGCGCCCGACACCTAGTCGGACTCGCCACCCCGCCTCCCGCTAACCTCGTCGTCGCTGTCGCTCTCCTCCTCGTCACTCTCGCTCGAGGGGGAGTCTTCGCTATCGGAGGAGCTGTCCACGCAGCACCTTACCCGGATGCCGGAGTCCCCGAAGACCTTGACGGAGAGGAGGCCGCCCTCCATTAACTTAAAATGGAGGGTAAACCCTGCCGTCAAGCCGTGGATACGGGCGAACGTCTTCCATCCACGGTCAAGATACATCACGCCAGGGGCTGGGGATACAACGTGGACTCGCGTGCCGCTGATCCCGCAGCCCCTCATCTGCAGTCCCAGCATCTCGGGCGGGTCCGGTTCCATCGCGCTTGCGAACGGAGTTGGAAGCCGGAGGCGACGACGAGGCGCCCGACGCAGCCTGATGAAGAACTCGCAAGGGTCGTCCCCCATGTGGACCGCCGTGGGGGGAGGAACCGCCGGCGGAGGCGAAGCTGGCGCGCCGCCCCGTCCGCCTCTTCCCCGAGCGCCTCGGCCTCGTCCTCGACCTCGTCCGCGACCACGCCCCCTCCCTCTTCCCCTTATGGCCAGTTCCCCCGCCAAGGGTGCGAGAGAGGGAGAGGTGCGCTGCCTGGCGGCGACCCTCGCCGCCACCGATGAAGAGCCAGGATTCCCTTTCTCCATGGTGAATGGGAGAAAGGAGAGCAGAAGCTGAAGAAAGGAGGAGATGAGAGAGTGCGGGCTTCTGTGCACCACGCCCCCACGCCTACCTCCGTTTAGGTAGGAGGGCGTGAGCCGTCCCCTTCATCATGGCTTGATGCACGATCGCGAGGCTCAGCCCCGCACGCGCCGCCCACGTCACCCACGACGCCGCGTTTGACGCGTGCCGCTCTGGGCGTGCACGGTGGGAGCGGAGAGATATGCGGTGTGACCTAGGCCGCGCGTGCCCGTGCACTGTTTTGGGCCTGGCCCAATAGCGCTCGGCACCGTGTATGGCCCAGGCCCGGGGGCTCCTGTCCGTGTACTAAAGTAGGGGGGTACCTCAGTATCCCGAACTTGTGCACGGGCAGTCGCAGCGACCCGCGGCAGGGCTTGCCGGGCGTCCGCCAAGATCCTCCACGGCTACTTTGATGCCATTCAAGAACAAAGTATTAACCAAGAAAACAAAGGCCCCGGCAAGAGGAGCTTGCCGGGAAGGCCGACCAAGGCATCTCCAGAAGACTTGCCGCGGCGCCCCATGCGTCCCGGCAAGGCCCGACGGCCGGCAAGCTTGCCGGCACGACAAGAGAAGGGCCGCGGCAAGGCACTTGCCGCGGCAAGGCGGCCACCCAAAATCCAGCGCATCCAGCGACGTGTCACCCCAGGGCCACCCCAGGGGCACGTGGCGGGGCGTTGCGTAGCCATGCAGAGCGAGGTGGCAAATGGAGCTGACGGAGACGCCATCGTGGCAATCGGTGGCGCCTCTAACGGTCGTTTCCTTGCACTGTTGGGGCGACCGGACGGCCATTAAATGCCCTTGTCCCCTGCTGTCAGAGTTGGGTAGGGGACACTGTTGGTAGTAGTTGTACCAACCCGCATTTTTACCTTTCTACCCCTCTTTCTACGCTGCCACCTGTCGGTGACCCCTTTAACCTATAAAAAGGAGGCCCATGCGCACGTAGAAGGGGTTCGGAATTTTGGTTCCGCAGCTCGGAGGTTCGGTCCATTCGACACGCGCAATACCACCATACGCTTGCTCTCGAGCAAGATCAAATACAAACACAAAGCAGCAGTAGGAGTTTTATCTCTCCGGAGAGCTCCGAAGCTGGGTAAAATTCGCCCGTCTCCCCGCGCGCGCCCGACCTCGATCTGCTCTGCGCGCGGCCTCCGCCCCCTTGCTGGACTAGAAGGGGCCCCCCGTGCCCCATAGGTGCTCGTGGCCACAGAAAGGAACGGCCCCGACATCTTTGGCGCGCCAGGTAGGGGGCGCGTCGAGGTCGTGAGCATCTGATCCGGTCTCCGCGCGCGCTGCATCAACGCCTTCATCAACATGCCACCGAAGAAGAAGCCTTCGGAGGTGGCCGCTCCGTCTACATCGATTCCGCCACCACCGCTGGAGCAAATAGGCGGTGGAGTGGACGCCGGCGGAGGAGTGGGCGCCGATGGTGGGACTCACGTCGTCACCAGATCCAAAAACAAGGCCCCGCAAGCGTCGGCGACCGTGCAGACACCGCACCCTTCCCAGGAAGTGCAAGGTCGATAACGCCCCGGTGCTCCTAACACCCTGCTCGCGTTGGAACAAGGCCAAGCTGGTGGGTCGCGGGATGCTCGAGGTCAGCATGCACGCCCGCATGCTGGCGCGAGCGAGGTACGGTCGCCCGGGCGGGGTCTTGCACCTCCCAATCCAGTTGGGAGTCCGAGCACATCCCGCTCCTCATGCCGCTCGTCGCCACCGCCACCCAAGACAGCAGAGGAAGTGCTGGCCCGAGCCCAGCTGCTTCTAGACTACCCTCCGGCACCGCACAAGATCGACGACTGGAGGATGACCATATACAATCTCATCGGCTTCGCCAACGGCGACAAGCCCCGGCAACCGAGCGCATCGAGGCCCCGGCAAGGCGCCCAGGCGCAACCCGACGCCGACAAGACCGCTGGGGGTGCCACCTCCGTGCACTCCCAGCCCCGAAGGCCAAGATCGCCGGCTCGTCGGGCCAACCCCAACGGCGACTCCACCGCGTCGTCGGACCCGCGAACCCGACGCGATCAACGCCACGTTCTCCAAGAACGGCGGCACGAAGACGCTCGCACTTGCATCGAGCGCAGAAGGGAAGCGCGACGTCAATCCGACCAGCGCGCTTGGCCCACTGTCGATATGCACGCACCAGGGGAACCAAGAAGGATGCACTTATCTGCACCGACAAGATCTACCGGGAAGCAGCAGCCGCAGCAGAGTGCAAGCCACTTGCTGCTGAAGCTCCCCGGGGGAAGAAGAAAGTCAAGTCCGGCAAGAGCAGCTCTGATGCCCACTCCGGCAAGCGCACCTCCCCGGAGTGCTGCGCTGCCGTCGAGGACGCACCATCGAGCTCCACCGGCAAGTGCAAGAAGGCAAAGGCAGATCCACCAAAGACTAAGCCCGGCAAGAACAGCTCTGGTGCCTGCTCCGGCGAGCACGCCTCCCCGGAGTGCCGCGCTGCCGTCGAGGATGCGCCATCGAGCTCCACCGGCCAGTAGAGCGAAGGAAGCGTCCAGCTTCGAGATTTTGAATCGTATTCCCTGAGAATCCATACATTGTATGAAGAACCTGTGCGCAGAAGGGTCGAATCCTGGCTAAGTTGCGTCCTTGATCTGTTTCGAGTTCGCTCAACGATGAAAGCGCGCCGCAACTAGCCCGACGAGTTCTTCCTGCCGGAAGCAACACCGCCAGCGGGCTGCTGATGTCCCGCACTCAGCAAGTGTGTTTGCGCCGGCGGGTTCCATGAAAGCGTGGGGGTGAAAACATACAAGGGAGGAAGTCAGGGGAGAAGTGCGGCTTCGCCGGATCGCGGAGGACGGAAAAGCTAAGTCGCTCGAGCTTGAGTACAGAGCACTTTTTAGTTCTAAGCTTTTATGTTATATTCCTCGAACGTTCGTCCCGTGTACGAAAAACCTGTGCGCGGAGGAACCAACTCGTGGTTAAGTTGCGTCCTTGCTTTGTTTTCGAGTCCGCTCAACAATACAAGTGCGCTGCAACTGGCCCGAGAAGGTTTCTTGCCGGGGACAACACCGCCAGCGGGCTGCTGATGTTCCGCACTCAGCAAGTGTGTTAGCGCCGGCAAGTTCCCTAGAAGCGTAGGGTAAAAACGTACAAGGGATGTAATGAAGTAGAGGACGTAACATAGCAATCCTTGCCGTGGGACGTCCTTCGTATGTAAAACTTGTGCACAGAGGAGCTAACTCGCGGCTGAGTTGCACCCTTGATTTGTTTCTGAGTCCGCTCGACAATGAAAGCACGCTACAACTAGCCCGACGAGGTTTCTTGCCGGAGGCAACACCGCCAGCGGGCTGCTGATGTTCCGCACTCAGCAAGTGTGTATGCACCGGCAAGTCCCCTAAAAAGCGTAGAGTGTAAACATACGAAGGGCGAAGCATGGCATTGCGTTGCCCAACCTAAATAGTCACGCCACGAAAGAGTAACTTATTACGGCGCTGTCTCAGTTATTTTCGTGACTATAATAACAGCGACAAGGAAAAACCAGAAGGGCGCACTGGCGCAGAGGCCCCGGCAAGCCGATTTCGCTGGGGGCTGCAAGTATCGAAGTTCCTTCGCGGCAGGCCAGGATCCCCGGAGGCCGCAGCGTCAGCGACAAGGGCAAGGAAAGGCGCACCGGCACCTAGGTCTCGGCGGAGCCAGAGTTGCCGGCGGCTGCAAACGCCAAGATTCATCCCCGGCGAGCTAGAGTCGTCGGGGGCTGCGGTATCAAATAAGTTTTTCGTCCCTCATCATGCATCCTCTTATGGGCTGGGGAAAGCGAGGCCGCGTCCTTGAACGAATGTGTCTTGTAAAAAAAAACCCCGTGCGCGGAGGAGCCAAGTCGCGGCCAAGTTGCGCCCTTGATCTGTTTCGAGTCCGCTCAACGATGAAAGTGCGCTGCAACTAGCCCGACAAGGTTTCTTGCCGGAAGCAACACCGCCAGCGGGCTGCTGACGTTCCGCACTCAGCAAGTGTGCTTGCGCCGACAAGTTCCCTAGAAACGTAGGGTGGGAACATACAAGGCACAAAATCAAGTAAAGGGCATAATCCGGCAGGCATTCCCCTCTTTTCATTAAAAAACATCCCAATTTAGTACAAGTCCATAGAGGATGAAAAACATGATAGAGATGATTACAAATTTAAATGCAGCTAAGGCCCGAAGGCTTACAAATTAAAAGATAAGATGCCCGTAACCCCTCTCCTGTTTCTCTCTTCAGGAGGTAGGTCAAGGAGGTCCCGGCAAGAGAAGCTTGCCGGGGAGGGCAAAAGGAGCGCCTAGGCAAGCCACGGGTGCCAGAAGACACCAAGAGAACAGCCCGGGGGCTGTCCGAAGGCTGGACGGTGATGGCAGCGCCGGAAGCGGGGCTCGAAGACGGGGCGGCAGGACGTCAGCACGCTGTCGAGGGCACCACGCCCTCGTACTCCGACTTGACGGCCTTGCCGCCAGCCCTCTTCCCCTTCCACAGCCTCCCTACGCCAGCCGCCCAAGGAGACGACCCCGGGGAGTTCAAGAAGCCGGCGACGCGGATGATGGGGTCGCCGGAGACGCGCGGAGCGGCGCCCAACACCTAGTCGGACTCGCCACCCCGCCTCCCGCTAACCTCGTCGTCGCTGTCGCTCTCCTCCTCGTCACTCTCGCTCGAGGGGGAGTCTTCGCTATCGGAGGAGCTGTCCACGCAGCACCTTGCCCGGATGCCGGAGTCCCCGAAGACCTTGACGGAGAGGAGGCCGCCCTCCATTAACTTAAAATGGAGGGTAAACCCTGCCGTCAAGCCGTGGATACGGGCGAACGTCTTCCATCCACGGTCAAGATACATCACGCCAGGGGCTGGGGATACAATGTGGACTCGCGTGCCACTGATCCCGCAGCCCCTCATCTGCAGTCCCAGCATCTCGGGCGGGTCCGGTTCCATCGCGCTTGCAAACGGAGTTGGAAGCCGGAGGCGACGACGAGGCGCCCGGCGCAGCCTGACGAAGAACTCGCAAGGGTCGTCCCCCATGTGGACCGCCGTGGGGGGAGGAACCGCCGGCGGAGGCGAAGCTGGCGCGCCGCCCCGTCCGCCTCTTCCCCGAGCGCCTCGGCCTCGTCCTCGACCTCGTCCGCGACCACGCCCCCTCCCTCTTCCCCTTATGGCTGGTTCCCCCGCCAAGGGTGCGAGAGAGGGAGAGGTGCGCTGCCTGGCGGCGACCCTCGCCGCCACCGATGAAGAGCTAGGATTCCCTTTCTCCATGGCGAATGGGAGAAAGGAGAGCAGAAGCTGAAGAAAGAAGGAGATGAGAGAGTGCGGGCTTCTGTGCACCACGCCCCCACGCCTACCTCTGTTTAGGTAGGAGGGCGTGAGCCGTCCCCTTCATCATGGCTTGATGCATTCTCGCGAGGCTCAGCCCCGCACGCGCCGCCCACGTCACCCACGACGCCGCGTTTGACGCGTGCCGCTCTGGGCGTGCGCGGTGGAAGCGGAGAGATATGCGGTGTGACCTAGGCCGCGCGTGCCCATGCACTGTTTTGGGCCTGGCCCAACAGCGCTCGGCACCGTGTATGGCCCAGGCCCGGGGGCTCTTGTTGGTGTACTAAAGTAGGGGGGTACCTTAGTATCCCGAACTTGTGCACGAGCAGTCGCAGCGACCCGCGGCAGGGCTTGCCGGGCGTCCGCCAAGATCCTCCACGGCTACTTTGATGCCATTCAAGAACAAAGTATTAACCAAGAAAACAAAGGCCCCAGCAAGAGGAGCTTGCCGGGAAGGCCGACCAAGGCATCTCCAGAAGACTTGCCGCGGCGCCCCACGCGTCCCGGCAAGGCCCGACGGCCGGCAAGCTTGCCGGCACGACAAGAGAAGGGCCGCGGCAAGGCACTTGCCACGGCAAGGCGGCCACCCAAAATCCAGCGCATCCAGCGACGTGTCACCCCAGGGCCACCCCAGGGGCACGTGGCGGGGCGTTGCGTAGCCATGCAGAGCGAGGTGGCAAACGGAGCTGACGGAGACGCCATCGTGGCAATCGGTGGCGCCTCTAACGGTCGTTTCCTTGCACTGTTGGGGCGACCGGACTGGCATTAAATGCCCTTGTCCCCTGCTATCAGAGGTAGGTAGGGGACACTGTTGGTAGTAGTTGTACCAACCCGCATTTTTACCTTTCTACGCTGCCACCTGTCGGTGACCCCTTTAACCTATAAAAAGGAGGCCCATGCGCACGTAGAAGGGGTTCGGAATTTTGGTTCCGCAGCTCGGAGGTTCGGTCCATTCGACACGCGCAATACCACCATACGCTCGCTCTCGAGCAAGATCAAATACAAACACAAAGCAGCAGTACGAGTTTTATCTCTCCGGAGAGCTCCGAAGCTGGGTAAAAATCGCCCGTCTCCCCGCGCGCGCCCGACCTCGATCTGCTCTGCGCGCGGCCTCCGCCCCCTTGCCGGACTAGAAGGGGCCCCCCGTGCCCCATAGGTGCTCGTGGCCACAGAAAGGAACGGCCCCGATAGTCACTTTATCAAGTGGGCGGAGCCAAAATATGGCGCATCGCCAAAACCAGATACTTGTTCGGTACTCCAAAGAAGACATCCTAAGACTGGCCTTCAGAATCGTTTTAGATGGAGGACGTCCCTCTTCTGGACCCTGTTCGGCAGGGTCTTCCTGAGTTCAACAATGCTCCTCTGAAGAAACGCCAAAGCTGGCGCCCATGGAGCCCCCAGGAGGAAGACAACGGAGAAGTCCTTTACCTGATGAACCGGATTAAAGCACTGGCTCAATCAGGATTGACAGTAGTCGAAGTTATGTCAATATGCATAATGCGAGGAGTGTAGCCACTTCAATACCGAGGGCACCCCCTGTGGTGTTTTAATGGGGAAGATGATGCCACCCATTGCGGGCGTAAGGGACCAGACTCCACTACTGCTTTAGCAAAAATTCCGTCTGAGTTGTTCAAGGGAGAGGAAGAGGAGTTCATCCGTATCAAGCCACGGGATGGATTCTCCATGTACAACCCTCCAAGCTGGGTGAGTTATATCTCCTTACTCCCATTCTTCCCGCGTTTTTCGTTGTAGGTACTTACCTTGCCATTTTACGGCAGGAACTGCGAAAAGCTGTAAGGGAGGTCAACAGCCCATCTCCACAACCAGAGGACCCTGACCGGGCCCTCGGTCCCGGACTCGAAGAAGATCCGGACATATTCGTGGAGCTGATAGACATGTAGTTCTATCAATTGAGCTGTGATGACGCCATGGTGGCCATTACGGCCGACTATCCCGGACTGCTCCCTGCATCGCAAGTAAGAAAAACCAAAATCCCAACTCCAAAAACTAGGATCCCCCTTTTAGACACTTCACCTACCATATGCATATGGTGTTTTATAGGGAAGGCATTCGGGACACCGTGCCGAACCCGCAGCAACTCGCCAACAAGAGGCACCGAGGCCGGGTAGGCCAAAAAGGAAGGCGGTCAGGACGGAGATGCCAGCGCAGAGGTATGAAAAAAACCCCGCTACGTGGTTGTTGTCTTTCTAAAAATGTAATGACGTCCATGTTTCTTTAATAGAAAAAACGCTCGCCGAATATGTCCGGAGAGGCTGCCGATCACACTTCCACTAGTCGGGCTCCAAGGCCGGACAAGAGGCGGAAGCCGACATGGGGCGGACGCCGGATACTCCTCCTACAGAGGATGTGGATAGACTGTCCGCCACAAATTCAGAAGTGGAGAGCGCCATGAATCATAGGCGTCGCCGTGCCATACTCCGTGACGCTTGCTTCTCCCCAGAGGCATTTGATGCCTTCAATTCTGGAGACGCGTACCTCCGTGCTGCTCAAAATGGTCTAGCCAGAGCCACGGACTAGTATGTAAGGGATGTACGGGTAAGTAAATCTGACAATTATATGTATCACTAGCCCCTGAGACTTGAAATAGTTGACGCAACTGATTTAAGGATCAATATTTGTGCAGGTTCTTACCGAGAAATATTCCCAACTGTCTCAAGAGCTGGACGAGTGCAAGGCCCAGCTGGAAGCTGCTGTTGCTGCATTGAAGGAGTCCAAAAAGGGACCCCCTGGTAACTCTTTTTTCTATTGCAAAGAATATCAGTACCAGGTAGTATGCGGCGTACATGCACACCTAACCATAGATGTTGCAGGTGGCCCCGGAGTGAATCCGGAGGCCGTGGAGGCAGATACGACACATGATGATCGACAGCAAAACGTTGGTGAGCGCATGCTGATGCGAGTCAGGCAGGAGAAAAATGATCTCCAAGATGCCAATATCCGGCTGGGCGTGGAACTGAAGGATGTCCGAGCCCAGCTTGCGGACTCTGTTAAGGAGAATAAACGGCTTTAGCGCGGCATTTTTAGTAAG
Organism: Triticum timopheevii; assembly: GCA_963921465.1. Classification (NCBI taxonomy): domain Eukaryota; kingdom Viridiplantae; phylum Streptophyta; class Magnoliopsida; order Poales; family Poaceae; genus Triticum; species Triticum timopheevii. The sequence goes on from OY997265.1 coordinate 622,242,176, forward strand.
TGCTTGAACGAACTTTTTAAAGGAGTTCAGCGAACAAGCCTGCTAACAGTGTTATATATGCAGGTATGCTGACGGGTCGTCCCATGGAGGAGATGCCTGGGTCTTCAGGTGATCTTCTGTCAGAGCTCTCCCAACTGCACGAACAAGTTCGGCAAGTGATGCAATGCATTGCCCAAGCCTTGTGGCCATCTGCGTCCCCGCCAGGAGGCATGGGGGAGCTTATGGAGAAGCTGAAGGTAGCACGGTGGCGCTTCCGGTTATGGAAGATATCGGCCTGTCGACAGGGTGGACGGGAAGCCTAGGCTATGGTGAAGACACGATACACCAAGGCTGACCCAAACCACATGGCCGAGGTCGGACCTGTGGGGCCCGACGGGAAAGAAATCCCTGTCAGTTTAGTGTATGATCAAGTAGAGTTAGCCGCAAAGTATTCCCAACAGGATTGTAGGCTAGACAACCTGTTGGATGGTATAGAAGAAGAATTTAATCAGTCTTAGTGACTGTGTACTTCAAGTGACATATGTAATGTCCCTAGCCGGATTGTAAATCATTTATCATGGCGGACCTTTTCGCTTCGACCTCTGGACCCGACAGTCTGGAGTGTATCTGAATACCTACTCGGTTATATAAAAACTGGGGTATGCATAGAAACCAGGCGTATGGGTCATAAGTGCTTGAACAGACAAGTACCCAACTAGCTATGTTATATTACATGGGTAGTAAGAAACATCTTCTAGGGAGAATAGTTCCTTTAAGGGTTCCTTTCCCTTGGTACGCATGCCCTAATGTGCATGTCTGGACTGTGAGTCATAGGTGAAAAACATCTGGGGGCGTGTAGTAATTTAAATGAAAGTCATCTTTTATTCACCGACCGAATATTCCCTTAAGAACGCTAACTTTCGGCTTCACCCAGTCTGAGGTACACATCCGGCTGACCCGGCAATAACAATCGTAGAGGTGCTCCCCTTATGCCCTAGCCGAATTAACGGGAATGTAGGGCATAAACAAAAGAGCCAGGCAACCCAGCTTGGCCAAAACTTAAGTCATATCGATGCATATAATGGCGAAAAAGGTATAGGCGGAAGGATGACACATGTGCGGGGCATGAAGCCCGGAAAAATAATTAGATTAAGCTTCTGTATAGGAAGCCCCTGGGTATATTGAGCGCGGTTAGCGCGTCAAGATTGTGTAACCAAGACACAGGCTTATCCCTTTAGGGCTTTGAAGAGAAAAAAGAGAAAGAAAGAGGAAAAAACAGATGTGCAAAAATTCATGGAGGTAAGGAGACAAACATAGAGTCCCGCGCTAGGCATAGAATCTTCGTAGTCTGGCTGCGTTCCATGGGTTTGGCTCAAGTCAATTATTCGATACATCCCACAGACGGTACGCTCCACCGGTCAGAACCTGGTCGATAATGAAGGGACCTTCCCATTTGGGCTTGAGCTAGTTCTTTTTCTTCTCCGGCAGGTGTTGGGGATATTACTACTGGGCGTAAACCGGCCAGGAAAGGCTGGGTTAACTTCATCCGTAGTTGATTATGCTTGAATCCCATGTAGACAGAAGAGGAAAGGTCCAGGGCCCAGAACCAGTTTGAAGCCCGTAGCCGTGAACCGGCATTTGTATGGAACTTGTATTGTAAGATAGAAAGAGTGGAGACCGAGCCGGACATGTTTATGAGCCGGTCTCGGGACTCTGTAAACCGACGGGCGCCGCCCATGTATATAAGGGGACGACTCGGCAGCGGTTTAGGAGGACAGACAACAACTCGAGAGCCAGACAAAGCAGATTCGCTCCCTGGCCTTCGAAACCCTAGCAATACCAATCACAACTAGACGTAGGCTTTTACCTTCCTCGAGGGGGCCGAACTAGTATAAAATTCCCCGTGTCCCTTTGTCCGGTTTAACACCTTAAGGCTAACCCGTAGCGATGGCTCCATGACTAAGTCCTTTCACAAGGACATCTGCCATGACAAACCCACGACAGTTGGCGCCCACCGTGGGGCTATCGCAGGATGGTTTTGAGTTCTTGAAGGGCAGCTTCGATGGACTTAAGGGATACGCTGTGGGCCGGATGACGAAGATTCGTCACGGCAAGCTCTACATCGACAATGCAGGATGGGGTCCCGAGGCCGATTCAATCGAGTACGGGTACCGGGTCCCCTTCGGTGGGATTCACGTCTTCATCGGCAAGATCGGTGAACCGGCCCCTGAGCCGGACATCTACACCGACATCATCGAAACGGCTCGGCATGCAAGTTCTTCGCCGGTTCAGCCCGAGGCAAGGCATGTTTTCATGGGTGTCATCCGTGGATCGAGGTACGAGGACGGGCCGGTGTTCGATGGAGAGACCATGGTCTGTCCTGATGACGAGTCTTCTGGAGAGACCGAATCACTTTACCAGTTGCAGGATAGCCGGATTGATGGAGGATCCGAGTGAAACAGTATTCCGGATTCCCCCGATCTACAAAACCGGGCCGCCATCTTCATGGCTGGCACACAATCGGCGCCTCATTCATCTACCGCCGCCTCTGGCCCAAGTCTTGTCTGATTTGTTCGACGCTTTGGCAACATTGATGGCCGCGGAGGTGGATGCAGCAGCCAGGGATTAGCACAATGCGGAGATTGCAAAGGTAAAAGATTAAATAGCCCAGGCTAAAGCGGACCTAGCAACAGAGAATGCTAGGATGGCTATAGAGCGGGCTGAATTAGAAGCACATGCCTACCGGATTAGACTGGATCAAAATGCTTCAGAGGAAGTCATGAGAAGAAGGTATCGATCACGTCTCCTGTCGGTTTATGAGCCGCGGAATCTTTTCAACCAACCCACACTAAACCGGGTGGGGGCGCCGGGAACAGGAGCGCCGGTTCAGCCACGCACGACGGACTCACTTCGCCAGAACAACGTTGTGCCACAGTATGTATCAACGCCGCCCGGGCATTATTCCAACCCGTTGGACAAAATTGTGGCTGCCGCTTCATGCCTAGCGGCCCTCCCAACCGACGGGGAGTCACCAGTTGCAGTGGAAGCACGTCGGGCTAGGGATCTCCTTCAAACAGCACTAAATCAATAGCAGGCGTATTCACACAGCCGTGAGAGGATTCATTCCACTCCCCGTCCAAGCCGGAGTTATAGCAGACACGTGGAGGACGAACCGGTCGTGTCCAGTAGTGCACGTCGCCGAAATTCACCATGAGGAAACAACCCGACCGGGGGAGGCGCTAATGCGCAAGATGTTGTGGACCATGGCCGTGCACGTCGGGAGGCCGAGTTGGCAGCTTGACACAGAGCATGACAGCATACTCCGGTTCACCCCACGGCCTCCATGGAGCCAGGAGTGATGTTCAGTTCCTTAGGGGTGCCGTGTTTAACCCCCGCTTTGCGTAATGTGAGACTGCCCAAGGATTTCAAGGGACCTCGTAAGGTACCAAATTACACCGCCGATTTGCAACCAGAGGCGTGGGTGGAGAGCTATGAGATGGAAATGGAGATGTTAGATGTGGATGAGGCAGCGTGTGCTAAATATTTCACCATGATGTTGGAAGGAACAGCTCACACTTGGTTGAAGAGCTTGCCGACCAACTCTGTTGGATCATGGGCCGAATTAAAGCACCGGTTTATCCAGAACTTTAAGGATACGTGTAAGCAGCTGATGTCAATCGTGGATCTGGCCGCTTGTGTCCAAGAGGAAGGGGAGTCCACGACCCATTGGGTCAAACGGGTCTCAGCAATTTTGCATTCATCAGATCGTATCAATGCAGACACTGCAGTGTTAACATTAGAGGGCAATTGTCGTTTCAAACCGCTAAAACAGAAATTGGGAAGGCTCAAACATCACTGCAATGATATGTCAACACTCATGGCCGCTTTGGTTAAATACGCCGATTCAGATAATTCCAAGGATCCGGATTCAGAAGAGGACAAACCAGAGAAAGGTAAGAAGAACGGCAATGCCAAAGGTCAACAGCATAATCCGGCAGGGCATGGAAACGGTGGTAAGCGCAAGGCCGACAGTAGCTTGGACTTTGTTGCAAATACCAACACGCAGGAGAATGGCTAGCGCCATAAGGGCAAGCAGCCCCAGAGGGGTGGCAGTTCAGGCAACAATTTGGAGCGCTTGTTAAATCAGCCCTGTCCAAAGCATGGATCGAAGGAGAAGCCGGCATCACATCTTTGGAAGGACTGTTATATCATGCGGGATTTCAAGAATTCCAATATGTTCCAATATGACAACGGCCCGCCCGGCGGCTCAGGAGGAGGTTTCCACGGGTCGGGTTACGGAGGTAGTGGTTCCAGTTTAGGGTTTCCAGGCAACCAAACTGGACACGTCAATCAAGGGCACCAAGGCAACCAGGGAGGTTACAACCATCAGGGGAGTCAGCAGCAGCTGCAGTCGGGTTATCAGAGCAATCCCAAGCAGCTGAACAGTGGGCAATATCATGTCTTCACTACTAGTTTGTGCAAACGTGATCAGAAGCTTCACAAAAGGGCAGTAAACTCTGTTGAGCCGGCAGTACCTCAGTATTTACGCTGGTCTGAGCAACCTATTTTGTGGAGTAGAGATGATCACCCACCCCGGGTTGATAATCCAGGTCATTTGGCCCTGGTGGTAGCCCCTCAAGTTGGGGGATACAAGTTCACTAAAGTGCTCATGGATGGGGGAAGTAGTATCAATATTTTGTATTATGATACATTACGCCGTATGGGGTTGACAGATAAGGATCTTAAACCGTCAAATACGGTCTTTCATGGTGTGGTGCCTGGTAAGTCTTCATATCCTGTTGGCAAGATAGCTTTGGAGGTAGCTTTTGGAGATGACTATGATTCAAGGTCAGAAACATTGACATTTGAGGTGGTAAAGATCAAAAGTCCGTACCACGCCTTGTTTGGGCGGCCGGTTTATGCTAAGTTTATGGCAAGGCCATGTTATGTTTATTTACAGCTTAAAATGCCAGGTCATAAAGGGACTATCACAGTATATGGAAGTAGAAAGATTGCTCTGGAGTGTGAAGAAGGTGATGCGGCTTATGCTGAGTCAGTTTGTGCCACGGAGGAGTTGAAATTCTATAAGGAGCAAGTTGATCCGGCAGACATGACCTCTTTAAAAAAGCCAACTATGGAACATGATCCAGCGTTGAAGTTCAAATCGGCTACAGACACTAAGATGGTTGACTTTGTTCCTCGCGATTCATCCAAACAGTTCAGCATCAGCACTAACCTGGATCCCAAATAGGAAAGCGCGCTCATCGAGTTCATCCGTGAGAATCGGGACATCTTTGCATGGAAACCTTCTGACATGCCAGGTGTACCGAGGGAACTTGCTGGGCACACACTCAACATTGATCCTAAGTTCAAACCGGTCCGGCAGTTCCTCCGCCGTTTCAATGAGGAGAGACGTAAGGCTATAGGTGAAGAGGTAGCCCGTCTGTTGGCTGCTGGGTTTATTGTCGAAGTTTTTCATCCAGAGTGGTTAGCCAATCCGGTGCTAGTTCTTAAGAAAAATGGCAGTTGGCGCATGTGTGTGGACTACACAGATTTAAACAAGGCTTGCCCTGCAGACCCCTTTGCTCTCCCTCGCATTGATCAGATAATTGATGCTACAACGGGTTGTGACCATTTTTGTTTTCTGGATGCCTACTCTGGTTATCATCAGATCAAAATGGCGGTTAAGGACCAGGAGAAGACAACTCTCATAGCTCCCTTTGGAGCCTTCTACTATGTTTCCATGCCGTTTGGACTCAAGAGTGCCCAGGCAACCTACCAGTGATGTGTTCAGAATTGCCTTCATAAACAAATTGGGCGCAATGTTCATGCATATGTGAATGATATTGTGGTCAAGTCCAGAAAGGAGGAGACATTGATAGATGATCTATGAGAAACCTTTGACAATCTCTGGGTTTACAAGATGATGCTCAATCCGGAGAAGTGTGTCTTCGGTGTCCCGGTAGGCAAGCTCTTAGGCTTTCTGGTATCAAACAGAGGCATTGATGCTAATCCAGAAAAGATTGCGACAATTACATCCTTGGCTAAACCGGCGTGTATTAACGATGTTCAACGTCTGGCCGGCCGGATTACAGCCTTGAGCCGGTTTATCAGTCGCCTTGGAGAGAAGGCCATCCCCTTATATCAGATGCTCAAGAAAACAGATAACTTTGTCTAGAGCGAGACAACTCATAAGGCATTCGAGGATCTGAAGAGGCAGCTAGCTGAACCGCCCGTGCTTGCAGCGCCGATCGATAAAGAGCCATTATTATTATATGTGGCTGCTAATGCCCGGGCTGTTAGCGTAGCTATTGTGGTAGAGCGCAAGGAGCTTGGCAAGGAATATCCGGTTCAATGGCCGGTTTATTATATCAGCGAGGTGCTCATTGAGTCAAAGCAGAGGTATCCGCATTGGCAGAAGCTGGTATATGGGGTGTTTATGGCGAGCCGGAAGCTTAAACATTATTTTCAGGGCCATCCTATCACAGTGGTCAGTTCAGCTCCTCTGGGCGACATCATTCAAAACAGAGAAGCAACTGGCCGGATTACCAAGTGGGCTATTAAGCTTGGACCTCATGGGCTTAAATATATACCCCGCACAACGATCAAATCCCAAGCACTCGTGGATTTCATCAATGATTGGACGGAGTTACAGGCACCTGAAGAGAAACCAGATAATACATATTGGACTATTCATTTTGATGGATCTAGACAGTTGGAGGGCTCGGGGGCTGGAGTCATACTAACTTCCCCACGAGGTGACAAGTTTTGTTATGTCCTCCGTTTAATGTTCCCTTGTACTAACAATGCAGCTGAATATGAGGCTTTGCTCCACGGTCTTCGAATGGCTATGGAGATGAATTTGAGCCGGGTTAAGTGCTTCAGCGATTCAGATCTAGTGGCTCAGCAGGTGTCTGGCACTTGGGATTCTAAGGACCCACTCATGGCTGCATATCGGCGAGAGGTGGACGCAGTGGCTGGTCACTTTAAAGGTTATCAGGTGGACCATATAGACCGACGGAAGGATGAAGTGGCGGACGCTTTAAGTCCTCTTGGTTCCCAACGTAAACTGGTCCATCCCAATGTCTTTCTTGATGTGTTGCACAATCCGTCAGTCAAAGTACCAACCGAAGAAGATTTGGCTATTCCTGATCCCGAGGCTCAGTTGGTGGCAGCTCTGCATGCCATACCGGATTGGACGATCCCATATCTGGATTAGATAAACCGGGGCGAGTTACCAGACGATGAAACGTTGGCTCGACAGATAATTCGCCGTTCCAAGTCCATGACCATACTCAACGGGGAGTTACATCATTATAGTGTTTCAGGAGCAATTCAGCGATGTGTTTCTCGTCAAGAAGGTTGTGAGATTTTGCGAGAAATCCATGAAGGGGATTGCGGTCACCACGCCGGTTCAAAGTCGTTGGTTGCCAAAGCTTTTCGCCACGGTTTTTACTGGTTGACAGCACATGCTGATGCGGAGGATTTAGTCAAGAGATGTGATGGATGTCAAAAATTTGCCCGCCATGCGCACGTTCCGGCTCAAGAGTTGCGGATGATTCCAATTACGTGGCCGTTTGCAACTTGGGGGCTTGATATGGTTGGACCCTTCAAGCGTTCTAAGGACAAAAAGACCCATCTATTAGTAGCAGTTGATAAATTCACTAAATGGGTGGAGACAGAGCCAGTCAGCAAGTGTGATGCAGCCACGACGGTTCAATTCATCAAGAAGGTGATATTCCGGTTTGGTTTTCCACACAACATTATAACAGATAACGGTACTAATCTGTCAAAAGGGGAGATGGAAGAATTCTGTCAACGTGAACACATCAGACTTGATCTAGCGTCGGTGGCTCACCCCCAATCTAATGGTCAAGCAGAAAGGGCAAATCAAGAAATTCTACGGGGTATCAAACCAAGGCTTATGGTTCCCTTAAAGCGGACGCCGGGTTGTTGGGTCGAGGAGCTACCTTCTGTGTTTTGGAGCATCAACACCACACCCAATAGGTCTATGGGTTACACACCTTTCTTCATGGTTTATGGAGCAGAGGCGGTTCTTCCTAGTGACATCCATCACGATTCGCCCCGTGTGGCAGCTTATGTTGAAGCTGATAATGAGAAAGCGCGCCAGGATCCACTGGACCTGTTGGATGAAGAGCGTGATCTTGCAGCAGCACGATCGGTGATTTATCAACAAGATCTCCAACGTTATCACAGCCGCTGGGTTAAAACCAGAACCTTTCAAGAAGGTGATTTGGTGCTCCGGCTCATCCAGGATCAGACTGATATGCACAAGTTATCCCCACCTTGGGAAGGACCCTTTGTGGTCAGCAAAAATCTGCACAACGGATCTTACTACCTCATTGATGTTCGAGAGCATAAAGACCCACGTCAATCGGAGGAGGAGACCAAGCGGCCATGGAACATAGCTCTCCTTCGGCCTTACTATACTTGAAGCCATAGGCTCTTCATCTGTACATATTTATGACAGTGTATATATCATATAATAAACCGGAGCCTCCATTTTAAGCGGGTTATCTATTCTTTTTATATCCTGTGAGCGCTTTTACAAGTTAACTGACAAAACGGAGTTTTTGTTAATCCGGCTTTATCAGCTGCATAGATACAAAGAAAATCACTAGGGGGCTTGGTCATATTTGAACTACAGCTACACCTCTTGATCGGTTTTTAAACCACGAAGGGATATCACTAGGGGGCTTGGTTGTCCTCACACCATAGCTACACCTCTTGATAGGCATTTAAGCCACAAAGGAAAAAATCGTGGAGCCAAAGAGAGTGTTGTACACAGTACAGACTCAAACATGGGCACACACTGAGCATCGCTCACAAAGTTACTTGGGGGCTCTTTTTGCAAAGCAACAAAGAGTTTGAAAGGACCCTCGTAATTGGCTATCAAGCCACGGCTTGAAAGCCTGGTGTATTCACCTAAAAACCCGGGTTAACCTGCCTTCATCAAGTAAGCCACTCCTGTCCAGGTAATCCTGGTATGACCCATCGATTGTTTGACAAGTCAATCTTTTACAGACCCTGAACTTGTCACAGTTAAAACGATGATTGGTTAATTGGAGGCCCATCTTAAAAGGCTTTGTTAAATGGTTTAACTCAGAGGCGTGGCAGCCCATGAAAAGCCTCGATTTGGAGCCTGGCAGCTCGTAAAAAGCCTTGCATATTTTCCTGTTTGACTTTTGTTTGTTGAAAATCATAAGTATTTTTTGATAAACTAGCATCCTTGACCCGGCTTGCTTCTCAACTACAAGTTGTGGGCACATGATCAATTATAAACTGATGTTCATTAACCCGGTCCAGTTTGACTAAATCACCAGTGTTATAAACAAAATCTGGTGGTTATCCCGGTCCGGTTTAATATATAGACCGGTATTATGAAGATGGAGTTATCAACGTTCTGGATTGGTATTAACACCTTTGCCGTATACACGTTTGGTCAACCAATGAGGTATGTTCTGTACATTACTTTTTGTACAAACACTTGATTATTCATCTAGGTACTATATACTTCTTGGACATCATGACACGTCTAGCGGTAAACCGCTAGATACTTTTAAGTTGTTATACCCAGGAACGCAATTCATCATGGGTTATGCATAAATATATCCCAAAAGCCGGCACATATTGTCACAAAGTATTATGAAACATGATCGATGGCATGGCAGATAAACGGAGTTTCAGCTATCCTATTACATGAAGCTTCAAAGCGGCTCAAACAGTATCATTGTTTTTTTATAGTAGCCATATAGACCAGCGACCGGATCAGGACTCTTCATTGTGACGGTTTGACGGTTGAGGGTCAGTTGGTGTAGGCACTTCTTCATCCCTCCCCAGACGCTGGAAATCAGCCGTTGACCAATCGATTCCAGTTAACACTTGAAACACTGCTTCCTCATGGATAAGATTGGAAAGGTTAATATCAAGAGTGTAAGTGTGCTTACGGATCGGAGGCACAAGTTCTTCGACTTCATGGATGTCGGCCGGCTGTCTTTTCCCTTCTGCATCATAAACCGGCTGAAAATGGGACAAATCGGTATCATCAGCCAACTTGCTGGCTGCTGGCCGCATCTGTTTGGTCAGCCGCCGAAGATCATCATTGTCGAAGTTTGAACAGTCTTCTTTGACGCCTGGGTATCCTCTGATGATATCCTCCACTTCACGGTCTAGAATCCAGGCTTTGGCTCGAATAAGGGCAGTTAAAGCTCCTGCTCGGGCAGCTGCTCTTTTCAACTCGGCAATACGGGCTGGTAACATGCCCAGCTTCTCAAGGGTTTCCTTAATCAAAGTTGGAGCCGGTTTGTTATAAGCTGCCATGCTAATAACCTGTTGAGACCCAGAGTATAGCTGTTCAACCAATGTATATGCCGCTTTGAGCTTCATCCGCATATCTGTACCAAGATGAGCGATCTGAGTGCCTGCCAAAGATTTTATCAACATTTTGGTCAGTTATAAGATTCATCGACTGGCACAACATACATAAGCAGACACTTACCAAAGATAGCAGAAGTCATAGCATTGATTTGGCGTTTCAAACCGGCTAGTTCTTCAACCACTAGCTTCAGGGCTGCCTCGGCGTCTATAGCTCTTTTGGTTAAACCGGATTTCTCGATTTCCCATTCAGCATGTTCTTGGTTGAAGGTTTCTTTCAGCTTTTCCATACCGACCAGGGCCTGGGTCAGCTCCTCTTTGGCTTTTGCAGCCTCGGCTTGTTGTGACTTCACATTTTCTTGCAAGTCAGAATTTCGGGCATCTTTGTTTCTCAGTTCAGCCTGCAACGTTGAAGGTATGTTAAACAAACAACATATATCTGTGCTAAAGTACAAAGCGTATAACAAAGTTATGCACTTCATACTTGGGGGCTAATGCCTATTTGCTCTCAAGTACTACACTTTATACAAGTCTCCAGCACAATGCAAGCATTATCCTTGACACTTGGGGGCTAATGTGCGTCTGTTCTAAAACGGATGTGTGGATTAAAAACCGGATTAACTTGCAAACTTAAACCGGCCTTTGGGGGCTATGCTGCAGAAAGTTATCTCATTTTTTCAAGATGAGTATTATCTATTATTAGCGACCTGCCATTGCAAGGATCAATGATGAGATGCTTAAAGTGTTACAAAGACCCGGTTTGTGATTAACAATCATAAAACGGCCCTTGGGGGCTACTTGAGATAGTGTTTCAGCTATAAATCAATATACAAAGGGAGAGGAATTTACCTCATATCGCTCTTTCATCAAGTTCACCAAGCCGGCTTCATAAACCCGGTTTGAGTGCAGACGGTTCAAGAAGCCAGAATGAAGCTCATTAGCGTTAAGATGAGCATAGTTTGATAAGTCGCTGCTACATTTACCTTTATCCCGGGTAGCTTGCTCTTCTTTGGCACTATGCTGATCTAAAATGACGGGATGGCCAGGAGAGCTGTGGCCTATTACAGTAATAATAACATCGTCACCTTGGCCTTCAGGAGTTTTGGTGGATGATGCTGGAATTTCAGTGTCTTTCACCGGACTAGCCCGGATTGGCTCTGCCGGTTCAGTATCGGGTGCGGCAGGCTTAGCATCTATTGGTTCATCGGTATGTTGGCCTTCAAGGGGTGGATCATCAAAAGTAGCTTCAGGATGGGGGTCTTCCGGTTCACCAGTCTGTTCCGGTTCACCTCTTGGTTCTTCTTCTTCGGTGACAGGGTCTTCTGGCGGATTGGTGACCCGAGCTTTCTTGTTGGGTCTAGCTTTAGCCGTGCAAACAGAATAAAAAAGGATTAACATCCTATTCAAAGGATTTATGGCACATTGAAAGGAAAAGGTTTTTACAACTCACCCGGCCACAGTTTTCAAAGGGGGGAGTTGAGTTGCTATCGATTCCCCAGAAGATGAAGGAGGTGTCTCCTGATAATTTGAATCGGACGGATTAAGAGGCAGTCTGAAATAACCTGCCTTGGGGTAAGAATGGCCAGAAGTAGGAGAGACCTCAGACCGGAGCTTCCGAACCGGAGTGTCAGGTAAACCGGCTGAAGTGACCTGTTGGCCACTATGTCGGGTTGTCCGGCGAGCTTCATGCTGTTGGGTCTTCAAAATAAATGTTGGATCCAAGTGAGCAAGAGGATGAGAAAAGCTTACTTTTCGAACTGCTTGGTGAGTTTTTTGTGTTGGCATAGAGTCTGAACCGGAGGAAAGGGTAATTACCTCCACGTCATCAGCTTGACTAGCTTCTGCGTCCTCCTGAGGAAGATCATTGTTAATGAGATGCATGAAAAGAGAGCCAAGTGAGTCAAGTTCTACCTCAACTTCTGGATCATCAGTATCATCATCAAGCTCCATATTAATCCGGTCAGCCGTTTTCTATTTTGACGTCCGTTTTACGGCTTTGGTCTTTGGGCGGGATGGCTTGACCGCTTTATCTCCAGTCGGTTTTGCCACTTTCCCTACGGGTTTCCTTTTCTAGAAGGGGTCATCACCCTACATATAAAGAAGAAGGGTTACAGGTTGCATAAGTTAAAGATATTAGAGATGAAGTGTCGGAGTAATGGGCCACGGGTAGGCTAACCCAGGCCCAGAACCTTTCAAGACATCGAGGCAGACTGCGCCCCTCGAGATCCCAGGAGGAAGAGCCGCCTTCTGAGAGTCGGCGGCGAGGCGGCCGGCTGCCCACTCGCGGCCGAGTCCTAGGGACGACTTCAGGATGAGTCGACTCCTGACTGGCGACTTCCAGAGAAGCCGACCTTGGGGAGTCGGCCCGCGAGGCCAACAACCCCCATGCCCTCATAAAGAGGGACGGGACGGGGAGTGGCGACAGTAAGGTCCACTCCCACCCCTTTTCCAAGGGCAGGCATGGCTACAGTATGCCGTAACCGCAGAGATCTCCACGTGGCGCGACACTGTTGCCATGCCGGCCCTGACATCAGCCCCAGGGGGTGGAGCCCTGTGCCCACGACGGCCTCCTGGTACGACCCAGCGATGATGGGTCCCACCAGTCGGCGGGCGTACGAAAGACGGCGAAAGCACCACCAGTCAGCCCGGATGGGAGTCGGCCACCAGAAGTCGGCCGGCCCCACCCACGGGCCCCACACGCCATTAATCAGACACGACAAGTAGTGGCCACAGTGATCGCCCGCCAGACGGCGGGGTTGCCGCCACGACCTCATGACCGATCCTGCGTCATTAGAGGCACGACTACAGTAATCTGCAGCCGGCAAAGACCTGCCCGTGGCGGACGCGGCCTGTCGGCTCCACACCAAGCTAGTCGGCGGGGCCCACCAGTCTGCGGGCCCCAGGAGTCGGTGGATAAGACGGCAGCCAGAGAGACTGACGGCTAGGCCTGCGCCCAGCCGGATTACCAATGTACCCCTGGGGGGTGGGCCTATATAAACCCCTCAGGGCATCCATGCAAAGGGTTGGAATCTATTAGCACTAGACCAGATCGTATAGGAAGGAGAGAGCTAGCCTTGCCTCTTCTCCCACCTCCAGGAAACAACGCAAGGAGCAACCGTGTAAACACTTTGCCATAGTGATCATGCGGAGACCCCCGTAGAGCAGCAGTAGGGGTATTATCTCCGCGGAGAGCCCTGAAGCTGGGTAAGATTCGCCGGCGTGCATGTCTTCGCCTTATCCCGTTTCCAGGCACCGGCGAAGCTCTACTCGCCCCCACCATGATAAGCCATCCTTTGGCATATGTCGCACCCAACCCCCGACATTTGGCGCCCACCGTGGGGCCTGGTGCACCGTCGTCCAAAGACCTGCTCTGGACGGGAACCCTTTTTCTCCCTGGCGAGCGCAGCCAACCCGGCACGCCGGATGGAGTTTGCACTGACGCGCTGCACGGCGCTGAGATCGCCTGTGCAGCCAGCTGCCTCACCGATCTTGTCAACGAGGTTTGCCTCTTCGATGAACCTGCATCCAACACAGGCACGGGCGGCCCCGAGAGCCTCCTCGCGGGCCTCCTCGACCAACTCCACGTCGCCGGCGAGCCTGCCGTGGACTTGGAGTCTGTAGGCGAGCTCCTCAACGCGGCTCCGACACCGAGTTGCTCACCGCGTTGAGGAGCTCGACGCGTTGCTCACCGCGTTGCTCAATGCTGGTCGACTCCGACACCGCGTTGCTTGACGCGTTCCCCACCAACGTGGTGGTCTATGACGAGCCTCTCCCTCGCGCGGAGAGCGACGGGAGCACCGTCACCGAGGTGCTCGTCATCGGTCATGACGAGCCTCCCGGCGGAGGAGCGCATGACCCACTTGGTGCGGCACTACAAGACCTGACTGCGCCCATTCCGGAAGACGCTGACGCGGAGACGTTGGAGGCGCGCCGCCTTCAGCTCGTCGAAGGCGCGAAGAAGCTGGCTAGCATGAGACGCTTGTCAGAAGCCTACCAGCGTGAGATGGATCGCGCTGTGGGTGGCTCGCCAGCCCCAGCGGGGCCCAGCCACCTTGGCGCGGTCCAGCAGCGCGGCGTGGCCATCGCCAACCTGTTCGGGGCAAGTCGCCCTATGTACGCCACGCCTGCGGACAACATTCGAGCCACCCAGGTGGCGGCGGACGAGTTGGACAACTTCGAGGGCGAAGAGCACCGCGTGATGATGGAGCGAGTCCAACGGCTCCTCGACGCGGCTGCCGCGCAGAACGAGGTCGGCTGCCGCATGGAGGCGCCACAGCGGCAAAACGACGACCTTCGCCGAGATCAAGGCGCGACGTCTCGGACGCCGACTAGTGGTGCCCAAGGAAGGAAAGACAAGGATCCGGCTGTCAGCCACAGTCGGAGTCACATTACCATAGAGCGCGACCAAGACGGCCGCCCGAGAGCAGTGGAACGACAGGACGACTGTCCGCCTCCTCCTCCTCGCAAGGAAAGGCGAGTCTCCCCGCCGCCTGTTGACAATCCGACTCTCGGCGACCGCCTTGGCCGCCGAGAGGGAGTCGGAGAAAACGACGCCCGCCACGGGATCGACCGACTTCACCGATCCCTGGCGCTGGAAGAAGAAGATGAGTTGGGTCTGCCTTGTTTCGGGCGCCGCATTCGAGACGAGCCCTTTCCCAAAGGGTTCACGCTCCCAAGAGACACGCCCAAGTACACCGGCTCCGCGAAGCCGGAGGACTGGCTGGTTGACTACTCCACGGCTGTCAACATAGCGAACAGCAACAAGCGTGTCGCCGTAAAATACGTTCCTCTCATGCTGCAGGGCACGGCCCGGACATGGCTGAACAGCCTGAAGCCCTGCAGCATCAACAGCTGGGTCGACTTCACCGAAGCATTCATCCGCAATTTCACAAGCACGTACAAGCGTCCTCCCAAGCCTCATCAGCTTTCCTTGTGCATGCAAGGCCCCAACGAGTCGACTCGCGACTACCTCACGCGCTGGGCCAAGCTTCGGAACTCCTGCGAGGGCGTGCATGAGGTGCAGGCTATCGAGTACTTCACCGCCAGGTGTAGAGAAGGGACCCTCCTCAAGCACAAGCTCCTTTGCGACGAGCCAGAAACCCTCAACGAGCTGCTGATCATAGCAGACAAGTATGCCATGGCCGACTTCTCCATGAAGGCGGAGATTCAAGTTAGCGTAACTGGCAAAGTGGCCCCTGAGGCTCCAAGAACTCCGGCAGGAGACGCCAGTCGGCGGCAACAGTAGAACAACCACAAGCACAAGGCCCCGCAGCCGGCTTCCAGCAGCCGGCAGATCGCGATAGTTGAAGACCAGCAGCCGGATGGGCAGCCTCCACCCAAGCGACAGAAAGGTGGCAAGCCCAACTGGTTGCCGGCTTTCTCATACGAGCAGACTCTGGATGGTCCTTGCAATTTCAATAGAGGTGCGAAGCCATCAAATTACACCACCCAGAAGTGCCACTGGCTCACCAGGATCGCCAAAGGAGACGGCCTCCTACCTCCCCCGCCTTCTGGGCAGCAGCCTTCGCCCCAGTAGCCGGCTGTCAGGCCAGTCGGCGTAGTACAAGACGAGTACCCCGAAGAGCACGAAGCCTACATGATATTTACCAGCGTGGCTGATGATCGATGCAGCAGGCGGCTACAGCGACAAGAGGTGAATGCAGTAGCATCAGAGGCGCCAGAGTTCATGCACTAGTCCGAGAAGCCTATCAGCTGGAGCAGGGCTGATCACCCAGAGGTGATGCCGAGTCCGGGCTCTTATGCCTTGGTCTTGGATGCCACCTTTGCCACGGATAGACGAGCTGCTCGTTTCTCACGAGTTCTGATAGATGGAGGCAGCAACATCAACATCCTATACAAGGACACCATGGAGAAGTTAGGAATCAAGCAAAGACAGCTTCAGAACAGCCGGATTGTGTTCCACGGCATTGTTCCTAGTCTTTCCTGCTCACCAGTCAGCAAGATCCTGATGGACGTCCTCTTTGGAGACAAAGATCACTTCCGCCGAGAGTCAGTTTGGTTTTAGGTGGTGGACCTCAAGAGCCCATACCATGCATTACTTGGCCGACCCACCCTGGCCAAGTTCATGGCGGTCCCCCAGTATGCCTACCTCAAAATGAACATGCCCAGTTCCAGGGGGATTCTGACCGTAGCTGGTGACTACCGGAAGTCGTCTGCCTGCACGGCTGAGAGTAGTCAGCTGGCCGAGTCCCCGGTGATCGCGGCCGAGAAGCGGCTCCTTGACCGGGTTGTGGCGATGGCCGGCAAGCAGCTAGAGGTGTCGCCTAACCCAAAGGAGTCGGAGGCTGAGGGTTCGTTCAAGCCGGCCAAAGAGACAAATAAGATACCCTTGGATCCGGAGCACCCAGAGAGGTACGCTATCGTAGGCGCAAACCTCGACAGCAAATAGGAAGGCGAGCTCCTCAATTTCCTCCGTGAGAATCGGGACATCTTTGCATGGTCCCCCAAAGACAATCCAGGTGTACCAACGGAATTCGCCGAGCACAAGTTACATGTCCGATCTGATGCAAAGCCGGTCAGGCAGCCCTTGCGCCAGCTATCAGAAGAAAAGAGAAGAGTTGTCAGAGAAGAGATAGCCCGACTCCTAGCAGCTGGCTTCATTATGGAAGTATTGTTTCTAGAGTGGCTAGCCAACCCGGTCCTGGTACTGAAGAAGAACAAGCAGTGGCGAATGTGTATTGACTACACAAGCCTCAACAAGGCCTGCCCCAAGGACCCATTCGCTTTACCAAGAATTGATCAGGTGATAGACTCCACAGCCGGATGCGAGCTGTTGAGCTTTTTGGATGCATATTTAGGATATCACCAGATCAAGCTGAACCCGGCTGACATACTGAAGACCGCCTTCATCACGTCGTTTGGAGCCTTCTGCTACCTCACCATGACGTTCGGCTTGAGGAATGCCGGCGCCACCTTTCATCGTTGCATGCAGAAGTGCCTCCTCAAGCAACTCGGCAGAAACGCTCATGTCTACGTGGACGATGTGGTGGTGAAGATGGAAAAGCGTGGGACACTGCTGGAAGACCTCAAGGAGACCTTTGAGAACCTGCGCCGATTCCAGATCAAGCTCAACCATGAGAAGTGCGTCTTCGGAGTACCAGCCGGCCAACTCCTTGGCTTCCTGGTCTCTGAACGCGGCATAGAGTGCAACCCTGTAAAGATCAAGGCCATTGAGAGGATGGAGGTACCCAGCCGACTGCTGGACGTGCAAAAGTTCATCGGCAGCTTGGCGTCCATCAGCCGATTCATCAGTCGGGTGGGCGAGAAAGCTCTCCCATTATAAGAAGACCACTTTTTTCGAGTGGAACCACATGGAGGACGAAGCTTTTCTCCAGTTGAAGAAGATGCTGTCTACTTCACCCGTTCTGGCGGCTCCGACTACTAAGGAACCTATGCTCATGTACATCGCCTCCACCAGCCGGGTAGTCAGCACAGTCATTGTAGTGGAACGCAAGGAGGAAGACAAGGAACTACCTGTCCAGAGACCGGTATATTACCTGAGCGAAGTAATGTCGGCCTCCAAGCAGAACTACCCCCACTACCAGAAGATGTGCTATGGCGTGCACTTTGCCGCCAAGAAATTGAAGCCTTACTTTCAAGAGCATCCAATCACTGTGGTCTGCACGGCCCCACTTGCCGAGATCATCGGAAGCCGAGATGCTTCTGGCTGAGTGGCCAAATGGTCCATAGAGCTGGCTCCCTACACCATCCACTACCAGCCCTGCACCGCCATTAAGTCACAAGCACTGGTCGACTTTCTCGTCGACTGGGCCGAGACCCAGTACCTACCTCCAGCGCCTGACTCCACCCATTGGCAGATGCATTTCGACGGCTCCAAGATGCGCACTGGCTTGGGAGGCAGCATTGTCCTCACTTCTCCTAAAGGCGACAAGCTCAAATACGCACTGCAAATCCATTTTGCCACCTCCAACAACGTCGTCGAGTACGAGGCGCTCATTCACGGGCTCCGGCTTGCCAAAGAACTTGGCATTCGCCGGATCCTGTGTTATGGCGACTCGGACTTAGTGGTCCAACAGTCGTCTGGCGACTGGGATGCCAAAGATGCAAACATGGCGAGTTACCGTTTCCTCGTGCAGCAACTCAGTGGATATTTCGAGGGGCGCGAGTTCCTCCATGTGCCAAGAAATGACAACGACCAAGCAGACGCCTTGGCACGAATCGGCTCTAACCGCCAAGCAATACCATCCGGCGTCGCCCTTCAACGCCTCCTCAAGCCGTCTGTCAAGCCTTCACCAGAATCAGACTCCATCTTCGTGCTGGCTCATCCCGAAGAAGTCGGATCCAACTCCAGAGCCCCGGCGGACGGTACGGGGATTTTGGCAGATGGCTCCAAAGCCGCCACAGTCGGGGCCAGCCCAGGGACTGTAGAACCCGGCCCGAGGACTGTGGCGGCTGGCCCGAAGACTCCAGAACTCGGCCCAAGAGCTGCGCCAGTCGGCCCGAAGACTCCAGAACTCGGCCCAAGAGCTGCGCCAGTCGGCCCGGGGACTTCATTAATCCAGCAAGCGGTTGTTGACTCTAGCCCGCCGCCTCCCAGCCCAGCCGCCCTCGTCCAAGTCGCAGTTCTGGCAGTCAAAGAAATAGCAGCACCCTCATGGGCCCAGCCCATCCTCAAATTTCTAGTGAGCAAAGAGCTGCCGACTGATGAGACCTTAGCTCGGCAAGTACAACGTCGAGCGGCAGCCTACACCATAGTCAACAGAGAGCTGGTCAGGCGCAGCGTCATTGGTGTCTACCAGCGCTGCGTAGAGCCAGAGCAAGGCCAAGCAATTCTCAAAGACATCCATCAAGGCGAGTGCGGCCACCATGCGGCTTCAAGAGCACTCGTCGCCAAAGCTTTCCGACACGGTTTCTTTTGGCCAACGGCCTTAGAAGAGGCCAAGGAATTTGTCTAAAAATGCAAAGGGTACCAGAAGTTCCGCTCCAAGCCGCATCAGTCGGCTTCCGCACTCAAGACCATCCCCATTGCCTGGCCTTTCGCAGTTTGGGGTCTAGACATGGTGGGACCATTCAAGACGGCACGAGGTGGCCTAACTCACTTACTTGTCGTGGTGGACAAGTTCACCAGGTGGATAGAAGCGAAGCCAATCAAGAAACTGAACGGTCCGACTGTCGTGACTTTCATCTCCGACACCACAATTCGGTACGGACATACCACACGGCATCATCACCGACAACGGCACGAATTTTGCCAAAGGCGCCTTGGCCCGTTTCTATGCGACACAGGGCATCCGACTGGACCTAGCATCCGTCACCCATCCACAATCAAACGGCCAGGTGGAGCAATCAAACGGCCTCATCCTGTCCGGCATCAAGCCCCGACTGATCGAGCCTCTGGAGCGCTCAGCTGGCTGTTGGATCGGCGAGTTGCCAGCCGTCCTCTGGAGTCTGCGCACGACTCCAAACAAGTCAATCGGCTTCACGCCTTTCTTCCTTGTCTATAGTGCTGAAGCCGTCATCCCAACGGACATAGAGTTTGATTCCCCACGAGTCACCATGTACACCGAGGAAGAAGCAGAAGAAGCACGACAAGATGGCGTCGACCTGCTGGAAGAGGGCCGGCTGTTGGCACTCAGCCGGTCCAGCATCTACCAGCAGAGCCTGCGCCGATACTACAACAGGAAGGTCAGGTCGAGATCTTTCCAGGAGGGCGACCTCGTGCTCCGATTAATTCAGCGAACAGTCGGCCAACACAAGCTGTCGGCACCTTGGGAAGGCCCCTTCATCACCAGCAAAGTGCCGGGCAACGACTCCTACTACCTGATCGACGCTCAGAAGCCCTGAGCACGCAAGAGGGACGACTCCGGCAAAGAGATAGAGCGGCCATGGAATGCAAATCTCCTCCGAAAATTTTATAGTTAAACGCAGTATGTACCACGCTACCTTTTGTATTAAAAGTACCAAGACTTCGGGCCCCCCGGGAAGAGCTCGGGGACTGCCCTCTTTTATCTATATGATAAGAAATATGCCTTCGAGTATATTACTCTTTGTTATGCCGCTTGGCACCGGGTTCGACTAGTCGGCCCGGGGACTTGCCGACCTGCGCTATGAAATGCTTCCTACAGCCGGACAAGTAGTGTGTGGCGTCTAAACCGTCTCCTGCCAGAAGCCGCAGCTCGCAGAGCGACTGTCTGGTGGGCAGGAGTAAGGAAGAATGGACGTCCACATGAAAAATGGCTAATGACTCAAAGCATAAACATAGCTTAAGGCCGGCTTCCAGCCTTTTTTCGCAAACCGACTCTTGAATAGTCGGCTTGCCGCCTTCTATCCTACTTGTTAAACAACCCTAAAATCGGCTAAGTACTTGCCTTCCCAAAGTGACCAAGAATTTGATCCAGCAGCAGTCCGCGGAGCGGCTGTCTGACTAACAAAGACGGCAACTGAGGGAAGACAGCAAAGGAAAAAGCCAAAAGAACAATGAGCAAGAAAGATAGAAGTCGGAAGAATATTTACATAACAAAGGCCCTTGGCCGAATCTTCGAGCAGAATTTCAAAATACACCCCGCGGGTGGAATTGTGCGGATTAACGAGTTCTTCAAAAACTATTAGAACAGATAAAAACAAAGACAAGGTGGCAGCCTAGGGGGTGGCAGACGGGTTTGGAGGATCGGAGGAGACGACGGTGTTGGATGTTGGGGCGGCCGGCTGGGCGGTCTCGGCTTGATCACCTCCGGCAGCAGTCGGCTCGGGCGGGCACGGCTCATTGCTCGAGGCACGGTCGAGCTGAGACTGGCCGTCCACTCCGTCTTCCGGTGCCTCCGTCTCGCTCCCGTCCTCCGCCTCGTCTTCCTCCTCGACACTGGAGCTGATCACCTCTACCGAGTCCTCGCTATAGTCGGGGTTCAGCCCAAACCACTCCGACAGCACCTCCTCACCGTCTTCAGCCCACTCGGGGACAAAGATGCTGGTGTCGGTGTACTTGGCGATCGCCGCCGCACGCTTGACAAGGGCATCTTCTGCGGCTGCCAGCTCCGGCTGGGCCTCTGACCGGAGTGTGGCCAGCCGATCTAGGTCCAGCCCCGGATACCACGCCATGACGAAATCCAAGGCTCGGCGCGCTCCGGCCCGGGCCGTGGAACCCTTCCAGGCCTCAAGACGGCCAGCCGCGACCTCCAGCCAGTCGGCAGTCCGACTGGGGGTGTGTGGAGCCTGCACGTCTGGCCACAGGGCGGCGATCGCTTGGGCGCCGACACGTTGAAGCCGACGCAGCATCTGGTGGGCTGGCCGCAGGCGAGCCCCAGTGCTCAGAATGTGCTCGCCAAGAGTCCGAGGGGCATCAGCGGCGATCTCCGCGCCACTCGCCCTCCGCTCCTCGCGGTCGGCCTCTATAGCTTGAATGGCGGCCTGCGAGTGGCCGGGGAAGAAGTCTGCCAAGACGGAAAAAAGAAGAACAAGTCAAAAAAACCAGGAGTCGGCTCGACATAGAGTCGGCGAAGGAAAGCAAAGAAGCTCACCGTCGACGAGGTCCTTGATCTTGTGGAAGCCGGAGACTAGCATTGCCTCCTTGTCGGTCCAGGAGGAGCACTCGCTCGCGAACTCGGCCAGGAGGGCGGCTTCCGCCTCTTTCGCCTCCTTCTGCGTCTTCCTAAGCAGCTCCTTCTGCTCTGCCAATTGTGCGGCCAGCAGATCACGCTCTGTGGCGAGCTTGCTGCACTCCTCCCCCTTGGCGCGCAACACGGAGTTGGCTTCGCTCAGCTGCTGTTGAAGAGCAGTGTTGGCCTCTGAAGAGAAAGAAGAAAGAAGGCATTAAGTCATCAACGAAGAAGGTCGCCGGGGAGATTCGGCCCGACTGCTCAGCAGTCGGCCCGAATCTCGGGACTACAGCCCACGGGTGCGCTAGCGCGCCCCCGCAAAGAAGAAAAGGGACTCACTCTAGCTCTTCGACAGGTCGGCAGTCCGCTTGCCCAGCTCTTCAACGTTGCGGTTGAAGGCGGTGACATGGAGGTTGTGATAGTCCTGCAACAAGTATTTCAGAACAAAGGTTAGTATCCGGAACTTACCAATTGGAGTTCCAGGCCGCCTGCTCAGTAGCCGGCCCAGAACTCAGGGACTACACCCAGTGGGTGCGCTGGCGCACCCCAAAGAGAGAAACAAGAAAACAGGGACAAAGGAGAAAGCATACCTGGATGGCTGCCCGCGACGCCAGGTGTGCCTTGGTGCAGTTCTGGATGGCGTCGCTCTCAGCTTGCAGCTTCGTCTGGACATCCATAAGCGCCTGGTTCAGCGGGCCCGTGCCGCCTCCTCGTACCCACCCAATGGGAGCGGCGCTCGTCGCTTCGGTGTCTGGAATCGTCGAGCTGGCGGTGCCGGTGTCCAAGGGGCGTGGCGCCGAAGTCACCTTCTCAAGACGGTGGTGCGTTGGCGAGCCGACTTGAAGGAGTAGCCTTGCCACGGCCTCGTCTTCAGTTGGCGGCAAGGGTGGATCCGCCGGCTGTTTGCCTTGCACGCTTCTAGACGGCGGCGGGGGCGGCTGTGGCGGCGCGACCATGTCCGACATGGGGGCGTCGCCGCCGCCTCTCTCCATGATCGGGAACTCGCCGCCAGCTTCCCCTGACTGCCCCGTGAACTCTGGGGGCGGCGGCGCGGAATTCAAAGGGGTGACAAACACCGCCGACCGCCGGGGCGCGAGTTCCTTAGCCGGCTACTTTGCCGCAGCGGCGGCCTCGGCCGCCTCCAGCTTCTTCAGGGCGGAGGCCTCCGCCTTCTCGGCCTCCGCTTTCTCCCGGCGGGCCGCCTCGTCCTCGTCGCGCTTCTCCCACGCGTTCCGCTCCATCGCCTCCCGAAGGTCGGCGGCGGGGTCAATCCGCCGAGTGGTGGCAGACGTTTCCACCGACCCCATAACGGAGGCGGCGGCAACCCTCTCAAGAGTGAGGGGAGCCCTGAGGTGAGAAAAGCATATGAAAAACTCAGACAAGATCAACAAAGAGAAAATAAAGATAAGGGATGGAGGTGCTTACGCAGAGACCAGCGACAGCTTCTTCACTTCCTTGCGGAAGCGGTTGGCTTTCGCGGCCGCCTCTTCCCGCTTGGTCACGGCGGCTACTCCCTTGAACTTCTTCGACCGGCCACCAAGCGTACTCGGCCCGGCCCGGCATTTCTTCGCACCGCCTTGAGCGTCCAAGCCGGCGGAGGAACTCGCACTTGGCTGGCCGGATTTTGGCTGGCGACGCGGGGCGACTTCTCCCTCGACCTCGTCGTCAGGCCAATCAGCGAAAGTAGCCGAAGGCCTGGAGCCTCCTGCTTCTCCTCCTCCTCCCTCGGCGTCGGCTTCCATGGCTGCCGCCCCCAAGTGGGGATCGTCGACGTCGGTCTCCACCCGATCGGGAACAAACTGACGAGCCGGCCCCGCGGTGCGGGCCGAAGGAGGGATGAGAGGATTCTGATTCAAAACAAAAATGGTCATACTTGACAAGTCAGACTCGACAGCAAAAGAAACAGAAGAAGAAGGAAGACGACTTACAATAGGCGGGGGGTTGGCGCGCGAATACGACTCCTTGCCGAACCGCCAGTCCATCGAGAGACCGCAGTTCACGATGGAGTTCACCGTGTTCGCCACCTCCGCATGAGGCATGTCCTTGGAGCACATCCGACTCGGGTCCCGATGACCACTCATCTGGCAGATCAGGTGAGGTCGGCCTTGGAGTGGGAGGACTTGGTGTGCCACAAAGGCGGCCAGCAAGTTAGCCCCAGTCAGGCCCTCCGACTGGGCCAGCACTCGGAGTCGCGCGACGACGGCGGCACCAGTGGGAGACAGCGTCCTGGCTCGGTGTGACCAGCTGGGGTGCCTTTCAGCCGGCGCGCCGGCTTCATAAGCCGGCAGGTTGACCCAGTCGCCTTCTGGGGCGACGTTCTTCACATAAAAATATGACCGCTGCCACATCTTCACCGACTTAATCAGTGCGATGGTGGGAAATGGATTGTCGGCCACTGATCTCCGCATCGCGATGAATGCACCGCACTAGGCCGGCACGCTGGCGATGTGTGTGCCGAGCTTGGATTGGAAGAACTCACCCCAGAGCTCGATGGTGGGGAGAACTCCAAGGAAGCCTTCGCACAGGGTGGCGAAGGCAGCCAGCAGCACCACTGTGTTCGGAGTAAGGTGGTGCGGCTGGAGCCCGTGGAACTCCAAGAAGGAGCGGAAGAAGCCACTCGCCGGCACTCCCAGGCCGCGCATGAGGTGCAAGCGGAATATGACCCGCTCGCCCTCCTCCGGCGCCGGCGATATCTCTCCCTCCAGCGCGAGGCGGACCCGCACTAAGTCCCTGCCAGGCAGCCGCTATGTCTGGCAGAGGATCTCGATGTCGTCGTCATCAACCTCTGAGCCATCCCACACTCCGGAGCGAACAACAGGAGGTGCGGCGGCAGAGGAGGAGCTCATCGCTGCTGGCACGGCGTGGTTCGGAGCAGCAGCGGCAAGAAGAAGAAGAAGCAAGAAGGAGCGAAAGGAAGTGGGGAGAATGGGCGTGCGTGCTTCGCTGCCCCCTCCCCCTGCCTACTTGTAGGCTCGTGGGCTGAGAAGTCGAGGGGGCGGACGTGGGATTAACTGCGCTCGGGACCTCACGACCCCCACGATTTACCACACAAGTTACCACGCGCAATAACCGCGCGGGAACCCCAACCGTCCGCGCGCCCGCAACGGATCCGTTTGCATGCCGAGGCGTGGTAGTGGCGGGCCCTGCCTGTAGGCCTGTCCAGTCACGCGCGTGGGTGATTAGACTAGCTCCGCCACATGGCGCCTCGCGACGGGTCAACCACGGGCAGCTACCCGGAAGCTTATCAGGCACGCCGCCTGAACTCCGCCGTGACGTTCAAACTTTTTTAGGGGCAAGTCAGCCTTGAGCAAGTCCGACTCCAACTAGTCGGCTTGACAGAAGACGGCTAGCAAAGCCCAGGCCCAACCACCGGAGAGAAGAAACTGTTGAGGCTCCACGACATGTCGCCCTCGGAGCCTCACCCGCTTCGGGGACTACTGTCGGAGTAATGGGCCACGGGTAGGCTAACCCAGGCCCAGAACTTTTCAAGACATTGAGGCAGGCTGCGCCCGTCGAGATCCAGGACGAAGAGCCGCCTTCTGAGAGTCGGCGGCGAGGCGGCCGGCTGCCCACTCGCGGCCGAGTCCTAGGGACGACTTCAGGATGAGCCGACTCCTGACTGGCGACTTCCAGAGAAGCCGGCCTTGGGGAGTCGGCCCGCGATGCCAACAACCCCCATGCCCTCATAAAGAGGGACGGGACGTGGAGTGGCCACATTAAGGTCCACTCCCACCCCTTTTCCAAGGGCAGGCGTGGCTACAGTACGCCGTACCCGAGGAGATCTCTGCGCGGCACGACACTGTTACCATGCCGGCCCTGACATCAGCCCCAGGGGGCGGAGCCCTGTGCCCACGACGGCCTGCTGGTACGACCCAGGGATGATGTGTCCCACCAGTCGGCGGGCGTACGAAAGACGGTGAAAGCACCACCAGTCGGCCCGGATGG
The DNA here is from genome assembly GCA_963921465.1 of Triticum timopheevii. Lineage (NCBI taxonomy): Eukaryota > Viridiplantae > Streptophyta > Magnoliopsida > Poales > Poaceae > Triticum > Triticum timopheevii. The sequence goes on from OY997265.1 coordinate 622,268,068, forward strand.
GAGTCGGACACCAGAAGTCGGCCGGCCCCTCCCACGGGCCCCACGCGCCATTAATCAGACACGACAAGTAGTGGCCACAGTGATCGCCCGCTAGACGGCAGGGCTGTCGCCACGACCTCATGACCGATCTGCAGCCGGCAAAGACCCGCCCGCGGCGGATGCGGCCTGTCGGCTCCACACCAAGCCAGTCAGCAGGGCCCACCAGTCGGCGGGCCCTAGGAGTCGGCGGATAAGACGGTGGCCAGACAGACTAACGGCAAGCCCGCGCCCAGCCGGATTACCATTGTACCCCTGGGGGTAGGCCTATATAAACCCCCCAGGGCATCCATGCAAAGGGTTGGAATCTATTAGCACTAGACAAGATCGTATAGGAAGGAGAGAGAGCTAGCCTTGCCTTCTCCCACCTCCAGGAAACAGCTCAAGGAGCAACCGTGTAAACACTTTGCCATAGTGATCATGCGGAGACCCCGTAGAGCAACAGTAGGGGTATTATCTCCCCGGAGAGCCCGGAAGCTGGGTAAGATTTGCCGGCGTGCATGTCTTCGCCTTATCCCGTTTCCAGGCACCGGCGACGTTCTACTCGCCCCCACCATGATAAGCCATCCTTTGGCATATGTCGCACCCAACCTGTCACGACCGGTTTTCCAATAAAAATATTTATCGAGAAACCAATCTATTGAGTCCAGTATGAGAGAAATCCTCCTCACTGGTAGACAAAATCTTGATACAATAGGCCAGTAGCATAAAATATATTACAGGGTCGAACTACGGTTGCTCAACCCAATTATTACAAGCACTCCAATAATTATACATAATGGCGGACATGACACAGTGGTGTGGAGGCATACTACTGACTCGAGGATAGGGTGGTGATGGAAAAACACAGCGGGGAGAGAGATACAGGACTCTAAAACTGGCATCTCATCGAGCGTCGAGGTGAGGCTCGATGAATTTATTTGGTAGCGGAAGCGGATATAATACAGTGACCAAAACCAGCGTCGCACGAGACTGACTGGGACTCCTCTAGGCGTCGGACTCACTATCAAATTCTTCATCCATGAGATCGCCTTCGTCAGCATCTGGCCAAATCAACAAGCCAGTGAGTACTTTGAAAGTACTCGCAAGACAGTTCGGACGTAAGATATAACAAATGCATGCATGAATGCGTCATGATTAATTCACCAATGTACATTCAAAAATTAGCATAACGAGGTAAGTAAAAGGGAAACGGCGGTAGTCCGCCTGAAATCCCAACAGAACATAAATGGAGACCGATCGGGTGTCTGAAGCGACGCCACGAAAGGTGAACAAATAAATATAAGGAAATGATGCCACAGTCGGGCGTCTTAGCGACACCACATAAAGGGCTTTAAAAGAAAAACCACAGTCGGACGTCGGGGCGACATCACAGAAAGGGCGTTAAAAGAAATACCACAGTCGGGCGTCTTAGCGACACCACATAAAGGGCTTTAAAAGAAATGCCACAGTCGGGCGTCTGAGTGACGCCACATAAAGGGCTTTAAAAGAAATGCCACAGTCGGGCGTCTGAGCGACGCCACATAAAGGGCTTTAAAAGAAATGCCACAGTCGGGCGTCTGAGCGACGCCACATAAAGGGCTTTAAAAGAAATGCCACAGTCGGGCGTCTGAGCGACGCCACATAAAGGGCTTTAAAAGAAATGCCACAGTCGGACGTCTGAGCGACATCACAGAAAGGGCTTTTAATCACAAGTAAATAATACTCATAATAAACATTCAATTCATGAAAATAAACGGGTTAGTCCATCCACAGGAGTAATCATTTAACCGGACTTAGCACTCATGTGATTCACCGGAGTCTTTGTCATCAAAACTGACATTTGGTCAGGATAAGTTAATATCAAACTTGGACATGGAATAGATGATTTGAAGGAATATATGACTCTGCAGAGTTTGTACAAAATTTTTCCCACAGCCAACGGATTTCCGTAGTCACGAAGGGCTAGTTCCGTTTACGGTTTTTCGGTAGAAAACACAGCTAACCAGTACACACCTATCCTACCTCTCGATGCTAGGAATCACCCTAGACATCGTCCAAGAAAAACTTTTGAGACGGGGAGATCACAATCTCGAATAGCATGGGATCAAATTTATATACGCGCGCTCTAAGGGGTGCCCCCCTCTCGGTCCCAACCGGAAACACCCATGCCCCCTGAACGGATGACTGGCTTTAATCCAGGGCCATGGAACCATCATCACGGCCTCTACTTTTTGGTTTGTACCAGGAAAGCGGTTTACAACTTACTAAGCCATACTCCTTGCGGAAAACATGTGGTAGTACAAGGAAATGGAAGGAACTGGACCGATACGGTTTGACACTGCAGTCACATAGTCTGGCATAAGACTGGCATGCTACAACACTGCCATCTTACCCATTCTCATGCCAACACATGGCCATTCATATTCACATCCATCCACTTATGGATCATCGAACTCACTTACCTCAACAAGGCAATGGAAATAACGTTCATCGGTATGCTCATCAACATGCCATGAGACTAACTAAATGCAAAACATGCCAAGACACTCATCATATCAAAAGTTCAAACATGCTTGCCTGGTTCAGAGTAGTCGGAGCCTAGCTCGGTGAAGTTCGCGGCTCCGTCACCTCCTTCGGTATCTACGGTATAAAGAAAATATATGCGCTATCGTAAATACCAAGAGGTGCACAAAAAGTATACCAAATATTTTTCAAATAAATCTGATAAAAAACTAGACAAAATTTTAAAGAGTACAGAAAAAGAATCAATCAAAAATACTATTCTGTTAAAAAGTTATAAAGGTTTTTGTCCAGGGACTCATCTGTAATGAAACAGAAAGTTTCCAGGGGCTAGCTTATAAAAATAGAAAACGCTTCGGTAGCAACTACGCCAGCCTAGAGAGAAAGCGTATTTGGCAGAAGGCGTTTTCAGAAAATGATTCACTTAGAAATGACAGAGAGGCTGACGGTGGGGTCCCACTCGTCAGGTTTAAACTTTCAAATGGGGGGGGATGAAGCTCGTCGGCGCCCGAGGGCCGTGGTGGTCGCCGGCGGCTATCCACGGCGAGGCAGAGAGATCGGAGAGTACCTCCGTGCTCAGGGCGCCATTCTGCGTCGGTTGGTGGTGGTGGTGGTCGCCGGCGAGCACCACGTCGACGGCGAGCCTTGCCCCGGCGGACGGCGGCTCGGGTGGTCGAGGGACTCGTCGGAGAGAGCTGCGAAGGACAAATTGATGCTGGGGGCCGAGGCGGATCGGGGCGGCCGATGTTGGGGGAGGAGACCTCCTCGAGGTCCTCCCAGTGGCCTGGCAGGGCGTTGGTGAGGTGTAGTGATGATGCGTGCACGAGGGTGAGCTCGGGGGCCCTTTATGTAGGCGGTCCGAGGCGGTGGCCGTGAACGGGTATTTCCGGCGATGGTTACGGTGGCGCAGTGCTCGGTCAGGGGTGATTAGGGAGTCGGGCGTCATCACGGAGTTCCACTGGCTCCATTTAGGTGCTAATCGGGCTGGGATTTGGTGCTTTGGGGTGGGTTCGACAGAACGGGGCGACGCGGGCCCGTCGGCGGCAGAGAGCACATCCCGTGCTTGCCGGGCCACGGCGACGGTGCCACGGGCGTGCGCTGGCATGCATGAGGCCACGCGGAGAGCGGAGAAGCGTTGGGCGGCGCCGAACGGCGTTGAGCCACCGTTCTTGTTCCCTGTCGGCTGTAACGGGGTTTCGGCCGCCGCAAGACACGCCGGCGCGGGCGGCCAGGGGCGCCACCGACGCCGGGAAGACGCCAAGCGCGCGTGCGGGATGCTCCAGACAGGAGGAAGAGGCGGCGAGGAACGTGCCAAGGGCACTGTGGGCATGTGACTGAACCTCTGTCGAAGATCGACACTGAACTCTGAATCTTTTGAATTTGCAAAGGAACAGTGCAGCTCAGGTGTTCGACAGAATGTTTTTGGCCTCTGGGGATTTTTCCTTGAGCTGATTTTTGGTGGAGTGGCTACTCATTGCTCAAGAAGGCTGCCTGAATTTTGGTGGAATTTTTGGAGAAGTGTAGATATGAATTTCACCAAATTTGGCAAATCTGGTCCAAACTTGCAGAGACTGAATTTTGAAACATTTGAAAAGAGGAGGAGTGGATCAAGATGGTTCTGGGTTGTGGATGCTAAGGACAATCCAGAGGGGTTGGTTTGAGGTCAAAACTCAAATGCAATAGGGTACTTGCTTTGAAAATCTCTCAGGCTCCAAATAATTTGCAGAAATGATTTGAGGGGGAAAATAATTAGAATAAAATCCAAAACTTGCTTGGATGAGTTGGGACAGAGAACTTAGGTTGTTTTCAAGGAGGAGGGGAGGTTTTGGAGGGGTTTTACCCTATGGCCAAAATACAAAGTCATGGGTGGCTTCAAAGATATGAAAATCCCAAATTTTCATAGAGTTTCTTTTTAAAAGAAAAAGATTAAACTCCCAAAATAATTTGAGAGGGAACCAATAGAGAAGAAGTTTCAAAAGGTCAAACACCATAGTCTGAAGAAAAATAAAATCCTTTCCAAAGAAAAGAAAGTTTTTAAGAGGAAGGTTTTCTGGAAAAATTTAAATGGCCTCTTTTCAAAAACCACAAAGTTTTTTTTGTTGAAAACCAAAGTAAAAATTTTGGAGTGTCACAACACCTACCCCCATAGGAAAAATCTCGTCCCCGAGATTTCAACTGTTCCTCAAATAAGTGTGGATGCTCTATCCGAAGAAAATCCTCTCTTTCCCAAGTTGCTTCGCCTTCGGTGTGGTTGCTCCACTGAACTCTGAAAAACTTGATGGTCTTCTGTCGGGTTCTCCTTTCAGACTCCTCTAATATTTTTAATGGGCGTTCTCGGTAGGTGAGATCTGGTTGTACGTCAATGTTCTCATGGGATACTTGTTTCTCTGGTTTGCTTACGCACTTCCTTAATTGAGAGACGTGGAACACGTCGTGAATGTCGGACAAATCTTCGGGTAAGTCTAGCTGGTAGGCTACAGTGCCTCTTCGTGCCACTATGCAGAATGGTCCAATGAATCTTGGTGCTAACTTTCCTTTAATCTTAAACCATTGCAGTCCCTTCATAGGTGATACTCGTAGGTACACAAATTCACCAGGTTCAAAATTGACCCCACGATGTTTCTGATCGTAATAACTCTTCTATCGGCTTTGAGCGGTCTTGAGTCGGTCCCTGATTAGCTTGACTTTTTCCTCGGCTTCTTTGAGCACGTCTGGGCCGAAGATACGGCTGTCTTCGGTCTCCGACCAATTTAGAGGGGTACGACATCTCCGTCCGTATAGGGCTTCAAAAGGTGCCATTTGCAGGCTGGCCTGGTAACTGTTGTTGTATGCGAACTCGGCATATGGAAGGCTTTCTTCCCAACTGGTTCCATAGGTGAGGACACATGCTCTCAGCATGTCTTCTAAAATTTGGTTTACGTGTTCAGTCTGTCCATCAGTCTGGGGATGGTAGGCTGTGCTGAAGGCCAAATGAGTTCCCAGAGCCTGTTGTAAATGATCCCAGAATCTCGAGACAAACTGAGTGCCTCTCTCGGATATTATAATCTTCGGGACTCCATGCAGACAAACTATACGGGAGAGATAAATCCTGGCAAGCTTCTGAGTGTTGTAGGTTGTCTTCACTGGAATGAAATGTGCCACCTTGGTTAATCTATCGGTGATGACCCATATGGCATCATACCCGTGTCGTGACCGAGGTAGTCCGACAATAAAATCCATCCCTATTTCATCCCATTTCCACTCAGGTATTTTGTTTGGTTGCAGTAGTCCGGCTAGTTTTTGATGCTCAACTTTTATGCGTTGACAAGAATCACAACATGCAATGAATGTGGCTATGTCCCTCTTCATACCGTGCCACCAAAATATTTCCTGAATATCCTTATACATTTTGGTTCCTCCAGGGTGGATTGAATATGGAGTGGTGTGTGCTTCAGCTAGGATTTGCTGCCTGAGGTCCTCTATGTTTGGCACACAGAGTCTGTCCCTGTACCGTAATATTCCATCATCGCCTATGACAAATTCCGAGGCCTTGCCCATACTCACCTTTCTTTTAATTCCTTCAATGCTCGGGTGACCAGGCTGAGCTTCTTTAATTCTCTCCACAAGGTCGGGCTTTATTTCCAAGTTTGATATGGTGCCTTCCGCGATCATTAACAAGTTGAGTTTGGCAAATTCTTGTTGGAATTCAGGTATCAAACTTTGCAGTCTGTTTTCGTCGGAGCTGGGGTTTCGACTAAGAGCATCGGCCACTACATTTGCTTTCCCTGGATGATAGTGGATACCAACGTCATAATCCTTTACCAATTCCAACCAGCGTCGTTGCCGTAAGTTTAGTTCTGGCTGTGTGAAAATATATTTGAGACTTTTATGGTCCGTGTATATTTCACATTGATTCCCAAGTAAGAAATGCCTCCATTCCTTAAGTGCATGAATGACTGCTGCCATTTCTAAGTCATGAGTGGGATAATTTTCCTCATGCTTGCGGAGTTATCGTGAAGCGTATGCGACAACCTTGCCTTCCTGCATCAACACGCACCCGAGACCTTTTCGGGATGCGTCACAATACACCACAAAGTTTTTGTGTATGTCTAGCACAGTTAATACCGGTGCTGTGCTTAATTTCCGTTTTAACTCTTGGAAACTTTTTTCGCAGGCTTCTGTCCATTCAAACTTCTTGTCCTTCTTGAGCAACTGCGTCATTGGCTTGGCTAGAGTGGAGAATCCTTCAATAAATCTGCGGTAATATCCTGCCATTCCCAAGAAACTTCGTATGTCCGTTACGCTGGCTGGTGCCTTCCAGTCAAGTATGGCCCTAACTTTCTCCGGGTCCACTGCGATACCGTCTTGGGTCAGCACGTGACCTAGAAAGCCTACTTGCCTTAGCCAAAATTCGCACTTGCTAAACTTGGCATACAATTGATGCTTCCTGAGTTCTCCTAGTACAATCCTGAGATGTTCTGCGTGCTCTTCTGGTGTTTTGGAGTATATCAGAATATCATCGATAAATACCACAACGAACTTGTCCATAAACTTCATAAATACTTTGTTCATGAGGTGAACAAAATATGAGGGGGCGTTTGTTAATCCAAAAGGATAACTGTGAACTCATATAGTCCATATCTGGAGGTGAAGGCTGTTTTGGGGATATCTCCTGTTCGCACTTTTAATTGATGGTATCCTGACCTTAAGTCAATCTTTGAGAATACCTTGGCCTGAGCGAGCTGATCAAATAAATCATTTATCCTCGGCATCGGGTATTTGTTCTTGACTGTGACCATGTTAAGTGCTCGGTAGTCTATGCACAATCTCAGTGTTCCATCCTTCTTTTTGGCAAATAAAATTGGTGATCCCCAAGGTGAGGAGCTGGCTCGAATGTATCCTTTGTCCAGTAATTCCTTTATTTGTTTCTTCAACTCGATCAACTCGGATGGTGCCATTCTGTATGGTTTCTTGTATATGGGGGTGGTTCCTGGTGCTAGTTCAATGCTGAATTCTATTTCTCGGTCTGGTGGCATGCCTGGTAGTTCTTCGGGAAATACGTCTGGAAATTCACATACTACTGGAACCTTGCTTAACTCAGAAATGTCCACCTTATTCAATCTCGGATGCCAGGGTATTTTTCTTTCCTTGGCTGATACTTTTATTGTCTTCCCGTGGTGGTGCGTGAGAATTACGGTCCGGTTGAAACAGTCAATAAAACCTTTGTTGGTGGTTAACCAGTCCATCCCTAGGATGACATCCAGTCCTTTATTTTCCAACACAATAAGATTGGCGTAAAATTTCAATCCTTCGAACTCAATGACCACATTCTGACAGTAACTCTGAGCAACTTGCTGAATCCCAGGGGACTTGATGATCATGGATTTTTCCAAGGGATACATCAAAAAATTATTTTGCAAAGCAAAACTTTTCGAAATGAATGAGTGAGAAGCTCCAGAATCAAACAAAACCGTTGCAGGTATTGTGTTGACAGGAAACGTACCGAGTATGATATCCTGAGCATTTTGTGCTTCTTCTTTGGTCACATGGTTTAGATGACCTTTCCTGTGGTTGTTGTTGGGGTTGAAATTGTTGCGCTTTGGCGCTAAATTATTGCCACCGTTGTTTGGCTTCGGGGTCGAGTTCCTTGGCTTGGGGCACTGTTTGGCGTAGTGCCCTTCTTCTCCACAAGCCTAGCAAGTAACGCCTGGGCGATATGTGAACTCTTTGTCCCTCGCATGGAAATTCTTGGTTGGGCGAGATATGTTTGTGGTAGGTTTGTGTGTTCCACCTTTCTGAAAATCTGTCCTGCTTCGGTGGTTGCGTGCAAGAGTAGTCTGGTCTCTTTTTCGCTTGCGTAAATCCTCCAAGCTACGTCTCTCATTTTCCAGAGTAATAGCTTTGTCCACTAGTGTTTTAAAATCTGGAAATGTGTGCACGACCAGTTGGCATTTAAGCACGGGCGCCAGACCGTCAAGGAATTTCTCCATCTTCTTGCTTTCAGTCATACGTTCTTCATTGGCGTAGCGAGACAATAGAGTAAATTGACCATTGTATTCTGACACTGTCATGTTCCTTTGTTTGAGGTCATCGAATTCTCTCTTCTTAATTTTCATAATACTCTTGGGAATGTGTGCACCACGGAAACCTTCCTTGAAATCATCCCAGGTTATATCATTTTCGTTGGGGTACATGTGCAGAAAATTCTCCCACCATGATGCAGCTGCTCCTGTGAGATAATGCGGAGCATATAGTACTTTCTCAAGATCTGAACATTTTGCAATAATTAATTTTCTCTCCATATCTCGAAGCCAATCCTCGGCCTCAAGAGGCTTCTCAGTATGAGAAAATGTTTGGGGACATGTCTTCTGTAGCTCAGATAACTTGGAATGCTGCTGATACTGCCCATGGTGATTTCCCATGTTGATGACTTGGTTCATCATTTCCCGATGTTGTTGCTGACTCTGCTCATAAAGGCGGCACATTTGTGAAAGTGCCGATTCGCTGCCCTGTTGGCTTGACTGTCCCTGAGTGAACTCGTTGCTGGGTTGTGTATCATAATTTTCCTCTGGTGGAGTTGGCATGGAGCGAGTCCAAGGACGAGACATTTTTCACTCTGGGGATATATTTTGTAAAACCCATAAGAAAAGCGGAAAGAGTCGTAAAAACAATTCCATAAATGCATAAGCTGGCAAATAAAAATAAATAACCAAGCTTACTTAAGAAAAACAAATCGACTTGCGCACGGAGAAGGACTGCTCATTACATATCTTACACGCGGGCGGTAATTATACAATACATCACTCAGGATATGCGTACATAATCCTGACATGTTATTTAGGCTAGTGCACTTCTCCAGATCCTACATGATGCGCAAACAGGCTACTTCTCACAGCCTATGTACATATAAACATATCATACAAAGCGGCACATTACATGGCGGCTAAGCGTACTCAGGCGGAGATGTTGACGACCTCCTTTGCCCTGCCGAGGGTGAGGCATAGCGAGGCTGGGGACTCGACTTCCTCCTCGCTAATAGGCTCCATACGTGTAGTATTGTGCAGAGTGGACGGAGCGGGTGCCAGGGGCGGAACAACACGAACAGGAGTGGGCGCGAAGGTTGGTGCAGTGCGCACTGGAGTGGGCGCAATAACTTGGTTGAATTCTTCGGTAGAAGGTAGGTGACGAGTAGGTGCATAAGATGCTGAGGACGAGACAAAAGTCAGTGGCGGTGCGGTGGGTAGGAGCTCCCTCCTATTGGCAGCACAGCCATGAACTGAGTCCATGCGGGCAGCCACGAAGTCGTCCACCAGGTTGTCGAAGGCTGCCTCTAGGGCCCGGAGATACTCAATAAGCATCTCAAAAGCCTCGTCTCGTTCTCCTCTGGGGCAGGAGAATGCGTAGTGACAGGTGTAAGGCACATGGCATGGAAGATAACGGTAACGACGACTCTTCATCACGGGGAGGACATCCCTGAGACGAGCTATCGCCTCACGGGCTGCCATCTGCATAGCATGCCTCTCCGTAGGCATGGCTCTTCCCAAGAACCGGAAGCGGCGTAACTCACCACGCCCTCCCTTGAACTGCACCGCGGCCTGGTGCATGGTCAGACTGTCGTTGACTCGGTGCTGGCAGAGTGTGAAGACTGGGCGCACAGATGGCCCCATCGCGACCTGAACGATGAAGGAAAGAAGCTTGACGAACCCATCGGGCACGTTGGCGAAGGTCTGAGACTCGCAGCTCTTGTCGGCCATCTACATAAGTAGGCAAAAATTATGCATGGTCAGATCATAAATTTATGCTGACTATCAGAAATGTCTACAATTGCAGAAAATATAAAATGGCTCTATCATGCTAATAACCAATTAGCGATCGCACCTAGTGGCTTCCTACAGTCAGCCTGGCTCTGGTACCAAGCTTGTCACGACCGGTTTTCCAATAAAAATATTTATTGAGAAACCAATCTATTGAGTCTAGTATGAGAGAAATCCTCCTCACTGGTAGACAAAATCTTGATACAATAAGCCAGTAGCATAAAATATATTACAGGGTCGAACTACGGTTGCTCAACCCAATTATTACAAGCACGCCAATAATTATACATAATGGCGGACATGACACAGTGGTGTGGAGGCATACTACTGACTCGAGGATAGGGTGGTGATGGAAAAACACAGCGGGGAGAGAGATACAGGACTCTAAAACTGGCATCTCATCGAGCGCCGAGGTGAGGCTCGATGAATTTATTTGGTAGCGGAAGCAGATATAATACAGTGACCAAAACCAGGGTCGCACGAGACTGACTGGGACTCCTCTAGGCGTCGGACTCGCTATCAAATTCTTCATCCATGAGATCGCCTTCGTCAGCATCTGGCCAAATCAACAAGCCAGTGAGTACTTTGAAAGTACTCGCAAGACAGTTCGGACGTAAGATATAACAAATGCATGCATGGATGCGTCATGATTAATTCACCAATGTACATTCAAAAATTAGCATAACGAGGTAAGTAAAAGGGAAACGGCGGTAGTCCGCCTGAAATCCCAACAAAACATAAATGGAGACCGATTGGGTGTCTGAAGCGACGCCACGAAAGGTGAACAAATAAATATAAGGAAATGATGCCACAGTCGGGCGTCTTAGCGACACCACATAAAGGGCTTTAAAAGAAATACCACAGTCGGACGTCGGGGCGACATCACAGAAAGGGCGTTAAAAGAAATACCACAGTCGGGCGTCTTAGCGACACCACATAAAGGGCCTTAAAAGAAATGCCACAGTCGGGCGTCTGAGCGACGCCACATAAAGGGCTTTAAAAGAAATGCCACAGTCGGGCGTCTGAGCGACGCCACATAAAGGGCTTTAAAAGAAATGCCACAGTCGGGCGTCTGAGCGACGCCACATAAAGGGCTTTAAAAGAAATGCCACAGTCGGGCGTCTGAGAGACGCCACATAAAAGGCTTTAAAAGAAATGCCACAGTCGGACGTCTAAGCGACATCACAGAAAGGGCTTTTAATCACAAGTAAATAATACTCATAATAAACATTCAATTCATGAAAATAAACGGGTTAGTCCATCCACAGGAGTAATCATTTAACCGGACTTAGCACTCATGCGATTCACCGGAGTCTCTGTCATCAAAACTGACATTTGGTCAGGATAAGTTAATATCGAACTTGGACATGGAATAGATGATTTGAAGGAATATATGACTCTGCAGAGTTTGTACAAAATTTTTCCCACAGCCAACGGATTTCCGTAGTCACGAAGGGCTAGTTCCGTTTACGGTTTTTCGGTAGAAAACACAGCTAACCAGTACACACCCATCCTACCTCTCAATGTTAGGAATCACCCTAGACATCGTCCAAGAAAAACTTTTGAGACGGGGAGATCACAATCTCGAATAGCATGGGATCAAATTTATATACGCGCGCTCTAAGGGGTGCCCCCCTCTCGGTCCCAACCGGAAACACCCATGCCCCCTGAACGGATGACTGGCTTTAATCCAGGGCCATGGAACCATCATCACGGCCTCTCCTTTTTGGTGTGTACCAGGAAAGCGGTTTACAACTTACTAAGCCATACTCCTTGCAGAAAACATGTGGTAGTACAAGGAAGGAAATGGAAGGAAGTGGACCGATACGGTTTGACACTGCAGTCACATAGTCTGGCATAAGACTGGCATGCTACAACACTGCCATCTTACCCATTCTCATGCCAACACATGGCCATTCATATTCACATCCATCCACTTATGGATCATCGAACTCACTTACCTCAACAAGGCAATGGAAATAACGTTCATCGGTATGCTCATCAACATGCCATGAGACTAACTAAATGCAAAACATGCCAAGACACTCATCATATCAAAAGTTCAAACATGCTTGCCTGGTTCAGAGTAGTCGGAGCCTAGCTCGGTGAAGTTCGCGGCTCCGTCACCTCCTTCGGTATCTACGGTATAAAGAAAATATATGCGCTATCGTAAATACCAAGATGTGCACAAAAAGTATACCAAATATTTTTCAAATAAATCTGATAAAAAACTAGACAAAATTTTAAAGAGGACAGAAAAAGAACCAATCAAAAATACTATTCTGTTAAAAAGTTATAAAGGTTTTTGTCCAGGGACTCATCTGTAATGAAACAGAAATTTTCCAGGGGCTAGCTTATAAAAACAGAAAACGCTTCGGTAGCAACTACGCCAGCCTAGAGAGAAATCGTATTTGGCAGAAGGCGTTTTCAGAAAACGATTCACTTAGAAATGACAGAGAGGCTGACGGTGGGGTCCCACTCGTCAGGTTTAAACTTTCAAATGGGGGGGGGATGAAGCTCATCGGCGCCCGAGGGCCGCGGTGGTCGCCGGTGGCGATCCACGGTGAGGCAGGGAGATCGGAGAGTACCTCCGTGCTCAGGGCGCCATTCCGCGTCGGTTGGTGGTGGTGGTGGTCGCCGGCGAGCACCACGTCGACGGCGAGCCTTGCCCCGGCGGACGGCGGCTCAGGTGGTCGAGGGACTCATCGGAGAGAGCTGCGAAGGACAAATTGATGCTGGCGTTAGCTTACTGGGTGCTAGAGGGAGTAACTGACGGGGTTTGGGCGCCGGAGACGGCCTTACCGGAGCGAATCGTGGTGGAGGCCGAGGCGGATCGGGGCGGCCGGAGTTGGGGGAGGAGACCTCCTCGAGGTCCTCCTAGTGGCCTGGCGGGGCGTTGGTGAGGTGTAGTGATGATGCGTGCATGAGGGTGAGCTCGGGGGCCCTTTATATAGGCGGTCCGAGGCGGTGGCCGTGAACGGGGATTTCCGGCGATGGTTACGGTGGCGCGGTGCTCGGTCGGGGGTGATTAGGGAGTCGGGCGTCATCACGGAGTTCCACTGGCTCCATTTAGGTGCTAATCGGGCTGGGATTTGTTGCTTTGGGGTGGGTTCGACAGAACGGGGCGGCGCGAGTCCGTCGGCGGCAGGGAGCACGTCCCGTGCTTGCCGGGCCACGGCGACGGTGCCACGGGCGTGCGCTGGCATGCATGAGGCCACGCGGAGAGCGGAGAAGCGTTGGGCGGCGCCGAACGGCGTTGAGCCGCCGTTCTTGTTCCCTGTCGGCTGTAACAGGGTTTCAGCCGCCGCAAGACACGCCGGCGCGGGCGGCCAGGGGCGCCACCGATGCCGGGAAGACGCCAAGCACGCGTGCGGGATGCTCCAGACAGGAGGAAGAGGCGGCGAGGAACGTGCCAAGGGCACTGTGGGCATGTGACTGAACCTCTGTCGAAGATCGACACTGAACTCTGAATCTTTCTGAATTTGCAAAGGAACAGTGCAGCTCAGGTGTTCGACAGAATGTTTTTGGCCTCTGGGGATTTTTCCTTGAGCTGATTTTTGGTGGAGTGGCTACTCATTGCTCAAGAAGGCTGCCTGAATTTTGGTGGAATTTTTGGAGAAGTGTAGATATGAATTTCAGCAAATTTGGCAAATCTGGTCCAAATTTGCAGAGACTGAATTTTGAAACATTTGAAAAGAGGAGGAGTGGATCAAGATGGTTCTGGGTTGTGGATGCTAAGGAGAATCCAGAGGGGTTGGTTTGAGGTCAAAACTCAAATGCAATAGGGTACTTGCTTTGAAAATCTCTCACGCTCCAAATAATTTCCAGAAATGATTTGAGGGGGAAAATAATTAGAATAAAATCCAAAACTTGCTTGGATGAGTTGGGACAGAGAACTTAGGTTGTTTTCAAGGAGGAGGGGAGGTTTTGGAGGGGTTTTACCCTATGGGCAAAATACAAAGTCATGGGTGGCTTCAAAGATATGAAAATCCCAAATTTTCATAGAGTTTCTTTTTAAAAGAAAAAGATTAAACTCCCAAAATAATTTGAGAGGGAACCAACAGAGAAGAAGTTTCAAAAGGTCAAACACCATAGTCTAAAGAAAAATAAAATCCTTGCCAAAGAAAAGAAAGTTTTTAAGAGGAAGGTTTTCTGGAAAAATTTAAATGGCCTCTTTTCAAAAACCACAAAGTTTTTTTTGTTGAAAACCAAAGTAAAAATTTTGGAGTGTCACACAACCCCCGACATGAAGAGGAAGTATAATGCTTACAACAGGCGGTTTGTTCTTGGCATAGAAGGGACTCAGACCGGTTTGACTACAGATCAGTTCTGACTCATTCAAAATCTTCTTTACACCTTCAGTGACTTCTTCCTCAGATAATTGGATGTTGCAATGGCGTTGAGGGTCGTCAACCTCACCGGTATAAGTTGGAAACCGAGTTGGGACAAATATCTTGTGGATGAAGTTGGAAGCTGGCAAGCACATCTCGATAAAACTTTGACCCTGGCGGTTTGAAGCCACGGCCTATATGATCAACAAAGACCACCACCTCGCCCTGCCTTGGGGTTGGAAGATTTTCTGTTCCTGGAACTCGCCATTTGATCTCAGTTTTTTTAGGCAGGGAGCCGATGCTAACCATCTCATTCAACTGAGTCTCAGTAACCCGAGAACGAGCCCAGTTGCAGGCAGTGAATTGTTTGGCCATTGCGAAGCAAACAAGCTGGAAATGAAAGGCCGGTTTATAAATTACGCATGATTATATGCAAGAGAGGGAGTAAGAAACATACTGATATGTGAAATGGTATAAGCCGGAGACTAATGCAATCAGAGAAAAAGGTAATACTAGCACAGGATTACTTAGATACTGTTAAACCAGAGCATAATTATGAAGGTAAAATGCTCCTCCGGTTTATCAGAGGGCTAATGGCATAGACTGCTTATACAAGGTCAAACCGCCTATATTGGTGCGAGGAGAAACGGATCTCACAGGAACATAGAAACAGATCTCACAGTGACATATAAATTTTTCGGATCTAAGATAAGACAGAAAAGTAAAAATAATTCGATCTACAAGGGATGTAGAACTGAAGCAATTAATGAAGGACTAGATCAGTTCTTTGCGCATAAGGATTTGCGATGACAATGGTAGGTTAGCTACGGCAAGGGATGGAGGTGCTTACGCAGAGACCAGCGGCGGCTTCTTCACTTCCTTGCGGAAGCGGTTGGCTTTTGCGGCCGCCTCTTCCCGCTTGGTCGCGGCGGCCGCTCCCTTGAACTTCTTCGACCGGCCACCAAGCGTACTCGGCCCGGCGCGGCATTTCTTCGCACCGCCTTGAGCGTCCAAGCCGGCAGAGGAACTCGCACTTGGCTGGCCAGATTTTGGCTGGCGACGCGGGGCGACTTCTCCCTCGACCTCGTCGTCAGGCCAGTCGGCGAAAGTGGCCGAAGGCCTGGAGCCTCCTGCTTCTCCTCCTCCTCCCTCGGCGTCGGCTTCCATGGCTGCCGCCCCCAAGTGGGGATCGTCGACGTCGGTCTCCACCCGATCGGGGACAAACTGAAGAGACGGCCCCGCGGTGCCGGCCGAAGGAGGGATGAGAGGATTCTGATTCAACACAAAAACGGTCATACTTGACAAGTCGGACTCGACAGCAAAAGAAACAGAAGAAGAAGGAAGATGACTTACAATAGGCGGGGGTTGGCGCGCGAATACGACTCCTTGCCAAACCGCCAGTCCATCGAGAGACCGCAGTTCACGATGTAGTTCACCGTGTTCGCCACCTCCGCATGAGGCATGTCCTTGGAGCACATCCGACTCGGGTCCCGATGACCACTCATCTGGCAGATCAGGTGAGGTCGGCCTTGGAGTGGGAGGACTAGGTGCGCCACAAAGGCGGCCAGCAAGTTAGCCCCAGTCAGGCCCTCCGACTGGGCCAGCACTCGGAGTCGCGCGACGACGACGGCACCAGCGGGAGACAGCATCCTGGCTCGGTGTGACCAGCTGGGGAGCCTTCCAGCCGGCGCGCCGGCTTCATGAGCTGGCAGGTTGACCCAGTCGCCTTCTGGGGCAACGTTCTTCACATAAAAATATGACCGCTGCCACATCTTCACCGACTTAATCAGTGCGATGGTGGGAAACGAATTGTCGGCCACTGATCTCCGCATCGCGATGAATGCACCGCACTAGGCCGGCACGCCGGCGACGTGTGTGCCGAGCCTGGATTGGAAGAACTCACCCCAGAGCTCGATGGTGGGGAGAACGCCGAGGAAGCCTTCGCACAGGGTGGCGAAGGCAGCCAGCAGCACCACCGTGTTCGGAGTAAGGTGGTGCGGCTGGAGCCCGTGGAACTCCAAGAAGGAGCGCAAGAAGCCGCTCGCCGGCAGTCCCAGGCCGCGCATGAGGTGCGAGCGGAATATGACCCGCTCGCCCTCCTCCGGCGCCGGCGATATCTCTCCCTCCAGCGCGAGGCGGACCCGCACTAAGTCCCTGCCAGGCAGCCGCTGTGTCTGGCAGAGGATCTCGATGTCGTCGTCATCAACCTCTGAGCCATCCCACACTCCGGAGCGAACAACAGGAGGTGCGGCGGCAGAGGAGGAGCTCATCGCTGCAGGCACGGCGTGGTTCGGAGTAGCAGCGGCAAGAAGAAGAAGAAGCAAGAAGGAGCGAAAGGAAGTGGGGAGAATGGGCGCGCGTGCTTTGCCGCCCCCTCCCCCTGCCTACTTGTAGGCTCGTGGGCTGAGAAGTCGAGGGGGCGAACGTGGGATTAACTGCGCTCGGGACCTCACGACCCCCACGATTTACCACACAAGTTACCACGCGCAATAACTGCGCGGGAACCCCAACCGTCCGCGCGGCCGCAACGGATCCGTTTGCATGCCAAGGCGTGGTAGTGGCGGGCCCTTCCTGTAGGCCTGTCCAGTCACGCGCGTGGGTGATTAGACTAGCTCCGCCACGTGGCGCCTCGCGACGGGTCAACCACGGGCGGCTACCCGGAAGCTTATCAGGCACGCCGCCTGAACTCCTCCGTGACGTTCAAACTTTTTTAGGGGCAAGTCGGCCTTGAGCAAGTCCGACTCCAACTAGTCGGCTTGACAGAAGACGGCTAGCGAAGCCCAGGCCCAACCACCGGGGAGAAGAAACTGTTGAGGCTCCACGACATGTCGCCCTCGGAGCCTCACCCGTTTCGGGGACTACTGTCGGAGTAATGGGCCACGGGTAGGCTAACCTAGGCCCAGAACTTTTCAAGACATTGAGGCAGGCTGCGCCCGTCGAGATCCCAGGATGAAGAGCCGCCTTCTGAGAGTCGGCGGTGAGGCGGCCGGCTGCCCACTCGCGGCCGAGTCCTAGGGACGACTTCAGGATGCACCGACTCCTGACTGGCGACTTCCAGAGAAGCCGGCCTTGGGGAGTCGGCCCGCGACGCCAACAACCCCCATGCCCTCATAAAGAGGGACGGGACGTGGAGTGGCCGTAGCAAGGTCCACTCCCACCCCTTTTCCAAGGGCAGGCGTGGCTACAGTACGCCATACCCGCGGAGATCTCCGCGCAGCACGAAACTGTTACCATGCCGGCCCTGACATCAGCCCCAGGGGGCGGAGCCCTGTGCCCACGACGGCCTGCTGGTACGACCCAGGGATGATGGGTCCCACCAGTCGGCGGGCGTACGAAAGACGGTGAAAGCACCACCAGTCGGCCCGGATGGGAGTCGGCCACCAGAAGTCGGCCGGCCCCTCCCACGGGCCCCACGCGCCATTAATCAGACACGACAAGTAGTGGCCACAGTGATCGCCCGCCAGACGGCAGGGCTGTCACCACGACCTCATGACCGAGCCTGCGTCATTAGAGGCACGGCTATAGTAATCTGCAGCCGGCAAAGACCCGCCCGCGGCGGATGCGGCCTGTCGGCTCCACACCAAGCCAGTCAGTAGGGCCCACCAGTCGGCGGGCCCTAGGAGTCGGCGGATAAGACGGCGGCCAGACAGACTAACGGCTAGGCCCGCGCCCAGTCGGATTACCATTGTACCCCTGGGGGTAGGCCTATATAAACCCCCCAGGGCATCCATGCAAAGGGTTGGAATCTATTAGCACTAGACCAGATCGTATAGGAAGGAGAGAGAGCTAGCCTTGCCTTCTCCCATCTCCAGGAAACATCTCAAGGAGCAACCGTGTAAACACTTTGCCATAGTGATCATGCGGAGACCCCGTAGAGCAACAGTAGGGGTATTATCTCCCCGGAGAGCCCGGAAGCTGGGTAAGATTCGCCGGCATGCATGTCTTCGCCTTATCCCGTTTCCACGCACCGGCGACGTTCTACTCGCCCCCACCATGATAAGCCATCCTTTGGCATATGTCGCACCCAACCCCCGACATGAAGAGGAAGTATAATGCTTACAACAGGCGGTTTGTTCTTGGCATAGAAGGGACTCAGACCGGCTTGACTACAGATCAGTTCTGACTCATTCAAAATCTTCTTTACACCTTCAGTGACTTCTTCCTCAGATAATTGGATGTTGCAATGGCGTTGAGGGTCGTCAACCTCACCGGTATATTCACACATTAAATCGGGATGCTGGCTTAGCGGCAAAATACTCCAGGATATCCAACAGCGCACAAAGTCCACGCCTGTTAAACCGTTTGCCATAAAGGCCCGGAGTTTGGCGAGTTGAGGAGCGTATTTCTCCCTTTCTGAAGAGCTCAGGCGTTGAGGCATGGGGTGAGTATTGGATAGTCTGTGGTCACGAAAGTCGGGCATGGGATTTTCTTCTTCAGGGGAAGTGTCTCTGGAATAAAACCATGTTTGGTTCCATTCCTTTGGGTGGCTATGATGTTTGGCATGAGGAAATTAAACTTCTTTCCACTTTTGGATCGAGACACCACCAAGTTCTGTGTTCGGGCCATTTACAAACTCTGTGCGTCGGTTTAAGTGAAAGAAATTCCGGAACAGTTCTGCAGTTGGTTCTTCTTGTAAATATACTTCACTAAAGTCCTGGAAGTTGCATAAGTTGGAAACCGAGTTGGGACCAATATCTTGTGGATGAAGTTGGAAGCTGGCAAGCACATCTCGATAAAACTTTGACCCTGGCGGTTTGAAGCCACGGCCTATATGATCAACAAAGACCACCACCTCGCCCTGCCTTGGGGTTGGAAGATTTTCTGTTCCTGGAACTCGCCATTTGATCTCAGTTTTTTTAGGTAGGGAGCCGATGCTAACCATCTCATTCAACTGAATCTCAGTAACCCAGGAACGAGCCCAGTTGCAGGCAGTGAATTGTTTGGCCATAGCGAAGCAAACAAGCTGAAAATGAAAGGCCGGTTTATAAATTACGCATGATTATATGCAAGAGAGGGAGTAAGAAACATACTAATATGTGAAATGGTATAAACCGGAGACTAATGCAATCAGAGAAAAAGGTAATACTAGCACAGGATTACTCAGATACTGTTAAACCGGAGCATAATTATGAAGGTAAAATGCTCCTCCGGTTTATCAGAGGGCTAATGGCATAGACTGCTTATACAAGGTCAAACTGCCTATATTGGTGCGAGGAGAAACGGATCTCACAGCAACATAGAAACAGATCTCACAGTGACATATAAAATTTTCGGATCTAAGATAAGACAGAAAAGCAAAAATAATTGGATCTACAAGGGATGTAGAACTAAAGCAATTTATGACGGACTAGATCAGTTCTTTGCACATAAGGATTTGTGATGACAATGGTAGGTTAGCTACGGCAAGGTATACGTCAAGCACGAAGTGTCCATCTACATACTAAAGGCAGAACAGGGAAGAACAACACTGAAGCACTGATGAACTTCGGAAGAACTGCGAAGAATGTCGAAACCCTAGAACAGATATGTGGCGAAAAAAGCAGAGAACTTACTGGAGCTAGTGAGGAAGCGGAAAGGCGCTGCAGTATTGTGGTGTGTTCAGGGTGATGCAGCGGTCAGGTTCGGAGCAGAGGCGACGGTGGACGATGGCGGCGGAGCTCCAGAGGCTGAGCAGCGCGTGGAAGACGACGCGAAGAGGCACGAGGGGGAAAAGGTGAAAATGACCCCTCGGTCCTATTTATAAAGGCAAGGGATAAGTGTCAGGCGAGAAAATCGAGGGGCCAGAAATTTGGAAGTAAGGCGGAGCTGTCGCCTCGATTGTCGGAGACCCATTAATGAAGATGTGTCATACACAGTTTTTAAACAGGTGACGTCATGACGGTTTACCATGATCCGATAAGATGATGTCACGGCAGTTTACTAAATTATGAGAAGATGTTGAAGACGAAGTTTTTACTAAGGATTGGCATGAACCTGTTCAAATCAATCTGGGGCCTAATGCTGGAGATATTACTACTGGGCGTAAACCGGCCAAGAAAGGCTAGGTTAACTTCATCTGTAGTTGGTTATGCTTGAAGCCCATGTAGACAGAAGAGGAAAGGTCCAGGGCCCAGAACCGGTTTGAAGCCCATAGCCGTGAGCCGGCATTTTATGAAACTTGTATTGTAAGATAGAAAGAGTGGAGACCGAACCGGACACGTTTATGAGCCGGTCTCGGGACTCTGTAAACCGACGGGCGCCGCCCATGTATATAAGGGGACGACCCGGCAGTGGTTTAGGAGGACAGACAACAACTCAAGAACCAGACAAAGCAGATTCGCTCCCTGGCCTTCAAAACCCTAGCAATACCAATCACAACTAGACGTAGGCTTTTACCTTCCTCGAAGGGGCCGAACTAGTATAAAATTCCCCGTGTCCCTTTGTCCGGTTTAACACCTTAAGGCTAACTCGTAGCGATGGCTCCACGACTAAGTCCTTCCACAAGGACATCTGCCGTGACAAACCCACGACAGCAGGCGCAGAACTAGTTCACCAATGTTATAGGTTTTGGCCCGCACTTCTCTGCTTTGATACCTTCGAGCCTGTTGTTGATAGAACACAGAACGGGCTTTTGCCACGTCGCGCCCCTCCTCTAGGGCATCCAAACTGTCCTGCCAATCGAGCTCAGCCTCTCTTTCTTCGTACATGCACACTCGAGGTGAGTCATGAATTATGTCGCAAGGCAGTACCGCCTCAGAGCTGTACACCATAAAAAACAGCGTGTATGTGGTAGTGCGATTCGGCGTGGTCCGCAGCCCCCATAGTACGGAGTCGAGCTTCTCTACCCAATGGGTGTCTGATTCCTTTAAGGACCGGACTAATCTGGGTTTAATACCAATCATGATAAGACCATTTGCGTGTTCGACTTGACGTTAGTTTGCGGATGATAGACAGAAGCATAATCGAGCTTGATGCCCATGTTGCTGCACCAGAGTTTCACCTCGTCGGCTGTAAAGTTTGTGCCGTTGTCAGTGATGATGCTGTGGGGAACGCCATAACGGTGTACCACCCCGAATATGAAGTCTATCACCGGTCCGGATTCAGTCGTTTTGACAGGTTTGGCTTCTATCCATTTGGTGAATTTGTCCACCATGACCAGTAAGTATTTTCTCTTATGGGTTCCCCCTTTGAGGGGCCATATCAAGCCCCCAGACCGCAAAGGGCCAAGTAATGGGGATGGTTTGGAGGGCGGTAGGTGGCATGTGGCTTTGGTTTGCAAAAAGCTGGCAACCAACACAATGCTGAACCAGATGCTGTGGATTTACCCGGGCCGTCGGCCAATAAAAACCTGTATGGAAGGCCTTACTTACAAGGGCCCGGGCTGTTGCGTGGTGGCCGCCGAGTCCGGCATGAATTTTTGCGAACAGCTTCCGCCCTTCCTCTTCGGAGATGCACCTTTGAAGGACTCCGGTTGTGCTTTTCTTATAAAGCTCTCCCTCATGGACCTTGTAGGCTTTAGATTGCCGCACAATGCAGCGAGCCTCATTCTGGTCCTCGGGTAATTCCTGTCTAGTTAGGTAGGCTAGGAATGGTTCTGTCCACGGGGCGATGACGACCATTATCACGTGGGCTGAAGGTGTTATTTTGGTGGCAGAGCCTCCAATTGTGTCAGAGTATTCGGTATCTGGGGTTGTGGCCGGGTCCGGACTAATTTTGCCGGTGTCCCCTTCCCATACCACAAATGGTTTAAACAGTCTTTCCAGGAAGATGTTTGGTGGGACAGAGTCGCGTTTAGTGCCGATACGAGCTAGGATGTCCGCTTCCTGGTTATTTTCCTGAGCCACGTGGTGGAATTCCAGGCCCTCGAACTGAGCTGACATTTTGAGGACGGCATTGTGATATGCCGCCATTTTCGGATCCTTGGCATCGAAGTCTCCATTTATTTGGGATATTGCGAGGTTCGAGTCCCCACACACCTCTAGGCGTTGGATGCCCATAGAGACCGCCATCCGGAGGCCCTGTAGTAGGCCCTCGTATTCGGCTGTGTTATTGGAGTCCATATATAGTATTTGGAGCACGTATTGCACTGTGTCTCCAGTGGGGGATGTCAGGACGACGCCAGCCCCTAGACCAGCCAGCATTTTAGAGCCGTCGAAGTGCATGATCCAATTGGAGTATGCGTTGTACTCTTTAGGGAGTTCGACTTTTGTCCATTCGGCTACGAAGTCGGCCAGTACTTGCAACTTAATGGCTCGTCGTGGCTTATATGTTATGTCGAACGGGAGGAGCTCAATAGCCCATTTGGCAATCCGGCCCATGGCATCACAGTTGTTTATTATGTCATTGAGTGGTACCTCGGATGCCACCGTGATCGAACACTCTTGAAATTAGTGTCGTAATTTCTGGGATGCCATAAACACCGCATATGCTATCTTTTGGTAATGTGGGTACCGTGATTTGCATGGAGTGAGGATGGTGGATACATAATATACCGGCTTTTGAAGCGGGAATTTATGTCTGTCCGTCTCTCATTCGACGAGCAGCACTGCGCTTACAACTTGGTGAGTTGCCGCTATATATAATAGCATTGGTTCGCCAACAGTTGGCGCGGCCAGGACTGGGTTGGCGGCCAAGATGGCTTTGATTTCTTCTAGTCCGGCCATGGCTGCGTTCGTCCACTCGAAGTGTCCGGTGCGCCTCAGAAGGCGATAAAGGGGAAGTGCCTTTTCTCCTAATCAGGAGATAAAGCGGCTTAGAGCCGCCACGCATCCAGTCAATTTATGGATTTGCTTGAGGTCAGTTGGGATAGCCAACTGTGACAGAGCTTGGATTTTAGCCGGATTTGCTTCAATTCCTCTACTAGAGACGATGAAGCCCAGAAGCTTTCCGGCGGGGTCGCCGAAAACGCATTTTTCTAGATTGAGCTTAATGTCATATGTTTAGAGATTGGTGAACGTGAGCCTCAAGTAGTCTATTAAAGAGACGACGTGTCTGGTTTTAATGACCACGTCGTCCACGTATGCCTCCACAGTCTTGTCGATCTGCTTTTCCAGACATGTCTAGATCATGCGCTGATATGTTGCGCTGGTGTTTTTGAGCCCAAAGGGCATTGTGTTAAAGAAGAAGGGGCCGTATGGTGTTATAAATGGTGTTGTGGCTTGATCAGACTCCGCCATCTTAATCTGGTGGTAACCAGAGTATGCGTCGAGGAAGCACAGTGATTCGTGTCCTGCGGTAGCATCAATGATTTGATCGATGCGAGGGAGTGAGAAGGGATCCTTTGGGCAAGCCTTGTTAAGGTCTTTGAAGTCAACACATAGGCGCCAGGATTTGTACTTTTTTGGTACCATCACCAGGTTTGCTAGCCAATCCAGATGTTTTATTTCTTTAATGAATCCGGCTTCTAGTAGCTTGGCCAGCTCCTCTCCCATGGCTTGTTGCTTAGGTTCAGAGAAATGCTAAAGAGACTGCTTGACCGGCTTGAATCCTTTTAGAATATTAAGGCTATGCTCAGCCAATCTGCGTGGGATTCCTGGCATGTCTGAAGGATGCCAAGCGAATATGTCCCAATTCTCGCGCAGAAACTCCCGTAGTGCGGCGTCTACAGCGGGGTCTAACTGTGCCCAATGAATGCTATTTTTGTAGGGTCCATTGGATGGACTTGGAATTTAACTATTTCGCCCGCTGCTTTAAAGGAGGTGGACTTGGATCTTTTGTCTAGTATCACGTCATCCCTGTCCACCATGGAGCGCAACGCGGTTAACTCCTCCGCCACAAGGGCTTCGGATAATGCCTCGAGGGCTAGTGCAGCTGTTTTGTTCTCGGCGCGGAGTGCTATGTCCGGATCACTAGCTAGAGTGATAATTCCCTTGGGTCCGGGCATTTTGAGCTTCATGTACCCGTAATGTGGTACGGCTTGAAAAATCGTGAATCCCTCCCGCCCTAGAAGGGCGTGGTATCCGCTACTGAACGGGGCCACTTGGAATGTAATTTCTTTGGACCTGTAATTCTCCGGAGTGCCGAATACCACATCAAGTGTGATTTTCCCAGCGCAACGTGCCTCCCGACTAGGGATGATTCCTCGGAAGGTCATACTTCTTTGCTCAATACGGTTTTTGTCTATGTCCATCTTTTGGAGAGTTTCCTCATAGATGAGGTTTAATCCGCTGCCGCCATCCATGAGCACCTTAGTGAGCCGAAAGCCGTCCACAATTGGACTGAGGACCAAAGCAGCTGGTGCTCGGGCTTTTCGGAATTTAGGTTCGTCACTGGCATTGAAGGTGATAGCCGTGTCGCTCCATGGATTTATTGCTGCCACGTGGCAGACTTCGGCAAGGCCGCGAAGTGCTCGCTTACGCCTATTATTTGAGGCGAAGGTCTCGATGACTGTTAGTACTATGTTGTTATCCGTGGGGAGGTGCTCTGAGGTATTTTGGGTGAGGAGATCCTCACCGCTTTTGGCAACCTGCCGGAGTACCCAACATGCTCTAAGGATGTGTGTTGATATGGCATCCGCTGTACTATGAATTTTGTAGGGCCCGTTGAGCCATCCCTCCAATACGGTTCCACACCCTGTAGTGGGCTTTTGCTT
This sequence comes from Triticum timopheevii, assembly GCA_963921465.1. Lineage (NCBI taxonomy): Eukaryota > Viridiplantae > Streptophyta > Magnoliopsida > Poales > Poaceae > Triticum > Triticum timopheevii. Next base: position 622,293,300 of record OY997265.1, read on the forward strand.
CTTTGTAATTGGGTCGGGCGACTTATAAGAGTGCGCCCTTTTAGTCGGACTAGGGGTTATGTCAGAGCCGGATTATCCCAAAATTGTGTTTGGATTTTCCAGGCACTCTCCATCGCACAGTATTTCCGTACAATGTCTGCTAAGTCAGCGAAGTGTGCTACGTCACGGTGACATATGGCGTTGAGGACTCCCTTGTCCATGCAATTGTTGCAAAAGAACGAAATTGCATCTTCCTCGCGATAGTCCTTGACCTTGTTCATTACAAGGAGGAATCTGGCCCAATAGTGATGTACTGTCTCTTGGGGCGCTTGCCTAATGTGGGATAGATAGTTTGTATCTGGGTGGGTGGGTGGATTGAAGTCCGGACCTTGACCCAATATGTGATCCTGGGGCAGGGGAGTTTCCGATCTTGGAAGTTCGGGCTCCGAGATATTGCCCTCCGGGTTCGGTATGTGGCCTGATTCTGGATTCAGGGTTAGGGCGACGTCGTCCCGCGAGCGTGTATCCTGTTCGGAGAGCTCGGGAATCCGGACATAGTTCGTCCTCAGGATAGAGGGAGAATCACCGCATTGCTCCTGCACCACCGCTATTTGATGGGTGACCGGCAGAGAGTTAATCTCCCTTTGGTTGAGTTTAAGCCCGATCCGATCGTAGTCCGTAGCGACTCCCAGAGCGGCAATGCGATCCAAGAGCTCGTTAAAAGAGGAGAGCTCCATTGGATCCATCTGCTCGGCGAATTTTGAGCCGATGTGGAGGCTATTTTCGATGACCCGAGATGTCATCATCGGCGCAGCAGCCGAGCGGGCGGTCATGATGAAGCCGCCTAGTCGGAGAGTTTGGCCTACAGCCAGGGCTCCCCCAGAGGTGATGTTGTCCTTGACAACGAGGCGATCCATCTTCCTTATGATGACGACATAGTGGAACTCTCAATGAAAGCACCAATGTCGGTGTCAAAACCGGCAGATCTCGGGTAGGGGGTCCCAAACTGTGCGTCTAAGGCGGATGGTAACAGGAGGCAGGGGACACGTTGTTTACCCAGGTTTGGGCCCTCTTGATAGAGGTAATACCCTACGTCCTGCTTGATTGTTCTTGATGATATGAGTATTACAAGAGTTGATCTACCACGAGATCAGAGAGGCTAAACCCTAGAAGCTAGCCTATGGTATGATTGTATGTTGTCCTACGGACTAAAACCCTCCGGTTTATATAGATACCGGAGGGGGCTAGGGTTACAGAAGGTCGATTACAAAGGAGGAGATATGCATATCCATATTGCCTGGCTTGCCTTCTACGCCAAGTAATGTCCCATCCGGACACGAGACGAAGTCTTCAATCTTGTATCTTCATAGTTCAACAGTTTGGGCAAAGAATATAGTCCGGCTGTCCAGAGACCCCCTAATCCAGGACTCCCTCAGCTATTCTGGTCACAGTTCCATGTTCCAGTGCGTCTGCTGCTGTTGAATGAGCGAATGACCGAGTGGGCCAAGCTCCATAGGTTGTCCGGGCTTGCCATGAGGTATGTTGTGGATCATCTGTGGCCGGAGGGGCCAAGGCCGAATAGTTATTTTAGTCTAGTGCAACAGTTCCATGGTGTTGTGCCGCACATCGATGCTATGAAGAGGTCGGCGTGGATAGAGGGTGCACGTATGGCACTTGCCCGTGTCAAGACATACTGGGCAGAGATGGAGGCCACCGCTATTGCAACCCAGAGTTTGGCAGTAGGCCGAGTACCTACCGAGCACTACTTTGAAGAAGTCATTGAAGGCGCTCGTTCAATAGAGGCTCAGTGCTTGAAGAATATTATGTTCTAGTGGCATGTATTCCCATTGTAAAAACAATGTTTTATTGAGTTATAAAGGTTGTGTTTATACTTTTGCCTGAAAGTATTATGATGCCTCATGTGCGGCTATTTATGTATATATGTATATAACCTGAAAGTTTGCAGTCGTCGGCTTCAGCCCCCACGCATATAATGCGGGGGTGTTCGCAAAAAAGAGTATTCACACTTGATCCAACGTCTTGGTCCATTAAGGAGGTGGTAGCGCAGCGAATGAGGCAATCAGACTATATTGCTTTAACACTTTCACTTAGCCATAGGAGTTTGATGGTGGGGCTACTATATAGCCCCTGGTACCTCCGCGCTCGTCTGAATACGGTGCCCGTACGTACATGACCGGGAAACAACCCTTCGTTAATGCGGATGAATCCCGAAGATTCCACTAAGTCATCGAGTGGTTGAACAGTCTCGCGCTTTATCATGACAGTCAGTTTTCGGCTTTCTCTACTAATGTGCTCATCCGGATGAACCAGGGCATAATCGCAGTAGTTCTCCCAGTGCCGCCTTAGCCGATAGAGCGGAACATAAGGTAGCAAAACACGGGAGCCAGGCAAACCCAACATTTGACCAAAGACATGATTCAGAGCTGATGCATATAAGGCCAAACTCGCGACGCCGAACACTCCCTAAGGTATTCGGTCTTTATAACATTCGGGCTGAATAATGCCCTTAAAAATAAACCCCAAGTGTCCAGGTACGTGCAATATTCTGACGTGGCGAAATGCCAATAATGTCAGCATCCTTATCGGTTGTAGTAAGTATCCGGAGCATGTGAACAACAAGAGATAGTAAAAAAGGTTTACGCGGGGTCTTAATCTGAAAAGAAACCTTTGAGCGGGTCCCTGTTGCAAGTCTGCACCTGTGTCTCTGTTGTGCCGTGTCCTGGATGGGTGCAGCACGATTGTCATCTGTAAAAGAGAAAAACTTAGGTGAAAGTTGTCGTGCCAGAAAAAAATTTGGTAATTTTTCAAGATAAGTTAGGCTGAGCCGAACTAGCCCTGATTACACGGGGGAAGCCCTTGGTACTGTCTATGAGGGTTTGACCATCAAACCAATCTCAGGTATATCTAGTGATGGACCGGACTCGTCTAACCGTGTCTGCGGTCTTGACGACCTATCATTTATTCTGGTTGGTGAGGCCGTCTAGTGCTCGGCTGTTAAAGCCGCCGCACATTCTTCCGCGCGTAGAGAGCGCTCAATATTTCCACTAACTGTGATGGTACCCCGTGGACCAGGCATCTTAAGCTTAAAAGAAGTGTAATGTGGTACTGCATTAAAACGAGCGAAAGCCGCTCTTCCGAGTAGTGCTTGATAGCCGCTTCAGAATGGAGCGATGTCGAAGGTTAACTTTTCGCTTCGGAAGTTGTCGGGAGAACCGAATACAACCTCTAGTAATAGAGAGCCCGTACAGTGGGCCTCTCGGCCTGGTATTACTCCCTTAAAGGTAGTATTACTGTGGCTTATTTTTGTCGGGTCTATCCCCATTTTGCGGACTGTGTCCTGATATATCAGATTTAGACCACTACCGCCGTCCATAAGGACTCGTGTGAGATGATATCTGTTTATTATTGAGTCTAACACCAAGGCAGCCAATCCTTCATGCTGGATGCTAGTCGGGTGACCCCTGCGATCAAAAGTGATCGGGCAGGCCAATCAACGGTTGAACTTAGGGGTGACGGGCTCTACAGCGTGTATGTCTCGGAGTGCATGTTTGCTTCTCCTCTTCGTCACGTGGATCATGTTTACTGTTTTAACCTTCGGTGGGAACTTTTTCTGTTCTCCAGTGCTTTGCTGGCGAGGTTCGTCCTCGTCTTCGCTTGGTGTCTCCCTCCCCTTGTGTTCGGCGTTTAGCTTACCGGCCTGCTTGAAGACCCAGCATCCTCTGTGGGTGTGGTTTGCAGTTTATCGGGGGTGCCATGAATCTGACATAGTTTGTCTAGAATCTTGTTTAGGCTGGACAGTCCATCTCTGCTACCTTTGAAAGGCTTTTTCCGTTGACCTAGTCGAGAGCCCCTGAATATGGCATTTACCGCCGTATTATCTGGGCTATCTTCTTTATTTCGACGCTTGTTTTTACTGCGTCGTGGTTTTCCATTGCCATCCCTGACTTCGGATGTGCTTGGATCGCTAGTGCTACTGCGAGCTAACCAGCTATCTTCGCCTGCGCAAAAGCGGGTCATGACGCTTGTCAAGGCTGCCATTGTTCTCAGTTTTTCTTGGCCGAGGTGTCTGGCGAGCCATTCGTCTTAGACGCTGTGCTTGAAAGCTGCTAAGGCTTCAGCGTCCGGGCAGTCTACGATTTGGTTCTTCTTAGTGAGAAACATGTTTCAAAGCTTTCGGGCTGACTCTCCAGGCTGTTGAATTATATGACTTAAATCGTGTGCATCCGGAGGTCGGACATAGGTCCCTTGAAAATTAGCCCGAAAAGCATCCTCGAGCTCCTCCCAACTTCCAATTGACTTTTCGGGGAGGCTTTTCAGCCAGTGCCGAGCTGGTCCTTTAAGCTTGAGGGGCAAGTACTTGATGGCGTGGAGATCGTCTCCGCGAGCCATATGGATATGGAGGATAAAGTCCTCAATCCAGACCCCAGGGTCTGTCGTCCCGTCGTACGCCTCTATGTTCACTGGTTTGAATCCTTCTGGAAATTCGTGGTCCATTACCTCATCGGTGAAACATAGGGGGTGTGCGGCACCCCTGTATTTGGATGTATCATGGCATTCGGACGGTTGTAGTATTCGGTTTTTGATTTTGTGCCGGAGCGCGCTTCCTAGATCCATAGATGGATCTGGCCATACTGGATTTTTGGCACAAGTCTTCACATAGATCGTGTGTTGACTTATGCGCGGCCTTGTTAGCCGCTCTATCATGGCCACAAGGTGGTTGATATGGCCGGTTGGCCATTTTCTTTTTCGGCTGTGTGGGCTCTAAGGCCTCATCGTCGAATTCAGGTAATAGCTTGCGCTTTGTATAGCTCTTTGTGTGGTAACTTCCACCATACTTCTCTTCGCTGTTTAGCGTATTTTGTGCGGCCTTAAGCCTTTGCTTCTGCTTCTTCAGACTCCTCGCTGTGGCAATAAGCCTTCTACGGAGGTTATCTTGTTCCAAGTGTGTTTCCTGGATGATGTGTGCATCTTCGTCTGGACTGTTTTCCTCCCCGAAGGGGGTTTGATGAGGTTTATCCTCAGCATCGCCGTGTTCGGACATCGGATCCGTAATATGTTCGCTGTTTGCAGTTTCATCGTGCTCCGCTGCTGGGTCGATGTGGTCGTCGTTTCCTCTAGAGTCGACGGGAGTGTTATTTTCTCTTGCACTGTTATCGCTGTTTTTGCTATCGCGGGACTTAGAGCGTCGGCGCTTGGGTTGCTTCTTGGAGGGGCCATCCTCCGCTGTCTCGTCGCCATTGCCTTCTTTGGGGTTGTCCACCATGTATATATCATATGATGAGGTGGCAGTCCAGCGCCCTGTGGGCGGTGGTTCCTGTTTGTCTCCTGCATCGTCGTCCATACCATCGATGTCTTCAGATTCGAAGTCGAGCATGTCGTTTAAATCATCGACGGTGGCTACTAAGTGGGTGGTGGGTGGGGAGCAAATTCATTCGTCGTCCGCATCCCATCCTAGCCGGACATAGTTCGGCCAAGGTTCTCCTGATAAGGAGAGAGACCTTAATGAATTTAGCACGTCGCCGAAAGGTGAGTGCTGAAAGATATCCACAGAGGTGAACTCCATGATCGGTGCCCAATCGGATTCGATAGGCACGGACGCAGGCGGCTCGGAGTCCATGGCCAGAGATGAATACAGTGGTTCGGCAACACAGCTCTCATAAGGGGTGAAGTCAGTATCCGGCTCTATCGCCACTGAGAGTGCGGCCTCCATGGCAGGGTCTATCCACCCGTCCTCGGATGGCGCAATTTGCTTCGGATTGAAGGCCGGAGTAGTTGCAGGTGTGATCTCCCGAACACTGTCCGACGACAGAGCTAAATCATGCCCGTCGTGATCGTGCGGCGCACCTGACATGGGCTTGAATCCGTTGAAGATCAAGTCTCCGCGGATGTCGGCGGTGTAGTTTAAATTTCCAAACTTGACCTCATGGCCAGGGGCATAGCTCTCGATCTGCTCCAGATGGCCAAGTGAGTTGGCCCGCAGTGCGAAGCCGCCGAATACGAAGATCTGTCCGGGGAGGAAAACCTCGCCCAGGACCGCATCATTATCGATGATCGAAGGAGCCATCAAGCCTTACGGTGACGACACAGTGGAACTCTCAATGAAAGCACCAATGTCGGTGTCAAAACCGGCGGATCTCAGGTAGGGGGTCCCAAACTGTGCGTCTAAGGCGGATGGTAACAGGAGGCAGGGGACACGATGTTTACCCAGGTTCGGGCCCTCTCGATGGAGGTAATACCCTAGCTCCTGCTTGATTGATCTTGATGATATGAGTATTACAAGAGTTAATCTATGGTATGATTGTATGTTGTCCTATAGACTAAACCCTCCGGTTTATATAGACACCGGAGGGGGTTGCACAAAGTCGGTTACAAGGGAGGAGATCTACATATCCGTATTACCAAGCTTGCCTTCCACGTCAAGAGAGTCCCATCCGGACGCGGGACGAAGTCTTCAATCTTGTATCTTCATAGTCCAACAGTCCGACCAAAGGATATAGTCCGGCTGTTCGGAGAACCCCTAATCCAGGACTCCCTCAATGGTGGCAACAAGAAAAAACCAGAGTGAACTCCAGGAAATTTAAGCCTGCCGGGAGGCCCTTTGCTCAGAGAAGCCTTGCTTGTTTTTCCTAATTTGTAAACCTTCTCACAACTTTGTCTTTTGCTGTGAACTAGTATATGTTTGTTATGTTCTATGAATCATTGAGATGTATAAAATTGCTTAACTTATGCTTTTCAAGTTTTTTATGAAGCCGAGTTTAATGTGAGTGTTCCACATGAACGCTGGACTAGTGTGTGAACGTTTGGAATTTACATTGTGGCCTCAGTTAACTGCATGAACCACCATAACAAGATACATAGTTGCTTATATGTCAGACAACAGATTGTTGGTTGTTAGCTGGTCGATAGCCTAGTGTTGAAGCGAGCTGAGCCAATGTGCTGTGTTTTGCACAACTGCTTACAAGTGGGGTAGCACGAATAGTGTTTACAAGTACTTATGTATACGTCGCCGCACAGTTCTCAAACGAGTAATCTATTTCATCAAAACACACACTGCTCGTATGATAAAACTAGTGAGGATGCATCTGTTTCGGAAACAATTACGATGATTCACGGGCACACAAAAGTAGCAGCACTTCCCATAGACGGATTAAAACAGAGTACTAGCCCCAGAGGGCTCGATAACAGGCAAGGTTTGGATAATTAGACATAATCCAAACTACTATTAAACACTAGCTGGGGCAAGTATTTCATGCCTCGATCTAATTTGGGATGGACACAAGACGGACCTTGCCATGAACATCATCGAGGACGTCCGGCAGCAGCTCAATCCTATGAACCTTCATGAAGACAACCTTGTGGCCTTGCCACTCATAAACTTGTTTGTGGAGGCATGCCACATCATCTTCCTGTGTAAGCTTGACAAGAACAGTATGCCTCACAAACGAAGGAGTACCTTTGAACATCTTGTGCTTCTGTACACCCTGGACAACACGCCTGACAACAGTGAGGCTGTAATACAACTCTTCATTGGTATAAGCGCAAATGGCTTCTAGGATCCAACAACCTAAAAACTCTATTTTCCCAGTGCGTATATTCAGGTCATCCGCCTCATAGCGAGTGACATGTACAACCACACAATCCTTGTCTGCATCAAGGCTCTAATTGAAACAGAAACAAATTTTGAATTACTTTCCAGTATAAGAAACACAAGTTATTTAAACCACTATGTATAGCATGGCATCGAAGCTAATAAAATTGTGCATTATTCATCACCACATACTTAGATGAAAAACCATAATCGAGATCGGCAAAGAAGAAAATCACCTTGGGCAGCTCAGCGTGGGGGGGGGGACACATCCTCAAAGGGGAAAAACTGCTCCTGCAGTGCCACGGGGGCTATAACCTCAAACGGGGCATTGACCATCTCAGTAGTGGCCGTGAGCGTATCTGGGGTCGGCTCGGTGGCTGCCTCCATCTTCTTGGAGCTCTCTGTCTCGTGGGGATCAGCCTCCCGTGTCTGCTCCAATATCGGCAGATCTTTGCATGCTTCTCCTTGGTCCATCATGAAACTGACGAATACTAGGAGAACACTGAAAGGAAAACACAATCGCAATGACAATGAAACAAAAAAGAGAGTGAGGATCGGTTACTGCTTTGCAAAAGTTCTTTTTTTTCTCTGAACGAAAATATACCAACATCACGGATCCGCTTACCTTCCCTTTGTTGGGAGAGAAGAACAGTGGCAGATGCGAGTGTTGCCTTTCTTGAAGACGGTGAGGGAGAAGGGGATTTAGCGAAGAGTGAAATGATGTTGCTTCGTCCGTCAAACTTAGACAGCGGGGAGGTGGGGTTTTGTGATACGACGACTCGTTATTGCCGCGCTACGACCGGGGTGACTCTCCGCCTGCATACTGCCTTCTAATTTGGTGGATGGCATTTGCCCACACGCTGCATGGCCCGCGTGTCGGTGAACAAAAGTATAACGACATTCAGTAGACGGAGACGTTTCAATGACTTAGGAGGAGCCACAAGCGGTATTGTATCCACTGTACTAGTAGTAATTGTTTTTTGGGGTAGCTGTAGAGTGTCTCAACTGTACTAGTAGTAATTGTTTCTCTGGGCCCAAGACAAAACAACCCATCCACCCTAGTAAATAGTAAAATCAATTCAAAAGTCCATATACTTACTGAATGAGAGGCACTACCCACACCCAGCACACCGCCCCCCAAAAAAACCTGGGTGTTCTTCTTCCTCCTTAGTCCCACCCACCTCACATCAGCTTGCTCCACTTGTACCCCGAAATTCCTCACCTCACTCCTATAGAAAACCCCAGCTCCCCTTCTTCCTCACTACTACAGAAAAACCCCAGCTCCCCTTCTTCTTCACTCGCACTACAACTAGGCTCGTCAATCGTTACTCTGCTCAAATCCGTGAGCGTGACGCGACGCCCTCGAGGAAAATGGAGTCGGCTGACCCCAGTGCCAAGAGGATGAGGCTCCTACCAGCAGCGACGCCTGTTGTCGATCCCGCACCTGGCAGCGCGGGTAGAAGCGGCGACCCTGCCCCCACCGGATCCCAGGAACCTGTAGATTCTCGGGTGGACCGCATCAGCGATCTCCCGGACGCCTCCTTAGGGAGATCATCTCGCTTCTCCCCACCAAGGATTGCTGCCGCACCTAAGTCCTCTCAATTCGGTGGCACCCTCTATGGAGCGCCGTGCCCCTTAATATCGACTGTCGTCAGCTATCTCTCTTCAATGATTTTGAAATCCCCAGAGCCATCATCTCCTCCCATCAGGGCTCTGTTCAAAGCCTCTACATCCTGTCATGCTACCTGAGCAAGCATACCATGCCCTGCACAGTGGACGCCTGGCTGAAATCCCCTTAATTCACATAACTACAACTACTTGAGTTCTACTATTCCCCTGCTAATGACCTACCAGATACCGAACGCCATCTACGTGTGCCCTCTGCACCGATGTCCATCTCGCGGTTTTCCTCCTATATCCACACCGCCACCTTTGCGCTGTGTGACCTACCAGACAATCTGGTACTAAACCTTTGACTCCCATTTCTCAAGAAACTTTCACTTGTCCAGCATCGTATATCGGAGGCCTCATTGCACAGCATCATACACTCCAGTTTCCCTGCCCTGGAGTGCTTGGTGCTTGTTTTCACAGTTAGAATCGGTTATCTCCAAATAAAGTCGCCTAATCTTGTAAGAATTGGAATTTGTTTTAACGGAAGGCAGCTCATCACCCAAGATGCCCCTTCACTTCAAAGGTTGATCCTTGATTCTAGTTATTCACCGTTGCAAATAACCGTCCTCTCTGCACGTAAACTGGAGACCTTGGGTGTAATACATGATCTCTGTGCTCATTTCAATATGGTGTTTGGCTCCACAGTTCTTCGGGTAATTTACATTATCATCTACACTTGTAACCATAAGCTGCATTTTAAATTTATGCGCATAAGTTATATGTCATCTTGGAGTACACATTTTGTACTAATATTATGTTCTATGCTCAATGAAGAGTTTCTGCATGGATGGCCTATCAATGGTGCTGGATTCTGTCAAGATCTTATATATCCAAATGAATAGTTTTGATCTGAACAAGATTATTGGCTTGCTGCAATGCTTTCCATGTCTAGAGAAGTTGTGTATAAAGGTGATAATTTCACGCACATTGGAAGCCCACATATAGTGTACTAGAATAACTGTTCAGCTGTTGCTCTTTCGACACTCTTTTTTTAGACCTTAACTCTTTTCAATCTTCATGTCTATTTAGGCAACATGACGGGGTAAGAAAGTTATAAGCAATCGGTGGATTCGTAAGCATCGGGATTTTCTCACTTCTCATGATATTCGATTAAAGACAATAACGCTAGAACGATATGTAGCCAACCGTGCAAACACTAGATTTGTCACATTCTTCCTGCTGAATGCGAGGTTACTATTGTCCATCAGTCTTACGTTTATCCGCAGCATGGTTTTGACGGATGGGTGTGTGGAAGAGCAAAAAAAGGAGTTTCAGGTGGGAAAAAGAGTTTCTGAATGTGTCGGGCTTCTATTTACAACATATAGTGGTCATAATCCAGTAAATTTTTCGACTCAGGATGTTCATTCTATGGATCTAACCGATCCATTTGACTGTGACTCTGAAAACAGTGCTGGAGTTAGATGTTGTTGCCCTTTTCAACCTGGGTTTTTTGTAAACATGATGAACAATTAACCCTCGTGCTTTTGTACAGTTTGTAAGCTGGAGTTAGATGTTCTTACCCTTTCCAACTCGGTTGTGACTGTCATATTTTCTTTGAAGCAAGGAAAATGGCTTGCCAGTCATTTAATTTAGAGTGAAATATTGTAACAACTAACAAATCCCAACCAAGGGAAATAACATCACTCTCGCCGGCTGCTTGAGCTCACTATGCATTACAGAAACCAAGTGATTAGCCCCCACCAGCACCCACAAACTTATTTCGAACTAGCACATCAAATGGGTTGTAAATTTTCACGGGAAAGGCTGCATGACCGTGATAGATTTGGATTCTGACATTTGGGACCCGCGAGGAAATAGCCTATCCAAGGTGGTGTCAATTTACTAGCCAGTCAACAAACGATTCTGCCTACCAGCCGTTGGATTGACATCCAACATCTGTCGTGTATCTTCTACCTCTTGTCGTCTTCTTCCTCCAGCCACCCAAACCAAACCACCCCGTCGGCTCCGCCTGCTCCCGCCTCCCATGGCTGGCTACGCCTCTGCCGCCCTACCGTACGTACCCTCCAACATTGGCCAGTCCCTCCCTCTATTCCCCCACACGTCCTATTATTCTCTAGCGACGTTAGCCCTAACACGCACCCGCACCCGAACCTGCGACTGGACCGACACATCTTCCACGGCCTCTGAGGCCTCGCCATCCGAGGCCTCGCCGTCGTCCTATCTGAGGCCTCGTCGTCGTCCTCCGCCTTGCGGCCTTGGTTCGCTCGCCGTGCGCAGTGTGCCGCCCTCTTGCGTTATCAATGTCATTGTCGGTGTCAAAACCGGCGGATCTCGGGTAGGGGGTCCCGAACTGTGCATCTAAGGCAGATGGTAACAAGAGGGAGGGGACACGATGTTTTACCCAGGTTCGGGCCCTCTTGATGGAGGTAAAACCTACGTCCTGCTTGATGTATTCTTGATGATATGGGTATTACAAGAGTTGATCTACCACGAGATCGTAGAGGCTAAACCCAAGAAGCTAGCCTATGTTGTCCTACGGACTAAAACCCTCCGGTTTATATAGACACTGGAGGGGGCTTGGGTTACACAAGGTCGGTTACAAAGGATGAGATATCCATATCCGTACTGCCTAGCTTGCCTTCCACGCCAAGTAGAGTCCCATCCGGACACGAGATGAAGTCTTCAATCTTGTATCTTCATAGTCCAACAGTCCGGCCAAAGGATATAGTCCGGCTGTCCGGAGACCCCCTAATCCAGGACTCCCTCAGCAGCCCCTGAACCAGGCTTCAATGACGATGAGTCCGGCGTGCAGTATTGTCGTCGGCATTGCAAGGCGGGTTCCTCCTCCGGATACACCACAGAAGAGTTCGAATAAAAGGATAATGTCCGACCCTGCAAAATAAGTTCCACATACCACCGTAGAGAGAATAATATTTCCACAAATCTAATCTGCTGACATGTTTTGGCAACATGACATCATGCCATGGCTCGGTGATTATTCAAACTGTTTGTCTTTAACTAGCCCCGCACATAACGTGAGGCAGTTCCTTGACACGTCTTGTCAAAGCAGAGATCGTGTCCCCCTTATTACGGGATTCTCATCAATACGGTCGTGGGTTACCCAACCGCGCCTAGGACTCCCAGATTTTCGGCAAGTCCCAAACGGCCACGAGGAGGATGCTTGATATTCACCCTCTTTATAAAGGGTCAAGGCTTTTACTTTTTTCCTCCCGTGCTCAATCGAATCCTTCCCCTGCCTCGAGTTCTAACACCCAAAGCCCAAGTCAGGTGCTTCGGACCTTTAATCATGTCCGGATCTAGCCTCCAGGGCCGGTGGATGCCCTCCTCCGTCACGGAAGAGGATATCAAGAAGTTGAGGGAGGCAAGATACTTGACCGCCAAAGTCTCGCATCGGCTGCCTGCCCGAGGGCAAGACGTCCCTACTCCTGAACCCAATGAAGACATCGCGTTTATCTCCCACTTCCTTCAAGGACTAGGCCTCACTCTGGATCCCTTTGTAAGGGGTTTGATGTTCTATTATGGGCTTGATTTCCATGATCTAGCCCTGGATTCCTTTCTCCACATCTCGGCATTTATTGTCGTATGTGAGGCCTTCCTCCGCATTACCCCTCACTTCGGCCTATGGCTCAAGACCTTTGATGTGAAACCGAATACGGTCGAGGGGCAGCATGCAGCGTGCGGAGGGGCATTAATAAGCAAGATTGCTGGAGCTCCGTGGCCAAAGGGTTCCTTTCCAGAGATGTCCGGATTATGGCAACGGGAGTGGTTCTACGTCACTGCTCCTAGAAGTGCCAAGTGGGTAGCTTCCCCCGCCTTTCGCTTGGGCCCTCCACCATAACTGATGTCATGGATCAGCAGGGGGCTGAGCTGGGGTCTAGCCAAGGATGTCCCATACTGCAGAGCCACATCCAAGATCTCTTCGAGGGAGATTTTAGTTTAGTTATGGTAGTGCAAGTCATGCTGGTTCGTCGAGTCCAGCCTTGCAAACTCCGGCCCCTCCGCTTGTGGGAATTCAACCCGGAAGAATCGCGTGCTATTCAGAATTTCCACGGCCTGATGCACAAGGAGATGTACAAGTCGTTCTTCGGACCCCAAATAGAATGTCCGGACACCTCCAAGGACGTGGGCCTGAGCAGCAACCACACCGCGGCCCAAGTAAGTAATCCTCTAGTCGAACACACTGTCTTTCATTTATTACGACATCATTCTGAAGAATCGCTCTTTGACCAGGACTGGATAACAAAGGCAAAGATGATCTGGTGTTCGCCCCCCCCCCCCCTTCCCGAAGGCTTGGACAATCCGGTACTGGAAAAGATGCTCGAGCTAGCACCTTGCTCGGTGCCCTCGAAGGAAGATGAAGGGGGGAACAAAGAGGGAGAGAGCGGGCCTCCACCTCTACCTATTCCAACCAAGGGAGCGAGCGCCTCCGCGAGGGAGGATAACCAAGGGAAGGAATCTGACATTCCCTCGCCCCAGGGGAGGAAGATGACTACCTCTGATGATCCAAAAACCAAGGTTTCCAAACAGGAGAAGAAAACTCCACCAGAGGGTCCCGCCTCGGAGGGTGCTCTTGCTGCACAAAGTCCGTGCGGGGATCATCCCTCTAACAAGCTGTAAGTAATCAAAAAGTACTTAATAGTGAACATATACTACCTTACTTCTGAGGAAGATAACCGAACCATCTATCTTGCAGTTCAGATCTGAGCCCTTCTCAGCAGAGCTCGTCTTCGGGGGATCTTCTTCCGGAGATGATGGAGAGCAAAATGCCTCCCCCGGACTCCCTGGCTCAAGAAGCGGGCGACCTTGAAGTGTCATCATGGAGAGTTTCTCCGGATCCGGCAAGGCCAGAAGGTAATCCCATGGTCACCCGAAGCCCTCAGTATCCGGCTCTTGAATAGAGCAATCAAAAGAGTCCGGCACCACCTGGTATGCAGTCGGACGTACTGAAGGGTCTGCTAGAGCGAGCGACTATCTCAGAAGAGCACCGTACATTAATGTGTACGGTGATTGAAAGGATTTCGTCCGCCGAAAACGGGTTGCATGAAGCCTTTATGAGTCTACTGACAGGCTTTGAGGTACGTGAAATGATATACATTTGTGATGGTACCACGCATTTTAGGTGTGCCCTATGTAGATAGTAGCCCCTAAGACTCTGGTTGTCATCGAGAACGGCGGCGAACAAAGGATCGTAGTCCCGAGTAATAACCAGACTGCCGTTTTGTGTAGGTGTCTGAAGCTCCGATGGCTATCCGGACTGATGGGGTTGCCGAACTAAAACAGCGACTGGATGCGGCGGATGCCGACATCGAGCTTGTTAACAAGCGGCTTGAGGAGGCATAGGGTAGGTGATGTTTATAGTGAATGTCACATGGTAAGAGCAGCGTGATGCCAATATCTTTAATATGTTGTGACTGCAGATGGAGCTGCCACCGTGGAGGCCCTGCGGGCGCAACTTGCCCGAGCCAAGGAGCAAGCAAGAAGTAGTAATGCGGCCGCTTTGAAGGCGGCTGGAGAGTTGAGAGCCGAGAAGGCCGCGCATAGCGAGAGCAAAGAGAAAATGGCCAAAATGGCTGTGAAGTTAAAACAAACTGCCGACCGCTACCAGTTTCTTGAAGAAGAAAACCGGGTGAAGGCTACGGACCTCGAAAAGTCCACAATGGCGACCAAAGACACCCGCTCTATGATGAGAGCAAAGAAGGAGGAACTGCGTGAGGCCGGGGATATTGTGGCTAGGAAGCCCTTTATGCTGCGGAGGAAGTTTGGCGATCCGCGGTACGCCCCACTGGATCGGCTGTGGAATTCGGCCGACGCATATATGGACTTGGCAGTGAGCGCTGTCGATGCGAACGAATAGTTCCGAGATCAAACAGATCGTGAAGTGGACAAGATGTTCTGGTCGCAATTCAACGTTCCAGAGCGTCCGCTTCCATTGACTGATCAGCTTGTCGAATGGGCCGAACACAATAGATTGTCTGGTATCGCCATGAGGTCTATCGTGGATCATCTGTGGCCGGAAAGGTCGAAGCTGAACAACTATTTTAGCTTGGTGCAGCAGTTCCTTGGTGCGGTGCCACACATCAATGCGATGAAGAGGTCGGCATGCATAGAAGGCTCGCAGATGGCCCTTGCCCGTGTCAAAACATACTGGGCGGAGATGGATGCCACCAATGTCATGGTGCAGGGTTCGGCCATAGGCCGAGTGGCTGTCGAGCACTATTTTGACGAAGTTCTTGAGGGCGCTCGTTCGATAGAGGCCCAGTGCTCAAAGAATGTTATGTTTGAGTGACATGTATTCCTATTGTAAAAACAACGTTTTATTGAATTTATCAAGGCTGTATTTATACTTTTGCCCGAAAGTATTGTGATGCCTCCTGTGCGGCCATTTATGTATACATGTATATAACCTGAAAGATTGCAGTCGTCGGCTTTAGCCCCCACGCATATAATGCGGGGGTGTTCGCAGAAGACGCGTATTCACACTTAATCCAACGTCTTGGTCCTAATAAGGAGGTGATAGCGCAGCGAACTAGGCAACCGGACTATGATGCTTTAACACTTTCACTTAGACAGAGGAGTTTCATAGTGGGGCTACTAGATAGCCCCTGGTGGCTCCGCACTCGTCCGGATTCGGGGTGCGTACATGCCTGGCCAGGAAACGGCCCTTCATTAATGCGGAGGAATCTCGAAGATTCCAATAGGTCATCGAGTGGTTGACCAGTCTCACGCTATATCATGACAGTCAGTTTTCGGCTTTCTCTACTGAGGTGCTCGTCCGGATGAACCAGGGCACAATTGCAGTAGTTCTCTTGGTGCCGCCTTAGCCGATAGAGCGGAACATAAGGCAGCAAAACACAGGAACCGGGCAAACCGAACATTTGACCAAAGACATGATTCGGAGCTGATCACTACAAAAAAAGACACATCCCTGACATTTTGGGCCGAACGAAAAAAATTCTGTCATACATATGACACTTCTATGACGATAATTGTGACAAAACCTGGTATCATCATAGATGTGGTGGGCTCTTACTTCTATGACAAAAAATCATGACAGAAAATGGGCTTTTCGTCCTGGGAGGGTTGGAGACGCAGCTGCATGACATTCTTTGGGCCGTCCATGATGGAAAAAACCGTGGTAGAAGCAAGGGCAAGGAAAATTTCGGGGAGTTCCCAGTTATGGTGGGAGGTCGGGGGCCAAGCGATGCGCGCTTCTCTCATACACGTACACGCGTGTGTGCGAGGCGTTGGCTCTAACTGAACCCGAGCGAGGCGTTGGGCTCTAACTGAACCCGAGCGATTGCACTGGAGGCTACGCGTTACTGAACCCGAGTGATCGATCGATGGCTGTTAACTGAACCCGATCGAGCGATTCCTTCGCTACTGCTGCTAACTAAAGCCGATCGATGATGCCTCTGGATGAACAGTGAGCGTTGCGCGCGGGGGGGGGGGGGGGGGGGGGGGGTTGGATGAACAGTTCCCGGTGGGGGTGGATGAACAGGACCTCATGGTGTTACCTCTGGATGAACAGGACCCCGATCGATCGAGCTAGTTGGGGATGGATCAACAGGACCCCGTGGAGGGCTAGATGAACAGTAGACGGTGGAGTGCAGGATGAACAGTAGCCCGTGGAGGGGTGGTTGAACAGGAGCCCGTGGAGAGGGCTGGTTGAACAGTAGCCGGTGGAGTAGCGCGCGGTGGAGGCTGGATGAACAGGAGCCCGTGGATGAACTGTCGCAGGTGGAGGCTGGAGGAGGTCGACAGTGGATGAACAATAGCTCATGGAGGCTAGAGGGGGTCGATGGTGGAGATGAACAGTATCCCGTGGAGTCCCGTTTTGCTGTACGCCACACCCCTCCCGATGAACAGGACCCCCGTTTTGACCGTGGCGCTCCAACACAAGTCCGTTTCGTCCGTTTTGCGGTACGCCACACCCCTCCCGATCAACAGGATCCCCGTTTCGACCGTAGGAGGTCCGTTTCCTCTGTTTTTTGGTATGCCAGACCCCTCCCGATGAACAGGATCCCGTTTCAAACGTGGCCGGTGGAACACAAGGCCGTTTCCTCCGTTCTGCGGTACGCCAGGCCTCGTTTCCATCGCCTGTTCCGTCCAAGCCCTCCCGATGAACACGGCGCATTCTGTTGCCTCCCCATGAACACGACGCATTCCGTTGCATCCCCATGAACATGACGCATTTTGTTACCTCACCATGAACACGACGACGACGTTGTTTCTCCGTTCCGACCCAACCATGTACACAAGCCTTGGCCGTACGTATGCGCGAGTAGGCGTTCGAGACCCCGCCCATATGTACACATACGTGGCCGTATTTTCTTTCTTGCACCCTGGCTGTTGTACGTACGTGTACATGCTACGTGCATGCCTCTACTAAGACACGTGCGCGCCTCTACTATGACACGTGCGCGCCTCTACATCGACCAGTATGTACGTACACGTTCGCGACCAGAATGACAACGCTACGTACGCTTCGACCAGGTGGGTCCCGACTGTCAGGCACTTCCTTGCCGGCGAAGATGTAGCTGGTGGGTCCCAGCAGTCAGGGGGCGAATCGTTTTTTTGCCCGGACGCACTTCCTTGCGTGCGAAGATGTAGCTGGTGGGTCCCAGCAGTCAGGGGGAAATGTTTTTTTCGTGAAATACAGTGGCCTGTCCGGTGGGTCCCAGCTGTTAGGTGGAGGAATCATTATTTTCCGCGTAATAAGGAGGCACTTCCTTGCTGCGGCCGTGGACCCAGTTGTCAGCCTCTCCACGTACAGTCCATGGCTGATGGAATTTGTTCCTTGACCACGTTGACCATGCCGCGCCGAGAGCACCAGGGCGGTGGACGACGGCGAGGCCTAGGAAGGGGACGACACGGAGGCAGGAAAGACTCGGCAGTTGTTTCCCACGCAGAGGGGAGTACGACTGTACGAGGGTTTACTGGTTCGTCTACCGTCGCCGAAGAATAACAGAAGGTGTGGGTGAGTAGAGGGATGGCTAGGCTAGCGATGGGAGTACGGTCGGGCGGTGAGGCCTGCGCGGCAGCATAGCCGGCCACGGGGAGGAGGGAGCAGGCAGTCCCGCCGGCGCTTGTTTGAGTGGCTCGAGCAGGAAGAGCAGAGATTGAAGAAGCACGACAGCCGTTGGATGGACATCCAACAGTATACAGGCCATCTGTCGAAAGCGTCAAATCTGTGGAAAAGAGCATACAGCCCATCTGCCATTATTTCAAATAATTTATAGCCCATTTGCTAATTCTTACGGGTTTTTTTGGAGCCCATATTCTTTATGTTAGCATTACAGCCCATATTGTGGCCACGGTTAAAAAATTATATGAAATTTTTCATATGTCGCTGGGGTCTGAACTTTTTTTAATCCCGAAATTTCAAGTCACATTCAGACTGATTTTAAAAATAAATGTATATCAATATAAAATCCAATAAATTGTCCATGCATAAAAATAAATGCAATTTAAAATCTCGAAATGAAAAAAAAAGATATTTTAAAATAATTGCCGGTTTGATGTGTTTTAAAAATGTACATCCCATTTGTCATTACTGATAGGCCATTTTCTCAGCCAGCCGAATGAAGCTCTCCTCGTCTTGAAAGATTTGCAGCCCAGCAGGCCTGATAAAGCGACTTACTTGACAAATTACAAAAGAACTGGGCTAGCCATTTTCATAAAGAAAAAAAAACTACTGGGCTGGTGAGGGAGTCCTGGATTAGGGGGTCTCCGGACAGCCGGACTATATCCTTTGGCCGGACTGTTGGACTATGAAGATACAAGATTGAAGACTTCATCTCGTGTCCGGATGGGACTCTACTTGGCATGGAAGGCAAGCTAGGCAATACGGATATGGATATCCCATCCTTTGTAACCAACCTTGTGTAACCCTAACCCTCTCCGGTGTCTATATAAACCGGAGAGCTTTAGTCCGTAGGACACAACAACTACAACATACAATCATACCATAGGCTAGCTTCTAGGGTTTAGCCTCTCTGATCATATGGTAGATCTACTCTTGTACTACCCATATCATCAATATTAATCAAGCAGGACGTAGGGTTTTACCTCCATCAAGAGGGCCCGAACCTAGGTAAAACATTGTGTCCCCTGCCTCCTGTTACCATCCGGCCTAGACGCATAGTTCGGGACCCCCTACCCGAGATCCGCCGGTTTTGACACCGACATTGGTGCTTTCATTGAGAGTTCCTCTGTGTCGTCGCTGTTAGGCTTGATGACTCCTACTATCATCGATGGCGATGCAGTCCAGGGTGAGACTTTTCTACCCGGGCAGATCTTCGTATTCGGTGGATTTGCACTGCGGGCCAATTTGCTTGGCCATCTGGAGCAGATTGAAAGTTACGCCCCTAGCCACCAGGTCGGGTTTGGAAGCTTAAACTACACGGCCGATATCCACAGAGACTTGATCTTCAACGGATTCGATCCTCTGCCTTGTGCGTCACGCGGTCATGATGAGTGCGGTCTAGCGCTACCATCGGATAGTGTTCAAGAGATCGCACACGCAGTCGCTCCGACCCTCAATTCGGAGCCAGGTGCACCTTCCGCGGACGGGTGGATGGACCCCGCCATGGAGGCCTTACCCTCAGTGGCGATCGAGCCAAACATCGACCTTACCTTGCACGAGAGTCGTGTTGTTAAACTGCCAGATCTTTCTCCGGCCACAGACTCCCGAACCGCCTGCGCCCGTTCCTATCGAATCCGATTGGGCGCCTATCATGGACTTTACCTCCGCGGATATTTTTTAGCACTCACCCTTTGGCGACATACTAAACTCATTAAGGTCTCTCTCCTTGTCAGGAGGATCCTGGCCGAACTATGTCCGATAGGACTGGGATGCGGACGATGAAGAAATTCGAGGCCCACCCACCACCCACTTAGTAGCCACTATCGATGACTTAACCGACATGCTCGACTTCGACTCCGAAGACATCGATGGTATGGATGACGATACGGGAGGCAAAGAGGAACCACCGCCCACAGGGAACTGGATAGCCACCTCATCATACGATATATACATGGTGGATACACCCAAAGAAGGCAATGGCGACGAGATAGCGGAGGATGACCCCTCCAAGAAGCAACCCAAGCACCGACGTCAGTGGCGCCGCTCTAAGTCCCTCCAAAGCAAAAGTGGTGATACCGGCACAGGAGATAATAATACTCCGGATAGTGCCGAAGACAACAACAATCCCCTCCAGCAAGATTTAGAACAGGAGAATGGAGGAGCCAGCCCTCCTAAGAGAGCGGCAGATGGAGAAGAGGAGGATGATAATTACATGCCCCACTCCAAAGACGAGGCAAGCCTCGGCAACGACGAATTTGCTGTGCCAGAGGATCCCGTCGAACAAGAGCGCTTCAAACGCCGGCTTATAGCCACGGCAAATAGCTTTAAGAAAAAGCAACAGCAGCTTCAAGCTGATCGGGATCTGCTAGCTGACAGATGGACTAAAGTCCTCGCGGCCGAGGAATATAAACTCGAGCGCCCCTCCAAGAGTTACCCAAAGTGCAGGTTGCTACCTCGACTGGAGGAAGAAGCGTATGATACGGCTGATCGGCCACCTCGTGGCCGCGATAGAGAGGCATTCCAGCCAAAAACTCAGCCTCCACCCCAACGCCATTCAAATAAAAAGGCATGGGGAGATATGCCAGACCTGCAAGACATATCGGAGGACAAAGCAAAGCATGCAAGATCAATCTACGGATCACGAGGGTGCACGACTCTGCGAGACGATAAACTTTACACCGGATACAGTAAAAGCAAATCCGGCCGGGCCGAACACAGCGGGCAAGACCCATTCGAGCTGCGTCGCAATATAGCCCAATACAGAGGCGCCACACACCCCTTATGCTTCACAGATGAAGTAATGGATCATCAAATCCCAGAAGGTTTCAAACCTGTAAATATTGAATCATACGATGGCACAACAGATCCTGCAGTATGGATCAAGGATTTCCTCCTCCACATCCACATGGCCCGCGGTGATGACTTACACGCCATCAAATACCTCCCACAAAAGCTCAAGGGACCAGCGCGGCATTGGCTTAACAGCTTGCCAGCCGAGTCCATCAGCTGTTGGGAAGATCTGGAAGCCGCATTCCTTGAAAACTTTCAGGGCACTTATGTGCGGCCACCAGATGCCGATGACTTGAGCCACATAATTCAGCAGCCAGAAGAATCGGCCAGGCAATTCTGGACTCGGTTCCTAACAAAGAAAAATCAAATTGTCGACTATCAGGATGCAGAGGCCCTAGCGGCTTTCAAACACAACATCCATGATGAATGGCTAGCCCGGCACCTTGGTCAGGAAAAGCCAAAATCTATGGCAGCCCTCACGACACTCATGACCCGCTTTTGTGCGGGAGAAGACAGCTGGCTGGCTCGTAGTAATAACATATCAAAGAACCATGGTACTTCGGATACCAAGCACGGCAATAGCAGGTCACGTAGCAACAAACATAAGCGCCGCATTAATAGCGATAATAACAAGGATACGACAGTCAATTCCGGATTCAAAGGCTCTAAACCCGGTCAGCGGAAAAAGCCATTCAAACAAAGTACGCCGGGACCGTCCAGCTTGGACCGTATACTCGATCGCTCGTGTCAAATACATGGCACCCCAGAAAAGCCAGCCAATCACACCAACAGGGCTTGTTGGGTGTTCAAGCAGGACGACAAGTTAATTGCCGAAAACAAGGACAAGGGGCCACATAGCGATGACGAGGAGGAGCCCCGGCAGCCACACACCGGAGGACAAAAGAGGTTTCCCCCACAAGTGCGGACGGTGAACATGATATACGCAACCCACATCCCCAAGAGGGAGCGGAAGCGTGCACTCAGGGACGTATATGCGTTGGAGCCAGTCGCCCCAAAATTCAACCCTGGTCCTCCTATCCAATCACTTTCGATCGCAGGGACCATCCCACTAGTATCTGTCATGGCGGATTCAACGCACTGGTTCTGGACCCAATGATTGATGGATTTCACCTCACTCGAGTCCTTATGGATGGCGGCAGCAGCCTGAACTTGCTTTATCAGGACACAGTGCGCAAAATGGGTATAGACCCCTCAAGGATCAAACCCACGAAAACGACCTTCAAGGGCGTCATTCCAGGCGTAGAGGCCCATTGCACAGGCTCAATTACACTGGAAGTGGTCTTCGGATCCCCGGATAACTTCCGAAGTGAAGAGTTAATCTTTGATATAGTCCCGTTCCGCAATGGTTATCATGCACAGCTCGGGCGAACCGCATTTGCGAGATTCAATGCGGTACCGCATTATGCATACCTCAAGCTCAAGATGCCAGGACCTCGCGGGGTTATTACATTCAATGGAAACACAGAGCGCTCTCTCCGAATAGAGGAGCACACTGCGGCCCTCACAGCAGAAGCGCAAAACAACCTCTCAAGGCAATCCACCAGTTCGGCGTTTCAAAACCCGGATACCTTCAAGCGCGCTCGGAGCAATTGGCAAATAGACCGCCTGGCGCGATCTGAGCTCGCGTAGCTATGCGGCCCCCACCCCAGTCCCAGCCAAACGGTGAAGCTCGTGCCACGCATACATAATTACACATTAAAAATACCATGGGCACAAGTGGGGAGGGGGGCACACTGCGGCACGCCCCAAGACGCGGCTTAAACCACACTAGGGGCTTCCTGTTTGGTTATTTTTCTCTTTTTTCAGGACCTTAATCTCTGGAAACCCTGTCCGGCAGCACTATTGCCGAACACATGATGCAGCAACCAAGGAGGCACAAAGCTACGTCACACCACGGAATTCCCTGGTGGATTACAATAACGAGCGAAATATTTGATTTAATACTATTCCTCAGCTTGCCCTTGGAAGGGACATAGTCCCACTCTTCGCTTATCGCACTATCTGTATCATTCTGCTTTAACACACCTTTTTGAATAAACAATGCTTAGCTTTAGCTTATTATTGCATTCTCTATTCATTTCTTTTTCAATACATATGTTCAGTTATGACATTTAGCACCCGTACACTTTGCTACGGTCCATACGCCAGGGGCTCAAGCACCCTACAATATGGTGTGAAAAGTCCGAACACTTTCACAAGTGCGGCACCCCAAACTTATAGCATTATATGCATCACCTCCGAATCATGTCTTTGGTCAAATGTTGGGTTTGCCCGGCTCCTATGTTTTGGTACCTTACGTTTCGCTCTATCGGCTAAGGTAGCGCTAGGAGAACTACTGCGATTGTGCCCCGGTTCTGCCGGGCTTAGCACCACAGTAGAGAAAGCTAAAACTGACTGGTCGCTGTTCGGCGAGGTTTTCAAGTTCCTAAAGACTTATGCCGCTTAGGGCAAGGGGCCGGCCCTGTCCAGCTTAAGGGCGTGTATCGCGCCCCGAATTCGGCCTTCCGAATACCAGGGGCTTCGCCAAAATTTAAAATTATAGAATTCTATGGCTAAGTGAGAGTGACAAAGAATTATTAGTCCGGTTGCCTTGTTCGTTGTGTTAAGCACCTCCCTCGAAGGACCCAAACATGGGAACAAGAGTGCTCAGGTTTATCCCGAACACCCCAGCACTCGTGGCATGGGGGTAGAAGCCGAGGACTAGCCATCTCTCAGATTGGATAAACGGCCAAACAGAAGGTAATATTTTAAATTCACACAAGCGTTGCATAGCGCATGTGAAACAAGTTTTCATCATACAGGATCACACGAGCAAGTTTACTCAAATATTACATCCTTTGAACATTCGTCCGCCACAAGACAGGCACCCTTCAGGACACCCTCATAATAAATTTCGAGGGTGCGATGCTCCTTGCCCTGCGGCGGCCCTTCCATGATCAGCTTCACAGCGTCTAGCTTGGCCCACTGCACCTTCACACGGGCGAAAGCCCGGCGTGCACCTTCGATGAAGACGGACCTCTTGACGACCTCCAGCCGTGGGCAGGCATCTACAAGCCGCCTCACCAGGCCGAAGTAGCTGTTCGGGAGGGTGGCGCCAGGCCACAGCCGGACTATAAGGCCCTTCATGGCCTGTTCGGCCGCCTTCTCCAGCTCGACCAGCTGCTTTAGCTGGTCGCTCAGAGGCATCAGGTGTTCGGTCCCAGTATACTGAGACCAGAACAGCTTCTCCGTTGAGCTTCCCTCCCCGGCCTGGTAAAATTGTGCGGCATCCGACACAGTGTGAGGTAAGTAATTGGTAATTTACTTTTACATGCTTGCTCTGCATATAGAATGCCTTACCCGCTGTTATCTTCTTCATTGCGTCGATCTCCTGGAGGGCCTTTTGGGCTTCGGGCTTGGCACTTTTTGCGCCCTCGAGGGCCGCGGCAAGCTCAGACTCTCACGTCTTCGAGTCAAGCTCCAACTCCTCGTGCTTTGTCACGAGAGCCTGGAGCTCTTGCTGCACCTCACCCACCCGAGCCTCTTGTTTTTCCCACTCGGTGTGCTCCTTGGCCGCTTTATCTTCGGCCTTGGTTAGCGCTTGCTTCAGGGTCGCCACATCGGTCGTGGCCCCTGGAAAATATACGATGATCCTGTCATTTTGCAATCGCGTCTTCTTCTATATATACATATCTAGACACAGGGTATTACTTACCCTTGTTCTCCTCGAGCTGCCTCTTGGCAAGGCCGAGCTCTTTCTTGGACCCCTCGAGGTCCTGCTTCAGTGAGGCGACCTCCGTAGTGAGTGCGGCGGACGCCAGCAGCGAAGCCTGCATATGCATATTGACATACTTATATTAGACTCCTGCGATATTATTTGATCCTCTGTTCGGCTTTTCTTTGTGAACACCGAAAAAAGCATCAGGGGCTACTATCTATGCGGTAATATTTTTCCTATATTTTAAAACACTTACCTCAAAGCCTGTTAGAAGGCTGGCACAGGCTTCAGTCAATCCGCTCTTGGCGGGCTGAACCTTCTGGACCACCGCACTGCGAAGCGCTTCCAGCAGATTGTCCGGCGCCTCTGGATGCACAAAGGTCACCGACACAGGCGTCGTGCCCCTCTTAGAAGGAGGCCGCCTGCCCGAGCCCGGAACCACTGGAGGTTCTGGTGCGGTGTTTGGCTGAGGGCCGAACTCGGAGCTCTCAGGGGCCCCGTCCCCTCGGCTCCCGGAGTCCGGAAGGTCGCCTTGAGGCGCCTCCGGGACTGTCTCCCCTCGACCCGGTGCCTCTTGAGACAGCACCTCGGCGTCGTCAGTAGGATTAGGGGAGGTGGCGGTCGGGACTGGATTGCTATCCATGTCCGACGAGCCCAGGGAGCCGCCGATGATACATCGATACTGGCTCGTGACGGCCTGCATAATTATGTTCAGCGTTAGGGAAAGCAGTGCGACAAAGGAATGCTATGAGTTACTCTGGTATCCGAATACTTACGATCTCCCTAGGGGCTTGGCCCTGGGCAACCACTCGTCTTCGCCTTCGCCGGCGGCGGTGGAATTGTCTGGAAGGAGAGTCCTTCCCTTCTTGGACCCTTCGACCCCCAGTTGGGGCGGCCTTCCTTTTCTTATCTCCCCCAGCTGGAGGGGGAGCATCTTATTCTTCCTCGTCTTCGGGGGAGGAGTGCGCCACAGAGTCATAGTACGGTGAGTCCGACGATGCCTGGCGTCGGGAATTCTTTCGGGTTCCCTTGGCCTTCTTGGTCTTCTCCGGCACCGTATAAGGAGCCGGAGTCAGCATCTTCGCCAGAAGAGCGTCCGCTGGGCCTTCGGGCAAAGGAGCCAGACAGTCGATCTGTCCGGCCATCTCCTGCCAGTCCTGTCAAAGGTACGGGTGTTTAGATCCCGCATGGAGTCAATCTGTAAAAAATAAGCATCCTATGAAAGGTAAAGCAGCTTACCACACTGGCTTGGCGCTTCGCGCTGAATCCGCGATCCTCAGTAATGGGAGGGGGGACCTCGGGGCTTTTGAATAGCACCCTCCAGGCATCTTCGTGAGTTGCGTCGAAGAGCCTATTCAGAGTTTGGTGCTGCGCCTGGTCGAACTCCCACAAGTTGAAGTCCTGTAGTTGGCACGGGAGGATCCGGTGGTGGAGCATGACCTGGACCACGTTGACTAGTTTGAGCTTCTTGTTCACCATGTTTTGAATACATGTTTGGAGTCCGGTCAGCTCTCCCGAACTACCCCGGGACAGGCACTTCTCTTTCTAGGAGGTGAGCCGCGTGGGGATGCCAGATCGGAACTCGGGGGTCGCTGCCCATGCAGGGTCACGCGGCTCGGTGATGTAGAACCACCCCGATTGCCACCCCTTTATGGTTTCCACAACGGAGCCCTCGGACCATGTAACGTTGGGCATCTTGCCCACCATGGCGCCTCCGCACTCCGCCTGGCGGCTGCCCACGACCTTCAGCTTGACATTGTAGGTCTTCAACCATAATCCGAAGTGGGGCTTGATGCGGAGGAAGGCCTCGCACACGACGATAAACGCCGAGATATTGAGGATGAAATTCGGGGCCAGATTGTGGAAATCCAGGCCGTAGTAGAACATGAGCCCCCAGACGAATGGGTGGAGAGGGAATCCCAGTCCGAAGAGGAAATGGGTAAGGAACACTACCCTCTCATGGGGCCCGGGGGTGGGGATGAGCTGCCCCTCATCTGGGAGCCGGTGCACGATGTCGTCGGGCAGGTATCCGGCTCTCCTCAGCTTCTTGATGTCTCCCTCCGTGATGGAGGAGACCATCCACCTGCCTCCTGCTCCGAACATGGTGGGGCAAGGTTGAGGTGGGAAGTGCGGACTTGGGCGCTAGAGCTCGAGTGTGTGAAAATGGATGAGCAAAGGAGGAAGAAGGTGTGGATGAAAAGGTGAATCCTTATCCCTTTATATGGGCGGAGGAAACTATGCACCCCCCACTAGCCTGGTAAAACTCGCTTATCCCCCAAGCACCGTAATCGATGGCGTGGTTGGGTTACCCATGCCCGTATTGATGAGAATCCCGTAATAAGGGGACACAATCTTTGCTTTGACAAGACATGTCAAAAAACTACCTCGCGTTATGTGCGGGGCTAGTTAAAGGAAGCAGTTCGAATAATCACCGGGCCATGACATAACGTCATGCTGCCAAAACAAGTCAGCAAATTAGATTTGCAAAAATATTATTCTCTCTACGGTGGTATGTGGAACTTATTTTGCAGGGTCGGACACTATCCTTATATTCAAATTCTTCTGTGGTGTATTCGGAGGAGGAACCCGCCTTGCAATGCCGAAGACAATACTGCGCGCCGGACTCATCGTCATTGAAGCCTGGTTCAGGGGCTACTGAGGGAGTCCTGGATTAGGGGGTCTCCGGACAGCCGGACTATATCCTTTGGCCGGACTGTTGGACTATGAAGATACAAGATTGAAGACTTTGTCTCGTGTCCGGATGGGACTCTACTTGGCGTGGAAGGCAAGCTAGGCAATACGGATATGGATATCTCCTCCTTTGTAACCGACCTTGTGTAACCCTAACCCTCTATGGTGTCTATATAAACCGGAGAGCTTTAGTCCGTAGGACACAACAACTACAACATACAATCATACCATAGGCTAGCTTCTAGGGTTTAGCCTCTCTGATCTCGTGGTAGATCTACTCTTGTACTACCCATATCATCAATATTAATCAAGTAGGACGTAGGGTTTTACCTCCATCAAGAGGGCCCGAACCTAGGTAAAACATTGTGTCCCCTGCCTCCTATTCCCATCCAGCCTAGACGCACAGTTCGGGACCCCCTACCCGAGATCCGCCGGTTTTGACACCGATAGCTGGTCTGTGGTAAACATAAAAGAAAAGGCTGTCTAGACAGGGCAGAGTGTCCCGCACAGCCCAGTCGACACCCTGCTTCTGTCTCAAAAACAAATTAGATAAATGCCACTTCAATTATGGCGATTCATAAAAATGCCACTGCAATTTCGAAACTTTGAAAAATGCCACTGCAATTTTTGCAAACTTTGAGAAACGCCACTGCAGTTTGCAAACTTTGAAAAACGCCACTCTATACTTCGAAAAATGCCACTAGAAATGGCATGAAATGGCATTTTTCAAAGTTTGGATATTGCAGTGGCATTTCTCGGATACACTAGATTTGGAGTGGCATTTATCAAATTAACCCAAAACAAAAATAACTGGGCGAGCTGCTGGGTCCCTGGTGTCAGCCGCTTGTTGTGAAATTCTCTCGTTTATTGACTACGTTGACAATGGCATGGGACCCAGATGTTAGAAATCCACTAGGAGGAGCCATTTTTTATTGGCTTGAAATAAGGAGGCACTTGCTTGCGTACTGCCATGACCTTGGCGGGTCCCTGCTGTCATCCTCTCCACGTACAGTACCAGTTAGTCATGCTTCAAAACTGATCGGCACGCCAATAAAAAATAAAGGTCGATAACTAATGCGGCACCTCGGGCCAATGCGGCCAGATCGCATTTTGCACGAGAAATTACACACCATGTTTCGTTGACATGTGGTCCCGTTCCAACATATCAGTGAGACGACGGCGAGTAGTAGGAGTATTTCCGAATGGACGTGTAGGCCAGGGCGCCTCTTCGTGAACCGTGGCAAACTCGCAACTGTCCATCGACTCTTTGCCTTTCCCTCTCGATTTGGAACTGATGTCACACGCTCTTCCTCTCCCTCCTCCATTTTCCTTCAGCCCTTCACCCTTTCTTCTGCCATTGTTCGATTGTTTTCTCCATGTAGGGAACAGGCCGGAAACGACCCCGTTATTCTTTGATCGGTGCGACGTCATCACCTCGGCTAGCATGGCAGGTTCGTTCAAGCCCATTCTCGACTCAACTAATAACATCATTACAAAGAACCCAAGAGTCAAGGAGCGGTTTGATCTCCCCTATCTTCTTCGCCGTGACCCTGATGACTGGCGCCGGCACGACGGAGGCCTCGCCCTGTGCCAGTTGATGCCGCTTGATAATGATACGTATGATGTTAAGATGCCATTGCTTGAGGGCAAGGCTTGGGCGGGCACAAATGGAGATTGGGTTGTTTACGTTGGGTCCAACTACGAGTGGGCACTTGTGAATGTGTACACTCGTCACCGGGTTCCAGTTCCAAAAATCTCAACACACTGCCCAGAGGTTGAGCACACCAGTAATGTACGTGCGTTCAAATACGATCATGGTGACTCTCTTCTATGGAAGATAGCAATTTTTTGAGTTCCCAACCGCTCTTGGAATTACAACAACTATGAAGTTGTTGCTATCTTTGACAAGCTTGTTGCCATCCTTAGTGGTTTGACTCAATGGACATTGCTCAAAAATCAGTTTCTGTGCACGAATGAGTATTGTGATGCAATTCAATATGAGGGCCTTGTGTTTGCTGCCACCACTCGTGGCACTCTTTTTGCATGGTATCCTCGTAGTTTCGGTACGTTTTTCTTCCACTGTAATTATAATTGTTTCATCCACATGCATGTGGGTTAGCAAGTTTCCCTTTACTAATTAACCTTCTTCTTGTGTTTCCAAGGTCCTATGAACATGCCACCAGATGCCGATGGTGATGATCACGAGCAGCGCCCATATACTATGTGGCGCCTGGCAACTAATTCCGATGGATCACCTCTTCTTATGTGTATATAACCCACTGATGATGTTACTGCTAAGGAAGCAGGTGTCTCCCATGGTCGCACTCTCCGGACCTATTCCAACACCCGTTGCATGGTATTCGGGATGGATACTAGTGTGCTAGCGCCAACTCCTTCTCCCTGGCACAGAATTGATAGTCTTGGAGAAAACTCGCTCTTCCTTGGACAAAACTATCTGATGATGGTGAAAGGCGATCCAACTGCTGTTAACACATTTATGAGAAGCAACTGTGTCTATACCTCGGACATTTGGGTGGTTCCCTACCCAGGTACTGATATAGTAGGCCGCTTCAGCCTGGATGATCAGTCCTGCATTGGTCTCCAGATCGACAACGGGTGGCCCGTCCCAGAGAATCACTTGTGGTTCAAAGCAAGCGTTTCCAACACCGGTGGAATGGTTGAGTTGAAGTTCATTTCATGGCTTGTCATTTGTTGTGTGGTGAAAACTTTAGTATTTATAATGTATCCTCGTTGTCGATGTGGGTCGATGACCTGTTGAATGTAATAAAATGATATGCCTGTGATAAACTTACTAAATTTATGAATGGCTTTCGAGTCACTTCTCTGAGTGAGTGGTGCGACGAGGCAAAAATATTTTCTGAATACATAATTGTACGTGCATTGCAACAGGTTATCGAATGAGGCCAATCAACAATAGTAGTACACTATTCGTACTAACTTCCCATGCTTCGCGCGTCGGGTGGGTGTTTTTGTTGTAGCCATATGTTAATGTGTTCGCTGTACGTAACCAGCACCTCGAATCCTCGATACTAGTACTATATAGTAGGAGTAAGTAGTAGGAGTAGTAGGGTGGCATGGGCCAGAAGAAGCATTCACGTCCAGGTGTACGGCACACGCCACCACCACGACATCCATATGACACAATATTATTTCTTGGAGTCCGTGCTAGAGCAATCTCTTCCACCTGCTTCAGAAGGCAGCGCACATGTCTGCCACGAAGCTGCTTCAGAAGGCGGCATAGATGGGCGCCACCTCGTCGAGCTCCTCGTTCCTGCGTGGGCTGGGCCTGGACATCTCATCGTCGTTGCGGCGTCGACGTCGTCAGGTCAGCATCAACAGCAGGAGCACCACCACCAGGAGCCCATGCAAATGCAGTTCCCGGAGGGGTCGCTGCAGCAATGGCCGCCATGGTTGGAGCCCGAGCCAGCTCTGATGATGTCAGTTGGGCTGGGCCTCGGGTTACCATACGACTCTACTGGCGGTCCGATGGGGTTGCCGGAGCTCATGATGGGCCAGTCATCACTGTTCAGTGCCAAGCCGGCCATGCTGGAGTTCCTGGGGCTCGGGATGAGCCCCACCAGCGCAACGACGAGCAGGGGCCTCCCCGTGTTCATGCAGCCCATGGGCGGCGCGGTCGGCATGGCCCGGACCGGCAGCGGCGCGGCGGAGACATTCGGCTCCGGCCCGAGTGCTCAGTTCAAGCCATGGGAGAGGAACCCGAGCAGCTCGCCGATCATGTGAAAGGACTGCTGGGCAGTATCAACACATAGCACAACAGCTGTAAAATGCTACTTGTGTCTAATTAGCAGCAGCTAGTCGTCAGTTCTTCGCCGTTCTTTTGTTTCTTAGGTTACAATCAAGTACGTAAGTTACTTTTGTTCCTTTAGGCTTCATCTTAGTACTCCTGCCCTGCCCTGCCCTGAAGCAAAGTTTCTTTTCAAGTTCATTCACAGATCAGTCGGTGTTTCCTGCAGTTAACTGCACCTTCACATTCAGTAATGTGGGTTAATTAGAGAAGACGACAGGGTGTTTCCTGGAAAAGTGCGGACAAAGACCGGTTAAGCCAACTGGCTGCCACTTGTTAAGCTATGATAGACTGGAGACTAAATCATCACATCTAGTGCAAGTTGGGGTATGATGGAGTTACATTTTGCAAGTTTGGGACTAAATCATCACATTCCATGCAAGTTAGGGTACTTGGGGTGCTTTTACCTCTAACTTCAGCCATCGCGCGGCGGGCGAGGTGGGGGTTTGCCGATAGTCAGTTTCCTTAACTGCGGTCCCACTTGTAAGGCCAACTCCAATGCACGACCCCAAACGGACCTCCGTTTTGCACGAACTCCAACAATAATTTTGAATAGAAAAGCAAGACCAAAGAAAACAAGAACCACAAGAATACATTTTACTACTCCTGTAAGTTGGATTAGTGCCTTGGTGATGGATTCATTGTTGATCTGCGGAGGCTCGATCTTGCGTGCTTCTTTCTTCTTCGAGTGTAAAGAAGTAGACGTTGCTTCCTCGCATCTAGTCTCATGTCTAGCCTCTATTCTAGTAGGAGTATCAACAAGTGCACTAATCTCATCCGAGAGCAGAATCGAAGATTTGGTTGGGTTCTTCCTCCTTATGCCGACATGTGGGACATCCAGCATCTAGGTCGTGTCATGAAAGAAAATAGAGTGGTAGTTGAAGCCACGAGATGTGCATCTTGGGTTAAACTGTAAATAGAATCTTACTACTCTTGAGTAACTCCAAAAGCGGCCACCGAAGATCTTTATTGGATTTGTTTTTCATCACTAGCATGTCGAGGTGAAAGATGTGCAGGTTCAGTGGGTCCTCTTGCGTTTTCACTGACATGTGGGGCTGCATGTGAGTAAACAGACGATGGGCTCCACGCGTCCGCTGGCTGGCTGAGAAGAGAGATAGAGGAGGGCTGAGCACGGACTGCAGGAAATTTGTTCTACGTACCTCGATATAGAATCGATATAGTTGTCTGGCACGGGCCATAACTAGCATTCACGTCTAGCAGTACGGCACACGCCACCCACACGAGTCCCATCTGACACCAATTTTTTTGGAGTCCGTGCTACATCCATCTCTTCTCCCTCCTGTTTTCTCAGCCAGCTCGCGGTGGACGGGGTGGGGGTTTGCCGATAGTCGGTTTGCTCAACTGCGGTCCCACTTGTAAGTGAAAATGCAACACCGCACGCATTCCCGCTTGAGTGGCGTGCTGGACCAACCATGTGGGGTTGCAACGCGAACACGGCAGGCTTTTCCTTTTGAACTCGTAACTTGTAAAATTTGGTTCTGCTCCATGGCGCGACCGATAGATAGAAAATAACAATTTTGCCTAGAGTAATGAGAAGTTTGGTTCTGGCGCCGTTCATGCAAGGAGTACGTACAAAAATTATGAAGTTGATGAGAAAGGTAAGATAATTACTGTAGCATCATATACTACTACATGGATTTGATAGAAAGATAAAAATACAAACAGATCCATCAACGTTCAATGACATCCTCATGCCCTAGTGCGCCGGGTCACCAACCGACGTTTGAGGAGCAGCGGCGTTGGCGGCGAGCTCAACGTGCTTCTGAACAGTGTCGTCCAAGGTTGCCATGCACTCCAAGAAGGCCAGCGTCCTATCGTCCTCCACTTGCATGTAGTAGTCCTTGTGGACGATTTGCGCGTAGACGTGGGTGATTATGTCGATGGTGTCTTGCTGCGCCAGGCGCTGCGCGGCGAGCGCGACCTCAAGGTGGACATTCTCCGGCGTGACGGCGGGCAGTCGCAGGTCCACCAGTGCGTCGAAGAGGTTGTTACCATAGTGGCCGTTGAGGGTGGCGAGCATCGCAGAGCCTGGGCACGTCGGCTGGAGGCTTACATCAAAGTCGTCTGCAAGCTTCTTGACGACGGTGAACTTGTCGAGGAAACCGACGAGGACCTCGTTGAACAAGGAGACGAAGCTATCGTCCAAGCGGCCCCTCGCCCTGGCGGCCTCAAGCAATACTACCTGGCGGCATTCCTCGGTGCCAGGCCACAGGCCGGCGTCGTGGACCATCTGGCACAGCCGGCTGATGCTCGTGCTCATCGCCTCCATGGGTCTAGCGTAGCTTCTAGTCAACTGATCTTGCGATTCGAGTGATCAATCAGCCCTTGGTTAGCGTGCGTAGATGCGTAGGATATCATACTACTCATCGGCCCTCTACTGCACCTGCCTTTGGCTGTATGATAGGTGGGCCAGCCACCCCCTGGGGCCACGTGTCATTCACCCAAAGGCAGTTGCCGTAAGTAAATGAAGCTGCGTCCCCCTCCATGTCGGGGTAGTATAGTCATCTCACCGGACCTCTAGTTGGGGCCAAATGAGAGAAGTTTGATGTTTACTAGTTTATTGGTCCCCTTTGCATTTTGCGCCAAGTTTTGACCTTTGATTTAACTAATAAAATGTTAATGCATGTAAACAAAAATGTTGTGTAAGTCACTTTACGAAAACCAAATAATCCCAAAATGCGTAGGCACGGTGCATTAACTCCCTCCTTGTTTCTTATTTCGTGACATATCAACCAATGAGAGATGTGGGCCGTGCATGCTTTCAATGACTTGAGACTACCAAACATGACATGTAGTATTTAGTTCATTGCATGTAATCCTATTAGTACTCTAGTTAGGAGTAGCAAAAAACATTAAGTTCTCTCGCCGATAGGAATAAAACACCATGTATTTATTTACAGAGGGAGTAGTACATTTTTGGTGACATGCATTACTAGATATTGCTAGTCAAATACTAAAATCCAGATGGATGTGGTAGTACTCCTAAATCCAGACGGTGGTGCTACTAGTACTAGTAGTAGTACTACCAATGTAGGAGTAGTAGTAGGAGTACTAGCATTGTACTATCCGTTGGTCAAATTATTGTGTGCTGCTCCTCACAGTGAAGTGACAAGACCCTGCGCCGGAGATGACACCTGAGTATAGGCTCCGTGTTTGGCATACCATAGTCAGCCTCACCGTCTGCAATCACTATCATCATGGCTGTAGAGCTAGCCTGCTTACAACTAGCCCTGTTCGACATAATTTCCCATGCGTAGATGCCCGTGCATTGCACGAAACACCAAGATTGGGGGTGGACGGCTCTGGCAGCGGCCATCGCGCCAGATTTTTCCATGGCCTTCTATTCCTAGATGTGGTGGGGAGGAGATGAGGCTGATTGTGAGAGACAAGGAGTTGTTTGTAAATAGGGAACAAGTGCGGGCATCTTTTTGCAAAAATGGAGAAGCTTGGTTTGTATGCGTCAGATCTAGATCCGACGGCTATTGGTGAAAGATGGCAGGCGCAACATCATCACCAACTCATGACCTGTTTGATTCACAGGATTTTGAAAACGCAGGAATAGGACACGGCAATATTACAAGTTTCAAACTGATATTACAAATGTTAGGAGTAATGGTGCACCTACGAAGAGGGAATTACTAGGAAGTTTACGTAAGAACTTTCGTTACTTTAGGTGGATGCAGCATTATCGTACAAACTAAAATCCACAGCCCTGACAAGTCACTAATGGGCAAATAAGTTTTTGAGTCTCTGGCCACTCGATGTTTCAAAAACAAATTCAGCTTCTGCGGAGAAATGAGCTCCACCATGTACCCGTGCGGGTGTGGCTGGGCACGAAGCATGAGTACGTGCACAGTGCACCTATTCTCTTCTTGTATACGTACACCACCTACATGGGGTTGTGTGAGAGAGATACAAACCTAGAGAGATATAGTGTGCGGGTTCTTGAGAGTTTTTTTTGTGGGGGGGTTTCAATCAAAAAATTTAACATATGCAATGTGTGTGAAATAGAGTCATGGATATAACATATATATAGAGGGGGTGATCCACGAGAAGAGAGTGGAGGTATCATCGGCTTGAGGTGTCCATAGAATGAAAGAGAGGGATGATGTGTGTGTGTGCGCGCGCACGATCGATAAAGAGTGCCATCGAATTTTTGTGTGCCCACGTCAAAGATATAGAGTGGCTGGCCTACTGGAACGTGAGATGGGACATGTGCAGTTTGTCTGTGTGGCATGGATACCTACCTGCAGCGCTCGACTATCGGTGTGTGGTGGGGGAAGAGGGAGGCCCAATTAACTATAGAGGTACAATGGCTGGTATATGTGTGGAGGAGGAGAGAGGCCTACCTCATGTATTAAGGAGATCGATCTGCCTCATGTATTAAGGGAGATCGATCGGCATCCATACATATGTGCAGGAGATGAATAAGGTTGGGAGAGAGACAGAGCTAGAGTGTTGGAGGGGGTGGTAGTGGAGTTGCTTCTAACAAATGGTGGGATAGGCTTGCTAGACAAGCGGAGGGCACGCCCGCAATATCAATAAGAGAGGAGATGGCTGCTTGTTGTCTGTGCACGTGCGTGCGAGAGACGGGTCAGGAGGCATGCATGAATGATGAAGGGGGACGATGTGGTTGTGGTAAGCAGACGTAACTACATAGGAAGATGAATCGCCCTTTGTAAGAGAAAGGAGAGACATAACTTGTGAGGTACGTCGATCGATGGGGGGTAGTTAAAGTTGATCTAGGTATATGTTGGGAGATCGATCGGTATACATGCATGTGTGTCTTAGAAGCAAATGAGGCACAAGGAGAAGGATAGAGAGAGAGGGATGCATGTAGGAGGTGGTACGAGAGGCATACTATATCGAGGGGGAGGAGTGTGCGAGTACGAGAACGATGAAAAGAGTGGTGGGAGTGAGGCATGGACGGTGACAAGAGAAGAGGGGAAGCTTGTGTTTGTGCTAGGCACACCTGGCTAGAGAGGCATATTGATCGATGTGTGCCATAAAGAAGGAGCTGGGGGGCCTACACACACCATGGGTGAACGACCTAAAGTGAAAAGACGAATTTGCGCGATGGAGCTAGAGAATGCTGAGGGAGGGTGAGAGGGATGCGGGCGTGTGCATGCACAAGAGAAAGTTAGCGCTAGCTACAAAGATAAGAGGGTTGTGTGGGTGTAAAAGACAAATAGAGATCATATATACTTCATTATAAAAAGCAAATTCGGATATTTGAAGAATTTATCATAGTGTTTCAAACCGACGGATGTGTGAATATATATAACGGTGATACACATGGTATGGTTATGAACATGGTATACTACATTTAATATATTTTATCTCTACTCTTATAAAAAACGGAGTTGTTGATGATGGTGTGCCTGCCATCCTGCATTATAGGCCATATGATTTATATCTGGCGGATAGCAAGGAAACTATGATCGTTGAAGTTGGCAACAATCATGATTGTAGATTCTTATTGAAATAGAGAAACGAATTCAAATTTAGTTCGAATTGCAGCTATAGTATAGACATTTGGAATGCACTAAAATGTTGGTATGAGTAGGTTACATGCATTATACAGCAAGCGAAAAAATTTAATCGGACATAACATGGATTTATACTCCCTCCTTCCATCTATATAGGGCGTAATGAGATTTTTAAGACCGCCTTTGACTATTGACAAGATTAATAGTACATGACATGCACAACGTGAAAATTATGTCATTGAAAGAACCTTTCACAGACGAATTTAACGGTGTGCTTTGTGTAAGTTGCATGTCATATATCATTGCTCTAATATTTGGTCAAAGTTAGCATCGAAAAACGCATTAGGCCCTATATAGATGGAAGGAGGGAGTAGCTTTGAATAGCATTTGTATAGTAAAACGGGGCAAGACTCTCTCTTTGTGTGGTGTGAATAGTTTTATTTTTTTGTTTTCTTTTTGGTTGAGGGAAGTGCGAATTGATTTGGTACATACAAGTACAATATTACTACACATTAGGCTTGTCCCTAAAATTCAACCCACGTCTTGTTATATCCCGAAAATTCAGATATCGTGCTCCCAAAACTGGCACCTTCGCAACCCGCGCCTTGCTATCCCAAAATTACAAATCGCGCGAAAACTCCCTCCAGCTGCCAAATCCCGACATGCGAAATCCCCCTTCTAACCCTGAGCCGAAAGGGCCGCTAGTTCAAATCGGTGGGGGGTACTTTTGTAGCACACCCTACATTTTGGACAAGCGCGTCCCTAAGTCATGCTTCACCCCCTCCCATCGCCCCCTTTTCTCCATTCGAAATCCCAGGCCGCCATAACCTCTCCGCTCCAGCCGTGAAACCCCACCCTCCTCCATCCGCCACGTCACTGCTACCCAGCCGGAGCCTCTTCCCCGATGACGTCGTCCACCGCAACATCTCGACGTCCCTCGTCCACCTCCCCGGATGAGGATTCGTCGTCTATCTCACCGTCCCGCCGGTTCAGCCACCCCGTCCTCCACCTCCAAGGAGCTGCTCTGACGATCGCCTCGTCTATCGTGGCTGCTCCATCCCCACAGCGGCGCCTTAACCTGCTCCACCGGAACCGCAGCATCCTCACCGACTCCTCGGACGAAGCCGAGGCCTACTCGGCGCCACCAAAGAGGTTATACACTCATCGCATCGCACCTTCTCCTTAACTCGACCTCCCGGCGCCGACGGTGCTCCATCCCGCACCCCCATGGAGCGGCTACCTTGAAGCCGACGCTGCGGGCGACATCTCCATGGTGGCTCTCCCCCAGTGCGAGGCCCCTTCGGCGGCGGCGGCCATACCAGCCGGATCTGCTGCTGCTCCGGCTCTCGCTCGATCGCTCGCTCGCCCAGCTGCTGCTGCTGCTCTCCCCCTCGCTCGTGTTGCTGCTCTGCTTTGATTAAGCCACACTTCTGTCGACTGAATCGACTTTTGGGTCAGTCAATTTTCAGGGGTTGGGGGGGCTCGCCGGAGTTAAGGAAGAACCACCCGCAGCGGGGACGGGGGCTCGCCGGAGAGGTACCCCATTATCTATCTTAGGGTTGAGGGTGGGGCGGGGGGGCCTAGAGGGCTGGCCGGGGCGGCGGTGGCGAGTTGTTTAGGGGCGGCGAGGCGGCGCTGGGGCCGGCGGTTCGGCCGGTGGTGGCTGGCGGCTCAGGGGGGTGTAGGTTGAAGATGAACTGCAGGCCCTCCCTAAACTACATGTCAAGTGCCTCTCTGCTACCATTGCGTTCAGTTTCGACAGTAGCATTCAGATTCCATAGTAAATTTCAGTTTCGACAGTTAAGTTCAGAGTCAACAGTTTTTACCTCATCTGTTGTAGTCAGGTGGTTTTTGGTGATGTTAATTTTACATCCATTTTACATCATCTATTGGAGATGCTATTAGAACCCCACTTGAGATTGACGATGTCTGTCTTGTGCTGCTTCAGCCTTGACGTCTTACGGCTCACCGGAGCTGCTCCAACGACAGAACAATCCATCACAATAGAGCAGTGCCCTGGACACCATCTACAGATTCCTCAGATCTTCCTCCACACCTCCGACAGATTCCTCAGATCTTCCTCCACACCTCAACTGCTTCAGCGACCAACCCAATGATGCTGAGGTCGACATGGCTACGGCAAAGAGGTTGTACACTTGTTGCATCACTTATTACTATACATTCACGTCGATCCATTAGGGCTATTTTGGTTCAACAGAAAAACATCGATCCACTTGTTGTTACCATCACTCTAAATTTCTGCACGCTCTCCTTGCATAATCTCGCCATATTTTTTTCGTATGCATGTCATATATTGTACACAGTCATGCTGAACATGTAGAGAAAAAGAGAAGAGTTTTGCGCGGCAATACAATGTCATGCAGACATCGCTCCATGGTGGGTTCAATGGCAAACCCTCCCCACCCCTCTCCAGATTGTAATCCAAAGGAAGATATCTGTTCTGAGGCGGATTCGGACAAGGTTGGAAAAAGCAGTAGGCGTAAGCGAGGCAGTTAGCCTTCGCCTAGTGCCTAGGCGGTGCTTAAGCGCCCTAGGCGTGGCCTAGGCAGTAATATAGTTTTACTATCAGAGCATATTTGTGGATATGATATGCATGCCGATATTAATTTAGGGCATATAAATAAGTTAACTACCAACTACTACCATTGGCATATGGCCCATTTGGCATATATATGAATGCAATATGGCATCGTTTGTCGCTTGGGGAGACAATTCTTTGCTTGCCCTGCCTAGACTTCCATTTATGCCCTAGGCAAGGCGTTTGGCCATCGCCTAGCGCCTAGGCGTGCCTAAGCGCCTCCTAGGCACTGCCTTTTCCAACAGAGGATTCGGACACCGCTGACCACTCCTATTTACCCCCAAGGTGTTTGCTCTACCTTGGCATGATGATGTTAGTCATATCATGCATATGTTGCCTTGCAGTGCCTACTTTTGACATCATATATGTCATCTGCTTAGTTTAGACATGTTCTGTAATGCCACCTGTTTAGTTTCTATATCATATATGGGAATTATGCAGTCTCATGTCTTTTAGCCAGCCATAATATATGTGAAATGTGCAATTCCATCCTGTTTAACTAGGCATCATATATTTGAATGATATCTTGCCCATCCTTTTCTTCATTACATTTCCATTTGTCGACAATGTTTGTACATTAAACTACTCTTCCTGTGAATCAGCCATTTGGTTGGGAGATGGAAAAATCTGGAGTGAAAACAAGGCCTTCAGAGCAGACAGTGCTACCTGTTGAAGCAGATCTCTCATTGGGTCCCGATAGCTCCTCAGAGATGGAGTCAGAGACAGATGATCAGTCCTATTTCCCCACTGAGGTTTATGCTCTAACTTGGCACGATTATCCTACTCATATCATGCATACGGTGTCTTGCATTGCATAGTTTAGACATCATATACACAATATTCAACACAATGTTCTTAGTTCAGACATCATATCGAATGCCCTCTGTTTAGCATATAAATCACATATGTGAATTAAATGATGCAATCCTGATTACTTAGATAACATGTAGGTGAATTATGTCATGCGATCCTGTTTAGTTATTCATCATAACTTTGAATTATGTTATGCTATGCTATCCAGTTTAGATAGACATCATATATGTGAAATTATGTCATGCTATCCATTTTAGTTAAACAATATACATGTCAACTATTTCATGCCCTCTTTTTTCCACACTATCTATTGCATCTGTCTCTCATACAATGTCTGTACTTTCAACTATGTTTCCTATTTATCAGCCATTTGAATTGGAGCGGGTGATGCTAGTATCTAGCGGACTAAAAACACGGTCTTCAAATAAAATAGTGCTACCTCTTGGTGGAGATAGCACCCCGGTTGTACATGCACAGGAACCAGCCCTACCACACATAACCCAAACTCTCGCAGATTGTACCCCTACTACGATGGACAGAGAACCAGCTTCACCCAATCTAACCCCAACCCCAGCCGATAGTAACCCAGTTCCTGTTGACACAGCACCATCTCCACCATAGAGCTCCCAAACAAGAGCAGTTAGTAAGGCAGCTCCAGTGCCCAAAGGGCCAGTACTATCACGGCGAACCCCAACTCCACCAGTTAGTACGCCTATTCCTGTGGAGGAAGCACAACCAGCTAGTCATAGTTTAGCATCTATCGCATTTGATGTTGTTAAATCGTATGTGTGTATCTTCCCATCTTGGAAATATTATACTGAAGATGAAGTAAAATGACAGTTGCAGGTGTTTGTCCAGGAGTTATGTGTAAGTAATGTTATTCATGGCAATTACTTTGCTTCGTCCCATACATCCTACCTCCATGATGGTTATAATACAGCAAATTTTCCCATTTTTCTCTATAGAGAATGACTGATTTGGAAACTCAGGATGAGGTAACCTGTGCTAATACCTCTGCTATCTTCAAGAATGCTTGGTGGCAGTATCGGAATTACCTGAAGAAAACGTACTTCACCGGCAAAGAAACTCATCAAATTCCCTTACGTTCTCCTGAGACACTTTTACTGGACGATGACTGGGAACGCCTTGTTCTGTACTGGTCCCGAACCAACAATGTGGTAAGGTCTATGAGCTCATTTTCTATTTTTAAGTATTATATTCTTGCGTCTTACTGTACTCTGGTCATGTAGAACAAGTGCCTAAACCTGAAGAACAACTGTTCTAATTTAAGATTCCATTGCTACCATAGGACATAGATATATGTTTATTTGATGCTTTGATTATGTACTAGTACTTGGCAATAAAAGACTTGGTAGTTTAATCCTGTCCACCTTACTAATGAACTGGTTCACCAAAATGAGTTTCATATACTAGTACACGCTAAACTTGTTATCTGTCTGCTTGTTTCTTCTTTTAGAATGCTGACAGAATATTGGGGAAGAGTGCCCTATTAAGCAACGATAAAGGAAGTAATGCAGATAAGGTTCAGGATAGTGACACATCCTGTCTTGGTTTATTGCTGGAGTTACTGGCCACTACCGCTTGCACAAGCTATTCAAACTCACTGTCTGAATCAGTTTGGTTTCTTGAGTCTCAACTACAAGCTGAAAGACATCGATCAGCTGTGCTGCGACAAGAAGCGGAAGTCCCTCGAGCATTCAGATGCATACTTTCTGGTGCAACAGCAAGCGTTGGAGGATTTTAGCGCCAAACAGGACAAAGCTAATCAGCTTGCTAAACTTATTGCCAGCATGGTGGATACCCAGGATAACATTTCTTGAGCTCTTCTGAAGTTGTTTCAGTTATGCTCTTGTTTTGCTGCCGCGTTTATTTGCACTGGTGGC
Organism: Triticum timopheevii; assembly: GCA_963921465.1. NCBI lineage: Eukaryota > Viridiplantae > Streptophyta > Magnoliopsida > Poales > Poaceae > Triticum > Triticum timopheevii. The sequence goes on from OY997265.1 coordinate 622,335,477, forward strand.
CAATTTTGACAGCCAGTGTATATGATATGCTGCTTTGTTCCCTATATTTGCACTGGTGGCGAACTTTGATGCCCAGTGGATGTAATATGTGTAATAGCCGTGATAGCCTAACGTTAGTTGCTTGCTTATTTATTTCCTTGTTTTCTTGTTTATTTGTTTGCTTGTAGTCATTGCAGTTCTTTTTTCGTGGTTAACTAGTGGCCACAATAACCTATTTTTTAAAACTAGGCCATAATAACCATGGGCTAATATTTACTGTAGTGACACTGGGCCTCCTACGGGCCGTAGAAATAGTGGGCCTTCTACAGGCCATAGAAACAGTAGGCCTTCTACGGGCCGTAGAAACAATGGGCCTTCTATGGGCCATATCATAAATGGGCCTTATACGGGCCGTATGATCGATTGGCCAAACATGGGCCAATAACAGGCCGCATTATGGTCGTAAACGGGCTAGAGTTGGAATCGTCCGTTCATGGGCCGACCGTAACAGGCCATCGTTAATAGGCCGTATTTGATGACGCTATGAAAACGGCCCAACGTATTAATGGACCACAAACGGGCCGACTATTACCACGAGCTGAATTTGGCCCACAAGCAGAAAATGACAGTAACGGGCCGTAAGTAAACGAATGCTGGAAATGAGCCCAAGAATAAATGGGCTCTGAGAAGGCCGAAAGATAACATGGGCTGGAGACGGCCCACCGGAATAACGGGCCGTTAATGGGTATAAAGTGATACACTGTTCATTACGGGCTAGTTTCACCACGGGCCGTTAATGGGTGTAAAGTGATACACTGTTCATTACGAGCCAGTTTCACCACGAGCCGTTAATAGGCCAAGAGTTACATAGGGCCTCATATGGGCCGAAAGACGTCATGGGCCATACATGGGCCAGAAGTGAAAACAGGCTGGAATCATATTGGATGGCCCAGATGACGCTACTGGGCCTAATTCGGATAGGGCGTAACGGGCCTTGGGTTAGCGGGTTGTAAATGGGCTATATGCGAACATGCCATTAACATGCTTTACATGGGCCGGCCCGCCACCTTTTGACCAAGTCAAACAGGCCGGCCTTTTCATAGGAATGGGCCTCTGTTGGGTCGTGCCACGTGTCGACGTATCATAGGCGCCTATCTGACCCACTGACGAGCTGACACGTGTTTTGTCCGGCCAATAAGAATTTTACACGTGGAAATTTCCCATTGGTCGGAGCTGTTAACGGGTTATCGGATCCAAAACCCGACCAGATAGCTTAACGGCGTTCTGTTACGGTGGATGCCACGTGTCGGTTACCCTTGACAACAGCACTTCTGTGACGCGCGATTTATCGTCATGGAAGCGGACACTTCCGTGATGATAATTTTGGTAATGTCATGGAACACTTCTACGACAGCACAGGTATGACTATCTTGATTCTGTCATAAATTTGTCATGGATTTACATGCATGACAAAAAAAGCGACCTACTGTGACAAACACGTATCATCACGGAAGTGTATTTTTTTGTAGTGGATGCATATAAGGCCAAACTCGCGACGCCGAACACTCCCTAAGGTATTCGGTCTTTATGGTATAAGCCAGGTCTAAACAGTACAGTTTGTCATAAGCCCCTGGTGTCCAGGTATGTGCATTATTCTGGCGTGGCCACATGCCAAGACGTCAGCATCCTTCTCGGTTGTACTGAGGATCCGAGGGATGTAAATCAACAAGAGACAGTAAAAAAGCTTTACGCAGGGTCTTAATCTACATAGAATCCTTGGAACGGGTCCCTACTGCACGTCTACGCCTGTGTCTCCGTTGTGCCGTTTCCTGGACGGGTGTAGCACGATGGTCATCTGAAAAAGAGAGGAACTTAATTGAAAAGTTGCCGCGCAAAAGTTAAGTTATACTAAATAAACAATATATAGTTGAAAATGAGTAAAGGTGAGCCTTATTGCCACTTTTGCACGCGCGTTGAGCCCCTTGTATTGTAATAGGGGTATAGCCATCAAACTTGTATAAATTACATATAGCTGAGCCGGAATCGTCTAGCCGTGTCCGTGGTCTTAACGACCTGACAAATGCTTTAGTTGGTGAGGCCGTTTAGTGTGTGGCGGCCAAGGCGGCCACACCGTCTTCGGTGCCCAAGGAGCACTCAATATTTCCATTTACTGTAATGATGCCGCGTGGAACGAGTATCTTGAGCTTGAGGGAAGCGTAATGCGGTATTGCGTTAAAGCGAGCGAAAGCTTCATGTCCGAGTAGTGCTTGATAGCCACTTTGGAATGGAGCGACGTGGAAAGTTAATTTTCACTGCGGAAGTTATCGGGGAAGCCGAATATAACCTCTAGTAGCAGGGAGCCCCTGCAGTGAGCCTCCGGGCCTGGCGTTACTCCTTTAAAGGTAGCATTGCTATGACAAATTTTTGTTGGATCTATCCCCATTTTGCGGACTATGTCCTGATATATCAGATTTAAACTGCTGCCGCCGTCCATCAGGACTCGGGTGAAGTGGTATCTGTCAATTATTGGATCTAATACCAAGGCAGACCATCCTGCACGTCGGATACTTGCCGAGTAATCCCGATGGTCGAAGGTGATCGATTGGGACGACCAGTGGCGGAGCTCCGCGGTGATAGGCCCCGGGGCATGTTCCTCTAAAGGTGCCACTTTGTTTCTCCCTTTTATCACGTGTAACACGTTGACTGTTTTGACTTTTGGTGGAAATTTCTTCTGTTCCCCTGTGCTTTGCTCGCGAGGCTCGTCCTCGTCTTCACTTGGTGTATCCTGCCCCTTGTGTTCGGTGTTGAGCTTGCCGGACTGTTTGAAGACCCAACATTCTCTGTGGGTATGATTTGCAGGTTTATCAGGGGTGCTATGGATCTGACATAGTCCAGAATTTTGTTTAGGCTGGACAATTCGTCTCTGTTGCCTTTGGAGGTCGGCTTCTGCTGCCCTGGCCGAGAGCTTCTAAATCCCGCATCTACCGCCGTGCTCTTCGGGCTGCCTTCTTTATTCCGGCGCTTATTCTTGCTGCATCGTGATTTCCCGTTTCCATCCCTGACTTCGGATGTACTTGGGTCGCTGGTGCTGCATCGGGCTAACCAGCTGTCCTTGCCCGCGCAAAAATGGGTCATGAGGCTTGTTAATGCTGCCATTGTTCTCGGCTTTTCTTGACCGAGGTGTCTGGCAAGCCATTCGTCTCGAACGCTATGCTTGAAGGCTGCTAAGGCTTCGGCGTCCGGACAGTCAACTATTTGGTTCTTTTTAGTGAGGAACCTGTTCTAAAGTTTGCGGCCTGACTCACCGGGCTTTTGATTTATATGACTTAAATCGTCTGCATCCGGTGGTCGGACATATGTCCCTTGAAAATTTGCCCGAAAGGCGTCTTCGAGCTCTTCCCAGCTTCCGATGGAGTTTTCGGGGAGGCTTTTAAGCCAGTTCCGAGCTGGCCCTTTGAGCTTGAGGGGTAAGTACTTGATGGCGTGGAGATCGTCTCCTCGAGCCATATGGATGTGGAGGATGTAGTCCACAATCCAGACCCCAGGGTCTGTTGTTCCGTCGTAAGCCTCTATGTTTACGGGTTTGAATCCCTCTGGAAATTCATGGTCCAGCACCTCGTTGGTGAAGCATAGAGGGTGTGCGGCACCCCTGTATTTGGGCATACCATGGTGTTCGGATGTTTTTTGTGTTGCGTTGTATGTTGGAGCGCGCCTGCGTGGTCCATAGATGGATCTGGTTGCGCCATCCTTTTGATGCGAGCCCTTACGCGGATCGCGTACTGGTTTATGTGCAGCATCGTTTGCCGCTTTATGTTGGCTATGAGGTCGTCTATCCGACCGGATGGTCGTTTTATTTTTTAGTTGTGGAGGATCTAAGGCCTCCTCATCAAATTCAGGTAGCAACTTTCGCTTCGGATAGCTTTTGGTGTGGCGATTACTGCTGTACTTTGCTGCAGTGTTGAGTACTTCACTCCATTTGATTTTGAGTGTGTCTTGTGCAGCCTTGAGCCTTTGCTTCTGTTTTTTCAGACTTCTCACCGTGGCAACAAGCCTTTGGTGGGCATTATGTTGCTCCTGGCGCCTGTCCGGTGTGATGTCGTCCGAACTGTTATCTTCGACAGGGTCGGGTTGTTCGGTTTGATTCCCCGTGCTGCCCTGATCTGGCGATGGTGCACCCTGCTCTATCGCTGGGTCTATATGATTGTTATTTCTGCCGAGGCGGGATTTGGAGCGGTGCTTATACCGCTGCTTTGACTGCTTCTCGAGGGAACAACCCTTCGCTGCGTCCTTCCGTTCCTCGTCATTGTTTTATTTCGTGTGTCCACCATGTATACGTCATGTGATAAAGTGGGCGTCCAGTGCCCTGTGGGTAGTGGTTCTTGTTCGTCTCCTGCATCGTCGTCCATACCATCGATGTCTTCGGAGTCGAAGTCGAGCATGCCGGTTAAGTCGTCGATAGTGGCTACTAAGTGGGTGGTGGGTGGGCGGCGAATTTGTTCGTCATCCGCATCCCAATCCTGCCGGACATAGTTCGGCCAGGATACTCCTAACAAGGAGAGAGACCTTCATGAGTTCAGTATGTCGCCGAAGGGCGAGTGCTGAAAAATATCCGCAGAGGTAAACTCCATGATCGGCGCCCAATCGGATTCGGTAGGAATGGGCGCAGGCGGTTCGGAGTCCGTGGCCGGAGAGCGATCCGGCAGTCTGGCAACACGGCTCTCGTGAAGGGTAAGGTCGATATTCGGCTCGATCGCTGCTGAGGATACAGCCTCCATGATGGGGTCTATCCACCCATCCATGGATGGCACACTGGCTCCAAATTGAGGCACGGAGCGGCTGCCGGTGTGATCTCCTGAACACGGTCCGATGGTAGAGCTAAATCGTACTCATTGTGACCGCGTGGCGCACAAGGCAGGGGCTCGAATCTGTCGAAGATCAAGTCTCCGCGGATATCGACCATGTAATTTAAGCTTCCAAACCTGACCTGGTAGCCAGGGGCGTAACTTTCGATCTGCTCCAGATGGCCAAGCGAGTTGGCCCGCAGTGCGAAGCCGCCGAACACAAATATCTGTCCGGGGAGGAAAGTATCACCCTGGACTGCATCGCTATCGATGATAGTAGGAGCCATCAAGCCTAACAGCGACGACACAGAGGAACTCTCAATGAAAGCACCAATGTCGGTGTCAAAACCGGCGGATCTCGGGTAGGGGGTCCCGAACTGTGCGTCTAAGGCGGATGGTAACAGGAGGTAGGGGACACGATGTTTTACCCAGGTTCGGGCCCTGTTGATGGAGGTAAAACCCTACGTCCTACTTGATTTATTCTTGATGATATGGGTATTACAAGAGTTGATCTACCACGAGATCGGAGAGGCTAAACCCTAGAAGCTAGCCTATGGTATGATTGTATGTTGTCCTACGGACTAAAACCCTCCGGTTTATATAGACACCGGGGGGGCTAGGGTTACACAAGGTCGGTTACAAAGGAGGAGATATCCATATCCGTACTGCCTAGCTTGCCTTCCACGCCAAGTAGAGTCCCATCCGGACACGAGACGAAGTCTTCAATCTTGTATCTTCATAGTCCAACAGTCCGGCCAAAGGATATAGTCCGGCTGTCCAGAGACCCCCTAATCCAGGACTCCCTCAGTCGTCAACAACCGAGAGGAACAAGGAGATGACTGTACGTGGAGAGGATGACCGTAGGGACCCACCAGCGTCATGGCAGTATGTAAGCAAGTGCCCCTATATTACAAGCCCAATATGGTTCCTCCTAATGGTTGAACATCTGGGGCTCACTCCATTGTCAACGTAGTCAATAAACGAGAGAGTTACACTATGAGCGGCTGACACCAGGGACCCAGCAGGTCGCGCAGTTTATTTTTTTGAGGAACTAGCAGTTGTTATTTATACTAGTTTTAGTGACAGATCAGGGTAACAACGGGGCTGTGCGGGGGCTATGGCCCATCTAGCCAGGGTTTTATTTATGTTTACCACATCAAGAGCCCAGTTGTGTTTTTTTTCTTGCTGAAAATGGCTAGCCCAGTTCTATTTTTTTTAAGAAATACCCAAACGAGGCCTACTTGCTTTATCAGCCCTTCTGGGCTGCAAATCTTTCAACGCGAGGAGAGTTTCATTCAGTTTGCCCAGAAATGGGTTGTACATTTTTAAAACACAACAAACCGGGAATTAGTTTCAATTTTTTTTCTACAAGATTTTTAAATTCCATTGATTTTTGTGCATGGACAATTATTTGGATTTTATATTTATATAAATTATTTTTCAAAATAGTTTGAAAGTGAATCGATATTTCGGGATTAAAAACAGTTGACCGCACCGAAATATGCAAAAATTGGTATACTTTTTAACCATGGCCACAATATGGGGTGTAATGCTAACAAAAAGAAGATGGGCTCCAAAAAAATTCTTAAGAATTAGCAAATGGGTTGTACATTATTAGAAATAATGCACACGAGAGCAGTGACTGTTGGCTGTCCATCCAACGGTTGTCGTGCTTCTTCAATCACTGCTTTTCCTGCTCCAGCCGCTCAAAGAAGCGCCGGCGGGACTGCCTACTCCCTCCTCCCGCGGCCGGCTATGCTGCCGCGCAAGCCTCACCGCCCCACCGTACTCCCATCGCTGGCCTAGCCATCCCTCTACTCACCCACACCTGCTGTTATTCTTCGGGGATGGCAGGCAAACCAGTAAACCCTCATACTCCTCCGCGTGGGAAACAACTGCTGAGTCTTCCCTGGCTCCGTGTCGTTCCCTTCCTAGGCCTCGCCGTCGTCCACCGCCCTGGTGCTCTCGGCACGGCCTGGTCAACATGGTCAATGAACGACATCCATTGGAAGTGGACTGTACGTGGAGAGGCTAACAGCTGGGTCCACGGCAGCATGCAAGGAAATGCCTCCTTATTACGCGCAAAATAATGATTCCTCCACCTGACAGCTAGGACCCACGGGAAGGGCTTCTGTATTTCATGAAAAAAGTTTTCCCCCCGCTGACAAGTCGGACCCACCAGCTATATCTTCGCATGCAAGGAAGTGCGTCCTTATGACGCACAAAAAGTGAATACCCCTCTGCTAGCTAGGACCCACCATAGTGGGTGCCTGACTTGTGGGCCTACTAAGTTGACGGGGACAGAGGGCTTTGTCAACATAGTTAATATGAACGATTCTAGGTCCAGTGACCATCTGATGTCCATCCAACGGCCATAGTGCTTCTTCAACCTCTGGTCTTCTTGCTCCAGCCGCCCAAAGCAGCGTCAGTCGTGCCGCCTGCTCCTAACTCCCATGGCCGGATGTGCTGCGCGGAGGCCTCACGGCCCCATCATATACTCGCATCCCTGGCCTGTCTATCCCTCTACCCACCCACACCTCCTGTTATTTTCCAGCGACGGGAGCCGAACCCGTGAACCCTCATACTCTCCACCGCGTGGGCAGCCACTGCCGTGTCTTCCCCGGCTCTGTGTCGTTCCCTTCGTAGGCTTCACCGTCGTCCACTGCCCTAGTGCTCTCGGCGTGGCGTGGTCAACATGGTCAACATACGACATCCATCGGAAGTGGACTGTACATGGAGAGGCTGACAGCTGGGTCCATGGCCGCACACAAGGAAATGCATCCTTATTACGCGCAAAATAATGATTCCTCCACCTGACATCTGGGACCGGCCGGAAGGGCCTCTGTATTTCACGAAAAAAACGTTCCCTCCGCTGACAGGTCAGACCCACCAACTATATCTTCGCACGCAAGGAAGTGCCTCTTTATTGCGCACAAAAAATGAATACCCCCTGCCAGCTGGGACCCACCATAGTGGGAGGCTAACTTATGGGCCTACTAAGTTGACGGGGACAGAGGGATTTGTCAACTTAGTCAATATGAACGATTCTAGCTCCAATGACCGTACGATGTCCATCCAATGGCCTTAGTGCTTCTTCAACCTCTGGTTTTCTTGCTCCAGCCGCCCAAAGCAGCGTCGGTCGTGCCGCCTACTCCTGCCTCCCGTGGTCGGTTGTGCTACCGCGGAGGCCTCACTACCCCCATACTATTCCCACCGCTGGCCAGGCCATCCCACCACTCACCCACACCCCCTGTTATACTAGGGCGACGACAACCTCACATCGCAGCCGAACCAGTGAACCCTCGTACTCCTCTCCGCATGGGCATCCACTGACGCGTCTTCCCCGGCTCCGCGTCATCCCCTTCCTAGGCCTCGCCGTCGTCCACCGCCTTGGTGCTCTCGGCGCGGCGTGGTCAATGTGGTCAAGGACCGACTTCCATCGGAAGAGTACTGTACGTGGAGAGGCTGACAGCTGGGTCCATGGCCACAGCCTAGTTTTTTTGTGATTTGCCAAGTGCGTCTCTTTGTTGGTCCTGTTGGGCTGCAAATCTTTCAAGACGAGGAGAGCTTCATTCAGCTGGCTGAGAAAATGGCCTATCAGTAATGAGAAATGGGTTGTACATTTTTAAAACACATCGAACCGATAATTAGTTTCAAATTTCTTTTTTTCATTTCGAGATTTTAAATTGCATTGATATTTATGCGTGGACAATTTGTTGGATTTTATATTGATATACATTTATTTTTAAAATCAGTTTGAATGTGACTCGAAATTTCAGGATTAAAAACAGTTCGGACCACACTGAAATATGTAAAATTTCATATAATTTTTTAACCGTGGCCACAATATGGGCTGTAATGCTAACAAAAAGAATATCGGCTCCAAAAAAACCTTAAGAATTATCAAATGGGTTGTAAACTATTAGAAATAATGGCAGATGGGTTGTATGCTGTTTTCCACAGATTTGAGGCTTTCCTAAAAAAAGGTTGAGGCACAAGCAGTGACTGTTGGATTTCCATCCAACGGCCGTCGTGCTTCTTCAATCTCTGCTCTTCCTGCTCCAACCGCTCAAACAAGCGCTGGCGGGACTGCCTGCTCCCTCTTTCCCACGGCCAGCTGTGCTGCCATGCAGACCTCACCGCTCCACCGTACTCCCACGCTGGCCTAGACATCCCACTACTCACCCACACCTGCTGTTATTCTCCGGCGACGGTAGATGAACCAGTAAACCCTCGTACAGTCATATTCCCCTTCGTGTGGGAAACAACTGCCGAGTCTTCCCAGCCTCCGTGTCGTTCCCTTCCTAGGCCTCGCCGTCGTCCACCGCCCTGGTGCTCTCGGCGTGGCCTAGTCAATGTGGTCAATGAACGACATGCATCTGAAGTGGAATGTACGTGGAGAGGCTGACAGCTGGGTCCACGGCCGCACGCAAGGAAATGCCTCCTTATTACGTGCAAAATAATGATTCCTCCACCTGACATCTGCGACCCATCGGAAGGGCCTCTGTATTTTGCTAAAAAAATGTTACGGCCGCTGACAGCTCGGACCCACCAGCTATATCTTCGCACGCAAGGAAGTGCCTCCTTATTACGCACAAAAAAATGAATGCACCCCCTGCTAGCTGGGACCCAGTATAGTGGCAGGCTGACTTGTGGGCCTACTAAGTTGACGGGGACGGAGGGCTTTGTCAACTTAGTCAATATGCACGATTCTAGCTCCAATGACCGTACGATGTCCGTCCAACGGTCGTATTGCTTCTTCAACCTCTAGTCTTCTTGCTCCAGCCGCCCAAACCAGCGCCGGTCGTGCCTTGTGCTCTTGCCTCCCGTGGCTGGCTGCAATGCGGCGGAGGCCTCACCGCCCCCTACTACTCCCACCGCTGGCCAGGCCATCCCTCTACTCACCCACACCCCCTGTTATTCTGCGGTGACGGCAGCCTCACACCGCAGCAAACCAGTGAACCCTCATACTCCTCAACGCGTAGGCATCCACTGTCGTGTCTTCCCTGGCTCCGCGTTGTCCCCTTCCTAGGCCTCACCATCGTCCACCGCCTTGGTGCTCTCGGCACGGCATGGTCAATGTGGTCAACGACCGACTTCCATCGGAAGAGTACTGTACGTGGAGAGGCTGACAGCTGGGCCCACGGCAGCCGCAAGGAAGTGCCTCCTTATTACGCGCAAAATAATTATTCATTTACCTGACAGCGGGGACCCACTGGACGGGCCACCGTATTTCGCAAAAAAAAATGTTTCCCCCTGACTGCTGGGACCCACCAGCTACATCTTCGCACGCAAGAAAGTGCGTTCAGGCAAAAAAAAACGATTCGCCCCCCTGACTGTTGGGACCCACCAGCTATATCTTTGCACGCAAGGAAGTGCCTAACAGTCGGGACCCACCTCGTCGAAGCGTACGTAGCGTTTTCATTCTGGTCACGAACGTGTACGTACATACTGGTTGATGTAGAGGCGTGCACGTGTTGTAGTTGAGGCGCGCACGTAGCATGTACACGTACGTACAGCGGCCAGTGTCCAAGAAAGAAAATACAGCCACGTACGTACATGCGGGCAGGGTCTCGAACGCCTACTCGCGCATACGTATGGCCAAGGCTCGTGTACATGCGGAGCCAACCGGCTGGGTCAGAACGGAATGCGTCGTCGTGTTCATCGGGAAGGCTTGGACGGAACAGTCGATGGAAACGAGGCTTGGCTTACCGCAGAACGGAGGAAATGGCCTTGTGTTTGACCGGCCATGGTCGAAACGGGATCCTGTTCATCGGGAGGGGTCTGGTGTACCGCAAAACGGAGGAAACGGACCTCCTACGGTCGAAATGGGGGTCCTGTTGATCCGGAGGGGTGTGGCGTACCGCAAAACGGAGGAAACGGACTTGTGTTGGAGCGCTACGGTCGAAACGGGGGTCCTGTTCATCGGGAGGGGGTGTTGCATACCGCAAAACGGGACTCCACTGGATACAGTTCATCTCCATCGTCGACCCCCTCCAGCCTCCACGGGCTACTGTTCATCCACCGTCGACCTCCTCCAGCCTCCACCTGCGATTGTTCATCCACCGTCGACCTCCTCCAGCCTCCACCGCACGCTACTCCAGCGACTACTCTTCAACCAGCCCTCTCCATGGGCTCCTATTAAACCACCCCTCCACCGTCTACTGTTCATCCAGCCCTCCATGGGGTGGTCCTGTTCATCCTGCCCTTCACGGGGTCCTGTTCATCCAGCCCCAACCGGCTCGATCAATCGGGGTCCTGTTCAACCAGAGGGAACACCACGGGGTCCTGTTCATCCACCCCCATCGGGAACTATTCATCCAAACCCCCCAGCAGCGCTCACTGTTCATCCAGAGGCAGCATCGATCGGCTTCAGTTAGTAGTAGTAAGGAAGGAATCGCTCGATTGGGTTTAGTTAACAGCCATCGATCGATCGCTCGGGTTCAGTAACGCATAGCCTGTAGTGCAATCGCTTGGGTTCAGTTAGAGCCCAACGCCTCGCTTGGGTTCAGTTAGAGCCCAATGACTCGCACCCACGCGCATGCGTGTACGAGAGAAACGCGCATGGCTCGGCCCCGACCACCCACCGTAACCGGGAACACCCCGATATTTTCCTCGCCCTCGCTTCTATCATGGTTTTTTCCGTCATGGACGGCCCAAAGAATGTCATGCAGCTGCGTCTCCAGCCCGCCTAGGACGAAAAGCCCATTTTCTGTCATGATTTTTTGTCATAGAAGTAGGACCCCACCACATCTATGATGATACCGTGTTTTGTCAAAATTATTGTCATAGAAGTGTCATAAGTATGACAGAAAAAATTCGTTTGACCCAAAATGTCACGGATGTGTCTTTTTTGTAGTGTAGGTTAGTCCCAAAAAATGATATAAAATAGCATAATAATTCATATAAAACATCAAAGATTGATAATATAATGGCATGGAACAATAAAAATTTATAGATACATTGCTGACGTATCAAGCATCCCCAAGCTTAATTCATGCTCGTCCTCGAGTAGGTAAATGATAAAAACATAATTTTTCATGTGGAATGCTACTTAACATGTTTATCATGTAATCTTTTCTTTATGTGGCATGAATATTCAGATATGTAAGATTTAAAACAAAAGTATAATATTGACATAAAAATAATATTTCAAGCATACTAAAAAGGAATCATGTTTTTTCAAAATATCATGGCTAAAGAAAGTTATCCCTACAAAATCATATAGTCTTGTCATGCTTCATCTTCTTGACACAAAGTATTTATCATGCACAACCCCGATGACAAGCTAAGAAATTGGTTCATACTTTTGATGCGCTTCAGCTTTTTCAACTCTCACACAATACATGAGCGTGAGCCACGGATATAGTACTATGGGTGGAATAGAATATGATGTTTGAGGTTGTGTGGAGAAGACAAGAAAGGATAAAGTCTTACATTGACGAGGCTAATCAACGGGCTATGGAGATGCTCATCAATTGATGTCAATTCAAGGAGTAGGGATTGCCATGCAACGGATGCGCTAGAGCTATAAGTGTATGAAAGCTCAAAAGAAAACTAATTGGGTGTGCATCCAACTTACTTGCTCATGAAGAACTAGGGCAATTGAGGAAGCCCATCATTTGAATATACAAGCCCATTTCTATAATGAAAAATTCCCACTAGTAATATATGAAAATGAAAAAATAGGAGACTCTCTATCATGAAGAACATGGTGCTACTTTGAAGCACAAGTGTGGAAAAGGATAGTAACATTGTCCCTTCTCTCTTTTTCTCTCCTTTTTTTCTTTTTTTCTTTTTCTTTTTTGGGCTCTTTGGCCTCATTTGTTTTTATTTTCATCCGGAGTCTCACCCCGACTTGTGGGGGAATCATAGTCTCCATCATCCTTTCCTCACATGGGACAATGCTCTAATAATGATGATCATCACACTTTTATTTACTTACAACTCAAGAATTACAAATCGATACTAGAACAAAAGTATAATTCTATATGAATGCCTCCGGGGGTGTAACGGGATGTGCAATGATCTAGCGTGACATGTATAAAAAATATGAACGATGGCCAAGCCACAAATACTATGCCAACTATATGATATGCAAAGCAATATGACAATGTTGGTATGTGTCATGATAAAATGGAACAGTGGAACTTGCATGACAATATATCTTGGAATGGCTATGGAAATGCCATAATAGGTAGGTATGGTGGTTGTTTTGAGGAAGATATAAGGTGGCTTATGTGTGAAAGAGCGTATCATATCACGGGGTTTGGATGCACCGGCGAAGTTTGCACCACATCTCAAGGTGAGTAAGGGCAATGCACGGTACCAAAGAGGCTAGCAAAATGTGGAAGGGTGAGAGTGCGTATAATCCATGGACTCACATTAGTCATATATTCCAACTCTGAGATGCTTGCACCAGTCCATAAATGGATCGCTGGAGCTTGCACACTTTGTTAGTACCTTTAGGATTGACAAAACCTTTTTGGTTGCATCATATACAACTCTTCTTTGAGATATCCATTAAGGAATGCAGTTTTGACATCCATTTGCCAGATTTTACAAAATGCGGCAATTTCTAACATGATTCAGATAGACTTTAAGCATCGCTACGAGTGAGAAAATCTCATCATAGTCAACACCATGAACTTGTCAAAAGCCTTTTGCGACAAGTCGAGCTTTGTAGATAGTAACACTACTATCAGTGTCCATCTTCCTCTTGAAGATCCATTTATTCTCAATGGCTTTCTGATCATTCGGCAAGTCCAACAAAGTCCACACTTTGTTCTCATACATGGATCCTATCTCAGATTTCATGGCTTCAAACCATTTTGCGGAATCTGAGCTCATCATCGCTTCCTCATAGTTCGCAGGTTCGTCATGGTCTAGTAACATGACTTCCAGAACAGTATTACCGTACCACTAAGGTGCGGAACGTGCTCTAGTTGACCTACGAGGTTCGGTAGTAACTTGATCTGAAGTTTCATGATCATTATCATTAGCTTCCTCTCTAGTTGGTGTAGGCATCACTTGAACTGATTTCTGTGATGAGCTACTTTCCAATTTGAGAGAAGGCACAGTTACCTCATCAAGTTCTACTTTCCTCCCACTCACTTCTTTCGAGAGAAACTCCTTCTCTAGAAAGGATCCATTCCTAGCAACAAAGATCTTTCCTTCAGATCTGTGATAGAAGGTGTACTGAGGGAGTCCTGGATTAGGGGGTCTCTGGACAGCCGGACTATATCCTTGGCCGGACTGTTGGACTATGAAGATACAAGATTGAAGACTTCGTCCCGTGTTCGGATGGGACTTTCCTTGGTGTGGAAGGCAAGCTTGGCAATACGGATATGTAGATCTCCTCCCTTGTAACCGACTCTGTGTAACCATAGCCCCCTCCGGTGTCTATATAAACCGGAGGGTTTAGTCCGTAGGACAACACACAATCATACCATAGGCTAGCTTCTAGGGTTTAGCCTCTTCGATCTCGTGGTAGATCAACTCTTGTAATACTCATATCATCAAGATCAATCAAGCAGGACGTAGGGTATTACCTCCATCGAGAGGGCCCGAACTTGGGTAAACATCGTGTCCCCTGCCTCCTGTTACCATCCGCCTTAGACGCATAGTTTGGGACCCCCTACCCGAGATCCACCGGTTTTGACACCAACATTGGTGCTTTCATTGAGAGTTGCACTGTGCCATCATCGTATGGCTTGATGGCTCTTTCGATCATCGGTAACGATGCGGTCTAGGGTGAGGTTTTCCTCCCCAGACAGATCTTCGTGTTCGGCGGCTTCGCACTGCGGGCCAACTCGCTTGGCCATCTGGAGCAGATCGAGAGCTACGCCCCTAGCCATCAGGTCAGGTTTGGAAACTTAAACTACACTGTCGACATCCGCGGAGACTTGAGCTTCGATGGATTCGAGCCCATGTCAGGTGCGATGCACAATCACGACGAGCATGACGTAACTCTGCCATCAGATAGTGTTCGGGAGATCACACCTGCAACTACTCGGGCCCTCAATCTGGAGAAAATTGCGCCATCTGAGGATGGGGGATAGACCCTGCCATGGAGGCCGCACTCTCAGTGGCGATAGAGTCGGATACTGACTTCACCCCTTACGAGAGCTGTGTTGCCGAACCATTGGATTTGTCCCCAGCCACGGGCTCTGAACCGCCTGCATCCGTGCCCATCGAATCTGATTGGGCACTGATCATGGAGTTTACCTCCGCGGATATCTTTCAGAACTCGCCTTTCGGCGATGTGTTAAATTCATTAAGGTCCCTCTCTTTGTCAGGAGAACCTTGGCCAAACTATGTCTGGCTTGGATGGGATGCGGACGACGAAGAAATTCGCCACCCACCCACCACCCACTTAGTAGCCTCTGTCGACGATTTAACCGACATGCTCGATTTCGACCCCGAAGAAATCAATGGTATGGACGACGATGCAGGAGACGAAGAGGAACCACCGCCCACAGGGCGCTGGACCGCCACCTCATCATATGATGTATACATGGTGGACACCCCCAAAGAAGGCAATGGCGGCGAGACAGCGGAGGATGACCCCTCCAAGAAGCAACTCAAGCGCCGACGTCAGCGGCGCCGCTCTAAGTCCCTCCATAGCAAAAACAGCGATAACAGCGCAAGAGAAAATAACACTCCAGTCGACTCCAGAGGAAACGACGACCACATTGACCCAGCGACAGAGCATGACGAAACTGCAAATGGCGAACATAGTATGGATCTGATGTCCGAACACGGCGACGCCAAGGATAAACCTCATCAAACCCCCTCTGGGGAGGCAAACAGTCCAGACAAAGATGCACACATCATCCTGGAAACACACTTGGAACAAGAGAACCTCCGTAGAAGGCTTATTGCCACAGTGAGGAGTCTGAAGAAGCAGAAGCAAAGGCTTAAGGCCGCACAAAATACGCTCAACAGCAGGTGGAACAAAGTGCTCGACAATGAAGAAAAGTATGGTGGAAGTTACCACACAAAGAGCTATCCAAAGTGCAAGCTATTACCTGAATTCGACGATGAGGCCTTAGAGCCCACACAGCCGAAAAATAAAACGACCAATGGGCCGGATCAACCACCTTGTGACCGCGATAGAGCGGCTAACAAGGCCGCACATAAGTCAGCACACGATCTACGTGAGGACTTGCGCCAAAAATCCAGTATGACCATATCCATCTATGGATCTAGGAAGCGTGCTCCGGCACAAAATCAAAACCGAATACTACAACCGTCTGAACGCCATGATACATCCAAATACAGGGGTGCCGCACACCCCCTATGTTTCACCGATGAGGTGCTGGACCACGAATTTCCAGAAGGATTCAAACCAGTGAACATATAGGTGTACGACGGAACCACAGACCCTGGGGTCTGGATTGAGGACTTTATCCTCCGTATCCATATGGCTCATAGAGACGATCTCCACACCATCAAGTACTTGCCCCTCAAGCTTAAAGGACCAGCTTGGCACTGGCTGAAAAGCCTCCCTGAAAACTCAATTGGAAGTTGGGAGGAGCTCGAGGATGCTTTTCGGGCTAATTTTCAACGGACCTATGTCCGACCTCTGGATGCAGATGATTTAAGTCATATAATTCAACAGCCCGGAGAGTCAGCCCGAAAGCTTTGGAACAGGATTCTCACTAAGAAGAACCAAATCGTCAACTGCCCGGACACCGAGGCCTTAGTAGCTTTCAAACACAGCGTCCGAGACAAATGGCTCGCCAGACACCTCGGCCAAGAAAAACCGAGAACAATGGCAGCCCTGACAAGCCTTATGACCCGCTTTTGCGCGGGCGAAGATAGCTGGTTAGCCCGCAGTAGCACCAGCGACCCAATCACATCCGAAGTCAGGGATGGCAATGGAAAACCACGACGCAGTAAAAGCAAGCGTCGAAATAAAGAAGACAGCCCAGATAATATGGTGGTAAACGCCGGATTCAGGGGCTCTCGACCAGGTCAGCGAAAAAAGCCTTTCAAAGGCAGGAGAGAGGGACCGTCCAGCCTAAACAAGATTCTAGAAAAACTATGTCAGATTCATGGCAACCCCAATAAACCTGCAAATAACACCCATAGAGAATGCTGGGTCTTCAAGCAGGCCGGTAAGCTAAACGCCGAACACAAGGGGAGGGAGACACCAAGCGAAGACGAGGACGAACCTCGCCAGCAAAGCACTGGAGAGCAGAAAAAGTTCCCACCAGAGGTTAAGACAGTAAACATGATGCACGTGACGAAGAGGAGAAGCAAACATGCACTCAGAGACATACGCGCCGTAGAGCCCGTCACCCCTAAGTTCAACCCCTGGTTGGCCTGCCCAATCACTTTTGATCGTAGGGATCACCCGACAAGCATCCGGCATGAAGGATTGGCTGCCTTGGTGTTAGACCCAATAATAAACGGATACCATCTCACACGAGTCCTTATGGACGGCGGCAGTAGTCTAAATCTGATATATCAGGACACAGTCCGCAAAATGGGGATAGACCCGACAAAAATAAGCCACAGTAATACTACCTTCAAGGGAGTAATACTAGGCCCAGAGGCCCGCTCCACGGCCTCTCTAATACTAGAGGTTGCATTCGGTTCATCCGACAATTACCGAAGTGAGAAGTTAGACTTCGACATTGCTCCATTCTGAAGCGGCTATCAAGCACTACTCGGAAGAGCAGCTTTCACTCGTTTTAATGCGGTGCCACATTACGCTTCTCTTAAGCTTAAGATGCCTAGTCCACATGGCACCATCACAGTTAGTGGAAACATCGAGCGTTCTCTATGCGCGGAAGAACGTGCGGCGGCTTTAACAACCGAGCACTAGACGGCCTCACCAATTAGAATAAATGACAGGTCGTTAAGACCGCGGACACGGTTAGATGAGTCCAGCGCATCACTAGATACACCTGAGATTGGTTTGAAGGTTAAACCCTCATAGACGATACCAGGGGCTCCCCGCGTGTAATCAGGGCTAGTTCGGCTCAACGTGACTTATCTTGAATTTTAATGGTTTATCAAAAATAACCATTTTTTTGGCACGACAACTTCCACCTAAGTTTTTCTCTTTTACAGATGACAATCGTGTCGCACCTGTCCAGGACATGATACAACGGAGGCACAGGCGCAGACGTGCAGCAGGGACCCGCTCAAAGGTTTCTTTTCAGATTAAGACCCTGCGTAAACATTTTTTACTGTCTCTTGTTGTTCACATCCTCCGGATACTCAATACAACTGAGAAGGATGCTGGCGTTTTTGGCATTTCTCCACGTCAGAATATTGCACGTACCTGGACACTCGGGGTTTATTATTAAGGACATTGTTCATCCCAGAATATGTTATAAAGACCGAATACCTTAGGGAGAGTTCAACGTCGCGAGTTTGGCCTTATATGCATCAGCTCTGAATCATGTCTTTGGTCAAATGTTGGGTTTGCCCGGCTCCCGTGTTTTGCGCCCTTACATTCCGCTCTATCGGCTAAGGCGGCACCAGGAGAACTATTGCGATTGTGCCCTGGTTCATCAGGATGAGCACCTCGGTAGAGAAAGCCGAAAACTGACTGTCATGATAAAGCGCGAGGCTGGTCATCCACTCGATGACTTAGCGGAATCTTCGGGATTCCTCTGCATTAATGAAGGGCCGTTTCCCGGTCATGTACATACGCGCACCGTATTCAGACGAGCGCGGAGGTACTAGGGGCTATATAGTAGTCCCACCGTCAAACTCCTATGGATAAGTGAAAGTGTTAAAGCAATATAGTCTGATCGCCTCGTTCGCTGCGCTACCACCTCCTTAATGGACCAAGATGTTAGATCAAGTGTGAATATGCGTTTTTTGCGAACACCCCCACATTATATGCGTGGGGCTGAAGCCGACGACTGCAAACTTTCAGGTTATATACATATATACATAAACGGCCGCACAGGAGGCATCATAATACTTTCAGGAAAAAGTATAAACACATCCTTTACAATTCAATAAAACATTTTTTACAATTGGAATACATGTCACTAGAACATAATATTCTTCGAGCACTGAGCCTCTATTGAACGAGCGCCTTCAAGGACTTCTTCAAAGTAGTGCTCGGCAGATACTCGGCCTACGGCCGAACTCTGGGTTGCAATGGCGGTGGCCTCCATCTCCGCCCAGTATGTCTTGACACGGGCAAGTGCCATACGCGCACCCTCTATGCACGTCGACCTCTTCATAGCGTCGATGTGCGGCACAGCACCAAGGAACTGTTGCACTAAACTAAAATAATTATTCGGCCTTGGCCCTTCCGGCCACAGATGATCCACAACACACCTCATGGCAAGCCTGGACAACCTATGGAGCTCAGCCCATTCGGTCATTTGCTCATTCAGCAACAGCGGATGCACTGGAACATGGAACTGTGACCAGAACAGCTTTTCCACTTCACGATCTTTTTGATCTCTGAAGTACTCGGCCGCATCAGCAGCACTGGCTGCCAAATCCACATATGCGTCTGCAGAACTCCATAGTTGATCAAGAGGGGCATACTTCGGATCTCCGAACTTTGTCCGCAACAAAAATGGCTTCCTAGCCGCGATATCCCCAGCTTGACGCAGCTCCTCCTTCATCGCTCTGATTTTAGAGCGGGTTTCCTTGGCTGCTATCGTGGCCTTCTCCAGGTCCGCCGCCTTCGCCCGGCTTTCTTTTTCAAGAAGCTGGTAACGGTCGGCGGCATCTTTCAACTCAACGACCATCTTGGCTATTCTTTCCTTGCTTTGGCAATGCGCAGCCTCTTGCTACCTCTTGAGAACTGCGTTGGTTTTCCCCGAAGAGGAAGGGATGATGCAGCAAAGTAGCGTAAGTATTTCCCTCAGTTTTAGAGAACCAAGGTATCAATCCAGTAGGAGGCTACGCGTGAATCCCTCGTACCTGCACAAAACAAATAAATCCTCGCAACCAACGCAAATAGGGGTTGTCAATCCCTATGAGGCCACTTACGAGAGTGAGATCTGATAGATATGATAAAGATAATATTTTTGGTATTTTTGTGATAAAGATGCAAAAGTAAAATAAAGGCAAAGTAAATAGCAAAGTAGTAGGAGATCAATATGATAAAGATAGACCCGGGGGCCATAGGTTTCACTAGTGGCTTCTCTCGAGAGCATAAGTATTCTGCGGTGGGTGAACAAATTACTATTGAGCAATTGACAAAATTGAGCATAGTTATGAGAATATCTAGTCATGATCATGTATATAGGCATCACGTCCGAGACAAGTAGACCGACTCCTGCCTGCATCTACTACTATTACTCCACTCATCGACCGCTATCCAACATGCATCTAGAGTATTAAGTTAAAAACAGAGTAACGCCTTAAGCAAGATGACATGATGTAGAGGGATAGACTCATGCAATATGAAGAAACCCCCCTCTTTTTATCCTCGATGGCAACAATACGATACGTGCCTTGCTGCCCTTACTATCACCAGGAAAGGACACCGCAAGATTGAACCCATAGCTAAGCACTTCTCCCATTGCAAGAAAGATCAATCTAATAGGACAACCCAAACTGATAATTCGAAGAGACTTGCAAAGATAACCAATCATACATAAAAGAATTCATAGAAGATTCAAATATTTTGCATAGATAGACTTGATCATAAACCCACAATTCATCGGTCTCAACAAACACACTGCAAAAGAAGATTACATCGAATAGATCTCCACAAGAGAGGGGGAGAACATTGTATTGAGATCCAAAAATAGAGAAGAAGCCATCTAGCTACTAACTATGGACCCGTAGGTCTGAGGTAAACTACTCACACTTCATCGGAGGGGCTATGGTGTTGACGTAGAAGCGCTCCATGATCGATGCCCCCTCCGGCGGAGCTCCGAAACAGGCCCCAAGATGGGATCTCGTGGATACAGAAAGTTACGACGATGGAATTAGGGTTTTGGCTCCTTATCTAATTGTTTGGGGGTATGTGGATATATATAGGAGGAATAAGTACGTCGGTGGAGCAACAGGGGACCCACAAGGGTGGGGGCGCGCCTGGTAGGGTAGGGCGCGCCCCCTACCTTATGGCCTCTTGTTACGTGCCTTGACGTAGGGTCCAAGTCTCCCGGGTCTTATCTATTGAGAAATCACGTTCCCGAAGGTTTCATTCTGTTTGGAGTCCGTTTGATATTCCTTTTCTTCGAAACCCTAAAATAGGCAAAAAACAGCAATTCTGGGCTGGGCCTCCGGTTAATAGGTTAGTCCCAAAAATAATATAAAAGTGGATAATAAAGCCCAATAATGTTCAAAATAGTAGATAATAGGGCATGGAGCAATCAAAAATTATAGATACGTTGGAGACGTATCAAGCATCCCCAAGCTTAATTCCTGCTCGTCCTCGAGTAGGTAAATGATAAATACAGAATTTTTGATGCGGAGTGCTACTTGGCATAATTTTAATGTAATTATTCTTAATTGTGGTATGAATATTCAGATCCGAAAGATTCAAGACAAAAGTTCATATTGACATAAAAATAATAATACTTCAAGCATACTAACTAAGCAATTTTGTCTTCTCAAAATAACATCGCCAAAGAAAGTTCATCCCTACAAAATCATATGGTTTAGTCATGTTTCATTTTCGTCACACAAGAATGCTCTCATCATGCACAACCCCGATGACAAGCCAAGCAATTGTTTCATACTTTAGTAATCTCAAACCTATAAACTTTTCACGCAATATATGAGCGCGAGCCATGGACATAGCACTATGGGTGGAATAGAATATAATGAGGGGGGTTATGTGGAGAAGACAAAAAAGGAGATAGTCTGACATCAACGAGGCTAATCAATGGGCTATGGAGGTGCCCACCGATTGATGTTAATGCAAGGAGTAGGGATTGCCATGCAACGGATGCACTAGAGCTATAAATGTATAAAAGCTCAATAGAATAAACTAGTGGGTGTGCATCCAACTTGCTTGCTCACGAAGACCTAGGGCACTTGAGGAGGCCCATTGTTGGAATATACAAGCCAAGTTCTATAATGAAAAATTCCCACTAGTATATGAAAGTGACAAAACAAGAGACTCTCTATAATGAACATTATGGTGCTACTTTGAAGCACAAGTGTGGCAAAGGATAGTAACATTGTCCCTTCTCTTTTTTTTCTCTCATTTTTTTCTTTTTTCTTTTTTTGGGCCTTCTCTTTTTTTATGGCCTTTCTCTTTTTTTTATTCCTCACATGGGATAATGCTCTCGAAAATGATGATCATCACACTTCTATTTATTTACAACTCAATGATTACAACTCGATACTAGAACAAAGGATGACTCTATATGAATGCCTCTGGCGGTGTACCGGGATA
The DNA here is from genome assembly GCA_963921465.1 of Triticum timopheevii. Classification (NCBI taxonomy): domain Eukaryota; kingdom Viridiplantae; phylum Streptophyta; class Magnoliopsida; order Poales; family Poaceae; genus Triticum; species Triticum timopheevii. Next base: position 622,357,641 of record OY997265.1, read on the forward strand.
TGCAATGAATCAAGAGTGACATGTATGAAAGAATTATGAATGGTGGCTTTGCCACAAATACTATGTCAACTACATGATCATGCTAAGCAATATGACAATAATGAATGTGTCATGATGAAGGGAATGATGGAAAGTTGCATGGCAATATATCTCGGAATGGCTATGGAAATGTCATAATAGGTAGGTATGGTGGCTGTTTTGAGGAAGATATAAGGAGGTTTATGTGTGAAAGAGTGTATCATATCACAGGATTTGGATGCATCGGTGAAGTTTGCGCCAACTCTCAATGTGAGAAAGGGCAATGCACAGTACCGAAGAGGCTAGCAAGGATGGAAGGGTGAGAGTGCGTATAATCCATGGACTCAACATTAGTCATAAAGAACTCACATACTTATTGCAAAAATCTACAAGTCATCAAAAACCTCGGTACTATGCGCATGCTCCTAGGGGGATATATTGGTAGGAAAAGACCATCGCTCGTCCCCGACCGCCACTCATAAGGAAGACAATCAAATAACACCTCATGTTTCAAATTTGTTGCATAACGTTTACCATACGTGCATGCTACGGGACTTGCAAACCTCAACACAAGTATTTCTCAATTTCACAACTACTCAACTAGCACGACTTTGATATTATTACCTCCATATCTCAAAACAATCATCAAGCATCAAACTTATCTTAGTACTCAGAACACTCATAAGAAAATTTTACTAACTTTGAATACCTAGCATATTAGGATTTTAAGCAAATTACCATGTATTAAGACTCTCAAAATAATCTAAGTGAAGCATGAGAGATAAATAGTTTCTATAAAACAAATCCACCACCGTGCTCTAAAGATATAAGTGAAGTACTAGAGCAAAAATTATATAACTCAAAACATATAAGCGAAGCACATAGAGTATTCTAACAAATTCCAAATCATGTATGGCTCTCTCAAAAGGTGTGTACATCAAGGATGATTGTGGTAAACTAACAAGAAAAGACTCAAATCATACAAGATGCACCTTTACCTAGATCTAACAAGAATAGATCTAGGTATTGCCATCTTTGGTGCAACTCAAAACAAAGCAAGAATAGATCTAGGTATTGCCATCTTTGGTTTTCAACTTTTTATTGGAATCAAGCTCGAATCCGGGAGGTTCTTTACGTTTCCCTTCATATTCTGAAATTTTTAGATCTAACAAATCCAACCGCTTATTGCAAAGGGTAATCAACATATTCATGCGGTGAATATTCCCACTAATGTTCTTAAGAGGTTCAAGAGATTTCTGCAAGATTTTAGTAACTTCACAAATTTTTTCAAAAACTTGTGTCTCTTCCTGGGTAGGATGAGGCCCCTTTTGTTGAGGTAGTGTTCCCATTATACCTTCTATAATTTCAAGAGCAATATGGGGATCGATTTCAATAAAATTGCCTTTGGCAACGTAATCCAAGAGTTGTCTATGAGACATATTCAATCCAACATAAAAATTCCGAAGCAAAATTCTCAGGTTTATTTCAGAGGTACAATTACGATAAGACTCCATTATTCTCAACCAAGCATCTTTTAAGTTTTCTCCTAGTCTTTGTTTAAAGTGAAAGATCTCGAACTCAGGGGTCAACGGAGAAGATAAGGGACTAGCCATAATGACAAGCAAACAAACTAACACACAAGCAAACAAAAAGGCAAACAGGCAAAAAGAGGCAAATGGAGAAAGAGAGGGAGGATAGAGAGAGAGGGCAAATAAAATGGCAAGGGTGAAGTGGGGGAGAGGAAAATGAGAGGCAAATGGCAAATAATGTAATGCAGGAGATAAGGGTGTGTGATGGGTACTTGGTATGCTGACTTTTGCGAAGACCTCCCCGGCAACGGCGCCAGAAATGGCTCATTGTCAGGAGTCAAATCCTGACTTGTGCGAACCCTCCAGGAAACGGCGCTAGAAATCCTTCTTGCTACCTCTTGAGCACTGCGTTAGTTTTCCCCGAAGAGGAAGGGATGATGCAGCAAAGTAGCGTAAGTATTTCCCTCAGTTTTTGAGAACCAAAGTATCAATCCAGTAGGAGGCTACGCGCGAGTCCCTCGTACCTGCACAAAACAAATAAATCCTCGCAACCAACGCAAATAGGGGTTGTCAATCCCTATGAGTCCACTTACGAGAGTGAGATCTGATAGATATGATAAAGATAATATTTTTGGTATTTTTGTGATAAAGATGCAAAAGTAAAATAAAGGCAAAGTAAATAGCAAAGTAGTAGGAGATCAATATGATAAAGATAGACCCGGGGGCCATAGGTTTCACTAGTGGCTTCTCTCGAGAGCATAAGTATTCTACGGTGGGTGAACAAATTACTATTGAGCAATTGACAGAATTGATCATAGTTATGATAATATGATAGAGGCAAAGGTGTCCCGTCTTTTGATGAGATGGTGGTTATCGTTTTGGAGGAAATCGACTTTGACGATCTGACTACGAACGTGCGAGGACGTCGCACCTTAGCAATCGCTAAACCAACTCCGAGAGGTTATTGACCACGCCGGAGCACGATCAACCTGACCATGAAGGTCTATTTCCTGTAGGCAAACAAAGCACAAGCAAGAAACTAAGATTGCAATCTGGATATTGCGAATATAAGAGGAAAGCTTTATTGATCAAGGTGGGGTTCTGTGACGCCTTGGGCTGGTCGTTGAACACAAACGAAGTACGCGAAGTTGCAACTATGGTGAACTTTTGATCTAAACAAAACCCAAAGTCTAAACGGTGCCCTAAGGGCTGTATATATGGAGGAAGAGGGGGGAATTTCGTGGCCCTTGGGGAAGGGGTCCGAAACCAACCCTATCTCTTGTTTCCCCACACATACGGACTCTAAAAACAGTCTATACTTATGTATTTCGAAATTACATGGGCCTGTCCCAATAATAAGGTGACACAGCACCTAGAATAGCCTCTGGACGAAGTTTATGAAGTGGCATCTTGTATATTTCATCCAAGGCTTCATGCACTCATTATGGTGGCTTCAATGTCCTGAAATCATCACTTGTAACTCCGTTCTTGTTCCCCTTGCACATGCCATCAACTCCATGCTTGTTCTTGCTCCAATATCCATCACTCTTATCCATGCCAGGCCCTTCATTTGTAAGCAAAACAAATGTATCCAATTTAGGCAACATCATATTCTCATGAACATTAGAATCATTACCAAGAAACGAAAGTACCTAATAATTTAATTATCGTGCGCGAGCTCTAGTAATTGGTCCAGTATAGGTAGTAGTAGGGGTTGTGGGTGTAACAATGGTATTGATGTCCTCATCAGAATATATAGGCATGATCATGTATATAGGCATCACGTCCGAGACAAGTAGACCGACTCCTGCCTGCATCTACTACTATTACTCCACTTATCGACCGCTATCCAGCATGCATCTAGAGTATTAAGTTAAAAACAGAGTAACACCTTAAGCAAGATGACATGATGTAGAGGGATAGACTCATGCAATATGAAGAAAACCCCATCTTGTTATCCTCGATGGCAACAATACAATACGTGCCTTGCTGCCCTTACTGTCACCGGGAAAGGGCACCGCAAGATTGAACCCAAAGCTAAGCACTTCTCCCATTGCAAGAAAGATCAATCTAATAGGCCGAACCAAACTGATAATTCGAAGAGACTTGCAAAGATAACCAATCATACATAAAAGAATTCAGAGAAGATTCAAATATTGTTCATAGATAGACTTGATCATAAACCCACAATTCATCGATCTCAACAAACACACCGCAAAAAGAAGATTACATCGAATAGATCTCCACAAGAGAGGGGGAGAACATTGTATTGATATCCAAAAAGAGAGAAGAAGCCATCTAGCTACTAACTATGGACCCGTAGGTCTGAGGTAAACTACTCACACTTCATCGGAGGGGCTATGGTGTTGATGTAGATGCCCTCCGTGATCGATGCCCCCTCCGGTGGAGCTCCCGAACAGGCCCCAAGATAGGATCTCGTGGATACAGAAAGTTATGGTGGTGGAATTAGGGTTTTGGCTCTGTATCTGATCGTTTGGGGGTACGTGGATATATATAGGAGGAAGAAGTACGTCGGTGGAGTAACAGGGGGCACGAGGGTGGGGGCGCTTCTGGTAGGGTAGGGCGTGCCCCCTACCTCGTGTCCTCCTGTTACGTGCCTTGACGTAGGGTCCAAGTCTCTCGGGTCTTATCTGTTGAGAAAATCATGTTCCCGAAGGTTTCATTCCGTTTGGAGTCCGTTTGATATTCCTTTTCTTCGAAACCCTAAAACAGGCAAAAAACAGCAATTCTGGGTTGGGCCTCCGGTTAATATGTTAGTCCCAAAACTAATATAAAAGTGGATAATAAAGCCCAATAATGTTAAAAATAGTAGATAATAGGGCATGGAGCAATCAAAAATTATAGATACATTGGAGACGTATCACCTGTTCGGCCCTCAGCTCTTCGATCGCCTTTAGAGCGGCCGCATCACTATTCCTGGCTTGTTCTTTGGCTCGGGAAAGTTCCGCTCGAAGGGTCTCCACGGTGGCGGCTCCATCTGCAGTCACAACATATTAAAGATACTAGCATCATGCTCCGCTTACTATGTGTTGATCACCGGAGAAATCACATACCCTATGCCTCGTTGAGTCACTTGTTGACAAGCACGATGTCGGCATCTGCCACATCAAGTTGCCGCTTCAGCTCGGCAAACTCACCAGTCCGGCTAGCCACCGGACCTTCAGCCATCTGCACATAAAGGTAGCCTGATTATTACCTAGGACTATGATCCTCTGTTTGTCACCGTTCTCGACGGAAACCAGAGTCTCAGGGGCTACTATCTGCATAGGGCACACCTAACGTGTGCGGTACTGTCAAAAACATACACTATTTCACGTACCTCAAAGCCTTTCAGCAGAGTCATAAAAGCTTCACGCAACCCTCTTTCGGTGGATGAAATCCTCTCAATCACCGTACCCATTAGCGTACGATGCACTTCTGAGATGGCCGCTTGCTCCAGAAGATCCCTCAGTGTGTTCGATCGCACACCGGATGGTTCTGGACTCTTTCTATTGCTCTCTTTAGGAGCCGAATACTGAGGACTTCGGGTGGCATAAGGATTACCCTCTGGCCTTGGCGGATCAGGAGAAACCCTCCGCGATGACACTTCAGGGTCGCCCGCCTCATGAGGCGGGGTGGCATGGGGAGGTGTTTCGCTCTCCATCATCTTCGAAAGAAGATCCCCCGAAGACGAACTCTCTCGAGAAGCGTTACGATCCAAACTACACGATACATGCTTCGGTTATTGTCGTCAGAAGTAATGCAGGATATTTTTACTATTAAAGTACTTTTTGTTTACTTACAGCTCGGTAGAGGGCTGACCCCCTTGCGGGCACTGTGCGGCAAGAGTACCCTCCGAGGCAGGACCCTCTGGCGAAGATTTCTTCCCCCGTTTGGAAACCTTTGTTTCCGGGTCTTCATAGGTGGTCCTCTTCCTTCCTTAGGGAGAGGGAATTTCAGATTCCTCTCCCTGGCTATCCTCCTTCGCGGAGGCGCTAATTCCCCCGATTTGGATGAATGATGAGTGAGGCCTGCTTTCAGCCTCTTTATTCCCCCCTTTATCTTCCCCTGAGGGCGCCTGATAAGGCGTCGGCTCGAGCATTCTGGCTAGTACTGGATTGGCTGAGCCTTCGAGAAGGGGGGGCCGAACACCTGATCATCTTCGCCTTTCTTACCCAATCTTGGTCAAAGAGCGACTTTTCAGAATGATGTTGTGATAAATAAAAAGACAGTGTGTTCGGCCACGGGATTACTTACTTGGGTATCTGGGCGATTACAGCTCAAACCCGCATCCTCGATGGTGTCCAGACAGTTTATTTGTGGTCCGAAGAACAATTTGTACATCTCTTCGAGCGTCATGCCGAGGAAGTGTTCAATAGTTCGCGGTCCTTCCGGGTTGAATTCCCACATACGGAGGGGTCGACGTTTGCAAGGTGGGACTCGACGAACTAGCATGACTTGCATCACCGTGCCCAGGCTGACATCTCTCTCAAGGAGATCATGGATGCGACTCTGCAATATCGGCACATCATTTACTGGCCCCCAGTTCAGCCCCTTGTTGATCCATGACGTCAGTTGTGGTGGGGGGCCCGAGCAAAAGGTAGGGCGGCTACCCACTTGGTACTTCGGGGAGCTGTGATATAAAAACACTCTCGTTGCCATAAACCAGAAACCTCTGGGAAGGAACCCTCTGGCCACGGAACATCAGCACTTTTGCTTATTATGGCACCTCCGCACTCTGCATGTCGCCCCTCGATCATCTTCGGCTTCACATTGAAAGTCTTGAGCCACAGGCCGAAGTGTGGGGTAATGCGGAGGAAGGCCTCACACACGACGATGAACGACGAGATGTGAAGGAGGGAATCCGGGGCCAGGTCATGGAAATCCAGCCCATAATAGAACATGAGCCCCCTAACAAAGGGATCCAAAGCGAGGCCTAGCCCTCGGAGGAAGTGAGAGATGAATACAATGCTCTCGCCAGGTTCGGGAGTTGGAATGACCTGCCCTCGAGCAGGCAGCCTGTGCGAGATTTCGAGGATCAAATACATGGCCTCTCTTAGCTTCTTGATGTCTTGCTCTATGATAGAGGAAGGCATCCACTGACCTTGGAGGTTGGATCCGGACATGGTTGAAGGTCCGAAGCACCTGACCTGAGCCTTGGGTGTTGGAACTTGAGGCGGGGGAAGGATTCGATTGAGCACGAGAGGGAAAAAAGGACAGGCCTTGGCCTCTTTATAAAGAGGGTGAATATCAAGCATCCTCCTCGTGGCCATTTGGGACTTGCCTAAAATCGAGGAGTCATACCAACGGGCACGATTGGGTTACCCACGTCCGTATTGATGAGAATCCCGTAATAAGGGGGACACGATCTCTGCTTCGACAAGACGTGTCAAGAAAACCGCCTCGCGATATGTGCAGCGCTGGTTGAGAAAAATGGTTCGAATAATGACCGGGCCATGGCATGATGTCATGCTACGAAACGTGTCGGCAGATTAGATTTGTGGAAATATTATTCTCTCTACGGTGGTATGTGGAACTTGTTTTGCAGAGCCGGACACTATCCTTGCGTTCAAAATCTTCTATGGAGTATTCGGGGGAAGAACCCGCCTTGCAATGCCGAAGACAAATCTACGCGCCGAACTCATCATCATTGAAGCCTGGTTCAGGGGATACTGAGGGAGTCCTGGATTAGGGGGTCTCTGGACAGCCGGACTATATCGTTTGGCCGGACTATTGGACTATGAAGATACAAGATTGAAGACTTCGTCTCGTGTCCGGATGGGACTTTCCTTGGCGTGGAAGGCAAGCTTGGCAAAACGGATATGTAGATCTCCTCCCTTGTAACCGACTCTGTGTAACCCTAGCCCCCTCTGGTGTCTATATAAACTGGAGGGTTTAGTCCATAGGACAACATACAATCATACCATAGGCTAGCTTCTAGGGTTTAGCCTCTTCGATCTCGTGGTAGATCAACTCTTGTAATACTCATATCATCAAGATCAATCAAGCAGGATGTAGGGTATTACCTCCATCGAGAGGGCCCGAACCTGGGTAAACATTGTGTCCCCTGCCTCCTATTACCATCCCCCTTAGACGCACAGTTCGGGATTCCCTACCCGAGATCCGCCGGTTTTGACACCGACAGTTTCTTTTGGGTATGCTATGAAGACGCACTTCTCCGATTTGGGTTCGAGCTTATCAGGCTGAACCTTTTTCACATATGCATCGCAACCCCAAACTTTAAGAAACGGTAGCTCAGGTTTCTTGCCAAACCAAAGTTCATAGGGTGTCGTCTCAACGGATTTAGATGGTGCCCTATTTAAAGTGAATGCAGTTATCTCTAATGCATAACCCCAAAACGATAGTGGTAAATCGGTAAGAGACATCATAGACCGCACCATATCTAATAAAGTATGGTTACGATGTTCGGACACACCATTATGTTGTGGTGTTCCAGGTGGCATGAGTTGTGAAACTATTCCACATTGTTTTAAATGAAGGCCAAACTCATAACTCAAATATTCGCCTCCGCGATCAGATCATAGAAACTTTTTTTCTTGTTACGGTGATCCTCCACTTCACTCTAAAATTATTTGAACTTTTTACATGTTTCAGACTTGTGTTTCATTAAGTAGACATACCCATATCTACTCAAATCAGCTGTGAAGGTCAGAAAATAACGATACCTGCCGCGAGCCTCAACACTCATCGGACCGCATACATCGGTATGTATTATTTCCAATAAGTCATTGGCTCGCCCCAGTGTTTCGGAGAATGGAGTCTTAGTCATGTTGCCCATGAGGCATGGTTCACAAACATTAAATGATTCATATTCAAGTGATTCCAAAAGTCCATCTGCATGGAGTTTCTTCATGCGCTTTACACCAATATGACCTAAACGGCAATGCCACAAATATGTTGCACTATCATTATCAACTTTGTATCTTTTGGCATCAATATTATGAATATGTGTATCACCACAATCGAGATTCAATAAACCATTTATATTGAGTGTATGACCATAGAAGGTTTTATTCATGTAAATAGAACAACAATTATTCTTTAATTAAATGAATAACTGTATTGCAATAAACATGATCCAATCATATTCATGCTCAACACAAACACCAAACAACATTTATTTTAGGTTCAACACTAATCCAGAAGGTAAAAGGAGTGGGCGATGGTGATCTTATCAACCTTGGAATCACTTCCAACACACATTGCCACCTCGCCCTTAAGTAGCATCTGTTCATTTAGCAACACCTGTTTTGAGTTACAAATCTTAGCAACTGAACTGGTATCAAATACCCAGGGGCTACTATGAACACTAGTAAAGTACACATCAATAAATGGTATATCAAATATACCTTTGTTCACTTTTCCATCCTTCTTATCCGCCAAATACTTGGGGCAGTTCCGCTTCCAGTGACCATTCCCTTTGCGGTAGAAGCACTTAGTTTCATCCTTGGGTCCAGACTTGGGCTTCTTCCCGGGAGTGACAACTTGCTTGCCATTCTTCTTGAAGTTCCCCTTCTTTCCCTTGCCCTTTTTCTTGAAGCTAGTGGTCTTGTTAACCATCAACACTTGATGCTATTTCTTGATTTCTACCTTCGCTGATTTCAGCATCGCGAAGAGCTTGGGAATCATTTTTCGTTATCCCTTGCATATTATAGTTCATCACGAAGTTCTAGTAACTTGGTGATACTGACTAGAGAACTCTGTCAATCACTATCTTATCTGGAAGATTAACTCCCACTTGATTCAAGCAATTGTAGTACCCAGACATTCTGAGCACATGCTCACTAGCTGAGCTATTCTCCCCCATCTTGTAGGCAAAGTACTTGTAAGAGGTCTCATACTTCTTAACATGGGCATGAGTCCGAAATATCATTTTCACCTCTTGGAACATCTCATACGCTCCATGGTGTTCAAAACATTTTTGAAGTCCCGGTTCTAAGCCGTAAAGCATGGTGCACTAAACTATCAAGTAGTCATCATACCGAGCTTGTCAAACATTCATAACGTCTTCATTTGCTCCTGCAATAGGACTGTCACCTAGGGGTGCATCAAGGACATAATTCTTCTGTGTAGCAATGAGGATAATACTCAGATCATGGACCCAGTCCGCATCATTGCTACTATCATCTTTCAACTTAGTTTTCTCTAGGAACATATCAAAAATAAAACATGGGAGCTATATGCGAGCTATTAATCTACAGCATAGATATGCAAATACTATCAGGACTAAGTTCATGATAAATTAAGTTCAATTAATCATATTACTTAAGAACTCCCACTTAGATAGACATCCCTCGAGTCATCTAAGTGATCACGTTATTCATATCAACTACACCATGTCCGATCATCACGTGAGATGGAGTAGTTTTCAATGGTGCACATCTCTATGTTGATCATATATATCTACTATATGATTCATGTTCGACCTTTCGGTCTCCAGTGTTCCGAGGCCATGTCCGCACATGCTAGTCTCGTCAAGTTTAACCCGAGTATTCCGCATGTGCAAAACTGTCTTGCACCCGTTGTATGTGAACGTAGAGCTTATCACACCGATCATCACGTGGTGTCTCGGCACGATGAACTGTCGCAACTGTGCATACTCAGGGAGAACACTTATACCTGGAAATTTTAGTGAGGAATCATCTTATCATGCTACTGTCATACTAAGCAAAATAAGATGCATAAAAGATAAACATCACATGCAATCAAATTAGTGACATGATATGGCCATCATCATCTTGTGCGTTTGATCTCCATCTCCAAAGCACCGTCCTGATTTCCATCGTCACCAGCTTGACACCTTGATCTCCATCATTGTGTCGTGGTCGTCTCGCCAACTATTTCTTCTACAACTATCGCTAATGGTTAGTGATAAAGTAAAGCAATTACATGGCGTCTGCATTTCATACAATAAAGCGACAACCATGAGGCTCCTGCCAATTGCCGATAACTTTTATAAAACATGATTGAGGGGGTCCTGGATTAGGGGGTCTCCGGACAGCCGGACTATCTCCATTGGCCGGACTGTTAGACTATGAAGATACAAGATTGAAGACTTTGTCTCGTGTCCGGATGGGACTCTACTTGGCGTGGAAGGCAAGCTAGGAAATACGGATATGTGTATCTCCTCCTTTGTAACCGACCTTGTGTAACCCTAACCCTCTCCGGTGTCTATATAAACTGGAGGGTTTTAGTCCGTAGGACAACAACTACAACATACAATCATACCATAGGCTAGCTTCTAGGGTTTAGCCTCTCTGATCTCATGGTAGATCTACTCTTGTACTACCCATATCATCAATATTAATCAAGCAGGACGTAGGGTTTTACCTCCATCAAGAGGGCCCGAACCTGGGTAAAACATTGTGTTCCCTGCCTCCTATTACCATCCGCCTTAGACGCACAGTTTGGGACCCCCTACCCAAGATCCACCGGTTTTGACACCGACATTGGTGCTTTCATTGAGAGTTCCTCTGTGTAGTCGCCGTTAGGCTTGATGGCTCCTACTATCATCGATAGCGATACAGTCCAGGGTGAGACTTTTCTCCCGGGACAGGTCTTCGTGTTCGGCGGCTTTGCACTGCGTGCCAATTCGTTTGGCCATCTGGAGCAGATTGAAAGTTACGCCCCTGGCCACCAGGTCAGGTTTGGAAGCTTAAACTACACGGCCGATATCCGTGGAGACTTGATCTTCGATGGATTCGAGCCTCTGCCTTGTGCGTCACGCGGTCAGATGAGTACGATTTAGCTCTACCATCGGACAGTGTTCAGGAGATCGCACAGGCAGCCACTCTGACCCTCAATTCGGAGCCAGTTGCACCGTCCATGGATGGGTGGATGGACCCCGCCACGGAGGCCTTACCCTCAGCGGTGATTGAGCCAAACATCAACCTTACCTTACACGAGAGCCGTGTTGTTAAACTGCCGGATCCTTTTCCGGCCACGGACTCCGAGCCGCCTGCGCCCATTCCTATCGAATCCGATTGGGTGCCGATCATGGAGTTTACCTCCGCGGATATTTTTCAGCACTCGCCCTTTGGCGACATATTGAACTCATTAAGTTATCTCTCCTTGTCAGGAGGATCCTGGTCGAACTATGTCCGGCAGGACTGGGATGCGGACGATGAAGAAATTCGTGGCCCACCCACCACCCACTTAGTAGCCACTGTCGATGACTTAACCGACATGCTTGACTTTGACTCCGAAGACATCGACGGTATGGACGACGATGCGGGAGACGAAGAGGAACCACTGCCCACAGGGCACTGGACAGCCACCTCATCATACGATATATACATGGTGGATACACCCAAAGAAGGCAATGGCGACGAGATAGCAGAGGATGACCCCTCCAAGAAGCAACCCAAGCGCCGACGTCAGCGGCGCTGCTCTAAGTCCCGCCAAAACAAAAGTGGTGATACCGACACAGGAGATAATAACACTCCGAATAGTGCCGAAGACAACAACAATCCCCTCCAGCAAGATTTAGAGCAGGAGGATGGAGGAGCCAGCCCTCCTGAGAGAGCGGCAGATAAAGAGGCGGAGGATGATACTTACATGCCCCCTCCGAAGACGAGGCAAGCCTCGGCGACGATGAATTCGCCGTGCCAAAGGATCCCGTCGAATAAGAGCGCTTCAAATGCTGGCTTATAGCCGTGGCAAATAGCCTTAAGAAAAAGCAGCAGCAGCTTCAAGCTGATCAAGATCTGCTAGCTGACAGATGGACTGAAGTCCTCGCAGCCGAGGAATATAAACTCGAGCGCCCCTCCAGGAGTTACCCAAAATGCAGGTTGCTACCCCGACTGGAGGAATAAGCATATGACGCGGCTGATCGGCCACCTCGTGGCCGCGATAGAGAGGCATTCCAGCCAAAAACTCAGCCTGCACCCCGACACCATTCAAATAAAAAGGCATGGGGAGATGCGCCAGACCTGTGAGACATATTGGAGGACAAAGCAAAGCATGCAAGATCGATCTACGGATCATGAGGGCGCGCCACTATGCGAGACGATAAACGTCACGCCGGATACAGTAAAAGTAAATCCGGCCAGGCCAAACACAGCGGGCAAGACCCATTCGAGCTGCGTCGCGATATAGCCCAATACAAAGGCGCCGCCCATCCCTTATGCTTCACAGACGAAGTAATGGATCATCAAATCCCAGAAGGTTTCAAACCTGTAAATATTGAATCATACGACGGCACAACAGATCCCGCAGTATGGATCGAGGATTTCCTCCTCCATATCCACATGGCCTGCGGTGATGACTTACACGCCATCAAATACCTCCCACTAAAGATCAAGGGACCAGCGCGGCATTGGCTTAACAGCTTGCCAGCAGAGTCCATCAGCTGTTGGGAAGATCTGGAAGTCGCATTCCTTGACAACTTTCAGGGCACTTATGTGTGGCCACCAGATGCCGATGACTTGAGCCACATAATTCAGCAGCCAGAAGAATCGGCCAGGCAATTCTGTACTCGGTTCCTAACAAAGAAAAATCAAATCGTCGACTGTCCGAATGCAGAGGCCCTAGAGGCTTTCAAACACAACATCTGCGACGAATGGCTAGCCCGGCACCTTGGTCTGGAAAAGCCGAAATCTATGGCAGCCCTCACGACGCTAATGACATGCTTTTGTGCGGGAGAAGACAGTTGGTTGGCTCGCAGTAATAACATATCAAAGGACCATGGTACTTCGGATACCAAGGACGGCAATAGCAGGTCACGTCGCAACAAACATAAGTGCCGCATTAATAGCAATAATACCAAGGATATGGCAGTCAGCGGAAAAAGCCATTCAAACAAAGTACGCCGGGCCCGTCCAGCTTGGACCGTATACTCGATCGCTCGTGTCAAATACACGGCACCCCAGATAAGCTAGCCAATCACACCAACAGGGATTGTTGGGTGTTCAAGCAGGCTGGCAAGTTAATTGCCGAAAACAAGGACAAAGGGCCACATAGCGATGACGAGGAGGAGCCCCGGCAGCCACACACCGGAGAACAGAAGAGGTTTCCCCCACAAGTGCGGGCGGTGAACATGATATACGCAACCCACTTTCCCAAAAGGGAGCGGAAGCGTGCGCTTAGGGACGTATATGCGTTGGAGCCAGTCGCCCCAAAGTTCAACCCATGGTCCTCCTATCCGATCACTTTCGATCGCAGGGACCATCCCACTAGTATCCGTCATGGCGGATTCGCCGCACTGGTTCTGGACCCAATCATTGATGGATTTCACCTCACTCGAGTCCTTATGGATGGCGGCAGTAGCCTGAACCGCTTTATCAGGACACAGTGTGCAAAATGGGTATAGATCCCTCAAGGATCAAACCCACAAAAATGACCTTTAAGGGCATCATTCCAGGCATAGAGGCCCATTGCACAGGCTCAATTACACTGGAAGTGGTCTTCGGATCCCCGGATAACTTCTGAAGCAAAGAGTTAATCTTCGATATAGTCCCGTTCCGCAGTGGTTATCATGCACTGCTCGGGCAAACTGCATTTACGAGATTCAGTGCGGTACCGCATTATGCATACCTCAAGCTCAAGATGCCAGGACCTCAAGGGGTTATTACATTCAATGGAAACACAGAGCACTCTCTCCGAACAGAGGAGCACACCGTGGCCCTCGCAGCAGAAGCGCAAAGCAGCCTCTCAAGGCAATCCACTAGTTCGGCATTTCAAGACCCGGACACCTTCAAGCGCGCTCAGAGCAATCGGCAACTAGACCGCCTGGTGCGATCTGAGCTCGTGTAGCAATGCGGCCCCCACCCCAGTCTCAGCCAAATGGCGAAACTCGTGCCACGCGTACATAATTACGCATTAAAAATACCATGGGCACAGGTGGGGAGGGGGCACAACTGCGGCACGCCCCAAGACGCGGCTTAAACCGCACTAGGGGCTTCCCGTTTGGTTATTTTTCTCTTTTTCAGGACCTTAATCTCTGGAAACCCTGTCCGGCAGCACTATTGCCGAACACATGATGCAGCAACCAAGGAGGCAGAAAGCTATGTCACACCACGGAATTCCCAGGTGGATTACAATAACGAGCGAAATATTTGATTTAATACTATTCCTCAGCTTGCCCTTGGAAGGGACATAGTCCTACTCTTTGCTTATCGCACCATCTGTGTCATTCTTCTTTAAACGCACCTTTTTGAATAATCAATGCATAACATTACGACTATTATTGCAATTCTTGTTATATATATATGTGTGTGTGTTCATCAATGACGCCTTGCAACCGTACACTTTGGTACGACCAATACACCAGGGGCTTACGTACCCCACAATATGGTGTGAAAAGTCTGAACACTTCCACAAGTGCGGCACCTCAAACTTATAGCATTATATGCATCAGCTCCGAATCATGTCTTTGGTCAAATGTTGGGTTTGCCCGGCTCCTATGTTTTGGTACCTTATGTTCCGCTCTATCGGCTAGGGTAGCGCTAGGAGAACTACAGCGATTGTGCCCCGATTCTACTGGGCTGAGCACCTCAATAGAGAAAGCTAAAACTGACTATCATGATAAGGCGAGAGACTGGTCGCTGTTCGGCGTGGTTTTCGAGTCCCTAAAGACTTATGCCACTTAGAGCGAGGGGCCGGCCCTGTCTGGCTTAAAGGCGTGTATCGCGCCCCGAATTCGGCCTTCCGAATACCAGGGGCTTCGCCGAAATTTAAAATTATAGAATTCTATGGCTAAGTGAGAGTGATAAAGCATTATTAGTCAGGTTGCCTTGTTCGTTGTGTTGAGCACCTCCCTCGAAGGACCCAAACATGGGAACAAGAGTGCTCAGGTTTATCCCGAACACCTCAGCACTCGTGGCATGGGGGCAGAAGTCGAGGACTAGCCATCTCTCAGATGGGATAAACGGCCAAACAGAAGGTAATATTTTAAATTCACACAAGCGTTGCATAGCGCATATGAAACAAGTTTTCATCATACAGGATCACACGAGCAAGTTTACTCAAATATTACATCCATTGAACATTCGTCCGCTACAAGACGGTCCTTCAGGACACCCTCATAATAAATTTTAGGGGTGCAATGCTCCTTGCCCTGCGGCGGCCCTTCCTTGATCAGCTTCACGGCGTCTAGCTTGGCCCACTACACCTTCACACGGGCGAAAGCCCGGCGTGCACCTTTGATGCAGACGGACCGCTTGACGACCTCCAGCCATGGGCAGGCATCCACAAGCCGCCTCACCAGGCCGAAGTAGTTGTTCGGAAGGGTGTCCCCAGGCCACAGCCGGACTATAAAGCCCTTCATGGCCTATTTGGCCGCCTTGTGCAGCTCGACCAGCTGCTTTAGCTGGTCGCTCAGAGGCATCAGGTATTCGGTCCCAGTATACTGAGACCAGAACAGCTTCTCCGTTGAGCTTCCCTCCTCGGCCTGGTAAAACTATGCAGCATCCAACACGCTGCGGGGCAAATCTACGAATGCTCCTGGAGAGCTCCGAATTCGGGTAAGTAATCAGTAATTTACTTTTACATGCTTGCTTTGCATATAGAATGCCTTACCCGCCGCTATTTTCCTCATCGCATCAATCTCCTGGAGGGCCTTCTGGGCTTCGGCCTTAGCACTTTTTGCGCTCTCAAGGGCAGCGGCAAGCTCAGACTCTCGCGTCTTCGAGTCAAGCTCCAACGCCTCGTGCTTCGTCATGAGAGCCTGGAGCTCTTGCTATACCTCGCCCACACGAGCCTCTTGCTTTTCCCGCTCGGTGCGCTCCTTGGCCGCTTTATCTTCGTCCTTGGTTAGCGCTTGCTTCAGGGTTGCCACCTCGGTCGTGGCCCCTGGCAAATATATGATGATCCTGTCATTTTGTAATCGCGTCTTCTTTTATATATACAATATCTATAGACAGGGTATTACTTACCCTTGTTCTCCTCGAGCTGCCTCTTGGCAAGGCCGAGCTATTTCTTGGACCCCTCGAGGTCCTGCTTCAGTGAGGCGACCTCCGCGGTCAGTGCGGCTGAGGCCAGCAGCGAAGCCTGCATACGCATATTGACATACTTAAATTAGACTCCTACGATATTGTTTAATCCTCTGTTCGGCTTTTCTTTGTGAACACCGAACAGAGCATCAGGGGCTACTGTCCATGCGGTAATATTTTTCCTATATTTTAACACTTACCTCAAAGCCTGTTAGAAGGCTGGCACAGGCTTCAGTCAATCCGCTCTTGGCGGACTAAACCTTCTGGATCACCGCACTAATGATAGTGCGGTGCTCCTCGTCGATGGAAGCGCTGCGAAGCGCTCCCAGCAGATTGTCCGGCACCTCTGGATGGACAGAGGTCACTGGCACAGGCGTCTCGCCCCTCTTAGAAGGAGGCCGCCTGCCCGAGCCCGGAACCAGGAGGTTCCGGCGTGGTGTTCGGCTGAGGGCCAAACTCGAAGCTCTCAGGGGCCTTGTCACCTCGGCTCCCGGAGTCCGGGAGGCCGCCTTGAGGCGCCTCCGGGACTGTCTCCCCTCGATCTGGTGCCTCATGAGACAGCACCTCGGCGTCGTCCGCAGGATGAGTGGAGGTGGCGGTCGGGACGGGATCGCTATCCATGTCCGGCGAGCCTAGGGAGCCGTCCAATGATACATCGATATTGGCTCGTGGCGGCCTATATAATCATGTTCGGCGTTAGGGAAAGCAGTGCAACAAAGGAATACTATGAGTTACTCTGGTATCCGAATACTTACGATCTCCCCAGGGGCTTGGCCCTGGGCAACCACTCGTCTTCACCTTCGTCAGCGGTGGTGGAACTGTCCGGAAGGAGAGTCCTTCCCTTCTTGGACCCTTCGGCCCCCCAGTTGGGACGGCCTTCCTTTTCTTGTCTCCCCCACCTAGAGGGGGAGCATCTTCTTCTTCCTCCTCGTCTTCGGGGGAAGAGTGTGCCGCAGAGTATCGGACGATGAGTCCGATAACACCTGGCGCCGGGAACTCTTTCGGGTTCCCTTGGCCTTCTTGGTCTTCTCTGGCACCTTGTAAGGAGCTGGAGTCAGCATCTCCGTTAGGAGAGCATTTGTCGGGCCTTCGGGCAAAGGAGCCGGACAGTCGATCTGTCCGGCCATTTCCTGCCAGTCCTGTCAAAGGAACGGGAGCTTAGATCCCGCATAGAGTCAAACTATGTAAAACAAGTATCTTGTAAGAGGTAAAACAGCTTACCGCGCTGGCTTGGCGCTTCGCGCGGAATCCGCGATCCTCGGTAGTAGGAGGAGGAACCTCGGCGCCCTTGAATAGCACCTTCCAGGCATCCTCGTGCGTTGTATCGAAGAGCCTGTTTAGAGTTTGGTGCTGCGCCGGGTCGAACTCCCACAAGTTGAAAGCCCATTGTTGACACGGGAGGATCCGGCGGATGAGCATGACCTGGACTATGTTGACGAGTTTGAGCTTCTTGTTCACCATGTTTTGAATACATGTTTGGAGTCCGGTCAGCTCTCCCGAACTACCCCAGGATAGGACCTTCTCTTTCCAGGAGGTGAGCCGCGTGGGGATGCCAGATCGAAACTCGGGGGCCGCTGCCCATGCAGGGTCATGTGGCTCGGTGATATAGAACCACCCCGATTGCCACCCCTTTATGGTTTCCACAAAGGAGCCCTCGAGCCATGTAACATTGGGCATCTTTCCCACCATGGCGCCTCCGCACTCCGCCTGGCGGCCACCCACTACCTTCGGCTTGACATTGAAGGTCTTCAGCCATAAGCCAAAGTGGGGCTTGATGCGGAGGAAGGCCTCGCACACGACGATAAACGCCGAGATGTTGAGGATGAAGTTCGGGGCCAGATCGTGGAAATCCAGGCCGTAGTAGAACATGAGCCCCGGACGAATGGGTGGAGAGGGAATCCCAGTCCATGGAGGAAATGGGTAAGGAACACTACCCTCTCATGGGGCCTGGGGGTGGGGATGAGCTGTTCCTCATCTGGGAGCCGGTGCGCGATGTCGTCGGGCAGGTATCCGGCTCTCCTCATCTTCTTGATGTTTCCCTCCGTGACGGAGGAGACCATCTACCTGCCTCCCGCTCCAGACATGGTTGGAGAAGGTTGAGGTGGGAAGTGCGGACTTTGGCGCTAGAGCTCGAGTGTGCGAAAACGGATGAGCAAAGGAGGAAGAAGGCGTGGATGAAAAGGTGAATCCTTATCCCTTTATATGGGCGGACGAAACTATGCATCCCCACTAGCCTGGTAAAACTTGCTTATCCCCCAAGTGCTGTAATCGATGGTGCGGTTGGGTTAACCATGCCCGTATTGATGAGAATCCCGTAATAAGGGGACATGGTCTCTGCTTTGAAAAGACGTGTCAAAAAACTGCCTCGCATTATGTGCGGGGCTAGTTAAAGGAAACGGTTCGAATAATCGCCGGGCCATGACATAATGTCGTGCTGCCAAAACAAGTCAGCAAATTAGATTTGTGAAAAATATTATTCTCTCTACGGTGGTATGTGGAACTTATTTTGCAGGGTCGGACACTATCCTTGTATTCAAATTCTTCCATGATGTATTCAGGGGAGGAACCCGCCTTGCAATGCCGAAGACAATACTGCGCGTCGGACTCATCGTCATTGAAGCCTGGTTCAGGGGCTACTGAGGGAGTCCTGGATTAGGGGGTCTCCGGACTGCCGGACTATCTCCATTGGCCGGACTGTTAGACTATGAAGATACAAGATTGAACACTTCGTCTCGTGTCCGGATGGGACTCTACTTGGCGTGGAAGGCAAGCTAGGCAATACGGATATGTGTATCTCCTCCTTTGTAATCGACCTTGTGTAACCCTAACCCTCTCCGGTGTCTATATAAACCGGAGGGTTTTAGTCCGTAGGACAACAACTACAACATACAATCATACCATAGGCTAGCTTCTAGGGTTTAACCTCTCTAATCTCGTGGTAGATCTACTCTTGTACTACCCATATCATCAATATTAATCAAGCAGGACGTAGGGTTTTACCTCCATCAAGAGGGCCCGAACCTGGGTAAAACATTGTGTTCCCTGCCTCCTGTTACGATCTGCCTTAGACGCACAGTTCGGGACCCCCTACCCGAGATCCGCCGGTTTTGACACCAACAATGATAATCTCATACAATAACGTATATCACATCATGTCTTGACCATATCACGTCACAACATGCCCTGCAAAAACAAGTTAGACACCCTATACTTTGTTGTTGCAAGTCTTACACGACTGCTATGGGATTCTGGCAAGAACCGTTCTTACCTATGCATCAAAACCACAACAGTGATTTATCAAGTTTGCTATTTTAACCTTAACCAAGGACCGGCCGCAGTCAAAATTGATTCAACTAAAGTAGGAGAAACCGACACCCGCCAACCACCTTTATGCAAAACTAGTTGCATGTCTGTCGGTGGAACCAGTCTCAAGAACGTGGTCATGTAAAGTTGGTCCGGGCCGCTTCATCCAACAATACCGCCGAATCAAAATAAGACATTGGTAGTAAGCAGTATGACGATCACCTCCCATAACTCTTTGTGTTCTACTTGTGCATATCATCTACGCACAGACCTGGCTCAGATGCCACTGTTGGGGAACGTAGCATGAAATTTCAAAAATTTCCTATGCTCATGCAAGATCTATCTAGGAGATGCATAGCAACGAGAAGGGGAGAGTGTGTCCATGTACCCTCGTAAACCAAAAGCGGAAGCATTTGCTTAACGCGGTTGATGTAGTCGAACGTCTTCTTGATCCGACTGATCAAGTACCGAATGTATGACACCTCCGAGTTCTACACACGTTTAGCATGGTGACTGATACGTCCATTTTGCGTCATGCTTTTATATCGATATTTATTACATTATGGTCTGTTATTACACATTATGTCACAATACTTATGCATATTCTCTCTTATTTTACAAAGTTTACATGAAGAGGGGGAATGCCGGCAGCTGGAGTTCTGGGCTGGGAAAGGAGCAAATATTAGAGACCTATTCTGCACATCTCCAAAAGTCCGGAAACTTCACGGGAGCACGTTTCAGAATATATAAAAAAATATTGGGTGAAAGAAGTACCAGAGGGGGGCCACCCACCGTCCACGAGGGTGGGGGCGCGCCCCCTGCCTCGTGGACCCCCTGACAGCCCTCTGATACCCATCTTTGGATATATCGAGTCTTTCGTGGAGAAAAAATCATAAGCAAGCTTTCGGGAAGCAACTCCGCCGCCACGAGGCGGAACCTTGGCGGAACCAATCTAGGGCTCCGGCGGAGCTGTTCTGTCGGGGAAACTTCCCTCCGGGAGGGGGAAATCATCACCATCGTCATCACCAACGATCCTCTCTTCGGGAGGGGATCAATCTCCATCAACATCTTCACCAGCACCATCTCATCTCAAACCCTAGTTCATCTCTTGTATCCAATCTTTGTCCCAAAGCCTCAGATTGGTACCTGTGGGTTGCTAGTAGTGTTGATTACTCCTTGTAGTTGATGCTAGTTGGTTTACTTGGTGGAAGATCATATGTTCAGATCCCTTATGCATATTAATGCCCCTCTGATTATGAACATGAATATGATTTGTGAGTAGTTACATTTGTTCCTGAGGACATGGGAGAAGTCTTGCTATAAGTAGTCATGTGAATTTGGTATTCGTTCGATCTTTTGATGAGATGTATGTTGTCTTTCCTCTAGTGGTGTCATGTGAATGTCGACTACATGACACTTCATCATTGTTTGGGCCTAGAGGAAGGCATTGGGAAGTAATAAGTAGATGATGGGTTGCTAGAGTGATAGAAGCTTAAACCCTAGTTTATGCGTTGCTTCGTAAGGGGCTGATTTGGATCCATATGTTTCATGTTATGGTTAGGTTTACCTTAATACTTCCATTGTAGTTGCAAATGCTTGCAATAGGGGTTAATCATAAGTGAGATGCTTGTCCAAGGAAGGGCAGTACCCAAGCACCGGTCCACCCACATATCAAATTATCAAAGTACCGAACGCGAATCATATGAGCGTGATGAAAACTAGCTTGACGATAATTCCCATGTGTCCTCGGGAGCGCTTTCCTTTATATAAGAGTTTGTCCAGGCTTGTCCTTTGCTACAAAAAGGATTGGGCCATCTTGCTGCACCTTATTTACTTTTATTACTTGTTACCCATTACAAATTACCTTATCACAAAACTATCTGCTACCGATAATTTCAGTGCTTGCAGAAAATACCTTGCTGAAAACCGCTTATCATTTCCTTATGCTCCTCGTTGGGTTCGACACTCTTACTTATCGAAAATGCTACGATAGATCCCCTACACTTGTGGGTCATCAAGACTCTTTTCTGGCGCCGTTGCCGGGGAGTGAAGCGCCTTTGGTAGGTGGAATTTGGTAAGGAAAAATTTATATAGTGTGCTGAAATTTACTGTCACTTGTTACTATGGAACATAATCCTTTGAGGGGCGTGTTCCGGCTATCTTCACCCTGTCCAGTAGATCAAAGAGTTGCTCCTCGACCTACTGAACCTACTGAAAATGTTTACTTTGAAATTCCTTCGGGTATGATAGAGAAACTGCTAGCTAATCCTTTCATAGGTGATGGAACATTACATCCCGATTTGCACCTAATCTATGTGGATGAAGTTTGTGGATTATTTAAGCTTGCAGGTATGCCCGAGGATGTTATCAAGAAGAAGGTATTCCCTTTATCTTTGAAGGGAGAGGCATTGACATGGTTTAGGCTATGTGATGATATGGGATCATGGAACTACAACCGATTGAAATTGGAATTTCATCAGAAGTTTTATCCTATGCATCTTGTTCATCGTGATCGTAATTATATATACAATTTTCGGCCTCGCGAAGTAGAAATCATCACTCAAGCTTGGGGGAGGCTTAAGTCAATGTTATATTCATGCCCCAATCATGAGCTCTCAGAAGAAATGATTATTCAAAAAATTTATGCTCGGCTTTCTCTCAGTAATCGCTCCATGCTCGATACTTCTTGTACTGGATCTTTTATGATGAAGACTATTGAATTCAAATGGGATTTATTGGAAAGAATTAAACGCAACTCTGAAGATTGGGACCTCGACGAAGGTAAGGAGACAGGTATAACACCCAAGTTTGATTGTGTTAAATATTTTATGGATACCGATGCTTTTTCTGAATTTAGCACTAAATATGGACTTGACTCTGAGATAGTAGCTTCTTTCTGTGAATCCTTTGCTACTCATGTTGATCTCCCTAAGGAGAAGTGGTTTAAATATAATCCTCCCATTGAAGTAAAAGTACTTGCACCTATTAAAGTTGAAGAAAAGACTATCACTTATAATGATCCTGTTGTTCCCACTACTTATATTGAGAAGCCACCTTTCCTTGATAAAATACAGGATCATGCTAAAGCTTCAACTGTGCTTCCTAAGAGTAATATAGAACACCTACTCCCTCTGAGCAAATTAAAGTTGAAACTAGTATTGCTATGGTTAAAGATCTCTTGGTCGATAATATTGATGGGCATGTTATTTACTTCTGTAATGAATCTGCTAGAATTTCTAGACCTAATACTAAAAATAAACATAGACCTGTTGTACGCATGCCTGTTATTTCTGTTAAAATAGGAGACCATTGCTATCATGGATTATGTGATATGGGTGCTATGCAAGTGCAATACCTCATTCCTTATACAAAGAAATTATGCATGATATTGCACCTGCTAAGATAGAGGAAATTGATGTTACTATAAAACTTGCTAATAGAGACACTATTTCACCAGTTGGGATTGTTAGAGATGTTTAAGTCTTGTGTGGGAAAGTTAAATATCCTGCTGATTTTCCTATTCTTGATTCCCCACAAGATGACTTTTCTCCCATTATATTTGGTAGACCCTTCTTGAATACTGTTAATGCTAAGATAGATTGCAATAAGGATATTGTTTCTGTTGGTTTAGGGGATATGTCTCATGAATTTAATTTTGCTAAATTTCGTAGACAACCCCATGATAAAGAATTGCCTAGTAAATATGAAATTATTGCTCTTGCTTCTATTGTCGTGCCTCCTACTGGTCCTTTAGAACAATATTTGCTAGACCATGAAAATGATATGTTTCTGAATGAAAGAAGGGAAATAGATGAAGTATTCTTTAAATAGGGACCTATTTTGAAACAGAACTTGCATGTTGAAATCCTAGGGGATCCTCCTCCACCTAAGGGTGATCCCGTGTTTGAGCTTAAACCTTTACCTGATACTCTTAAATATGCTTATCTTGATGAGAAAGAGATATGTCATGTTATTATTAGTGCTAACCTTTCAAAGCATGAAGAAAAGAAATTATTGAAAACTCTGAAGAAGCACCGTGCTGCTATTGGATATAATCTTGATGATCTTAAGGGCATTAGTCCCACTCTATGCCAGCACAAAATAAAACAGGAAAAGGACGTGAAACCGGTTGTTGATCACCAATGACGGTTAAATCCTAAGATGAAAGAAGTGGTAAGAAAAGAAATACTAAAGCTTCTGGAAGCAGGTATAATTTATCCCGTTGCTGATAGTCAGTGGGTAAGTCATGTCCATTGTGTCCCTAAGAAGGGAGGTATTACTGCTGTTCCTAATGATAAAGATGAATTGATCCCACAAAGAATTGTTATAGGTTATAGAATGGTAATGGATTTCCGCAAATTAAATAAAGCTACTAAAATGGATCATTACCCTTTACCTTTTATTGATCAAATGCTAGAAAGATTATCCAAACATACAGATTTTTGCTTTCTAGATGGTTATTCTGGTTTCTCTCAAATACATGTGTCAAAAGAGGATCAAGAAAAGACAACTTTTACTTGCCCTTTCGGCACCTTTGCTTATAGATGTATGCCTTTTGGTTTATGTAATGCACCTGATACCTTTCAAAGATGTATGACTGCTATATTCTCTGACTTTTGTGAAAATATTGTTGAGGTATTCATGGATGATTTTTCTGTATATGGAACTTCTTTTGATGATTGCTTAAGCAACCTTGATCGAGTTTTGCAGAGATGTGAAGAAACTAATCTTGTCTTGAATTGGGAGAAGTGCCACTTTATGGTTAATGAAGGTATTGTCTTGGGGCATAAAATTTCTGAAAGAGGTATTGAAGTTGATAAAGCTAAAGTTGATGCTATTGAAAAGATGTCGTGTCCTAAGGACATTAAAGGTATAAGAAGGTTCCTTGGTCATGCCAGATTTTATGGGAGGTTCATTAAGGACTTCTCTAAAAATTTCTCTGCCTCTGACTAATCTCTTATAAAAAGATGTTTTGTTTGTCTTTGATGATGATTGTGTAGAAGCATTTGAAATACTTAAGAAAGCTCTGATTTCTGCACCTATTGTTCAGCCTCCTGATTGGAATCCACCATTTGAAATCATGTGTGATGCTAGTGATTATGTTGTAGGGGATGTTCTAGGACAAAGAGTTGATAAGAAATTAAATGGTATCCAATATGTTAGTAAGACTCTAGACAGTGCTCAAAGAAACTATGCTACTACTGAAAAAGAATTTGTAGCAGTTGTATTTGCTTGTGATAAGTTCAGACCTTATATAATTGATTCTAAAGTAACTGTTCACACTGATCATGCTGCTATTAAATATATTATGGAAAAGAAAGATGCTAAACCTAGACTTATTAGATGGGTTCTCTTGCTACAAGAATTTGATTTGCATATTATTGATAGAAAGGGACCTGAGAGAACCCCGTTGCAGACAACTTGTCTAGGTTAGAGAATGTTCTTGACGACCCACTACCTATTGATGATAGCTTTCCTGATGAACAATTAGCTGTGATAAATGCTTCTCGTACTGCTCCATGGTATGCTGATTATGCTAATTATATTGTTGCTAAGTTTATCCCACCTAGTTTCACATACCAGCAAAAGAAAAAGTTCTTCTATGATTTAAGACATTACTTTTGGGATGACCCGCATCTTTATAAAGAAGGAGTAGATGGTGTTATTAGACGTTGTGTACCTGAGCATGAATAGGAACGGATCCTACGCAAGTGTCACTCTGAGGCTTATGGAGGACACCATGCTGGAGACAGAACTGCACATAAGGTATTGCAATCCGATTTTTATTGGCCTACTCTCTTCAAGGATGCCCGTAAGTTTGTCATGTCCTGTGATGAATGTCAAAGAATTGGTAATATTAGTAGATGTCAAGAAATGCCCATGAATTATTCACTTGTTATTGAACCATTTGATGTTTGGGGCTTTGATTATATGGGACCGTTTCCTTCCTCTAATGGGTATACTCATATTTTAGTTGTTGTTGATTATGTTACTAAGTGTGTAGAAGCTATTCCAACTAGTAGTGATGATCATAACATCTCTATTAAGATGCTTAAAGAAGTTATTTTTTCGAGGTTTGGAGTCCCTATATACTTAATGACTGACGGTGGTTCACATTTTATTCATGGTGCTTTCCGTAAAATGCTTGTTAAGTATTATGTTAATCATCAAATTGCATCTCCATATCATCCACAGTCTAGTGGTCAAGGAATTAAGTAATAGAGAGCTTAAATTAATTTTTAAAAAGACTGTTAATAGATCTAGAAAGAAATTGGTCTAAGAAACTTGATGATGCATTATGGGCCTATGGAACTGCATACAAAAATCCTATGGGTATGTCTTTGTATAAAATGGTTTACGGAAAGGCATGTCACTTACATTTTGAACTAGAACATAAGGCATATTGGGCCATTAAAGAGCTCAACTATGATTTCAAACTTTCCGGTGAGAAGAGGCTTTTTGACATTAGCTCACTTGATGAATGAGAACCCAGGCTTATGAGAATGCCAAACTGTTTAAATAAAAAGTTAAAAGATGGCATGATAAAAGAATACAAAAATGTGAGTTTAATGTAGGTGATTATGTATTATTATTATACAAATCTCGTTTAAGATTTTTTGCAGGAAAACTTCTCTCTAAATGGGAAGGTCCTTACGTCATCGAGGAGGTCTACCGTTCCGGTGCTATAAAAATTAACAACTTCAAAGGCACAAATCCGAGGGTGGTGAACGGTCAAAGAATCAAACATTATATCTCAGGTAATCCCATAAATGTTGAAACTAATGTTATTGAAACCGTAACCCCGGAGGAATACATAAGGGACACTTTCCAGAACGTTTCAGACTGCGAAAAGGAATAGGTACGTGGTACGGTAAGTAAACCGACTCCAAAATAGTTCTAATGGTAATTTTTATCCGTTTTGGAATATTTAAGAAAATAGAAAAATAAGAAGCAGTCCCGGAAGGACACAAGGCTTCCACGAGGGTGGAGGGCGCGCCCTACCCCCCTGGGCGCGCCCCTGCCTCGTGGGCACCTCGTGTGCTCTCCGGACTCCGTTTTCTTGCACGATACTTCTTTTGGTCGGTAAAAATTCATTATATAATCTCCCGAAGGTTTTTACCACCGTATCGCGCAAATATCTTCTGTCTTTGTTTCGAGCTGTTTTTTTGACAGATCTTGATCGCCATGGCGTCTTCAAGTGCCCCCAAGGACAAGTTCTTCGAGAAGGCCATCAACCCCTACCTCGCAGAGGTGCTACAACGCCCTCAAACCATTGAGATGCGTGAGGGGTTGCTGCACATCCGCGATGTTGAGGGACCAAGGTGTCGGCGTTCTGGGAACGGGGGTCCTCAGACTAGCCTGCCTGCGGCCCGCGGCGTGGCTGAGCAAGAAGGCCGTACGGCCCATCTTCACTAACAAATCATTCAAGACCCTTGCGAGGGGCCAAGCCTCACGATGCGGTCGACGCAAGACCTCCTCTAGAGTGGCCTAGCTAGGCAGGCTCACAAGGAGCGGAGATATCAAGGCAAGGCAAACCTCACGAGGCTCTCGTGACGTGAGTCGTGACGATCGACACCAGGCGGGCGCCAGCGCGCACAGCGTCCTTGTTTCCTCTTTGGTGCAAAGGGGGCAAGCGCAGCCGTGGAGTACTAGGGCCTCAGGCAAAGGTTGCCATTTCGGTGCAACAAGACCAAGACCATGGACTGCAAGACGAAGGTCATCGTGGAGCCCAGAACAGCGTCACCACCAAAACTTTGTGCAGGCGAAGACTACTTTTGTCAGAATAGCTTGTACTAGTTGTCCCACTTCAAATTAGCCCGCCATTGTTGGCTCCCTTCCCGCTCGATATTTGGGAAGAGGACCAGGGCCTCTATAAATAGGACTAGCCACCACAGTGGGAGAGGAGGCATTTGATCTTAGCTTGAGAGAGACCGCCCCCACGCACACAAGCTCACCAACCTCAAGAACGCCTCAACCTCAGGAGGCCGTTCTCCCTTTGTATTGTTCATCATCAGCCCGAGAGGTAATCCACCACCACCACACTAGAGTAGGGTATTACACCATAACGGTGGCCCGAACTAGTATAAACCCTGTGTCCTTCTGTGTTGTGAGTTCGTCGAGTTCGTCCGCATGATCCTAGCAAGCTAGAGCGTAGATCGGTTGGAGGGAAAGACTGATGACCCACAAGTACAGGGGATCTATCATAGTCCTTTCAATAAGTAAGAGTGTCGAACCCAACGAGGAGCAGAAGGAAATGATAAGTGGTTTCCGGCAAGGTATTCTCCACAAGTACTGAAATAAGTGGTAATAGATAATTTTGTGATAGGATAATTTGTAACGGGCAACAAGTAACAAAAGTAAATAAAGTGCAGCAAGGTGGCCCAATCCTTTTGTAGCAAAGTACAAGCCTGGACAAACTCTTATATGATGTAAAGCGCTCCCGAGGACACATGGGAATATCGTCAAGCTAGTTTTCATCACGTTCATATGATTCGCGTTCGGTACTTTGATAATTTGGTATGTGGGTGGACCGGTGTTTGGATGCTTCCCTTACTTGGACAAACATCCCACTTATGATTAACCTCTATCACAAGCATTCGCAACTACAATAAAAGTATTAAGGTAAACCTAACCATAGCATGAAACATATGGATCCAAATTAGCCCCTTACAAAGCAACGCATAAACTAGGGTTTAAGCTTCTGTCACTCTAGCAACCCATCATCTGCTTATTACTCCCCAATGCCTTCCTCTAGGCCCAAACAATGGTGAAGTGTCATGTAGTCGACGTTCACATAACACCACTAGAGGAGAGACAACATACATCTCATCAAAATATCGAACGAATACCAAATTCACATGACTACTAATAGCAAGACTTCTCCCATGTCCTTAGGAACAAAAGTAACTACTCACAAAGCATAAACATGTTCATAATCAGAGGGGTATTAATATGCATATAGGATCTGAACATATGATCTTCCACCAATTAAACCAACTAGCATCAACTACAAGGATTAATTAACACTACTAGCAACCTACTAGCACCAATCCCGGACTTGGAGACAAGAATTGGATACAAGAGATGAACTAGGGTTTTGAGATGAGATGGTGCTGATGAAGATGTTGATGGAGATTGCCCTCTCCCGATGAGAGGAGCATTGGTGATGACGATGGCGATGCTTTCCCCCTCCGGGAGGGAAGTTTCCCCGGCAAAATAGCTCCGCCAAAGCCCTAGATTGGTTCCGCCAAGGTTCCGCCTCGTGGCGGCGGAGTTTCGTCTGAGAAGATGGCTTATGAAATTTTTTCCCATCGAAAGACTCCATATAGCAGAATATGGTCACTGGAGGGCCACTAGGAGGCCCACGAGGGTAGGGCGCGCCCCCACCCTCGTGGGCAGGGTGTGGCCCCCCTGGTGAGTTTCTTCCGCTGGGTATTTTTTACATATTTGGAAAACATCATCTGTGAAGTTTCAGGACTTTTAGAGCTGTGCAGAATAGGTCTCTAATATTTGCTCCATTTCCAGACCAGAATCCCAGCTGTCGGCATTCTCCCTCTTTATGTAAACCATGTAAAATAAGAGAGAATAGGCATAAGTATTGTGACATAATGTGTAATAACATCTCATAATGCAATAAATATCGATATAAAAGCATGATGCAAAATGGACGTATCAACTCCCCCAAGCTTAGACCTCGCTTGTCCTCAAGAGAAAAGCCGAAATCGAAAAATATGCCCACATGTTTAGAGATAGAGGTGTCGATAAAAATAAAATACGGACATGAGGGCATCATGATCATTCTTAGAACAGCAACTTATATAATTCTTGTCATATAGTCTCTTATGCTAGAGTAGTAATTCAATCACAATATCAAGTATGAATCATAAACTTCATTGAAAACTAACAAGCTATAATCTCAGTCATTGAAGCAATTGCAATTTATCATAACATAGGAAAAGAGTCAATGTATAAGAGCTTTTCAGCAAGTCCACATACTCACTTATGGGTATGGAGTTTTAATCGGACACAGAGAAAGATAGGGGCTTATAGTTTTGCCTCCCAACGTTTTACCTCAAGGGTAATGTCAACAGTAATAGTTCATGAAAACTCACATTCAATTAGCCATATATACCAAGATCTTTCCAACATATTGTGCTTGCCAAAGGATAAAATATAAAAAGGAAGGGTGAAGATGACCATGACTCTTATGCAATGTAGGAGATAAAAGTAAAAGATAGGCCCTTCGCAGAGGGAAGCAGAGGTTGTCATGCGCTTTTATGGTTGGATGCACAAAATCTTAATGCGAAAGAACGTCACTTTATATTGCCACTTGTGGTATGGACCTTTATTATGCAGTCTGTCGCTTTTATTACTTCCATATCACACGATCGTATAAAGCTTATTTCCTCCACACCAATCAATCATACATATTTAAAGAGCAATTTTTATTGCTTTGCACCGATGACAACTTACTTGAAGGATCTTATTCAATCCATAGGTAGGTATAGTGGAATCTCATGGCAAAACTGGTTTAAGGGTATATAGAAGCACAAGTAGTATCTCTACTTGGTGCAATGAATTTGGCTAGCATGAGGGGAAAGGCAAGCTCATCATGTTGGAAGATCCAAGACAATATAATTCATCTCAGATGTAAGAAAACATAACCCATTATGTTGTCTTCCTTGTCCAATGTCAACTCTTTAGCATGTCATATTTTAATGAGTGCTCACAATCATAAAAGATGTCAAGATAGTATATTTATATGTGAAGACCTCTCTTTCTTTATTACTTCCTATTAATTGCAATGATGACCAAAATTGTGTTTGTCAACCCTCAACAACTTTTATTAATCATACTCTTTCTATGTGAGCTCATTACTCTCCATAAGACTCACATGATCTCTTTGTTTCTTTTTATTTCTTTCTCTTTTCTTTTATTCCCTTAGGAACATGGCAAAATAAGCAAGCCCTTGACTCAACACTAATATTTATTATATAGCTCACAGACTCGATTACATAGAAGGATAATAAAGCAAAACTCACAACTAGATCATACTAAGAACTTTTATTCTACTAGATCAAGATATTACCAAAATGATCGAACTAAGAAAAATGGTAAAGATAAAAGTGATGGTGATACGATACCGGGGCACTCCCGCAAGCTTGGCAGTTGCCAAGTGGAGTACCCATACCAGATAATCAATTCTTCTTTGGTGGTGGAGACGGTGGTGATTTTGTTGATGGCGTAGGCTTGTCGTCCTTCTTCCAAGGCATAGTCTCACCATCATAGAAAGATGACCGAGTCTCCGGGATCCTCAAATCTGCAGCCAAACTCATCCTTTTGAATCTATATTCATACTCATAGTTTTGGTTTTGCAGGTCATAGATTTGAGCTTAAAGGTGCTCAGTCTTCTCGTGAAGCTTGAAGATGGTCTCCCCGATGTTGTCGGCATCCAGCTTGTGTTTGTTGGTGAATTCTGCGATCATCATGTGGTTGGAGTTGAGTCCACGCTCCACCATCCCCTAACACTTGAAAACTTGTTGCTCCATTGCTTCGAGCCTCGTCTCCACACTTCCGGTCCTCTTTGGTCCCTCAGCATCACGGATGTGCAGCAACCCATCACGCATCTCAATGGTTTGAGGGTGTCGCTACACCTCCGCGAGGTAAGGATTGATGACCTTCTCAAAGAACTTGTCCTTGGGAACACTTGGAGATGCCATGATAATCAAGATCTGTCAGAAAAACAGCCCGAAACAAAGACAGGAGATTTTTGCTTGATACGGGAGTCAAAACCCCCAGGAGGTTATATAATGATTTTTTACCGACCAAAATATGTGTCATGTATGAAAACGGAGTCCAGAGAGCACACGAGGTGCCCACGAGGTAGGGCGGCGCGCCCAGTAGGGTAGGGCGCGCCCTCCACCCTCGTGGAGGCCTTGTGTCCTTCCCGGACTGCTACTTATTTTTCTATTTTTCTAAATATTCCAAAACGGAGAAATATTGCCTTAAAAACTGTTCTAGAGTCGGTTTACTTACCGTACCACATACCTATTCCTTTTCGGAGTCTGAAACATTCCGGAAAGTGTCCCTTATGTATTCCTCCGGGGTTACGATTTCAATAACATTGGTTTCAACATTTATGGGATTACCTGAGATATAGTGCTTGATTCTTTGACCGTTCACCACCTTCGGATTTGTGCCTTCGAAGTTCTTGATTTTTATGGCACCGGAACGGTAGACCTCTTCGATAACATAAGGACCTTCCCATTTAGAGAGAAGTTTTCCTTGCAAAAAATCTTAAAATGAGAGTTGTATAGCAATACATAGTCACCTACATTAAACTCACGCTTTTGTATCCTTTTGTCATGCCATCTTTTAACTTTTTCTTTAAACAACTTGGCATTTTCGTAGGCTTGGGTTCTCCATTAATCAAGTGAGCTAATATCAAATAACATCTTCTCACCAGCAAGTTTAAAATCATAATTAAGTTCTTTAATAGCCCAATAAGCCTTGTGTTCTAGTTCGAGAGGTAAGTGACATGCTTTTCCATAGACCATTTTATACGGAGACATACCCATAGGATTTTTATATGCAGCTCTATAGGCCCATAATGCATCATCAAGTTACTTGGACCAATTCTTTCTAAATCTATTAATAGTCTTTTGCAAAATTAATTTGAGTTCTCTATTACTCAATTCTACTTGACCACTAGACTGAGGGTGATAAGGAGATACAATTCTATGATTAACATCATATTTAGCAAGCATTTTACGGAAAGCACCATGAATAAAATGTGAATCACCATCGGTCATTAAATATCTAGGGACTCCAAATCTTGGAAAAATAACTTCTTTAAGCATCTTAATAGAGGTGTTATGATCAGCACTACTAGTTGGAATAGCTTCTACCCACTTAGTAATGTAACCAACAGCAACTAAAATATGTGTATAACCATTAGAGGAAGGAAAAGGTCCCATATAGTCAAAGCCCCAAACATCAAATGGTTCAATAACAAGTGAATAATTCATAGGCATTTCTTGACATCTACTAATATTACCAATTCTTTGACATTCATCACAAGATAAGACAAACTTACGGGCATCCTTGAAGAGAGTAGGCCAATAAAACCCAGATTGCAGTACCTTATGTGCAGTTCTATCTCCAGCATGGTGCCCTCCATAAGCTTCGGGGTGACACTTGCGTAGGATCTGTTCCTGTTCATGCTCGGGTACACAACATCTAATAACACCATCTACTCCTTCTTTATAAAGATGTGGGTCATCCCAAAAGTAATGCCTCAAATCATAGAAGAAATTTTTCTTTTGTTGGTATGTGAAACTAGGTGATATAAACTTAGCAACAATGTAATTAGCATAATCAGCATACCATGGAGCAGTATGAGAAGCATTTATGAAATTTAATTGCTCATCAGGAAAGCTATCATCAATAGGTAGTGGGTCATCAAGCACATTTTCTAACCTAGACAAGTTGTCTACAACGGGGTTCTCAGCTCCTTTTCTATCAACAATATGCAAATCAAATTCTTGTAGCAAGAGAACCCATCTAATAAGTCTAGGTTTAGCATCTTTATTTTCCATAAGATATTTAATAGCAGCATGATCAGTGTGAATAGTTACTTTATAATCAACAATATAAGGTCTGAACTTATCACAAGCAAATACAACTGCTAAGAATTCCTTTTCAGTAGTAGCATAATTTCTTTGAGCATTGTCTAGAGTTTTATTAACATATTGAATAACATTTAGTTTCTTATCAACTCTTTTTCCTAGAACAGCACCTACAGCATAATCACTAGCATCACACATAATTTCAAAGGATAAATTCCAATCAGGTGGCTGAACAATAGGTGCAGAAATCAATGCTTTCTTAAGTATTTCAAATGCTTCTACACAATCATCATCA
Source organism: Triticum timopheevii (assembly GCA_963921465.1). Lineage (NCBI taxonomy): Eukaryota > Viridiplantae > Streptophyta > Magnoliopsida > Poales > Poaceae > Triticum > Triticum timopheevii. Next base: position 622,391,365 of record OY997265.1, read on the forward strand.
AAGACAAATGGTATATCTTTTTGTAATAAATTAGTCAGAGGCTAAGAAATTTTTGAGAAGTCCTTAATGAACCTCCTATAAAAACCAGCATTACCAAGGAAACTTCTTATACCTTTGATGTCCTTGGGACATGGCATCTTTTCAATAGCATCAACCTTGGCTTTATCAACTTCAATACCTCTTTCAGAAACTTTATGCCCCAAGACAATACCTTCATTAACCATAAAGTGACACTTTTCCCAATTCAAGACAAGATTAGTTTCTTCACATCTCTGCAAAACTCGATCAAGGTCGCTCAAGCAATCATCAAAAGAAGATCCATAGACGAAAAAGTCATCCATGAAAACCTCACAAATCTTTTCACAAAAGTCAGAGAATATAGCCATCATGCATCTTTGAAAGGTAGCAGGTGCATTACATAAACCAAAAGGCATACGTCTATAAGCAAAATTACCAAAAGGGCATGTAAAAGTAGTATTTGATTGATCTTTGGCTAACACAGGTATTTGAGAGAAACCAGAATAACCATCTAGAAAGCAAAAATGTGTATGTTTAGACAATCTTTCTAGCATTTGATCGATAAAAGGTAAGTGGTAATGATCTTTTTTAGTAGCCTTATTTAATTTGCGGATATCAATTACCATCCTATAACCTGTAATAATTCTTTGAGGAATCAATTCATCTTTATCATTAGGAACAACAGTAATACCTCCCTTCTTAGGGACACAATGGACAGGGCTTACCCACTGACTATCAGCAACAGGATAAATTATACCTTCCTCAAGGAGCTTTAGTATCTCCTTCCTTACCACTTCTTTCATTTTAGGATTCAACCAGCGTTGATGGTCACAAACTGGTTTAGCATCTTCTTCCAAATTAATTTTATGTTGACATAGAGTGGGACTAATGCCCTTAAGATCATCAAGAGTATACCCAATAGCAGCACGGTGCTTGTTCACAGTTTTCAATAATCTCTCTTCTTCATGCTCTGAATGGTTAGCACTAATAATAACAGGATATATCTTTTTCTCATCAAGATAAGCATATTTAAGAGTATCAGGTAATGGTTTAAGCTCAAACACGGGATCACCCTTGGGTGTAGGAGGATCCCCTATGATTTCAACAGGTAAATTGTTTTTCAGAATAGGTTCCTGTTTAAAGAATACTTCATCTAATTCCCTTCTTTCATTCATAAACATATAATTTTCATGGTCTAGGAAATAATGTTCTAAACGATCACTAGGAGGTACGGCAATACAAGCAAGACCAATAATTTCATCCTTACTAGGTAATTTTTCTTCACGGTGTTGTCTACTAAATTTAGAGAAATTAAATTCATGAGTCATATAATTTAAACCAATAGTAACAACATCTCTTTTTCAATCTATGGTAGCATTAACAGTATTTAGGAAGGGTCTACCAAATATAATGGGACAAAAACTATCTTGTGGGGAACCAAGAACAAGAAAATCAGCAGGATATTTAGTTTTCCCACACAAGACTTCAACATCTCTAACAATTCCCATTGGTGAAATAGTATCTCTATTGGCAAGTTTAATTGTGACATCAATATCTTCCATCTCAGCAGGAGCAATATCATGCATAACTTCTTTGTATAAGGAATAAGGTATTACACTAGCACTAGCACCCATATCACATAAGCCATGATAACAATGATCTCCTATTTTAACAGAAATAACAGGCATGCCTACTACAGGTCTAGGTTTATCTTTATCACGGGGTTTAGCAATTCTAGCAGTTTCATTACAGAAATAAATAACATGCCCATTAATATTATCAGACAAGAGATCTTTAACAATTGCAATATTAGGTTCATCTTTAACTTGCTCAGGAGGTGTATATGTTTTAATATTGATTTTACGAACCACAGTTGAAGCTTTAGCATGATCCTTTATCCTAACAGGAAAAGGTGGTTTCTCAACATAAGAAGTAGGAACAATAGGATCATTGTAAGTGATAGTATTTTCTTCAACTTTAATAGGTGCAGCTACTTTTACTTCTATGGGAGGATGATATTTAAACCACTTCTCCTTCGGGAGATCAACATAAGTAGCAAAAGATTCACAGAAAGAAGCTACTATCTCAGAGTCAAGTCCACATTTAGTGCTAAATTTATGAAAAATATCGGTATCCATAAAAGATTTAACACAATCAAAACTAGGTGTCATACCTGACTCCTTACCATTGTTGAGGTCCCAATCTTCAGAGTTGCGTTTAATTCTTTCCAATAAATTCCATTTGAATTCAATAGTCTTCATCATAAAAGAGCCAGCACAAGAAGTATCAAGCATGGTGCGATTGTTACCAGAAAGCCGAGCATAAAATTTTTGAATAATCATTTCTCTTGAGAGATCATGATTGGGGCATGAATATAACATTGATTTAAGCCTCCCCCAAGCTTGAGCGATGCTTTCTCCTTCGCGAGGCCAAAAATTATATATATAATTTCGATCACGATGAACAAGATGCATAGGATAAAACTTCTGATGAAATTCCAATTTCAATCGTTTGTAATTCCAAGACCTCATATCATCACATAGCCTATACCATGTCGATGCATCTCCCCTCAAAGATAAAGGGAAGACATTCTTCTTAACAACATCTCCGGGTACACCTGCAAGCTTAAATAATCCACAAACTTCATCCACATATATCAGATGTTCATCAGGATGTTTTGTTCCATCTCCTAGAAAAGGATTAGCTAGCAGTTTTTCTATCATACCCGCAGGAATTTCAAAGCAAATTTTCATTTTCATATTCATTTTCAGTAGGTTCAATAGGTTGAGGAGAAAATCTTTGCTCTACTGGTCGGGGTGAAGATACCCCGAACAAGCCCCTCAGAGGATTACTTTCCATAGTAATAAGTGACAGTAAATTTCAGCACACTATATAAATTTTTCCTTACCAAATTCCACCTACCAAAGGCGCTTCACTCCCCAGCAACGGCGCCAGAAAAGAGTCTTGATGACCCACAAGTATAGGGGATCTATCGTAGTCCTTTCGATAAGTAAGAGTGTCGAACCCAACGAGGAGCAGAAGGAAATGATAAGCGGTTTCCAGCAAGGTATTCTCTGCAAGTACTGAAATAAGTGGTAACAGATAGTTTTGTGATAGGATAATTTGTAATGAGAAACAAGTAACAAAAGTAAATAAAGTGCAGCAAGGTGGCCCAATCCTTTTGTAGCAAAGGACAAGCCTGGACAAACTCTTATATGATGTAAAGCGCTCCCGAGGACACGTGGGAATACCATCAAGCTAGTTTTCATCACGTTCATATGATTCGTGTTCGGTACTTTGATAATTTGGTATGTGGGTGGACCAGTGCTTGGGTGCTTCCCTTACTTGGACAAGCATCCCACTTATTATTAACCTCTATTGCAAGCATCCGCAACTACAACAAAAGTATTAAGGTAAACCTAACCATAGCATGAAACATATGGATCCAAATCATCCCCTTACGAAGCAACGCATAAACTAGGGTTTAAGCTTCTGTCACTCTAGCAACCCATCATATACTTATTACTCCCCAATGCCTTCCTCTAGGCCCAAACAATGGTGAAGTGTCATGTAGTCGACGTTCACATAACACCACTAGAGGAGAGACAACATACATCTCATCAAAATATCGAACGAATACCAAATTCACATGACTACTAATAGCAAGACTTCTCCCATGTCCTCAGGAACAAAAGTAACTACTCACAAAGCATAAACATGTTCATAATCAGAGGGGTATTAATATGCATATAGGATCTGAACATATGATGATCTTCCACCAATTAAACCAACTAGGATCAACTACAAGGAGTAATTAACACTACTAGCAACCTACTAGCACCAACCCCGGACTTGGAGACAAGAATTGGATACAAGAGATGAACTAGGGTTTTGAGATGAGATGGTGCTGATGAAGATGTTGATGGAGATTGCCCTCTCCCGATGAGAGGAGCGTTGGTGATGACGATGGCGATGATTTCCCCCTCCGGGAGGGAAGTTTCCCCGGCAGAACAGCTCCGCCAGAGCCCTAGATTGGTTCCGCCAAGGTTCCACCTCGTGGCGGCGGAGTTTCGTCCAAGAAGATGGCTTATGATATTTTTGTTCCCATCGAAAGACTCCATATAGCAGAAGATGGTCACCGGAGGGCCACCAGGGGGCCCACAAGGGTAGGGCGCGCCCCCCACCCTTATGGGCAGGGTGTGGTCACCATGGTGAGTTTCTTCCGCTGAGTATTTTTTATATATTTGGAAAACATCATCCGTGAAGTTTCAGGACTTTTGGAGCTGTGCAGAATAGGTCTCTAATATTTGCTCCTTTTGCAGCCCAGAATCCCAGCTGCCGGCATTCTCCCTCTTTATGTAAACCTTGTAAAATAAGAGAGAATAGGCATAAGTATTGTGACATAATGTGTAATAACAGCCCATAATGCAATAAATATCAATATAAAAGCATGATGCAAAATGGACGTATCAAAGACTTCGCGTGCACCCCAGTGTTCGAACCTTAAGGGGTTGCCGGGACCCCACACCCCGACATTTGGCGCGCCAGGTAGGGGTGCGTCGTAGCTTCCCTTCCATCAGTTTGTCGCTCCGTCGCTCCGTCATCTCCATGTCGGACGCTCCCCGCGCTCGAGCTGAGCGTCGGGCCGCCCTCGCCGCCCGTGTCGCTTAGACGGCTCCCATCAGCGGGCCGCCTCATCGTTCTCTGTCCCCCGCCGCCAACGCTGCCACCGGCCCGGTGGGAAACGAGCAGCAGGCGTCCTCGCAACCTCCTTCGGTGCGGCAGGACGGCCACACCGCTACTCCATCGCTCACCCCTGCTGGCTCTTCGTCTCACGCGCACCGCGCTCCCATGGAGGCACGGGCAGCGCTCATCGCGGCGAACGAGCTCCTGCGCTACCGCCCAGTCGACGACGTCTATGAGGAGTGGCTCAACAGCGTCGCCGAGCTCGTCCATGCCGCGGGAGGCTCTCTGGCGCCGTCCCACTCTCTGCCTCCCCCTCAGCTCGCCATAGGCGACGGGGCTCATGGCGTGCCTCCACCGCCTCGATCCCAAGACGGTGCCTTGGCGCCAAGGCGCGCGCCTCCGCGACGTGATCCGCCGCGCCCGGCGCCCGCGCGTGAAAAAAGGAGCTGCCAAGAAATCCCGCGGCCGCGAGAAGCTGCACCAGCGCTCCCCGCACCACCTCGTCAAGACCGCGCGCCGCCTGCAGTGGCACAGCGCGGACCTCGCCAAGACCAAGCTCCGCCCCCGAAGCGGGCCCCGGCAACCACGGCAGGCTGCCGTGCCTTCACCCCTGAGATGCGTAGCGTTGCTTGTCCAGGCAAGTTCAAGCCAGATCTGCCTCCTTGGTACGACGGCACCGCCGACCCCGTGGAGTTCCTGCAGCTCTATGAGTTGGGCATCGAAGAGGCCAATGGCAACAAAAAAGTCATGGCAAACTGGTTTCCCATGGCTCTCAAGGATGGGGCCTGCTCCTGGCTCCTGAACCTGCAGCACGGCTCGATCTCCTCCAGGGACGAGATGCACGACCGCTTCGTCGCCAACTTCCAGGGCACTCGTGATCGCCCACCGGTCACGGGTGACCTACGCCGCATCAAGCAACAGCCAGGAGAGACCCTTCAGAAGTACATCCAGCGCTTCAACAGCACACGCCTCAAGATCCCCAAGGTCACGGACGAGGCCATCATCTCCACATTTTCCGATGGCATCCGCGATGTCAAGATGAAGGAAGAGCTGGCTATCCATGAGGAGCTTTGCACATCTCACGAGTTGTTCAACCTGGCAACCAGGTGCGCAAGAGCTGAGGAGGGGCACCTCTCTCTCCTTGAGCTGCCAGCTGTAGGAGTGGAGGAAAAGAAGACCAAGGCCAAGGACGTGAAGCACAAGGAGGCAGTAGTGCTCGCAGCAGATCCCGACACCAAGCGAGGCAGAGATCAGCCCGAGTCATCCAAGAACGGCCGCCCATTCTGCGCCTTCCACAACCTGAACACCCACAACACCAGCGACTGTCAAGAGCTCAGAGCCATTCGGGAAGGACGCTTCGGCCGACGCCCCGAGCGCAATGACCAGGGCTACGGCCGCGGAGGAGGATGCGGAGGCGGACGCTGGGACGACCATGGCCCGCGCCAGGAGTGGCGTGACCGACATCGTGAGGACTGTTGGCAGGACCAACCTCGCGAGGGCGCCTGGAGGGATTCGCCTCATGAGGATCGCCCCTAGGGCAACGCTGGTCTTCACCCGTTGCCGCCGCCAAGGAGGAACGACGACCACCACCATGACGAGGGGGTTGTGGGCTTCCAAGAGCCACGCGCGGTTGCTTGCATCTTGGGCGGCGCTCAGGCCCAGCCTCTCAGCGCATCTTCAAACAGTTCGCTCGCGAGGTGAACGCGGCGCTCCCCAAGCTCGAGGCCAAGCACCCGCTCCGGTGGTCCCAGTGCGCCATCACCTTCAGCTCGGCCGACCAGCTCAAGTGCACAGCCACCGCTGGCACACTCCCCATGCTGTGCTCCCCAGTCATCAGCAATGTGCAAGTCACCAAGACTCTCATCGACGGCGGCGCAGGGCTCAACGTCCTATCCGCCGACACGTTCGACAAACTCCAAGTGCCCTATGAGCAGCTCCAGCCAACCAAGCCTTTCTCAGGAGTGACTGACAGTTCCACCACACCAATAGGGCAAGTCCGCCTGCCTGTCACCTTCGGGGAGCGCAAGAATTACTGCACCGACCTCATCGACTTTGACGTCGCGCACATCCGCCTGTTGTACAATGCCATCCTCGGGTATTCGTCCCTGGCCAAGTTCATGGCAGTCACTCACCACAGATACAACGTTCTCAAGATGCCAGGAAGCGGGGGGATCATCACGGTCCCATGTGAAGAAAGGGATGTGGTGTGCTCCCTTGAGCGCGCCTTCCAAGCCGCGGCAATCGACAACCCTGACAGCAGAAGTGAAGGCCCTCCGGAGACCATCCCCAAGAAGAAGCTACCGCGTCGAGCAGGACCCCAAGAAGATGGTGTCGCATCAGGAGCCTCGTCAGGATCAGCGCCTGCTCCAGGGGCGCCTCCCTCCACCGCATAGGAAAGCGCGCCCGGCGCCCTCCTCGGGCAGGGCTCGGGGGATCTCTTCTGGAGGGCCTCGGACCTTGCCAATCTCATGAGGGAGGCGCTTGGGCACCACTTGGAAGCGTGCTTCGCGTCACGTGTTCCTCAGGAGAACATGGGGCAAGAAATGCCCACCACCCAGGAGTTCATCACCAAGACCACCCAAGAGCTACAAGACGCAAGAGCCATGCGTGGCGACAACTGCTCACAAAGTGTGGCTAACCACCCAGGCGAGGGTGCTGAGCTGGGTGCCTGTGTCGACATCCCAGGGCTCAACAGGGCCGCATCTCAGGAACGCTTCTGGTCGTCATGCCCAGGCCACTGTGAGGGTCCACCACACAGCTTCGTTCCCATGCCCTTTGGCTTGCCGAGCGTGGCGTCGGCCCATCGGCGCAATGTGCGGCAAGTCCTGGCGGCTCAGGAGGCCAGGTTCCACGCCGTTCTGGAGGAGATGGAGATGGCCTTCAGGGAACCTCCTGAGCCCCCATAGCCTCCCGAGGCTTAGGGTCCCGGTGGCTCGTGAGAAGTCATTCCTTCAATGCGTGGCTTCAGCTGCACCATCTCTACTTCATCTACAGACCCAGGTGACATCTTCCAAGTTCATTTAAGCTGGGAGCGCCCCTCGGGCTGCACTATTCCCAGGCCACGTGGGTCCATCCATATGGCATGTATCCTTTCTACTTATGTTTCTAAGCTTACCTCACTGGGGGCGCCCCTCGGGCTGCATCATCCCCATGCCGCTCGGGCCAGACCCAGTGGCATGTACCTTCCTGCATTTATCTCAGGCAATCTGCACTTCATGCTTAACCTGCCAACTGCTATCACCTGCTCGATCATCACCTCCCTCGGGGGGACATAGCTGTCGTCGCTCGTCTCCGGAGTCTCGTAGAGCTCAGGAGAACTGCTGGACTCCCAAGGGCTGCTGCTCCTGGAGTAGTCGCAGGCGAAGCACGCATCAGCCTCGCGCTCTTCTCCAGAGCAGCACTCCAGGCGGCGGCCCTCGGCGTCGAAGACCTTGAAGAGAAGCATGGAGGCGCCGTCGTACTCGAAGTGGATCGTGAGGGCACCCCTCGCACGACAGATCCGCGCAATCTCGCCCCAGCCGCAAGTCATGAAGATTTTGCTAATGGGGACCGCTTCGATCTTCGCTCTGATCGCCGGAGCGCCACGGACGGCATCACGCCCAGGTACGCCTCATAGTAGTAGGCAAAGTTGGACAGGAGGAGGACAAAGTTGGGATGGAGGTGCAACGCTTGCAGCCCATAGTGGTCGAGGACTTCATAAAAGAAATCAAAGAAGGGAGGAACCAACCCGACGGCAACGCTGCTCGAGAAGAAGGGAAAGAAGGTGCTCCCCTCAGGCTCCGGCTCGTCGGAGGCAAGCCGGAGCTCCGTCTTCCCCCACTCGTTGCTCTCGCCCGCCGTCAGCAGGCGCACGGAGGCAAGGCTTTTCTCTGTGATAGTAGGCGCCTCAAGAGCGGGCTCGTACCAATCCACGGACAAGGAAGTCTTGACCTTGCACGGCGCCATGGGCGGCAGATGCAGAGCGAGGCCGCAACAGATCTGTAGGTAGTGGCGGCGAGGAGCAAGAAAGGGGATCTGGAGTGAGGCAAGGAAGAAGCAATGAAGGCAAGTGCCACCCGCGCCAGCCTTTTGTTAGGTCAAGCAGTTGCCGAAATAGCGTGGGGAAGCGGAGACGCCCACGTCCAATCAACCGCCACGCGCCAACCAAGGCCGCGGGCTTTGGGGGCCCGCGGCGCTTCGAGCTTGACCCTTGGCTTTGCCGTGAAGCCAAGCCCGAGCGCACCTTGGGCCCGGGGGCTACTGTCGGTGTTCTAGGAACGTGGGTCCCAGACTTGCCTGCTTGCGGCCTGCGGCATGGCTGAGCCAGCAGGCCGTATGGCCCATCTTCGCCAACCAAGCATTCAAGACACTCGCGAGGGGCCAAGCCTCGCGAGGCGGTCGATGCAAGACCTCCTCTAGAGTGGCCTAGCTAGGCAGGCTCACAAGGAGCAGAGATATCAAGGCAAGGCGAACCTCACAAGGCTCTCGTGACGTGAGCCATGACGATCGACACCAGGCGGGCGCCACGCGGGCGCCACGCGGGCGCCAGCATGCACAACGTCCTTGTTTCCTCTTTGGTGCAAAGGGGGCAAGCGCAGTCGCGGAGTACCGAGGCCTCAGGCAAAGGTTGCCATTTCGGTGCAACAAGACCAAGACCATGGACTGCAAGACGGTTGTCATCGTGGAGCCCAGAACAGCGTCACCACCAGAACTTTGTGCACGCGAAGACTACTTTTGTTAGGAGAGCTCGTACTAGCTGTCCCCCTTCAAATTAGCCCGCCATTGTTGGCTCCCTTCCCGCTCGATATTTGGGAAGAGGATCAGGGCCTCTATAAATAGGAATAGCCACCACAGTGGGAGAGGAGGCATCTGATCTTAGCTTGAGAGAGACCACCCCCACGCACACAAGCTCACCGAGCTCAAGAACGCCTCAACCTCAGGAGGCCGTTCTCCCTTTGTATTGTTCATCATCAGGCCGAGAGGCAATCCACCACCACCACAATAGAGTAGGGTATTACACCACAACGGTGGCCTGAACCAGTATAAACCATGTGTCCTTCTGTGTTGTGAGTTCGTCGAGTTCGTCCGCAAGATCCTAGCGAGCTAGAGCGTAGATCGGTTGGAGGGAAAGACTTCGCGTGCACCCCAGTGTTCGAACCTTAAGGGTTTGCCGGGACCCCACACCCCGACACAAGGAGGACCGAAAGCATGGAGACAAGGCTCGAGGCATTGGAGCAACAGGTTTTCAAGTGCCAGGAGATGGTGGAACGTGGACTCGACTCCAATCATATAATGATAATGGAGTTCACCAACAACCACAAGCTGGATGACAAGAACATTGGGGAGGCCATCTTCAAGCTTCACGAGAAAATCGAGCGCCTCCAAGCCCAGATCTATGACCTGCAAAACCAAAACTGTGAGTATGAATATAGATTCAAGAGGATGAGTTTGGCTGCAGATTTGAGGATCCCGGAGACTCAATCATCCTTCTATGATGGTGAGCCTATGCCTTGGAAGATGGACTACAAGCCTACATCATCAACAACTCCATCATCACCACCTCCGAGGAAGGAAACATAAGCACATGGGTATGGGCACTCCCCTTGGCAACTGCCAAGCTTGGGGGAGTGCCCCGGTATCGTATCACCATCACTTTTATCTTTATCGTTTTCCTTAGTTCGATCCTTGTGGTAATATCTTAATCTAGTAGAATAAAGTTTTAGTATGATCTAGTTGTGAGTTTTTCTTTATGATCCTTCTATGTAATCGAGTCTGTGAGCTATATATAATAAAGATTAGTGTTGAGTCAAGGGCTTGATTATTTTGCTATGATCTTGAGGGAATAGAATAAAAGAGAAGAAACAAAAAGAAATAAAGAGATCATATGGATTTTATGGAGAGTAATGACTTCACATATAAAGAGTATGATGAATAAAAATTGTTGGGAGTTGACAAACATAGTTTTGGTCATCGTTGCAATTAATAGGAAGTAATAAAGAAAGAGAGGTTCTCACATATAAATATACAATCTTGGAGATCTTTTATGATTGTGAGCACTAATTAAAATATGACATGCTAAAGAGTTGATGTTGGACAAGGAAGACAATGTAATGGGTTATGTTTTCTTGCATCTGAGATAAACTATATTGTCATGGATCATCCAACATGTTGAGCTTGCCTTTCCCTCTCTTGCTAGCCAATTTCTTTGCACCAAGTAGAGATACTACTTGTGCTTCCAAATATCCTTAAACCCAGTTTTGCCATGAGAGTCCACCATATCTACCTATGGATTGAGTAAGATCCTTCAGGTAAGTTGTCATCGTTGTAAGCAATAAAAATTGCTCTCTAAATATGTATGATTTATTAGTGCGGAGAAAATAAGCTTTATACAATCTTGTGATGTGGAAGAAATAAAAGCGACGGGCTGCATAATAAAGGTCCATATCACAAGTGGCAATATAAAGTGACGTTCTTTTGCATTAAGATTTTGTGCATCCAACCATAAAAGCACATAACAACCTCTGCTTCCCTCTATGAAGGGCCTATCTATTATTCTTGTCTTATACTTCATAAAAGAGTCATGGTGATCTTCACCTTTCCTTTTTACATTTTATCCTTTGGCAAGCACAATGTGTTGGAAGGATCCTGATATATATAGCTATTTGGATGTAAGTTTTCATGAACTATTATTGTTGACATTACCCTTGAGGTAAAAGGTTGGGATGCAAAAAAAATAAGCCCCTGTCTTTCTCTGTGTTCGATTAAAACTTCATAACCATAAATATTGCGTGAGTGTTAGCAATTGTGAAAGACTAAATGATGGTTGAGTATGTGGACTTGCTGAAAAGCTCTTATTGACTCTTTCTGATGTTATGATAAATTGCAATTGCCTCAATGACTGAGATTAGAGTTTGTTGGTTCTCAATGAAGTTTCTGATTCATACTTGAAATTGTGACTGAATTGTTACTTTAGCATAAGAGACCATATATATATATATATATATATATATATATATATATATATATATAGGGTGGGTCTATTCTAATAACACCCTTAAGACCCTTATTCTGCTAACAAAATCTGTTATTCTGATAACACCACCACTACCCCGCTTCCTCCCCACGCTCGTGCCCAACCTCCTCACCCTCCACCCACGAGTCGCCCCACCCTCCCCACCTTCTTCCGGCATGCGCCCAGCACACCCGAGCCCCCGACCCACCCTCCCACGTTCTCCGGCGTGGCACCCCACCCGAGCTGCCGCCCCACCCTCCCCACCTTCTCCGATGTAGTGCATCCACCGAGCCGTCGCGCCACCTTCCCCGGTCGCTACGCCACCCCGGCTCCTTGCTGCCCCATATCTTTCCCCAATGCACAACCACCTCCCGTCCCAGATCCATGGTCGCCGCGCCACCCCGACCAACTACCAACCGCGCCGCCGTGCCCCTCCCACTCTCCAGCATGGCCAGATCCCATCCAAATCCTCCCCTTCCAAAGAAAACCACAGCCACCCCCAGATCCCCACCGCGATTCCCCTTCTGCTACTTCCACCTTCTCCTTCCGGCCACCCCTGCCGCCGCACCGGCCACTCCCCAGCGCCGCCGCCTTCCCGCGCGCCGTCGCCTTCGGGATCCGCTCCAGCCTGGTCGCTGCTAGATGGCATCGCCATCACACGATGCAGGGAGCTTGGGTCGCCGATGGTCTTCCTCTACTGGATCCCCTCCAACAAGTTCCCCTGCCTCCCCTCCCCTCCGACGAGCTCTCCTACATCCCCTCCCCCCATGTGAGCTGCCTTGAAGGCGGTCAAGGCTCCCGATGCAGTTTCATTGGTGGTGTGGTGCGGTGGGTGCGGCTTGTAGCTCGGAGCGAGCGGGCATGCAGTTCATTTGCCCATCTGCAGTGTGGTTTGCCTGGTTTGACCACCACGAGCTGCTCTTCACTAGCAAAAAGACTCCGACCAGCAAAAAATTCTTCATCGTCCAGCGCGGGATGCAGCCCATCGGGGCGGCGATGTGCGGTCCACGACAAGCCCCAATGCAGTGCAGTATGTTATCTGAGAAAAGGCCCAAACCTCACTTCGTTTTTGTTGTTGCTATAGTTCACTTTTTTTATTTTTGATAGGGAAAATCAAACCCACAAAAGTTTACTATTCATGTTCTTCGGTTTAGTTTGCCAACTTATTGCAGTAGAGGAAAAACATCAAAAAAAGAGAAAAAAAGTGTATTGTGCTCCTGGCGATCAGTGGGGTGCTCCTAATGCAGTTTGACAGCTCACAAAAGCAGTCCACAACGCCAGCATCATGTTTGAGAAAAGTTCTTTTTTGTTGCAGATTTTAGATGAGCATCTACCATGCGGTTCCAGCGCAGATGAGGTTCCGGCGCGGTCCACTAATTTTTTGCTTGCAGTGTAGTGTGGTGAAATTATACTCGTCCTCCCCCGTCATCCTCACCACTTTATACTTAGTCCGATGCTTGCAGTGTGGTGTGGATTTTTTTTGTATAAAGATTATAGGGACTCATTTGATTGCAGCGAAACATGGTGATGTTCAGGCATGAGCATGCAGTTTCGACCATGTGGACATGCAGTGCAAAAAAGGTGTTTTCCGTGTTTGATGATTTTATGTATAAAAGTTATATGGACTCATTTGAAAATTGTTTACCAGAGAAGTTCATTTCGAGTTGTGTTGCATCTCATTTCCCTCGACCATGCGGTTCGCTTCTTCGCACGTGTACAGCTCGCCAATGTGGAAACCCAAAACTCCAAACAGAAAAAAGAAAGAAGGAAATGAAGTGCAAACATGTGTTAAATGAAAAATTGTAGAGAAACAACAAAAAAAATAATGATGTTCACTTGACCATTTGATGCAGTGCGGTTTTCTAACTGAAGCAGCGTGGTCAGGTGTCTAGTGCGGTTTTCTAACTGAAGCAGCGTGGTCAGGTGTCTGATGTTGTTCATCTTCTAAGTGACCATTTGATGCAGTGCGGTTTTCCAACTGAAGTAGTGCGATCGGGTGTCTGATGTTGTTCATCTTGTAATTGCAAAGAAAAAATGTTACCGAAACGACAAATAAAGTAATGTGGTTCACTTCTCCATATTTTTGGGGTTCACTTATGCCCGATGTAAAGTCCGGTCCACTTCCTTGCATGAGAAAAGTTACGTGTAAATAGAAAAATCAAGCAGTTCGCTTGCCCATCTGATGGGGTGTGGTTTCCTGTCTGAAGCAGTGTGTTTTTCTGTCCGATGCGGTTCACTCGTCAATATTAGTGTCACGAAAAACAGAGTGTCCGCGTTTTCGTATTTTTAAAACTGCTCTTAAACCATAAGGAATTAGAGAGAGTGTTCTACATGAAAAAGTTGCGCCTCAGCGATATCTTTCCAACGGCATATCATTTGAATCATTTCGACAACTGGTTTGTAAAAATTTCACGAAAAACGGCCGCTGCCTCTCGTCGTCCGCTGCACGATTTTCAAAATTAACTTAAAACAGTAAGGAATCTTAAAACCATTTCTACATATGGAAGTTGCACCTTTTCCATATCTTTCCAACGACGTATTACACGCCTCGTTTCGATAAACGGTTCAAAAACTAGAGCAAAAACAGTAGCGAAAATTGAAAATTTTCAAAAAAACAGAATTCCGCGATTTAGTAAATTTGAAACTGCTCTTAAACCGTAACGAATTAGAGAAAATAATAGTTATGAAAAAGATGCGCGTTGACGATATCTTTCCAACAGCGTATCATTTGCTTTATTCCGATCAGCGGTTTTGAAAAAATCACGAAAATACCATCGCTGCCACTCGTCATCCGCCGCACTATTTTTGAAACTGCTCTTAAACCGAGAGGAATCTCGAAAAGTGTTCAACATGGCGAAGTTGCATCTAATCCATAGCTTTCCAACGGTATATCATACGCCTTGTTCTGATAAACGGTTAAAAAACTAGAGCAAAAAGAGTCTGAAAAAACATTGCGTACAGTTTTTTACGATACGAAGTTCACTAGTCTCTGTGATGCAGTGCTCTAGCTAAAGAAAGTGCAGTGCCTTCGCGTTGAGCATGCAGTGCGGAAGTGTTATCAGAATAGTTATTCTGATAATATTATCAGAATAGACGGGCTGTATATATATATATATATATATATATATATATATATATATATATATATATATATATATATATATATATATATGTTGTTGTTTTAATAATGACCATGATGCCCTCATGTCCGTATTTTATTTTATCGACACCTCTATCTCTAAACATGTGGACATATTTTTTGATTTCAGCTTTCGCTTGAGGACAAGCGAGGTCTAAGCTTGGGGGAGTTGATACGTTCATTTTGCATCATGCTTTTATACTGATATTTATTACATTATGGACCGTTATTACACATTATGTCACAATACTTATGCCTATTCTCTCTTATTTTACAAGGTTTACATGAAGAGGGGGAATGCTGGCAGCTGGAATTCTGGGCTGGAAAAGGAGCAAATATTAGAGATCTTTTCTGCACATCTCCAAAAGTCCGGAAACTTCACGGGAGCACGTTTCATAATATATATAAAATATTGGGCGAAAAAAGTACCAGAGGGGGGCCACCCACCGTCCACGAGGGTGGGGCACGCCACCTGCCTCGTGGGCCCCCTGGCAGCCCTCTGATGCCCATCTTTGGCTATATGGAGTCTTTCATGGAGAAAAAAATCATAAGCAAGCTTTCGGAAAGAAACTCCGCCGCCACGAGGCGGAACCTTGGCGGAACCAATCTAGGGCTCCGGCGGAGCTGTTCTGCCGGGGAAACTTCCCTCCGGGAGGGGGAAATCATCACCATCGTCATCACCAACGATCCTCTCTTCGGGAGGGGGTCAATATCCATCAACATCTTCACCAGCACCATCTCATCTCAAACGCTAGTTCATCTCTTGTATCCAATCTTTGTCCCAAAGCCTCAGATTGGTACCTGTGGGTTGCTAGTAGTGTTGATTACTCCTTGTAGTTGATGCTAGTTGGTTTACTTGGTGGAAGATCATATGTTCAGATCCATTATGCATATTAATACCCCTCTGATTATGGACATGAATATGATTTGTGAGTAGTTACGTTTGTTCCTGAGGACATGGGAGAAGTCTTGCTATAAGTAGTCATGTGAATTTGGTATTCGTTCCATATTTTGATGAGATGTATGTTGTCTTTCCTCTAGTGGTGTCATGTGAACATCGACTACATGACACTTCACCATTGTTTGGGCCTAGAGGAAGGCATTGGGAAGTAATAAGTAGATGATGGGTTGCTAGAGTGACAGAAGCTTAAACCCTAGTTTATGCGTTGCTTCATAAGGGGCTGATTTGGATCCATATGTTTCATGCTATGGTTAGGTTTACCTTAATACTTCTGTTGTAGTTGTGGATGCTTGCAATAGGGGTTAATCATAAGTGGGATGCTTGTCCATGGAAGGGCAGTACCCAAGCACCGGTCCACCCACATATCAAATTATCAAAGTACCGAACGCGAATCATATGAGCGTGATGAAAACTAGCTTGACGATAATTCCCATGTGTCCTCGGGAGCGCTTTCCTTTATATAAGAGTTTGTCCAGGCTTGTCATTTGCTACAAAAAGTATTGGGCGATCTTGCTGCACCTTATTTACTTTTATTACTTGTTACCTATTGCAAATTACCTTATGTCAAAACTATCTGTTACCGATAATTTCAGTGCTTGCAGAAAATACCTTGCTGAAAACCGCTTATCATTTCCTTCTGCTCCTCGTTGGGTTCGACACTCTTACTTATTGAAAAGGCTATGATAGACCCCCTACACTTGTGGGTCATCAGTGACATCCCACGAGCTCTTGATCCGGCAGAGTGTCGAGGAAGTAGACGAGTTCCGTCAGCACGATGGTGTGGTGACGGTGATGGTGATATGATTCGCGCAGGGCTTCGCCTAAGCACTACGTGAATATGACCGGAGGCGTAAAATGCGGAGGGGGGCGCCGCACACGGCTAACAATGTTTGTTGTGTGTTCTAGCGGTTCCCCCCATATATATAGGTTGGAGGGGAGGAGAGGGAGCCAAGGGGGTGCCCCAAGTAGGATGAATCCTA
Organism: Triticum timopheevii; assembly: GCA_963921465.1. Taxonomy (NCBI): domain Eukaryota; kingdom Viridiplantae; phylum Streptophyta; class Magnoliopsida; order Poales; family Poaceae; genus Triticum; species Triticum timopheevii. The sequence goes on from OY997265.1 coordinate 622,408,140, forward strand.
CTTGGGGTCCTCCCAATTCGGCCTCCCCCCTTTCCTATTCCTATTCGGAGTAGGAAGGGAAGAGGGGGAAGGGGGAATCCTATTCCATTTTTCCTTTCCTCCTTCCCCTTTTCTACTCCAATTTTACCAGCCCATATGCTGGGGTGCACCAGCCCCTTAGGGGCTGGTCTGTCCCTCTCTTGGCCCATTAGGCCCATATAGTTTGCCGGGGGTTGCCCGGAACCCCTTCCGGTGACCCGATACGTACTCGGTACCCCCGGAACACTTCCGGTGTCCAAATACTATCGTCCTATATATGAATCTTTACCTATTGACCATTTAAAGACTCCTCATCATGTCCATCATCTCATCCGGGACTCCGGACAACATTCGTTCACCAAATCACATAACTCATATAATACAAATCGTCATCGAACGTTAAGCGTGCGGACCCTATGGGTTCGAGAACTATGTAGACATGACCGAGACACCTATCCGGTCAATAACCAATAGTGGAACCTGGATGCTCATATTGGCTCCTACATATTCTACGAAGGTATTTATCGGTCAAACTGTTATGACAACATACATTATTCCCTTTGTCATCGGTATGTTACTTGCCCGAGATTCGATCGTCGGTATCACCATACCTAGTTCAATCTTGTTACCGGCAAGTCTCTTTACTCGTTCCGTAAAGCATCATCTCGCAACTAACTCATTAGTCACATTGCTTGCAAGGCTTATTATGATGTGCATTATCGAGAGGGCCCAGAGATACCTCTCCGATACTCGGAGTGACAAATCCTAATCTCGATCCATGCCAACCCAACAAACACCTTCGGAGATACCTGTAGAGCATATTTATAATCACCCAATTACGTTGTGACGTTTGATAGCACACAAGGTATTCCTCTGGTATCTGGGAGTTGCATAATCTCATAGTCAAAGGAATATGTATAAGTCATGAAGAAAGCAATAACAATAAAACTTAACGATCATTATGCCAAGCTAACGGGTGGGTCTTGTCCATCACATCATTCTCCTAATGATGTGATCCCGTTCATCAAATGACAACACATGTCTATGGCTAGGAAACTTAACCATCTTTGATTAACGAGCTAGTCCAGTAGAGGCTTACTAGGGACACTGTGTTTTGTCTATGTATTCACACATGTATCAAGTTTCCAGTTAATACAGTTCTAGCATGAACAAAAACATTTATCATGATATAAGGAAATATAAATAACAACTTTATTATTGCCTCTAGGGCATATTTCCTTCACATGAGGCATGGTTCGCAAGTATCAAATGATTCATAATCAAGTGATTCCAAAAACGCATCTGCATGGAGCTTCTTCAAGCGCTTTACACCAATATGACCTAAATGACAGTGCCACAAATATGTTGCACTATCATTATCAACTTTGCATCTTTTGGTATCCATATTATGAATATGTGTATCGCTATGATCGAGATTCAGTAAACCATTTATATTGGGTATATGACCATAGAAGGTTTTATTCATGTAAACAGAACAACAATTATTATCTGACTTAAATGAATAACCATATCGCAATAAACATGATCCAATCATATTCATGCTCAACGCAAACACCAAATAACATTTATTTAGGTCCAATACTAATCCCGAAGGTAGAGGGAGTGTTCGACGGTGATCTTATCAACCTTGGAATCACTTCCAACACACATCGTTACCTCGCCCTTACCTAGTCTTTGTTCATTTTGCAACTCCTGTTTTGATTTACTAATCTTAGGAACTGAAATGGTATCAAATAACCTGGGGTTACTATGAACACTAGTAAAGTACACATCAATAACATGTATATCAAATATACCTTTGTTCACTTTGCCATCCTTCTTATCCGACAAGTATTCGGGGTAGTTCCGCTTCCAGTGACCATTCCCTTTGTAGTAGAAGCACTCAGTTTTAGGCTTAGGTCTAGCTTTGGGCTTCTTCACGGGAGTGGCAACTTGCTTGTCATTCTTCTTGAAGTTCCCTTTCTTTTCCTTTGCCCTTTTTCTGAAACTAGTGGTCTTGTCAACCATCAACACTTGATGCTTTTTCTTGATTTCTACCTTCATCAATTTCAGCATCGCGAAGAGCTCGGGAATCGTTTTCGACATCCCTTGCATATTATAGTTCATCACGAAGTTCTAGTAGCTTGGTGATAGTGACTAGAGAACTCTATCAATCACTATCTTATCTGGAAGATTAACTCCCACTTGATTCAAGCGATTGTACTACCCAGGCATTCTAAGTACATGCTCACTGGCTGAGGCATTCTCCTCCATCTTGTAGGCAATCGACATGGGCATGAGTCTGAAATACCAATTTCAACTCTTGGAACATCTTATATGCTCAGTGGCATTCAAATGTTTTTTGAAGTCTCGGTTCTAAGCCCTAAAGCATGGTGCACTAAACTAACAAGTAGTCATCATACCGAGCTTGTCAAACGTTCATAACGTCTTCATCTGCTCCTGCAATAGGTCTGTCACCTAGCGGTGCATCAAGGACATAATTTTCTTTGCAGCAATGAGGATAATCCTCATATCATGGACCCAGTCTGCATCATTTCTACTATCATCTTTCAACTTAGTTTTCTCTAGGAACATATCAAAAATAAAACATGGGAGCTATATGCGAGCTATTGATCTACAACATAGATATGCAAATACTATCAGGACTAAGTTCATGATAAATTAAGTTTAATTAATCATATTACTTAAGAACTCCCACTTAGATAGACATCCCTCGAGTCATCTAAGTGATCACGTTATCCATATCAACTAAACCATGTCCGATCATCACGTGAGATGGAGTAGTTTTCAATGGTGAACATCTCTATGTTGATCATATATATCTACTATATGATTCACGTTCGACCTTTCGGTCTCCAGTGTTACGGGGCCATGTCTGTACATGCTAGGGTCATCAAGTTTAACCCGAGTATTCCGCATGTGCAAAACTGTCTTGCACCCGTTGTATGTGAATGTAGAGTCTATCACACCTGATCATCACGTGGTGTCTCGAAACGAAGAACTGTCGCAATGATGCATACTCAGGGAGAACACTTTTACCTTGAAATTTAGTTAAGGGATCATCTTATAATGCTACCGCCGTAGTAAGCAAAATAAGATGCATAAAAGATAAACATCACATGCAATAAAAATATGTGACATGATATGGCCATCATCATCTTGTGCATTTGATCTCCATCTCCAAAGCACCGTCATGATGTCCATCGTCACCGGCTTGACACCTTGATCTCCATCATAGCGTTGTGGTCGTCTCGCCAACTATTGCTTCTACAACTATCGCTAACGCATAGTGATAAAGTAAAGCAATTACATGGTGTTTGCATTTCATACAATAAAGTGACAACCATAAGGCTCCATCCAGTTGCCGATAACTTCTACAAAACATGATCATCTCATACAATAATGTATATCACATCATGTCTTGACCATATCACATCACAACATGCCCTACAAAAACAAGTTAGACGTCCTCTACTTTGTTGTTGCAAGTTTTACGTGGTTGCTACGGGCTTCTAGCAAGAACCGTTCTTACCTATGCATCAAAACCACAACGGTGATTTATCAAGTTTGCTGTTTTAACCTTCAAGAAGGACCGGCCGCAGTCAAATTCGATTCAACTAAAGTTGGAGAAACAGACACCCACCGACCACCTTTATGCAAAACTAGTTGCATGTATGTCGGTGGAACCGGTCTCATGAATGTGGTCATGTAAGGTTGGTCCGGGCCGCTTCATCCAACAATACCACCAAATCAAAATAAGACATTAGTGGTAAGCAGTATGACAATCATTGCCCACAACTCTTTGTGTTCTACTTGTGCATATCATCTACGCATAGACCTAGCTCGGATGCCACTGTTGGGAAACCTAGCATGCAATTTCAAAAAAAATCCTATGCTCAGGCAAGATCTATCTAGGAGATGCACAGCAACGAGAGGGCGAGAGTGTATCCACGTACTCTCGTAGACCAAAAACGGAAGCATTTGACAATGCGGTTGATGTAGTCGAACTTCTTCTCGTTCCGACCGATCAAGTACCAAACGTACGGCACCTCCGAGTTCTGCACACGTTCAGCTCGATGACGTCCCTCGAACTCTTGATCCAGCAAAGTGTCGAGGAAGTAGATGAGTTCCGTCAGCACGACAGCATGGTAACGGTGATGGTTAAGTGATCCATGCAAGGCTTCACCTAAGCACTACGAAGATATGACCAGAGGCGTAAATTATGGAGGGGGGCGCTGCACACGGCTAACAATTGTTGGTCTGTGCTAGGCGCCCCCTCCTCATATATATAGGTGGGAGGGAGGGAGGAACATCCATAGAAGGCGCCCAAGTAGGAGGAATCCTACTTGGAGTCCCTCCCAAGCCGCGCGCGCCCCCTGCCATATATAACCGAGGGGGGAAGGAAAGAGGGGGGAGGGAAGGAAGTAGGAATCCTAATCCACACTTTCCTTGCCCTCCCATGTTTCCTTCTCCTCCTCATAGGGCTGGCCTCTGTAGGGGGATCCGGCTTGCCTGCTCCCTCCCTATGCTCCCATCCGTGCTCCCACTTCATCCTACGGCTGTCTTTTTTCCCTTTTTCTTTCTAATCTAATCATCTCCCCCAGATTTTAAGGGGGTGGGGTCGCATTATTTTGTTCCAATCAAATCAAGCCACGTAGATGGGAGCACGGATGGGCACACGATGGGGGAGCAGGCAAGTCTCATCCTCTGTAGGGGCGCACCAGGGCTGGTGTGTTCCCTCACTTGGCCCATAAGGTCCATATCTTTGCCGGGAGTGCCCGAAACTCCTTTCCGGTGACCCGATAAGTACTCGATACTCTCCGGAACACTTCCGATGTACGAATACCATCGTCCTATATATCAATCTTTGCCTCTCAAACATTGCGATACTCCTCATCATGTCCGTGATCTCATCTGGGATTCTGAACAACATTCGGTCACCAAAGCACATAACTCATATAATACTATATCGTCAATGAACGTTAAGCGTGCGGACCCTACGGGTTCGAGAACTATGTAGACATGACCGAGACACCTCTCCGGTCAATAACCAATGGCGGAACCTAGATGCTCATATTGGCTCCTACATATTCTACGAATATCTTTATCGGTCGAACCGTTATGACAACATACGCAATTCCCTTTGTCCATCGGTATGTTACTTGCCCGAGATTCGATCGTTGGTATCTTCGTACCTAGTTCAATCTCGTTACCGGCAAGTGTCTTTACTCGGTCCATAATACATCACCTCGTGACTAACTCCTTAGTCGTTTTCTTGCAAGCTTATGATGTGTATTACCGAGAGGGCCCAGAGATACCTCTCCGATACTCGGAGTGACAATTCCTAATCTTGATCTATGCCAACTCAACAAACACCTTCAGAGATACCTGTAGAGCATCTTTATGATCACCTAGTTACGTTGTGCCGTTTGATAGCACACAAGGCATTCCTCCGGTATCCGGGGGTTGCATAATCTCATAGTCGAAGGAATGTGTATTTAACATGAAGAAAGCAATAGCAATAAAACTAAACAATCATTATGCTAAGCTAACGGGTGGGTATTGTCCATCACATCATTCTCCTAATGATGTAATCTCGTTCGTCAAATGACAACACATGTCTATGGTTAGGAAACTTAACCATCTTTGATTAACGAGCTAGTCTAGTAGAGGCTTACTAGGGACATGGTGTTTTCTCTATGTATCCACACATGTATCAAGTTTTCGGTTAATACAGTTCTAGCATGAATAATAAAAATTTATCATGATATAAGGAAATATAAAATAACAACTTTATTATTGCCTCTAGGGAATATTTCCTTCAAATTTCCCTCGCTAAACGCCATACTCTCCTAGGTTGTGAAACCAAGGCTATGATCACCAAAGATATGGAATTCAAAGCAAATTGAGAAAAAAGCTCTGATACCACTTGTAGGATCGAAAGTAGGTCTAGAGGGGGGATTAGACTACTTGACCAAATAAAAATCTAGCCTTGTCTCAATTTTAAGTCTTGGCAGATTTTAGCAACTTAGCACAAGTCAAGCAATCAATCTACACATGCAATTCTAAGAGTATAGTAGCGGAATGTAAAACATTGCATGTGAAGGTAAAGGGAGAGGTTTGGAAAGGAAAATGCAATATAGACACGGAGATTTTTGGCATGGTTCCGATAGGTGGTGCTATCGTACATCCACGCTGATGGAGACTTCAGCCCACGAAGGGTAACGGTTGCGCGAGTCCACGGAGGGCTCCACCCATGAAGGGTCCATGAAGAAGCAACCTTGTCTATCCCACCATGGCCATCACCCACGAAGGACTTGCCTCACTTGGGTAGATCTTCATGAAGTAGAAGATCTCATTGCCCATACAAACTCCTTGGTTCAACTCCACAATCTTGACGGAGGCTCCCAAGTGACACCTAACCAATCTAGGAGACACCACTCTCTAAAAGGTAATAGATGGTGTGTTGATGATGAACTCCTTGCTATTGTGCATCCAATGATAGTCTCCCCAACACTCAACTCTCTCTCACAGATTTGGCTATGGTGGAAAGATGATTTGAGTGGAAAGCAACTTGGGGAAGGCTAGAGATCAAGATTCATGTGGTTGGATTGGAATGTCTTGGTCTCAAAACATGAGTAGGTGGTTCTCTCTCAGAAAATGAGTAGTGGAAGTGTAGGCACGTTCTGATGGCTCTCTCTTGAATAGAGAAGGGGGTGGAGGGGTATATATAGCCTCCTCACAAAATATAACCGTTACACACATTTGACCCAACTCGGTCAGACCGAATAGGTGAACTCGGTGAGACCGATTTAGTTCAAAATGTGAACGTTAGGATTCTCAGTGGGACCGACATGATCAACTCGGTGGGACCTATGAGCTAGGGTTAGGGCAGAACCTTATCTCGGTTTGACCAATTACATGAACTCGGTGAGACCGATTTCAGTAATAAGCGAACAGAGAGTTGGTCAGGCAAACTCGGTTTGATCACACATTATGAAAGGGTAACAGAGAGTTTGCATTGCGAACTCGGTGGGACTGATCACTCATTTCGGTGAGACAAAATGTTACGAAAGGGAAAAGAGAGTTTGCAATCCCATCTTGGTGAGACCGAAATCCCTATCGGTGAGACCGAACTGATTAGGGTTTCTGGCTATGGCTATATATGTCAAAGGAACTCGGTGGCACCGGATGGATCAAATCGGTGGGGCCAAGTTTGACTTTAGGATTAGGACATATTTGGATTTGATAAAGTGGTCGAAGGCTTTGGAGCATATCAGTAAGCATTTTGAGCAAGTAGACCATTAAGCAACACCTCATATCCTTTTAATAGTATTGGCATTTCCTATGGACTCAATGTGATCTTGGATCACAAAAATAGAAATGAAGAGTCTTGAGATTTTGCCAATATTTGTCCTTAGCATTTTGAGGGGTCCGCATCTCTAGTCCATGCCATGCCAATCATTGAACTTTCTGAAATAATCAACTTGAATGGATATTAGTTCAATGAGCTATGTGTTGTTATGAATTACCAAAACCACCCAGGGATTAGTTGCACTTTCATATAGACTATTGCTTTGAATCACTCGTGTCTTAATATTCATGCCATGATTAGATTATATGATCAAGATTATGCTAGGTCGCATTCGACATCAAAAATTACCTTTTTTATCATTTACCTACTCGAGAACAAGCAGGAATTAAGCTTGGGGATGCTGATACGTCTCCGTCGTATCTATAATATTTGATTGTTCCATGCCAATATAATACAACTTTCACATACTTTTGGCAACAATTTATATGATTTATGGGACTAACATATTGATCTAGTGCTCAATGTCAGTTCTTATTTGTTGCATGTTTTTTCTTTCGCGGAATACCCATATCAAATGAATTCCAAATGCGATAAAAAATTACGGAGATTTTTTTGGAATATATGTGATTCTTGAATCAACGCAAACGGAGGCCCACGGGCTCCACTACCTACCAGGGCACGGCCTCCCCCTGGCTTGTGATGATGCCTAGTGGGCACATGTAAGTCGGTTGGGGCTCTTCTTCGGCCACAAAGGAAGCTTATATCCGGAAAAAAATCGTGTTAAAATTTCAGCGCAATCGGAGTTACGAATCTCCGGATATTTAAGAAACGATTTTCGTCCGAAAAACAGGAACGCGAAATAGAAAAGAACACACACACACACACACACACACACACACACCGAGAGAGAGAGAGAGAGGGAGAGAGAGAGATCCAATCAAGGAGGGGCTCCTACCCCTCCGTCGCCATGGCAGCCATGGACCAGAGGGGCAACTCTCCTCCCATCTAGGGGAGGCCAAGGAAGAAGAAGAAGGAGGGGGACTCTCTCGCCCTCTCCCCCGGTGGCGCCGGAACGCTGTCGGGGCAATCATCGTGATGACAATCTACACCAACAACTTTGCTGCCATCAACACCAACTCTCTCCCCCTCTATGCAATGGTGTAACACCCCTTCTCCCCATTGTAATATCTACTTAAACATGGTGCTCAGCGCTATATATTATTTCCCAATGATGTATGGCTATCCTATGATGTTTGAGTAGATTCTTTTTTTCCTATGGGTTGATTGATGATTGTGATTAGTTTGAGTTGTATCTTTTATTTTGGTGTTGTCGTATGGTGCCCTCCATGTCACGCAAGCATGTGGAATTCCTGCTATAGGACAACACCAAAATAAAAGATACAACTCAAACGAATCACAATCATCAATCAACCCATAGGACAAAAAGAATCTACCCAAACATCATAGGATAGCCATACATCATTAGGAAACAATATATAGCATTGCAATACGTTCATGATTCTCTTATAGTGTCTGGCAAGAGTGACAGAAGCTTATACCCGAGTAAGGGGGTTGTTGCGTATGCGAGTAAAGAGGACTTGATACTCAATGCCATGGTTGGGTTTTATCTTAATGATCTTTGGTAGTTTTATATGCTTGCTAGAGTTCCAATCATAAGTGCATATGATCCAAGTATGGAAATTATGTTAGCTCATGCCTCTCCCTCATATAAAATTGCAATAATGATTACCACTCTAGTTATCGATTGCCTAGGGACAAGTAACTTTCTTTGTTACAAAAATCTTTCTACTAAACAACTAACTTTTATTATCTTGCAAATTATTCGTAGTTTTATTCTCGCTAAGTACTTCTATTTTTATCCTTGCAAACTTATCCTATCACCTACAAAATAGTTTCATACTTGTGCTAGGTAAAGCGAATATTAAGTGTCCGTAGAGTTGTATCGGTGGTTGATAGAACTTGAGGGAATATTTGTTATACCTTTAGGTCCTCGTTGGGTTCGACACTCTTATTTATCGAAAAAGGCTACAAATGATCCCATATACTTGTGGGTTATCAAGAGCCTACTGCTCGGCGACAAAGTTGGGGTACGCCACGACCATGGCCGTCATGGCCTCCTCGCTCGCACGCTCGCTATTGATCTCGCCTTCGCCAGCCCGTGCTGCTCCAGGAGGAATAGGTTGATGCGATGTTCCTCGTGTGACTGCCTGTACGCTGACATAGGCACCCACATTGAAGTGCGCCTGCGTCTGCTCCATTGTCAAGACAGCATGCAACAGTGTAGGCTCCGACGCGAAGTCGTCGTCGAAGCCAGTCTCCATCATGGGGTCATCATTGTAGACCTACGGAGAGTTGGCTGGCATGATGCCTCTATCCCCCCGGCACGACAACTCTGCCAGACTGCCGCAAGGGCGCACACCTCATGCTTCTACTCCATCGACATGCTCTCCCGGAGAGCATTACCATTCGCTGTCATGATGGATGTGGTGCACCGGAAGAAGATGTATAGAGAATGGGTTGTGGTGTGCTATGAGCCGGGTGTGGCTGCCTTTAAATAGTGGATGCAAACTAGGCCAAGCGTCTGGGTGCGTCAATGTGCGAGCGCTAGAGTTGGTTTCTCGACTAACGAGTTTGTTTAATGGCGACAGACGGAGGGATGGGCATTGATCTAGCGTGGTAGATATGCATCTCGTCTCGTCCAATAAATGTTTCTCCGGCATTGAACAGACACGAAAACCAGGGATGTGGCGTGGATGATGCCCTCGTCCGGCGAGCTGCTTCAAAGTCGGCGCCAATGAGTGGTCACGTCCGCTCTGGGCCGGCGTCAATGCATAGCGGCCGTTCTAGAGCATCTTGAATGCGGGTAGCTGCCTTCGGGCGGGAAGGGGTGCGGGCGAGGGAGTTTTTTTGGGTGGGATAGTGTAGTCAGAAGCGGGCGTGGCAGCGGTCCTCCCCCCATTTTGTTTCCGGTTTGTGGGAAAAAACACGACCGGGCCCGTCAGCTGACCGATACAGGTCTGTGTTGGATTGCAAAAGACGTCCGGACCATCTGGTCCGAACGGTTGCGGGTGGTTTGAGGGTCAGTGTTTGAGATGCCCTTAATATATCATACTCACTATTCTATTATCATCTTTGACTGGGTTTATTAATCTTTTTTTGCGAATAAAGCATCTTCGTTACTTAACCAAAGTCATTACATTCTTGTTGACAAATGGCGTGAACCTCCACAGGTGCACATCTTAACCAAACAACAGTTTTTGGAAGAGACCGACCCATTTGGGCAAGAGTATGACTAGCTCTATTCTGCTCACGTTTGATGACTGAGATTACATGTTGCCTGCTACCTCTTGAGCATGTGTTGGTTTTCCCTTGAAGAGGAAAGGGTGATGTAGCAAAGTAGCGTAAGTATTTCCCTCAGTTTTTGAGAACCAAGGTATCAATCCAATAGGAGACTACACGCAAGTCCCTCGTACCTACAGAAACAATCAAGAACCTTGCAACCAACGCGATAAAGGGGTTGCCAGTCCCTTCACGGCCACTTGCAAAAGTGAGATCTGATAAAGATAATAAGATAAATATTTTTGGTATTTTTGTTGTATAGATTGAAAAGTAAAGATTGCAAAATAAACGGCGACTGAAATAGCTAGTTGACGGGAAAATAATATAATGGAGAATAGACCCCGGGGCCATAGGTTTCCCTAGAGGCTTCTCTCAAGATAGCATAATCTACTGTGGGTGAACAAATTACTGTCGAGCAATTGATAGAAAAGCGAATAGTTATGAGAATATCTAGGCATGATCATGTATATAGGCATCACGTCCGTGACAAGTAGACTGAAACAATTCTGCATCTACTACTATTACTCCACACATCGACCGCTATCTAGCATGCATCTAGAGTATTAAGTTCATAAGAACAGAGTTACGCATTAGGCAAGATGACATGATGTAGAGGGATAAACTCAAGCAATATGATATAAACCCCATCTTTTTATCCTCGATGGCAATAATACAATACGTGCCTTGCTGCCCCTGCTGTCACTGGGAAAGGACACCGCAAGATTGAACCCAAAGCTAAGCACTTCTCCCATTGTAAGAAAGATCAATCTAGTAGGCCAAACCAAACTGATAATTCAAATAGACTTGCAAAGATATTTAAATCATGCATATAAGAATTCATAGAAGAACCAAATATTGTTCATAGATAATCCTGATCATAAACCCACAATTCATCGGATCTCAAAAAACACACCGCAAAAAGAATTACATTGAGTAGATCTCCAAGAGAACCGAGGAGAACTTTGTATTGAGATCCAAAGAGAGATAAGAAGCCATCTAGCTAATAACTATGGACCCGAAGGTCTGTGGTAAACTACTCACACATCATCGGAGAGGCTATGGTGTTGATGTAGAAGCCCTTCGTGATCGATTCCCCCTCCGGCGAAGCGCCGGAAAAGGCCCCAAGATGGGATCTCAGGGGTACAGAAGGTTGCGGTGGTGGAAATAGGGTTTTGTGGTGCTCCTGGATATTTTCAAGGTATATGAGTATATATAGGCGAAAGAAGTAGGTCGGTGGAGCTGCGAGGGGCCCACGAGGGTGGGGGGGCCTCCTGCCTCATGGCTTTCTCACTGTTTCCTTTGCGTCCACTCCAAGTCTCCTGGATTGCGTTTGTTCCAAAAATGATCCTCGCGAAGGTTTTATTCCGGTTGGATTCCGTTTGATATTCCTTTTCTGCGAAACACTGAAATAGGCAAAAAAAAAACAGCAATTTGCACTAGGCCTTCGGTTAATAGGTTAGTCCCAAAAATAATATAAAGGTGCATAATAAAGCCCATTAAACATCCAAAACAGATAATATAATAGCATGGAACAATCAAAAATTATAGATACGCTGGAGATGTATCATTGCCGATCACTAAGGAGATTTTGGATCTCACGTACCATAACTGCAAAAGGTGATCCATTCGTTGAGGTGTCACAAACCATACTTGCCGCCGTCACACAGTCCGTCTCCACGATGAGGTGTTCTGGACTCCATTCTAGCGCCATTGCCACCCCTTCCAACATAGCCGCTATCTCTGCCTCTAAGCTGTTAGCACACCTCTCGATGTAACAGCAATAAGCAAAAATTATGGCACCGTTGTGATCCCGAAGAACCACCCCCCCCCCTGTGTCGCACGAACCATCTACATTCAACTTCACCCAGGCCCAAGTCTGGTGTCCTCCAATGCTCTGGTGGCCGCGTGCACACTGCTGATATTTCATGTGACTTGTCCTTTCTTTCCCAGCCAACATAGATGATTGTGTCCTTCCCTTTAGCTATATCATATGTGGGGTTCTGCTGTATACGCAACAGCGTTTCAATGTACCCTGACAAAAATCTGATTGAAGCTTCAACAGGGTGTGTTGGCTTTGCATGGTAAATCTCATTCCGGACATACCAATTCCTCCACAACCTCATGACTACTGGAAGGCATTCATCCATAGGGCAGCCATCCAGGAGATGCATGATCCATTTCAAACATGTGTGTGTAATGGACTCAAGCTTGGGCATGGTCCATATCTTCGCCATCGCCATCCAGAGTTGCTGAGCCAAGGGGCAGCTGCACAAGGCATGGAATGTGTCCTCACGTTCCATTCCGCATAGAACACACATGTCAGATACCTCTAACTTCCTTTTATGCTTATTTTCAAGTGTGGCTAGAGAATTTGTTGCAACTTGCTATGCGAATACTCGTACCTTAGGGGGAGCAGGGCACCCCCACACTGCCTTCCAGACGGCACGAGTGCCTTCCGGTGCCCTGCTCGTGGCGCACGTGGTGGTGCTGGTTCGCTCCTCCAGAGCGAGTTTGTAGGTGCTGCGAACAGTGAAGATGCCACGCGTGTCCGGCGCCCATGAAAGGACGTCATCCAGCCATCGTGGACTAGCCTTGATCGCCAGAATATGCTGCACATTCGGGGTGGGAAAATGTTGTTGAAGAAGGTTCACCCGCCACCGTTCGTGGTCGTCAAGAAGCTCGGCCACCCGTCTGAGCCGGCAGGTCCTCCGAGGTGTGATCGGCCGATAAGATGTAGGCCATGGGATCCAGGGGTCTCTCCAGATGCGAATCTGCTCGCCATTTCCAACACGCCATATAAGCCCTTTTTAAGGAGCTCAAGGTCATGCTGGATAGCATGCCACGTCGGTGATGCATTACCTGAAAACACCGTGTCCTCAAGGGAACCGTTAGGGTAATATTTTGCCTTTAATACCTGAGCACATAATGATTCTGGTTTGATCAGCAGGCGCCACGCTTGTCGCACAAGCAAAGCTTGATTAAACAAGCGAAATCACGAAAACCAAGGCCACCCTTTCCTTTTGGCTTGAGTAATTTCTCCCAAGCAAGCCAGTGGGTCTTCCTCTGACCTTATTTTGATCCCCACCAAAAGTTACGCACTAACCTTGTCAAGTCATCACATACCAAATAGGGTAACTTGAACACCCCCATGATGTAGGTGGGAATTGTTGGAAATATGCCCTAGAGGCAATAATAAAATGGTTATTATTATATTTCTTTGTTCATGATAATTGTCTATTGTTCATGCTATAATTGTGTTATCCGGAAATCGTAATACATGTGTGAATACATAGACCACAACACGTCCCTAGTGAGCCTCTAGTTGACTAGCTCGTTGATCAAAAGATAGTCACGGTTTCCTGACTATGGACATTGGATGTCATTGATAACGGGATCACATCATTAGGAGAATGATGTGATGGACAAGACCCAATCCTAAGCATAGCTCAAAGATCGTGTAGTTCGTTTGTTTTAGCTTTTCCGAATGTCAAGTATCATTTCCTTAGACCATGAGATTGTGCAACTCCCGGATACCGTAGGAGTGCTTTGGGTGTGCCAAACGTCACAACGTAACTGGGTGACTATAAAGGTACACTACAGGTATCTCCGAAAGTGTCTGTTGGGTTGGCACGAACCGAGACTGGGATTTGTCACTCCGTATGACGGAGAGGTATCTCTGGGCCCACTCGATAATGCATCATCATAATGAGCTCAATGTGACCAAGTGGTTGATCACGGGATCATGCATTACGGTACGAGTAAAGTGACTTGCCGGTAACGAGATTGAACAAGGTATTGGGATACCGACGATCGAGTCTCGGGCAAGTAACGTACCGATTGACAAAGGGAATTGTATACAGATTGATTGAATCCTTGACATCGTGGTTCATACGATGAGATCATCGAGGAGCATGTGGGAGCCAACATGGGTATCCAGATCCCGCTGTTGGTTATTGACCGGAGAGTCGTCTCGATCATGTCTGCATGACTCCCGAACCCGTAGGGTCTACACACTTAAGGTTCGGTGACGCTAGGGTTGTTGAGATATTAGTATACGGTAACCCGAAAGTTGTTCGGAGTCCCGGATGAGATCCCGGACGTCACGAGGAGTTCTGGAATGGTCCGAAGGTGAAGATTTATATATAGGAAGTCAAGTTTCGGCCATCGGGAAAGTTTCGGGGGTAATCGGTATTGTACTGGGACCACCGGAAGGGTCCCGGGGGTCCACCGGGTGGGGCCACCTATCCCGGAGGGCCCCATGGGCTGAAGTGGGAGGGGACCCAGCCCCTAGTGGGCTGGTGCGCCCCCCCATGAGCCTCCCCCTGCGCCTAGGGTTGGAAACCCTAGGGGTGGGGGCGCCCCACTTGCCTTGGGGGGCAAGCCACCCCCTTGGCCGCCGCCCCCCCTTGGAGACGGCATCTCCTCCCCCCCTAGGGGTCCTATAAATAGTAGGGGAGGGAGGGCAGCCGCACCCTAGCCCCTGGCCTCTCCCTCTCCCTCCCGTGACACTCCTCCTTCTCCCTGTGCTTGGCGAAGCCCTGCTGAGATCACCGTTGCTTCCACCACCACGCCGTCGTGCTGCTGGATCTTCATCAAGCTCTCCTTCCCCCTTGCTGGATCAAGTTGGAGGAGACGTCTTCCCAACCGTACGTGTGTTGAACGCGGAGGTGCCGTCCGTTCGGCGCTAGGTCATCGGTGATTTGGATCACGACGAGTATGACTCCATCAACCTCGTTCTCTTGAACGCTTCCGCGCGCGATCTACAAGGGTATGTAGATGCACTCCTCTCTCCCTCGTTGCTAGATGACTCCATAGATTGATCTTGGTGATGCGTAGAAAATTTTAAAATTCTGCTACGTTCCCCAATAGTGGCATCATGAGCTAGGTCTATGCGTAGTTTCTATGCACGAGTAGAACACAAAGCAGTTGTGGGCGTGGATATTGTCAATTTGCTTTCCGTTACTAGTCTTATATTGATTCAGCGGCATCGTGGGATGAAGCGGCCCGGGCCAACCTTACACGTATGCTTACGTGAGACTGGTTCCACCGATTGACATGCACTAGTTGCATAAGGTGGCTGGCGGGTGTCTATCTCTCCCACTTTAGTCGGATCGGATTCGATGAAAAGGGTCCTTATGAAGGGTAAATATAAATTGGCATATCACGTTGTGGTTTTGGCGTAGGTAAGAAAGTTCTTGCTAGAAACCTATAGCAGCCACGTAAAAACTTGCAACAACAATTAGAGGACGTCTAACTTGTTTTTGCAGCATGTGCCCTGTGATGTGATATGGCCAAAAGGATGTGATGAATGATATATGTGATGTATGAGATTGATCATGTTCTTGTAATATGAATCACGACTTGCATGTTGATGAGTATGACAACTGGCAGGAGCCATAGGAGTTGTCTTTATTTATTTATGACCAGCGTGTCAACATAAATGTCATGTAATTACTTTACTTTATTGCTAAAGCGTTAGCCATAGTAGTAGAAGTAATAGATGATGAGACAACTTCAAGAAGACACGATGATGGAGATCATGATGATGGAGATCATGGTGTCATGCCGGTGACAACGATGATCATGGAGCCCCGAGGATGGAGATCAAAAGGAGCAAATGATATTGGCCATATCATGTCACTATTTGATTGCATGTGATGTTTATCATGTTTTACATCTTATTTGCTTAGAACGACGGTAGCTTAAATAATATGATCCCTCGTAATAATTTCAAGAAAGTGTTCCCCCTAACTATGCACCGTTGCGAAGGTTCGTTGTTTCGAAGCACCACGTGATGATCGGGTGTGATAGATTCTAACGTTCGAATACAACGGGTGTAAGCCAGATTTACACACGCAATACACTTAGGTTGACTTGACGAGCCTAGAATGTACAGGCATGGCCTCGGAACACACAAGACCGAAAGGTCGAGCATGAGTCGTATAGAAGATACGATCAACATGAAGATGTTCACCAATGTTGACTAGTCCGTCTCACGTGATGATCGGACACGGCCTAGTTAACTCGGATCATGTTTCACTTAGATGACTAGAGGGATGTCTATCTGAGTGGGAGTTCATTGAATAATTTGATTAGATGAACTTAATTATCATGAACTTAGTCTAAAATCTTTACAATATGTCTTGTAGATCAAATGGCCCACATTGTCCTCAACTTCAACGCGTTCCTAGAGAAAACCAAGCTGAAAGATGATGGCAGCAACTATACGGATTGGGTCCGGAACCTGAGGATCATCCTCATAGCTGCCAAGAAAGATTATGTCCTAGAAGCACCGCTAGGTGACGCACCCATCCCAGAGAACCAAGACGTTATGAACGCTTGGCAGTCACGTGCTGATGATTACTCCCTCATTCAGTGCGGCATGCTTTACAGCTTAGAACTGGGGCTCCAAAAGCGTTTTGAGAGACACGGAGCATATGAGATGTTCGAAGAGCTGAAAATGGTTTTCCAAGCTCATGCCCGGGTCAAGAGATATGAAGTCTCCGACAAATTCTTCAGCTGTAAGATGGAGGAAAATAGTTCTGTCAGTGAGCACATACTCAAAATGTTTGGGTTGCATAACCGCTTGACTCAGCTGGGAGTTAATCTCCCGGATGACGCGGTCATTGACAGAATCCTTCAGTCGCTTCCACCGAGCTACAAAGAGCTTTGTGATGAACTTCAATATGCAGGGGATGGAAAAGACCATTCCTGAGGTATATTCAATGCTGAAATCAGCAGAGGTGGAAATCAAAAAGGAACATCAAGTGTTGATGGTGAATAAAACCACTAAGTTCAAGAAAGGCAAGGGTAAGAAGAACTTCAAGAAGGACGGCAAGGGAGTTGCCGCGCCCGGTAAGCAAGCTGTCGGGAAGAACCCAAAGAATGGACTCAAGCCCGAGACTGAGTGTTTTTATTGCAAGGGAAGTGGTCACTGGAAGCGGAACTGCCCCAAATACTTAGCAGACAAGAAGGCCGGCAACACTAAAGGTATATGTGGTATACATGTAATTGATGTGTACCTTACCAGTACTCGTAGTAGCTCCTGGGTATTTGATACCAGTGCGGTTGCTCACATTTGTAACTCAAAGCAGGAGCTGCGGAATAAGCGGAGACTGGCGAAGGACGAGGTGACGATGCGCATCGGGAATGGTTCCAAGGTCGATGTGATCACCGTCAGCACGCTGCCTCTACATTTACCTACGGGGTTAGTTTTAAACCTCAATAATTGTTATTTAGTGCCAGCTTTGAGCATGAACATCGTATCAGGATCTCTTTTAATTCGAGATGGCTACTCATTTAAATCCGAGAATAATGGTTGTTCTATTTATATGAGAGATATGTTTTATGGTCATGCTCCGTTGGTGAATGATTTATTCTTAATGAATCTCGAGCGTAATGTTACACATATTCATAGTGTGAATACGAAAAGATGTAAGGTTGATAATGATAGTCCCACATACTTGTGGCACTGCCGCCTTGGTCACATAGGTGTCAAACGCATGAAGAAGCTCCATGTCGATGGACTTTTGGAGTCTCTTGATTACGAATCATTTGACACATGCGAACCATGCCTCATGGGTAAAATGACCAAGACTCCGTTCTCAGGAACAATGGAGCGAGCAACCAACTTATTGGAAATCATACATACTGATGTGTGCGGGCCAATGAGTGTTGAGGCTCGCGGTGGCTATCGTTATGTTCTCACCCTCACTGATGACTTGAGTAGATATGGGTATGTCTACTTAATGAAACACAAGTCTGAGACCTTTGAAAAGTTCAAGGAATTTTAGAGTGAGGTTGAGAATCAACGTGACAGGAAAATCAAGTTCTTGCGATCAGATCGTGGGGGAGAATACTTGAGTCACAAATTTGGCACACACTTAAGAAAATATGGAATAGTTTCACAACTCACGCCACCTGGAACACCTCAGCGTAATGGTGTGTCCGAACATCGTAATCGCACTCTATTGCATATGGTGCGATCTATGATGTCTCTTACCGATCTACCGCTATCATTTTGGGGCTATGCTTTAGAGACTGCCGCATTCACTTTAAATAGGGCTCCGTCGAAATCCGTTGAGACGACACCGTATGAATTATGGTTTGGCAAGAAACCTAAGCTGTCGTTTCTAAAAGTTTGGGGATGCGATGCTTATGTCAAGAAACTTCAACCTGAAAAGCTCGAACCCAAATCGGAAAAATGTGTCTTCATAGGATACCCTAAAGAAACTATTGGGTATACCTTCTACCTCAGATCCGAAGGCAAGATCTTTGTTGCCAAGAATGGGTCCTTTCTAGAGAAAGAGTTTCTCTCGAAAGAAATAAGTGGGAGGAAAGTAGAACTTGATGAAGTATTACCTCTTGAACCGGTAAGTGGCGCAGCTCAAGAAAATTTTCCTGAGGTGCCTGCACCGACTAGAGAGGAAGTTGATGATGATGATCATGAAACTTCAGATCAAGTTGCTACTGAACTTCGTAGGTCCACGAGGACACGTTTCGCACCAGAGTGGTACAGCAACCCTATCTTAGAAATCATGTTGTTAGACAACGGTGAACCTTCGAACTATGAAGAAGCGATGGCGGGCCCGGATTCCGACAAATGGCTGGAAGCCATGAAATCCAAGATAGGATCCATGTATGAAAATGAAGTATGGACTTTGACTGACTTGCCCGTTGATCGGCGAGCCATAGAAAATAAATGGATCTTTAAGAAGAAGACAGACGCGGATGGTAACGTAACCATCTATAAAGCTCGGCTTGTCGCTAAGGGTTATCGACAGGTTCAAGGGGTTGACTACGATGAGACTTTCTCACCCGTAGCAAAGCTGAAGTCCGTCTGAATCATGTTAGCAATTGCCGCATTCTATGATTATGAGATATGGCAAATGGACGTCAAAACGGCATTCCTTAATGGTTTCCTTAAGGAAGAATTGTATATGATGCAGCCGGAAGGTTTTGTCGATCCTAAGAATGCTGACAAGGTGTGCAAGCTCCAACGCTCAATTTATGGGCTGGTGCAAGCATCTCGGAGTTGGAACATTCGTTTTGATGAGATGATCAAAGCGTTTGGGTTTACGCAGACTTATGGAGAAGCATGCATTTACAAGAAAGTGAGTGGGAGCTCTGTAGCATTTCTCATATTGTATGTGGATGACATACTGTTGATGGGAAATGATATAGAATTCTTGGAAAGCATAAAGGCCTACTTGAACAAGTGTTTTTCAATGAAGGATCTTGGAGAAGCTGCTTATATATTAGGCATCAAGATCTATAGAGATAGATCGAGACGCCTCATTGGTCTTTCACAAAGTACGTACCTTGACAAGATATTGAAGAAGTTCAAAATGGATCAGTCAAAGAAGGGGTTCTTGCATGTATTGCAAGGTACGAGATTGAGCACGACTCAATGCCCGACAACGGCAGAAGATAGAGAAAAGATGAGTGTCGTCCCCTATGCCTCGGCCATAGGGTCTATCATGTATGCTATGCTGTGTACCAGACCTGATGTAAACCTTGCCGTAAGTTTGGTAGGAAGGTACCAAAGTAATCTTGACATGGAACACTGGACAGCGGTCAAGAATATCCTGAAGTACCTGAAAAGGACTAAGGATATGTTTCTCATTTATGGAGGTGATGAAGAGCTCGTCGTAAAGGGTTACGTCGATGCTAGCTTCGACACAGATCTGGATGACTCTAAGTCACAAACCGGATACGTGTATATTTTGAATGGTGGGGCAGTAAGCTGGTGCAGTTGCAAGCAAAGCGTTGTGGCAGGATCTACATGTGAAGCGGAGTACATGGTGGCCTCGGAGGCAGCACAAGAGGCAATCTGGGTGAAGGAGTTCATTACCGACCTAGGAGTCATACCCAATGCGTCAGGCCCGATGACTCTCTTCTGTGACAACACTGGAGCTATTTCCCTTGCCAAGGAGCCCAGGTTTCACAGGAAGACCAGGCATATCAAGCGTCGCTTCAAATCCATTCGTGAAAGTGTTCAAAATGGAGACATAGAGATTTGTAAAGTACATATGGACCTGAATGTGACAGATCCATTGACTAAACCTCTCCCTAGAGCAAAACATGATCAACACCAGAAATGCATGGGTGTTCGATTCATCACAATGTAACTAGACTATTGACTCTAGTGCAAGTGGGAGACTGTTGGAAATATGCCCTAGAGGCAATAATAAAATGGTTATTATTATATTTCTTTGTTCATGATAATTTTCTATTGTTCATGCTATAATTGTGTTATCCGGAAATTGTAATACATGTGTGAATACATAGACCACAACACGTCCCTAGTGAGCCTCTAGTTGACTAGCTCGTTGATCAAAAGATAGTCATGGTTTCCTGACTATGGACATTGGATGTCATTGATAACGGGATCACATCATTAGGAGAATGATGTGATGGACAAGACCCAATCCTAAGCATAGCTCAAAGATCGTGTAGTTCGTTTGCTGTAGCTTTTCCGAATGTCAAGTATCATTTCCTTAGACCATGAGATTGTGCAACTCCCGGATACCATAGGAGTGCTTTGGGTGTGCCAAACGTCACAACGTAACTGGGTGACTATAAAGGTACACTACAGGTATCTCCGAAAATGTCTGTTGGATTGGCACGAATCGAGACTGGGATTTGTCACTCTGTATGACGAAGAGGTATCTCTGGGCCCACTTGGTAATGCATCATCATAATGAGCTCAATGTGACCAAGTGGTTGATCACGGGATCATGCATTACGGTATGAGTAAAGTGAATTGCCGGTAATGAGATTGAACGAGGTATTGGGATACCGATGATCGAGTCTCGGGCAAGTAACGTACCGATTGACAAAGGGAATTGTATACGGATTGATTGAATCCTCGACATCGTGGTTCATCCGATGAGATCATCGAGGAGCATGTGGGAGCCAACATGGGTATCTAGATCCCGTTGTTGGTTATTGACCGGAGAGTCGTCTCGGTCATGTCTGCATGACTCCCGAACCCGTAGGGTCTACACACTTAAGGTTCGGTGACGCTAGGGTTGTTGAGTATACGGTAACCCGAAAGTTGTTTGGAGTCCCGGATGAGATCCTGGACGTCACGAGGAGTTCTGGAATGGTCCGGAGGTGAAGATTTATATATAGGATGTCAAGTTTCGGCCATCGGGAAAGTTTCGGGGGTAATCGGTATTGTACCGGGACCACCGGAAGGGTCCCGGGGGTCCACCGGTTGGGGCCACCTATCCTGGAGGACCCCATGGGCTGAAGTTGGAGGGGAACCAGCCCCTAGTGGGCTGGTGCGCCCCCCCATGGGCCTCCCCCTGCGCCTAGGGTTGGAAACCCTAGGGGTGGGGGCGCCCCACTTGCCTTGGGGGGCAAGCCACCCCCTTGGCCGCCGCCCCCCCTTGGAGATGGCATCTCCTAGGGCCAGCGCCCCCCCTAGGGGTCCTATAAATAGTGGGGGGAGGGAGGGCAGCTATCGGGGATGTACCCCGCGGTATGACCCGGCCGGAAGTATGACCCGGCCAGACTTGGCGCTTCACCGATGACCCGCCAGAGGACTGGCGACTCACGGGTCTGGCGGCTCACTGGTCAGACGACTCACAGATGACCCCGACGGCGGGTCACATAGAAGACTAGGACCAAGGCCCAGTAGGCCGGCTCATATTATGGTGGGCCGGCTTAAGACAGAAGGCATGAGAAATATTTCATTTACGAGGAAGCAAGACCCGTACTTGTATCCGACTTGTAATAGAGAATAAGTTAGTTCTAATCCTAATAGGGCTCTACATGTAAGCCGCCCCTTCAACTTATATAAGGAGGGGCAGGGCTCCCCAAAGAGGGACAAGCAACAAGAAACAATATCTAGGGCTAGACACAAAGAGGAGAGCCGGCTTACGGCGACTCTCTCATGATCATAATGAGACCTAACCACAAACAGCACGTAGGGTTATTACCGGATGATGTTTCCCGGGGCCCGAAGCTGTCTAAATCCTCGTCTTGTGTGTTGCGTCTCTCGATTCCGCTCAACCCCTTCAAGCTACCACATAGATGCGTTGGCCTCGCGACTAAGTCCTTACACTAGGACATCTGCCGTGACAATTCCACGACAGTTGACGCCCACCGTGGGGCTTGCGCACGGTGGTGTTGAGTTCTTGAAGGGATCTTTATCCGGGTTTCGAGAAGTTCACGAATTAGCCGGATGAAGAAGAACCGGCGCGGAAGAATCACGCAAGATGATCCGGCATGGGACAGTTTTTTGGCAGAGCCGGCAAATTCAATGTTTGTAGTCAGAATTGGTATTAGCCTTGGAGCTAACAGTATGAGTTTTGAGTTTAAGGGAAGATAGGGTTTGATGTTCTTCTGCGTCGCCGTTGCAACGCGGTCCGTCGAATCCGAGTACCAGATCAGTTTTTGCCGCTACAGCCGTGTATTGCCAAGGCCGACATGAGTTTTTCTATAGCTGCCGTACGCTGGGTCGGGTCAATCAACACACGTGAGGAGATGGGGATCAAAACCCAAGGCAATTTCATAAATTGATCTGCTAAAAGACTGCTGCTACTATTACACGGAGTAGTACTACTTCTACTTGAGAACGGCGATAGAGAGGACGAGCTCGTTTGCTCTCGCTAGGTGGACCAATGGAGCAGTTCGGCTGTGGTGGGCCTGTTCGGGCATTAATACACCTTTACAGGAACGTACGTATGGCCTGAGGGTAGTCTACACGGGGTAACGGCAGGGCAACGAAGTGTATTGTTAGTACATACTATCAGCGCACGGTACAGGATGGGCACAGGCCACCCGTTCCGTCCAGACAACGGCGTATGCATCACGGAAAAAGGAAATATGATAACGCGGACCCACTACATATGTTTCTCCGAGAAGAGTAAAAAGAATCATTTGAGTGATCTGCGGGCGCTCTGGAAGCCGAGAAGTTATGGTGATGTGTCGCTAACCCTGCAATTGTCCTTAACCAATGGCTGTGAATCATTAAGCTTGTCTGCGACGGATTCGCAACAGTCAACTAGAAAGGATGACCCTCGAGCCCCTTTTTTCGGAAAAACTTTTATTCATCTTTAATCATGGCAGTACAACGAATACCAGAAATAAAAATTACATCCAGATTCGTAGACCACCTAGCGACGACTACAAGCACCGAAGCGAGCCGAAGGCGCGCCTCCGTCATCGTCCCTCCATCGCCGGAGCCGGGCACAACTTGTTGTAGTAAAAGGTAAAGAGATTGAATCATGTTGAAACTGAAGTGTTCATCTTGGTCATGCTTAACTAGGTATCTACTGCGCTTATTTGAATGATTTAGATCTCTGATATTATGACCAGTCTTTTGTGTTGTCCATTCATCCAGAGTACCTTGTTCTGAAAAAAATAAGCATCCTTGTGCAGATTCAGTTAATTCATTCTGAATGCTTAATTATTTCCCTTCGTGCTACTAACCGTAGGTATGCCCTGCTGAAACTGTGAAATCATATTTGTTTTCCTTTTGCTGCACTGGCCAGTGACGGAACGGTGAATTCTACTGACAACTCCAACATTTGAGTTACATGAAGCCTGAGGCCTCTCCTTCTCTCACTGATCTTGGTTCTTGTTTGAGTTACATTTAAACTTGAGCTACTCCTCTTCCTGTCCACACTACACTTTTCTCGTTGTTGTTTTTTCTGAAACCTCTGTTGTTCTTTGGCCAATGATGTCTTATTACAAGTAAAATATCTGACACGCTTGTACTGCATCTTCATTTTGCCGTACCAGCACTGCATCTTCATTTGCTGCTTTGTATCCACGAGCCAACCGTAATCTTTTCATCATGGATTCGCCGGTGAACTGTGATCTGTACTCACTCTAAGGTGTTCTGTTTGGACTTTGGGTACAACAAACACATGATCTAGTTCAGTTGAGTTTGGTCAGGTCTGTGGCCAAAGCTTCTTATCAGTCCAGTTTCTTTACTCACAATGAACAGAAACCGCTGCTTCATTTCTGCTGTGATTTCCTTCCGTTTCGTTACTCGATGATGTATTTTCAATATTCTTAGCGTACTGGCGATACGATTGCGCATTCCAGTCACTCACAGTATGGGCAGCTTTCATCTTCAGAACACTTGAAAATTGAACTAACGAGCTAATTTCTTGCCCCATTTTCAACGTGTAAACTTCAGTTGCACCGAGTGCAATGCGGAGAATAGCCTCTTTGCTGGTTAGTTCATCTGTTGTTTCAATGCTGATTACGATTATTACTTTCTGCTTTGTTTCGGATGACAGTAATTTCCTTCTGCTGCTGCAATCTATTAGTATTAAATACGTACTTCTTTCCCTGGTATTAGATGCATCTCCTGAGGCCCTATTTGGATTCTTATGCTGCCCTACCCCGCCATCCGTCGCCTGCATCTGACCATCTTGATTTTGTGTCGCAATTTCCTGCTGACCTTGATTGATTTGCGCGAGCGCAGGTGCCACCGGTCCAAGGGTAGCCAAGGTGTTCCGCGTAGGCTTCCTGTCACCTGTAGAAATCGCATCCACCTCTCCCCGGCTGCCATGGATTGAAGAACACAACTAAGATATCGAATCCACACACACACACACAAAAAAGAAGCAAACACTCGTGACTCAAGATCCACTTAAATTGTGGTTGTTATACTTGTAGAACCGCTCGCTGTGACCACGCTTCACGACGAACGTCACCTCTACATTGCCGCAATCCGGGCACGGGACTACAGGCAGGGCCACCGGATCTGGAGCTTGGTTGGTGTTCGCCATGAGCTCTAGGGTTCTTTCACTGGATTTTGGCGATCGAATGAGCAGATGGGTTGCGGGGTAAGCTAGGATAATAAATGACCTCGCTGGACCGCACAAGCACCGCTTCCACCATGTGACGGTCACAAGCTTCCACCAACCACGCCGTGAGGACCAGACGGCCGTCAAAGTCCAACTACGTTACATGCATATTCATACACCCTTGTATGTTGTACAGATACCCCACAAGACCTACAGTATCATGTACGGCCCACATCCCCAAAACAACTCGATGGTTGGCGATTCCAGGAGCGTGCGCGCTCGTCCACGCCAACCAATTTTCGTACTTCTAATAAACAATTATGCTAGTGATTGCTTGAAGGCAACACTACGTTACTACTGTTCGCATAAAGTGATCCATCAAACGAGCATGCATGTTCGAGCAAGGACTACAATACTGGATCGGATTGGCAGAGTTCAACGTGCCGTCGAGACCGCCCTAGCCTCCATCGCCTTGGCCTCGTGCCTGATGGATTTTGTCTCCGTTACGATTTCAGACCTGATGTGCCTTGTTCTCCAACGCCCGCATCTCCTCTGGCTGGTTTCCACTTCGAGCTCCTTCTGGGTCGCTTCCACTCACACCCGCCTGATGCCTTCACCGCCAATGTAGACGATCGCTGATGGCCTCTGACCAAACTGCCGCTATGAGCCGCCAAGCACCCGGCTTCACCTGCGAGTCGCCGCTCCCGCTGTCGTTGCCTCGCGCAGTGGCCAAGCCGCTGTCCCGGGTAGGGCTACAAGAAAAGCTCGAGGCTCGTGAGCCGCTCGAGATCGACTCGTTTTTTGACTCGACTCGAGATCGACTCAAAAAGAAATAAGTTGAGTTTGAACACTTTATGTAGCTCGATCGAGAAACGAGCAGAACTTGAGCCAGTGTTGGCTCGCTCGATTTTAGCTCGATGGCTCGACACAATATCATTATGTTAAAAGATCATGCCATATATTAAATGGGAATAAGATAATTTATTACCATATATGTTGTCCATAATTTTTCTCCATTTATTTACCAACGAACATGGAAACTTAAGTAAGTGCAGAGAAGATTTAGGCCTAATTATGGCACGTGGTCGACTATGTGTTAAATATCCTATATTTTTTGCAAAGATTCCCAACATATTCACCTTAATTTTTTTGTTTTTCATTCATAGATTTATAATTTTTACCATCTCATATAGCTCGAAACTAGCTCGAGATCGTTACAAGCTGAGCACGAGTCATGTTCTACAGCTCAATCATGAGCGTCACTTAGTTTGAGCTCGCTCGAATTTTCATATGAGTTGAGCTGAGCCAACTTCAACTCGCTCGAGCTCGACTCGTTTGTAGCCCTAGTCCCGGGTGTGGTCTAAACCGAGCCGGCCTTCCCGTGCTATTGTCGAGCTGCCTTGAGCCGCCCTGGCAGTGCTCCGTCCCCGTCAGGGCCGAATCATCTCCAAGCAGTCTCGTTTCGATAGCGAGTCACCTTAAGTTGCTGTCATAAACCGCATCGCTGGTCTCTGACTCTGAATCGTTACCGAGTTGCCACGCCTCTGAGCCACCGGGGTCGGCCCTGCTATTTCTACGGCTGTGTGGTAAGTCGCCGTGGCCCTCAACGCCTCGAGTCGCCGCAACCGGATAGCCGTCTACTGCCTGCGAACCGCCCGCTGCTGCGATCCACTTTCAACTCGCCGATCGTCGTCAAGCCGGCCGCGCTTGAGCCGCCCTTGCCGGCGTGTCAAAACGCCGTCTACTTCCACGGCCGCTTTCTGCCGTGAAACTGCGCCTTGGAGACCCGCCACAGTTCTCTGCCTCATCAGATATTGAAAGCAAGTATGGGCGTGTATTTGAAAGTTTTCGCAGAAGAGATCAGGGTGATCTACGATGTTAATTTGGAGACAAGATTTTTGACAATGGCTTTCAAACGTTACCTACTAAGCCAAAATCAGATATTGAGGATAACTTGGGGGCTAATTTGTCCTGACATTCCCAAGAGCGTACTATACTGGGCTCGATTGTGGCTTCAGTTACGCGGAAGCTGTTAAACTGGCACCTATTAGCAAGCTTAATATCTTGGCTGATGCTTTGGGGGCAAGATGAGTACTATTCATAGATGGGTTGTCTCTGAAATTAGCTTAAGTTTGAGGTTATGTGTCAAAGGAGAAAAAGTCTAGGATTCCAAGACTGTTCACAGATCAATTGATGGCCGAAGAAGATCTGACATGCCACAGGCGTCAATAGAAAATTCGGTTGAGCCAATTTCAGAATATAATTCTACATGGTCGTGATTAACCTGATGTGAATATCCGGTACAAACCTCCATATTTATACTGCTCGGATGGTGTTTGCACATATGAAAGTTCATTCAAATTGGAACCTGGCTGAAACCATCTGATCAAAAGAAATACAGAGAGGAAGAAGCGGCCAAGCTAGCCACATGATGTTAAGAAAATCATACTTCGTGAGTTCGACCTTCGCACGCACATATTTTTTTTAGAAATTACAACATAGTGTGGCGTGCATTCTTCAAAAATCAAAAAGGAAAAAATGCGGCCGGCTGTCCTCGAACACATGACGCACTGTTGTTGGAGGAAGATCCTTACCAGTAGGACACAAGTCAGCTTCTGTGTGAGCTAGAGATATATCTCATTTAACTAGAAGTTAGGAGTTTAAATTCAAAAAGTTCGAATTTTTTTACTCGAGATACCTAATTATCGTGGGGCAGCGAGAAACGTGGTTACCGGGTGGTAACCGAGTTTACCGCCCGGTACCCAAA
Organism: Triticum timopheevii; assembly: GCA_963921465.1. NCBI lineage: Eukaryota > Viridiplantae > Streptophyta > Magnoliopsida > Poales > Poaceae > Triticum > Triticum timopheevii. The sequence continues at coordinate 622,436,395 of OY997265.1, forward strand.
ACCATGGTTACAGTTGGACTTGGTTTTGGACTGTGTGTAGACAGGGTAGGAGTTGTGTCCTAATAGGACACTTGTATCCTAGGCCTCTCATATATATCGGGGATAGACACACGATATAACCTATGCCAACATAATAGCACGGGCACGCGGCCGGGGGAGCCGGCGGCGTGTGCTGGCGCCCGAGCGGCCGGGGTGCGGTATTGTGACGGTGTCACGGGGAGGAGCGCCCTTAGTTAGGCCCCGGGGATGTAGCCATGATGGTGAACCTCATTAACAAATCTCGGTGTCGTTCTGGTGTGATTGTTTGGTCATCGGTAGATCGACGGTATGCCTCGGATTTATTCTAACAAGTGGTATCAGAGCAAGGTTCAAAGAGGCCGTGCAAGTTGATTTAGAGGAGAGCAATGAAGACAGACGGAGACAGACGGCTGTGGAGGCATGGCGATGTGCGGCAGCGATTGGAGATCATCATGTAAAGCAATCAGAAGCATCAGCGGTGTTCTATGCGTGTGTGATGGGAGGAGAAAGTCTCGGCGAGATTGATCGATCAGATCGTGAAGTGTCAGGAGTCTGGTTTGATCCCAAGTGCGCATGGCGGCTGGTGACCTAGTCTCCCTACGACGGCGGCGCAATCGACTGGGCGAGCGATGCAGCGCGTGAACTCGGGTGCGTGGCTGGGCAGCAACATCGGAGGCCTGGTAGAACGCTCCTGCGTGGCTCTGGCCGAGCCAGACGGAGGCAAGTGAGTTGCTGGGCCAAGGCGTCGGCGCGTGGCTGCCCAAGTGGTCTGCGTGTACGGAGCAGCAAGGACGTGAGGATTTCTCATGGCCCAGGTGCAGCACTAGCGTGGCTCAAGGTGCACGGGGATCCCGAGGGTAGCACGTGGCTCAAGCAGGATTGGGTTCAAAGTGTGTGGGTTTGCAAGGCACATGCCTGGAGCAGCCTATGCACAGGTATGTGGTCCATCAGCAACTTGTGGCCGGAGCGGAAAGTCTTCAACATGAGTTGTATGAGTTGGCTAGGTGAGGTGCACAGGAAAGCTTGATGCGAGGCACGAGATTTGTTTGTTGAAAAAAAGGATCCGCTTGTGTATGTGAAGCTAATGGCATTGATGGACAGGCAGAAGAAATTGTGTAGAGGCGGGGCTATCATGGTCAGAATTGCACAGATAGTTTTCTTTGTCTTTTGGCCAGGTTTGCTAAGGAGCTTGGAGCACGTACAGGAGGATGGCGATGCGTATGTAAGGTTTGAAGGAGCCTTGGGCGCATCGTGGCAGGGATCATGCATACACGGGGCATCAAGCAATGCACGGAGATGTGCGGGCGGACACGACGTAGGGTGGAGCATGGTTGCAGTCGGATAATTTCGGCTGGATCGGACTGGACAGTCTGGCGGATCGACGTGGATGTTGGTCAAAGCAGAAAACGGTGGTGATTTCAGCGACGATGACATAGGAGCGTGATGCTGATGGTGACCGACTTCTGGGGCGTGGAAACACGTGGTGCGGGTCTAAGGGCTTGTGCGGCTTCGACAAGACTATGGCACAGGGTTGATTCAAGGCGGTGTACACATGAGAGAGCTTGAAGTCGACAAGGCGCAGGGTAGCGTGGCCAGCTACATAGAGTCATGTTGAAGGTGGAGCTGGAGTCTGATGGACGACTTCACTCTGTGCTGATGGAGGGGCTACGGCGTAAATGCATGGAGAGTCGAAGCCTATTTTAGCGGGATAGCGAGAGACACGTGGATCGGACTGGGTACCAGTGGTCTGAAGGAGACGTGATACTCGGCATCAGTCGGTGATGATTGATGGTTCTCTGCAGTGAGGGTTGAGGCAGTGGGGGCTAGCTACCCGGGAGACTCGACCAGGACAGCAGAGGCTCAACGCAGTGATAGCGGCGAGGCGTGCGGTATGCACGGGACACAGCGACAGGCCAGGGCACCGGTGGTCTGATATGTTGTTAGACAAATTGTGCAGGGGGTGCTAAAGCAGTGTTGACGAGTACCGGATTCAAGTTGGTGACTGGGTCTATCGGTGCCGGAAGATGGACAGGAGTTGACCATGGAAAATCTGAGAAAGTGGCGGAGAGTCTGAAATTGTCAAAAGCTGAGAGAGTACATGGCCGTATATTCTGTGGTGTTCAGTGCACATGGCAAAGTGAGGATGACAAGTACAGAAGGAGGCGGAGTGCTATAGCTGTGGGACATGCCAGAGACTATCCGGGAAAAAAAGGATGAGACAACTGCGAATTTGACTCAGGGTGACATAGGGTGACGGTGAAATTCTTCAAGTTTCATACATACAGTGAAGGAGAGTGATGACGTTGAGTTCGGGTAACTCTTATATGTGGCATCCAATATGTGAGTTGTTCACTTTCACGCAAACAGTTATCGGTGTGTGATGGCGTTGAATGGAAACTCCGGAAGTTGGGAGCACAAAGTAGAGTAATGAGAAACTTAATTTTGCTCAAGTGTTGACTTGGAAGAAGACGAGAAGGGACTACAGTTGTAGGTGGAGTCATATGGAGTCCAGGAGTAGTAGCGGTGCTCATGATGTATCTCAAGTCCAATGTACATCGAGGTTCGACGCACAGACGAATTCAAGGTGGTGGATAATATTCGGCAAGGTGAAGTTTGTTAGAGTTGTGTCGAATATTATTGTACAAGGTAGGTTACAGTTGGACTTGGTTTTGGACTGTGTGTAGACAGGGTAGGAGTTGTGTCCTAATAGGACACTTGTATCCTAGGCCTCTCATATATATCGGGGATAGACACACGATATAACCTATGCCAACATAATAGCACGGGCACGCGGCCGGGGGAGCCGGCGGCGTGTGCTGGCGCCCGAGCAGCCAGGGTGCGGTATTGTGACGGTGTCACGGGGAGGAGCGCCCGTAGTCAGGCCCCGGGGATGTAGCCATGATGGTGAACCTCGTTAACAAATTTCGGGTGTCGTGCTGGTGTGATTGGTTGGTCCTCGGTAGATCGACGGTATGCCTCGGATTTATTCTAACACTTCTCACGTCCCATCAAATTGGCATTTACCTATGCTGTTTCTTCATCCTGGATATGTCCAGTGTTATCGGACGGTAGCATCCATGGTCATCCGACAAAAATATCAGGTGTCATTTTTCCTATGTTTTCTCATCACATATATTAATTCTTTCCACAACAATTATTCTGGCCTGCGGTGTTTTTTTATGCAGGATAATTACAAAAGTGGTGACTATCGCGCATACGTAGCGCACGCTAGTATTGTTCTGCCTGCGTCATCCGTGTTGCGCTACCTGATGCATACATGTGCGAGCCGTCGCCCCGCGTTTCATTCTACATCAACACCGTCGATAACTCTCTCGACCGCACCGGCTTACAATGCCGTGACCGGCTCATCTGTCTGCTCCTGCGGCCGACTTGGCCGTGATTGATTTCAGCTTCACCATGGTGATCATCAACTCCGCGATGATAATTACTCACCTGACGCATCAGGTGAAATCCGTCCAGTATATTTTATATTATATATTGCTTTCTTTAAAAGAGCAATTACTCTGGCTTGCAAGTTCTCCAGTGCAGGATAGGTTATATCACTGAGATGTTGAATGACTCATACCGGTTTATATCACGGTCAAATATGAAGAGTCTCAAGCCAACTCCTCGAGTAGTCTTAAGACTCGGAGGCTACAATGACATGAATCGGGAACTCTGGGTCATTGGAGGAAATGATAACCCGGTTCCGGAAGACACCGCCATATTGATGAAAATTTAAAGACCGTCAGAAAATTGTCTGTTCAAAATAAAGATTCCGGTTTAAAATCCGGTTCAAGAGACATCTCTCTCCTACAAAGCTTTGAAGCTATCAAATCCGGTTCAAAATCCGGCTCAAGGTAAATTGGTCCCTTACAAAGCTTTGAGGTTCTCAATATCCGGTTTAAGAATTTCCGGTTCAAAAAGAATTAATCTCTTGCAAGTTCGAATTCTCGGACAAATTAATGGTTACCAAAGAGAACTTGTTGCCATGATGCACGGTTCAAAACATGGGTATCCTGCCTTACGGCTTATCATATTATGGTCACTTGGGGGCTTCTTGCTCATCGGGCATAGCTATCAGTACCCTCTTGATCGGCGCAATGCCAAAACTTATATGGTCACTTGGGGGCTTCCTGTTCAAACATAGGTCGTATTCGAACCAAAGAGAACATAGCTGTCGATACCCTTTTGATTGGCAAACTGCCGAACCCACTTGGGGGCTTCTTGATCGTATCTGAATCATAGCTCAACCCCTTTGGGAATCGGCGTGGATCGTATTCGAATCAGCGTCGCTAAACAACTCTTAAAGTCATTTGGGGGCTTCCTGTTCAAACATTGGTCGTATTCGAACCAAAGAGAACATAGCTGTCGATACCCTCTTGATCGGCAACGCCAACGCCACTGGGGGCTATATGATCATATTCGAATCTTAGCTTAACCCCTTTGGGACGGTTTACTAATCGTATTTGAATCAGAAGCCTAAATTTTTTTATCTGTTTCTTATACAGTTCTTGTAATCACAAGTATTTGAGTTGTCACAAATATCATATGTGCCGGCTTTTACAGAGTTGAGTTATCGACTTCACCCTCCGGATTACATAAACCGGCGGTACCATTTATTTATAACCTGGCTTGACTTTTGACTATAAGTCGCCAGCTTATAACAATCATCATCTATGTGGAAGCATTGGCTTCTAAGGATTGGGTTATCACCCTTACTGCACAGGTCATGTAAACCAGCAGTACAAATTCAATATCACAGTGGTCATATGTGAGGTATTATGACCCGCCCTGTGGCAAACCGCCAAGAGTTCTTGTGATCTACTTGTGTGCAGGGTAAGACTACATTTGGGTGGTTACCCGCCCTGGCTCTTGACGTTAAGTCGCCAGGGCATATGTTGTTTAAACTCTGTGCAGGGTTTGCAGAATTATGACTTATATAAATGCTTCAGTCCAAGCTCATCATTGAAATTGGTGTCTCAAAAGGGTTATCAATTATTGATTTTCTCAAGGGCTATAGGCCACCGGGTTACAAAAATTCCGGCTTACAATAAATGCGCATTAAGTCGTCATCGGCCAAGAGCCGCCAGGTATTTAAACTCCGGATTTACTTGTCAACCGATGAGGTATTCAAATCTTTAATAGCCAAAACTAGTTGGATTTTCATGATGATATTGAATGATTGAGGTTTTCATATCGGATTTATTATTCAAATCTTGAATAGCCAACATGGCTGGATTTCTATTATGATTATCAATAACCCGTGTTATGATTGAGGTTTTCAAAGTCGCTTTAGCGCAGCGGCTATTGTTTTTATCAATGGATATGATTTATTCTACAATGGAAGGAATAGTCCCGAGTCGCTGCAGGCTTACGACCCGGCACTTGGGGGCTACATTATTCAGATTGAGATTATATTAAATATGCAAGTCCCATGTCACTGCCAGCATGCACCATGGCACTTGGGGGCTAATGCAAAGTCATCTTTGCTCAATTTATTGAAGACTCGACTCATCACATTCTAAATGAATTGGCCCTTGGAGGCTACCAATTGCTCCTGTCAAAATTTCAAGGTACACAAGCATTAATCCATTATATTGAACGGTCCACTATTCAGTTGGTGGAGTACAAAGCTCTTAACCTTGTGGACGTGGGTTCAAGCCCCATGGTGGAGACTATATTATATGATGTTATTATCAATTATATACAAAGTTCCAGCTCAGTATTATCTTATTAAGCCGGCCCTTGGGGGCATCACATTGCTGTTCAAATTTATATGGTTATATCTACAAAGTCCCTGCTCATTATTGCATAATGACCCGGCCCTTGGGGGCTACACTGGTTGAAGTTTTTATGAGCATAAAACAGTTACAAGTCCCAGGTTGCTGCAAGCATGACAACCCGGCACTTGGGGGCTACATGTGTGGAATATTCAAGGTTGCAAATTTATTGGAGCAAGTCTTAAACCATCACTTTGTTCTGCTCAAGACTTGGGGGCTACAGGTAATATGGATACAAGGGAAAAATCTTTAAATTATCAGTTTTGAGCAAATCAGGAGGATCAATTACATAAACCGGTGTCAACAACAATTATGACCCGGCATCGTCTGTTTTATAATCCGGAAGTTTTTTGGTAATGATAAACCGGCAAGTTTTACATCTTCAAGCCGGCTGAATATCAGATAAGTATTTGAAGACCAAAATTATTTGACCCGGCGCCTTGGAAGCCGACTCAAGTGGATTATTCTTCACAATATTTTTCTGTGAGAAACCAACATCAGCAGATTGAGTATGAAGCTAGCTTATTTGACCTGGATTTTCTAGATGAAGGAAATGACAATTGGACTTAAGGATAATCAGGTCCCGTCTCAGGAGAATATTTAATCTGGAGCACTAGGAATTAAGGATGACCAGGTGCCGGCGTACAAGAATTTTTAACCCGGAACACAATCTGTCAAATTTGTTCTTATGTTTGTTTTATAGGATCAGTTTAACATGGATAAATCCAAATTAAACTGGGGGCTAATGTCAGGGATGTACCCCGCGGTATGACCCGGCCGGAAGTATGACCCGGCCAAATTTGGCGCCTCACCGAGGACCCGCCGGAGGACTGGCGACTCACGGGTCTGGCGGCTCACTGATCAGACGACTCACAGATGACCCCGACGGCGGGTCACATAGAAGACTAGGCCCAAGGCCCAGTAGGCCGGCTCATATTATGGTGGGCCGGCTTAAGACAGAAGGCATGAGGAATATTTCCTTTACGAGGAAGCAAGACCTGTACTTGTATCCGACTTGTAATAGAGAATAAGTTAGTTCTAATCCTAATAGGTCTCTACATGTAAGCCACCCCTTCAACTTATATAAGGAGGGGCAGGGTTCCCCAAAGAGGGAAAAGCAACAAGAAACAATATCTAGGGCTAGACACAAAGAGGAGAGCCGGCTTACGGCGACTCCCTCATGATCATTATGAGACCTAGCCACAAACAGCATGTAGGGTTATTACCGGATGATGTTTCCCGGGGCCCGAAGCTGTCTAAATCCTCGTCTTGTGTGTTGCGTCTCTCGATTCCGCTCAACCCCTTCAAGCTACCACATAGATGTGTTGGCCTCGCGACTAAGTCCTTACACTAGGACATCTGCCGTGACAATTCCACGACAGCAACCGCACCCTAGCCCCTGGCCTCTCCCTCTCCCTCCCGTGACACTCCTCCTTCTCCCTGTGCTTGGCGAAACCCTGCCGAGATCACCATTGCTTCCACCACCACGTCGTCGTGCTGCTGGATCTTCATCAACCTCTCCTTCCCCCTTGCTGGATCAAGTTGGAGGAGACGTCTTTCCAACCGTACGTGTGTTGAACGCGGAGGTGCCGTCCGTTCGGCGCTAGGTCATCGGTGATTTGGATCACGACGAGTACGACTCCATCAACCCCGTTCTCTTGAACGCTTCCGCACGCGATCTACAAGGGTATGTAGATGCACTCCTCTCTCCCTCGTTGCTAGATGACTCCATAGATTGATCTTGGTGATGTGTAGAAAATTTTAAAATTCTGCTACGTTCCCCAACAGGAATGGCATGTAGGACTGATTTTATAAGCGCCTCCTTCCCTGCATGTGAGAGGGTATCACCCCACGCCATGATCCGCTTGGTCAGACTTGCCTGTAGCATCCGAAACTTCCCCTTGTGCATGCGACCATCAGGGGTTGGCAAGCCTAAATATTTCCCCTCAAAATCATTAGTTTCAACTTGCAGCACCTGTTTAACCACGATATGTGTCTCTATCGGACAGTTATTTCCAAACTGAATAGAACAATTTTTTTGGTTTATGAGCTAACCAGTAGCCTGGGCGTACCTATGGATGGCATCCTTCACATATGTTGCTTGTGCTTCATTGGCTTTAAAGAACAGGAGGGTGTCATCAGCAAATAACAAATGTGAGATGCCCGGTGCTCTGCTGCAAATTTTGACAGGTTGGAAAGCATGTGTCTCCACACCCTGTTTCAGCAACACTGATAGTCCATCAGCCACAAAGAGGAATAAAAAAGGAGATAGGGGGTCACCTTGCCGAAGACCACGCAACGGTGCAAATGAATCCAAAATGGCTCCATTAAATTTGACTGAATATCTCACCGAGGTAACACATGACATTATCCATTGTACCCACTAGTGAGAGAAGCCCAACTTGTGCATCGCTTGCTCCAAGAACCCCCAATCCACCCTGTCATAAGCTTTCAACAAATCTAATTTGTAAGCACAAAAACTATTCTCCGGGTTTTCCTTGTGCTGAATGTAAGCACTCGAACGCGAGCAACGCATTATCTGCGATCAAACGCCCCGAAATAAAGGCACTATGATAAGGTGAGATGATCTCATCAAGCATAGGTCTCAGTCTGTTCACTAAACACTTCGCAACAATTTTGTAAATGACGTTACACAGACTTATGGGTCTGAAATCAGTAAGCCGCACCGGGTTATCAACTTTTGGAATGAGGACAATTACCGTTTCATTGACTCCATCAGGCATATGTCCAGTCCTAAAGAACTCTTGTACACCTTTAACAACTTCTTGTATTACTGCCCAATTTTTCTAGAAGAACCTAGCTGGGTATCCATCCTTACCCGGCGCTTTCAACGGACCCATTTGAAACAAACAATCAGATATCTCTTTTTCAATAAAGTCGGCACACAATCGTGCGTTCATTTCTGGGGTGACCTTCTCCTCAAACAGCTCAAGCAAAGGTTGTTGAATAAGTGTGTCATCATGTGTAAATAATTTTTTGAAATAGGAAGTCACCATACCTCCCATGACTGCATGATCACCATGGTTGCAACCTGCGTCATCAACCAACCTTTTTACTCTATTTTTGCGTGCACGCCGGACCGCGCGGCGCTGAAAAAATCATGTGTTTCTATCACACTCGCGGAGCCAATCAATCCTGCTTCTTTGCATCCACAACATTTCCTCGCGATATAGCAATTCCTCCATAGGGTTAGATACCTTGCGAATTTCATTACGGTCTGCATTCATGTGCATCAGTTCTTCCAATCGGCACCTAGACCGCTCCAGCTGACGTGTGATGTTGCCAAAGGTCTTTTTGCTCCATGCATGCAGATCACTCATCAGCTTTGCTAGTCCTGCATGCATGTTCCCAAGGCCAAACTTGCGTCCAGCTTGTGCCCAGGCTGCCGCAACTCTCTCTGGTAGGCTTGCGTCCCTTTCCCAGAATGTCTCATATCGCCTAACACCTCGCTGGACATTTTGATTTTCTTCTTTTATACATTCCAAAACAATAGGTGAGTGGTCAGAACATGGCGATATCTTGTGTACCACCCATGCTTCCGAGAAAATGCCACACCATCTATTGTCCGCCACCGCTCTATCAAGCCTCACTCTGACATTCTTCCTTCCTCTCTTCTTGTTGTCATAAGTAAATGGTAAGCCGGAAAAGCCTAGATCAACAAGCTCACATACCTGCAAGGCGACACGAAAAGCAATCATCTGGCTCTCACTACGGGCAGAGACCGAAAAGTGCTCAAATGACCACATCGCTTCATTAAAATCTCCAATAACACACCACGGAATCTCCGAGGTTCGTTTTAGATCAGTCAAATGTGTCCACATGCGGTGTCTGTTTTCCGTGCGCGGTTCCCCATACGCACAAGTGAGACGCCACGGTGGATCCTGCTTAGAGAGTCTCACATACGCATCAATAAATCTTTCATTAGCTGACTGGACTTCCACATGAACACTATCACACCAAAATAGGGCAAGCCCTCCACTCAAACCATCACTGCTAACTCCTGAAAACCCTCTCAAACCTAGTCTACCACGTAAACGCTTAACTTTATCTGAACTCTGCCTAGTTTCACACAAAAAACTATTTTTGCTTGAGTTGCTTTCACCATACCAACCAAATCATGAAATGTCGGTTTGTTGGCCACCCCCGAGAGTTCTAGCTTAAACAATTCATTGCTCCTGACGGGGCACGAATTGTGTCCCCGTCAGGTTACCAGCGGCCCCTGGGCTGGTTGCCTCCATGGTGTTTGTTCCGGTCCCATCCCCCATGTCCACCTCCTGTGCAGTCATCTCCATTGTGTGAAGCTTCAGTTTCTTCGGTGTTCCTCTAGGCAGTTGCTCCTCCGACTGAAACTGTCCAACAAAAGAATTAAGTGCAGTAGTGGCATCAACCACCATACTCCCAATTGTCTGCTGCTCCCCAACAACTCTATTCCTGATTGGCATGTGCATAGTGACGACGATAACCAGTACCAGCAGGATCGCTTCGAGTTCCACAGGTCCCCCATCGGCCGGCTTCGGGCGGGCGGCATCCACAAAGGGAGCCCCTTGATCGCCCCAACCGGCCTCCAGGTTCTCCATAGAAACTCCCAGCGCAATCATAGACAGCACAATTGTACTGATGGCCACCACCCTCCTCATCTGCATAGGTCGGCGTTCTGGCGTTGGAGAGCGACCAGGTGGGTCGCATGGCTTGAGATATGTAGCTGCACGCAGCCCAGGCTTCGTATCAATCACGGACTCCACCTTATGTGCGTTTGCAATCTTTTCCTTGGACTTCTTGCCGATCTGAATTCCTATAAGGTCGCCAAGAGTACACGGCTCAAGCGACAGGCGGGCGGACGCAACCGCGGCAGGGCCGCCAAGAGCACCCGGCTCAAGCGACAGACGGGCGGATGGAACCGCGACAGGGCTGCAAGAGCACACGGCTCCGGCGACAGACGGGCGGACAGAGCCGCTACAGGGCCGCCAAGAGCACATGGCTCCGACGACAGATGAGCGGACGGAGCCGCACAGGGCCATAGTACGCCGGGGCGACGCACATGGCAAGTTTGCTGGCGGCCGCGCGGCCAGGGCCAGGCGGCGGCAGCAGGGGCGGCGCCCTAAAGTTCGCCAAACCCTAGCAGTGAATAGCGATCTCGGTGTGTTTGTCTGGGTTTATTAATCTCATCGTTTTTCAATCAAAATCCAATCATATACTTTGACTAGCAAAATGTTAACGCATGTTACAATAAGTTATATTGTTACACTCGTATTTGAATCTCATTTCTAATGATACTTCCCCTGATACATAGTATTACTTATTGCTGCGACAGATGTGTCTAGGAAGTACTCCCTCAATGTAAGAGATTGTTCAACACTACTAGTGTAAAAAAAGTCTTACATTATGAAACAAAGAAAGTATTATTGTTGATACGTCTAACTTATACTCTTTCCGTTCCAAAATTCTTGTCTTATATTAGTTTAAATACGAAACCAAAACGTGATTTGATACATCCATATTTAGACAAATTAAAACAAGAATTTTGAAACGGAGGAAGTATTTTTTAATTATTAAAATCCTAGTCGAACTATGCTTTTTTTTATGGACTGGGCTGTAAATAAGGACGGTGGCAGTATGGATTTTGGAAAAGAAAAGGCGAGATTTCTGAAATAAAAAAGAACTGGTAATAACGGAGCTGGATCACCCGCTGACAGGTGGCTCCCAGCGGCCGCACCTTATCCTCCCGGCGTCTTAAACCCCTCGGCGGGACGACGGACCGACCGACCGCCGCGCCGTCCTCCCAAACCCCGCAAGAAAATGGCGACCAGCGCCACCTTCCTCCACCTCCTCGCCCCTCCGGGCCTCCGCCCCAAGCCCATACTCCGGCCCCGCCTCCGCCGCCTCGCCCTGTCCGTCTCCCCCTCGGGCCCCGACGAGATCCCCGCCGACGACCCGCCCGTGCTCCCCTCCATCCTCGTCAAGAACACCGAGCCCGAGGACGTCGCGCGCCGCCGGAGCTGGGTCGAGCACGGGTGGGCGCCCTGGGAGGAGGCGATGAGCCCCGAGGTGGCCTTCGCGCGCCACAGCCTGAACGAGGGCGAGGAGGTGCCGCTCACCTCGCCGGAGTCCGTCGAGGCGTTCCGCATGCTCACCCCGGCCTACCGCGAGAAGGTGGAGTCCGAGCCGGGGTACCTCGAGCGCCTCTTCTCCATGCGCGAGACGCCCGAGCCCCTCGAGACCTCGTGGGCCGGCCGGCTCCCGCTGCGGCTCGTGCCGCCGCGGGACTGGCCGCCGCCCGGCTGGGAGGTGGACCAGGACGAGCTGGCGTTCATAAGGGAGGCTCACAGGGCGGCGTCGGAGCGGGTGGACATGGAGGCCGCCGCCGCCAAGGGGGTGACCAACGTGGAGAAGGTGGAGGACGCGCCGCAGGATCTGGCGCTGGAGCGGTACAAGGTGTTCCTGAAGCAGTACAAGGAGTGGGTGGATACCAACAGGGACAGGCTGGAGGAGGAGTCCTACAAGGTAGTATATCACTATAACTCGATCGATTATCTGTGTCCAGTACTCGCAAATCCGCAATGGCCATGATGATGATTCTACGAGAAAATAGTTCTGTCATTGCAGCAGAGCATTCTGAATTTGTTCTGGTATGATGCAATCGAAGTTGGCTTTTGAAATTAGTGGTCTGCTTGTAGCTAAATGATTGTTGTGGACTGCAAATCTGCAACCCACATATGTGAGAGCTTCTCCAGTCACACATTTGTCACGAGATGTGTTGATCATTGCTCCCTATTATGTTATCACCCTTGATAATTTCAGAAGAAGTGCCTTCCTGCGATTAGTTCAAAAAGGACCTGTAGTATTATTTCAGTGGTGATTAATTAGTTCAAGAACACCCTTGTAGAATGATTATAGTGATGCATTGTGATAGTTATTCCATGATATATTTCCTTGTTGAAGTAGACTGTAGAAATGCTCAAACGCAGTAACTTGGTATCATGTCAGTATACACTATTCAGTAGCCTGTTATGTGCCTGTTTAGTTGCACTTTTTTTGCAAATTGTTTAGTTGCACATTGGTTGTGAACAATGTTTTTCCGCAATCCGTGTACACCTTTGTTTCAACTTTCAACTCTTGTGATTGGTGTTGGCTGGCGGTGCCTTGTTATTTATTTTGAGGTGAACTCAAGATATCTGTTTTGCATTTGCTCTGCACTGCAAAGTAAGTGTTAACGTCATACTTTCCCCAGTAACTGAACTTTGGAGCCAGTAGCCTAACTTGTTATTTGTCGGGTTATGGACGTTACTATAGCACTATGATTTCCTATAAGCTATACAGCTAGTAATGATTGTATTTTGCCATTATTACTATCCAGACTAGCGATGGTTGCATTTCACTTAAGAAACACAGCCTTTTAATGATAGCCCTGAACGTTGGTCAACTAGTTTTTACCCCCTCAAATGTTCTGGTTTCTTCATATGCTTGGATTATCACAAATTCACAATGATTTTGAGTCTGGCTTGTCATCTCCTCAAGTGTTTGTAGCCATTCTCATCATTTCAGGACTGAGCAGTAATATTCTACTTGGCTATTTTTGTTATGCAGTTTGATCAGGATTACTACCCTGGTAGACGAAAAAGAGGTAAGGACTACCGAGAAGATATGGTATGTCCATTTGCTCTTGAATTTGCTGCCTAATTTAGTTCTATTTTTCCTGGTCCTGTTAATTGCTGATGTGTTGATTGCTTTTGTGCAGCTGGAACTTCCATTCTTCTACCCTGGACAGGTTCCACTTGAACTTTTGATTGTACCTTCCCTCTTCAGTAACTTGCTGACTGTTACCATTTTAACCTTCGATAAATGGTTCAATCTACCACATGCAGATATGTTACGGTAAAGTGATCTCTATTCACCTCCATCAAGGAGCTTTTGTGGATATTGGTGGCACACATGATGGGTATGTACTCCTCTTAATCTTCTGCACAGTTATGGAGTTACCATGGCTGATTTAAGATCATGCGTTATGATATTTTTAGTGACATTTTGTTGTTGTCTTGCTTTTAAATGTGACCTGTTAGCTACGGTGAATAATACCACATGGAAATATTAAGGGCATCTGCATGTTGGCACGAAACTGCATCACAATATTCTACCAATAGCATTATGTTGAATGATGATCAATGAATGGCACTGTCAGGCCTAACTTTGCCTTCTTAGAATATTCTACTTTTTTTACATAACTTGTCATAGTAAGAAGATATTTAATTTGTGTGGCTGCATCTCTTTATATGTTTAGGTGGGTGCCCATAAAAGGAAACGATTGGTATTGGATCCGCCACCATATCAAACCTGGCATGAATGTCTATGTGGAAATTCTGGTTAGTTAGCCTTGAAGTTCATTTTCCAATTTCTGTTGCTGCTTCTGAAGATATCTAATGGTAAACAATATGTAGTGGAGGAATGCCTGGTTATCCACATTGCATTATGATAGTACATACAGACACGGAGTATTTGAACCGAGCTCACATTCTCTCCGATGAACAGTAACATCCGAAAAAATAGTTAAAAAAACTGATTTTTTTTTTGTGATAAACATTGATGAATGTTTTTACCGCCTGCAATTTTTTTGTGATAAAATGATATTCGTGTGGGTCTGGGCAAAAAAAATCAAAATCGATGATCTGAAAAGACTATTGTTGGAAGCATTTTGGAGCATTGATTTTTTTTGTCCAGACCTCCACGAATGTTATTTCATCACGAAAATTTGCAGGATGTTAAAACTTTCATCAATGTTTATCACCAAACATTTTTACTGTACATCAAAGAGCATGTGAGCTTGGGATCAAAAGAGCACTTTCCTGTACAATTTTGTTACTCCGTCCGATCCATATTACTTGTCACAGCTTTAGTACAACTTTATACTAAAGCTGCGACAAGTAATATGGGTCGGGAGTAGTTTTTTTTATAAGATGTCTTTTGTTTTTCTTTGCAACCTGGATCCTGGAATTTCAGTAACTTTAGTAGATATGCCTTACTAATGAATTATAACTATCTATTGTTTTGCAGGCCAAACGAGACCCATATCGGTTTCGTTTCCCACTTGAAATGCGCCTTGTCTATCCTAACATTGATCACCTAATGTGAGTGCTGTCACTAACTCACTATCCTTATCCTCGGTCACTCTGACGAGTCCTGATTGTGTGACGGTTTTAATGTCCATTGTGTTATGCATTGCTTCGATTTACCTTCAGTCTCGGTTGACTCAGGGTTGTCTATCTTCTTCCTTGCTGCAGATTTAATAGGTTTGACTTCCCACCAATATTTCACCGAAAGGAGGATACAAACGAAGAGCAGCTGTGGGTACGACTTTTCAATTGATTTAACATTTGCTCTCTTGATTCTGTTTTCTGCTACTTCGTTAAATCTAGTAATTCCCTCAAGAATTTTCACATTATTTTTGTTCTTACTTCATCAGTGTTATGTGCTTGTGTGTGCTTCTTACCTTTATATGCACTGACAGCGCGAAGGTGGAAGGCTGCCCATTCCTAGGAAAAAGCCTTCGACAGACATGGAAACAGAACCTTTGGTGTCGGACCACCCCTTTGTTGAAACGGTAGTCACATATCTACCGCTAACATGCTTGTGTCTCTTGCTCCCTCCTAGTGTTCACATTTGGTTCCCATTCGATAGGTTTAACAGGAATGTTTTTTATCTGCTTGCAGCTTTGGGAATGGCATAATGCAGAGCAGATGATTTTAGACCACGAGGATGAAAATCCAGATAAATTCAAGGATGTGACGTACGAGTCAACAGTTGATACATCCTCATTCGACGAAGAAAACAGGATTCAATACACTGAAGGACGTGTCAAAGAAACAGTGCTTAAAAAGAAAGTTGTGGTACGCATTTGTGTGCCATGATTACTTTGATCAGCATTGAGTCTTTATTTCAGAGTACAGTGATCCCTTAATGATACACCCATTGTGGTTCTGAACTTTTTTCTGTTATAGAATATGAACATCAAAGAACTCGATATGAAGGCTGCTCGTGCTGAGCGTGAGGTACCGTTTCTTCCATCATTAGCTGGATTTTTTGTTTCGCCACTCTGCCACTCCTTTACTGATGCTGAAATTTAACCGACGCAGGAGATTAAAAGGCTCAAAGCGGAAGCACAAGAAAGAGGAGAGGAGTACAAAATCGGAAAGATGCGGCGGAACATAGAAATGGACGAGTACGATCTGCTGCAGTGGCGTCGCTCTTACGAAGAAAGGGAGGCTCTCCTCAGAGACATATGCTGGTAACTGCGACTGAACAACAAGTTTCATCACACCCAACACACGCGCTCTCATTATTAACACCCATGTAAACCGGCAGCCGGAAGGCCCTGGGCCTCCCCATCGAGGAGCCGGGGCGGTACGACGTGGACGAGACGGTGGTGTACGGCAAGGACTACTACGACCCGTCGAAGCCGATGTACCGGTACGACTACTGGGGCGAGCCGCGCAACACGGAGAAGGTGAAGCTGGAGCGGGACGTGGAACGGCACAACCAGCAGATCATCGGGGACGCCAAGAAGTGGTGCGAGACGTCGTACGAGGACTACGTCCGGAAGAAGACGCTGCGGGAGGCTGCGGAGGCCCGGGAGCGGCGGCGGAGGGCGCAGGAGCCGCAGGAGGAGGAGGAGTACGACGATGACATGGACCTCGACTTCGAGAAGATGACCGACCCCCGCGCCCCGCACAACCGGTTCTACATCACGAAATGAAGAGATGGCGTGGCGTGGAGATTTTAGGTGTAGTAGTTGTTCTGTTGTGTGCAAGCAAGAGATGTGAATATTTGGTAGCTTCGTGGCTGTGATAAAGCTGTGACTTGACACTCAATTGTGCGCAATGTTTTCGAGTCGATGAGTCGACGGGTCGCTCGGGGAGGGCGACTCTAGACTAGTCGTGACTAGTCTAGACTCACGGTCGACAAGTCCGACATGGCGATGAGTCGACGTGAGTTAAGCAGCAGGCAGTCAGGGAAGGAGCACAAGTGCATAGCAGCAGCAGCAACCAGGGGAGGAGGGGAGGAGCACACCACCAACAGTAGTAACCAGGGCCAACTGAGAGATGGGCCACTAGTTATGCACTTCCCTGTGGCCCAAAAGCCCATCTAGTAGCTATATACTCCTCCGTGACCTAATCCACCATCCACATTCCTTCCTCACCACAGCTGCCACACATTCGCTGCCACTCTCTTGCCACCTGTCCACTACTCCCAGCGATGGATCTCTCAACTCCCCCGCAGCAGCTCTCTTGCCACCGCTCCTCCCAGCCCGCTCCTCTTGGCGCTTCAGCTTCAGCAGCAGCAGCAGCAGCGCGGCGGCAAGGGCGCAGCAGCAGCAGCGAGGCAGCATCAGCAGCACGGCGGCGGGAGAGTGCTTCAGATCCAGCGCTGCCTCGAGTCGTTCGACCCAAAAACCGCGACTAGTCGTGACTAGTCGAGACTAGTCGCGCGAGTCGCTCGACTCATCCCAGGAGTCGAGTCGGGAGGCTGAGTCGGCCCTGGAACAGCGACTCGTCGACTAGTCGACGACTAGTCGCGATTAGTCGAGCGACTTGAAATCCATGATTGTGCGTGCCTATGATGTCTTTGTGATCAATGCAAATGAGAGTTTAGGAAGAGACAGTTCCAGGTCAAAGCAGGCGAACTTGGCCTGGTTTAGAATGTTGTACTAGTATAAGAAATGGTTGGTTGGTTTTGTAGATGTAGAGTACTACTCATGAGCAAAGAGAGAGTGATCCGGTGTTGTCTTTGTTGACCCGGCTGCATTTTGGGCTCCTTTTCTGATCAATCAGACGGGTTAGGTGCGTTTAGCAAATCCGTATTTTTAATTAACCGAGACGGCCGCGACAAGTTGTACCTTTAGGCTAGTCATAGCAGGGAGTAATTTAGTACTAGTGTTATAGTGTTATGCACGTGACACTAATCTAAGTTACTATTTTTATAGTGCAAAGTAATATAGTAGTAGTGTCATAAATGGTTTTATTTATTAATTTTAAGACTTATCTTTTCTTCAGAAACGCTATGTTACGGTAACATATTATATTACTCTAAACACATCTTTTTCCATTAAATACATGCCACATAAGTAAATTTGTCTTAGGCTACGCTATGTTACTAGATATTAAGTTACTCCCACTATGACTAGTCTTACGGTTTACTGTAAAAGAGTATGAATGTAAAAGCATATCCAGTCGTTCGCCCCACCAGGGGTTTGAAATAGCGCCACTTGAGGGCCAACCGACAGTAAATTCGGAGCAAATTAGGCCCAAATTCTGCGTGCTTGGACACAAATTCAACAAAAATTAATTTTATCCCGTAGTTCATCACAGAAATCAATACAATTCAATAGTTCAAAGAAATAAACTCATAATTCAAATACAAATTAAAACTCATAGTTCATCACATGTCGAACTAGGCCTTGCCCTTGAGTCTCCATAGGTGCTCCACCATATCTGTAACACCCACAATGCGGTTATATCTCTCACGTGTCGAAGCACGACTTAGAGGCATAACCGCATAGTAGGCATGTCGCAAGAGGGGTAATCTTTACACATCCCATGTACTGAATAAAAAAGGGATAAAGAGTTGGCTTACAATCGCCACTTCACACAATACATAAATATAGCATTACATCATCCAGAATACAATCAAGGTCCGACTACGGAACCAAATAAAGAAAAACAACCCCAAATACTAGATCCTCGATCGCCCCAACTAGGCTCCTCTACTGATCGTCCGGAAAAGACACATAGTAACGTCCTGAATCCTCGTCGAACTCCCATTTGAGTTCGGTAGCGTCCCCTGCACTGGCATCATCGGCACCTGCATCTGGTTTTGAAAGTAATCTGTGAGTCACGGGGACTGAGCAATCTCACACCCTCGCGATCAAGACTATTTAAGCTTAAAGGGAGGAAAAGGTAGTGAGGTGGAGCTGCAGCAAGCACTAGCATATATGGTGGCTAACTTACACAAATGAGAGCGAGAAAAGAAGCAAAGCACGGTCTGAAGCTATAAAGATCAAGAAGTGATCTTGAAACTACTTACGTTCAAGCATAACACGAGACCGTGTTCTCTTCCCGGACTCCGCAGAAAAGAGACCATCACGGCTACACACGCGATTGTTCATTTTAAATTAAGTTAAGTGGCAGGTTTTCTACAACCGGATATTAACAAATTCCAATCTGCCCATAACCGCGGGCACGGCTTTCGAAAGTTCAAAACCCTGCAGGGGTGTCCCAACTTAGCCCATCACAAGCTCTCACGGTCAACGAAGGATATTCCTTCTCCCAGGAAGACCCGATCAGACTCGGAATCCCGGTTACAAGACATCTCGACAATGGTAAAACAAGACCAGCAAAGCCACCCGAATGTGCCGACAAATCCCGATAGGAGCTGCACATATCTCGTTCTCAGGGCACACCGGATTGTCCAAACTTTCGGTAGGCCAGCCCAGAGTTTCCCCTGGTGGCCATCGGCGGCTGACAAGTTGGAACAACACTTAAAGGAGCACTGGCCCGGGGGTTTAAAATAAAGATGACCCTTGAGTCCGCGAAACCCAAGGGAAAAAGGCTTAGGTGGAAAATGGTAAAACCAAGGTTGGGCCTTGCTGGAGGAGTTTTATTCAAGGCGAACTGTCAAGGGGTTCCCATTATAACCTAACCGCGTAAGGAACGCAAAATCAATGAACATAACACTGGTATGACAAAAACTAGGGCGGCAAGAGTGGAACAAAACACCAGGCATAAGGTCGAACCTTCCACCCTTTACCAAGTATATAGATGCATTAAAGTAAACAAGATATAATAATGATATCCCAACAATAAACATGTTCCAACATGGAACAAACTCCATCTTCACCTGCAACTAGCAACGCTATAAGAGGGGCTGAGCAAAGCGGTAACATAGCCAAACAACGGTTTGCTGGGAAAGGTGGGTTAGAGGTTTGACATGGCAATATGGGAGGCATGATATAGCAAGTGGTAGGTATCGCGGCATAGCAAAAGAGCGAACAACTAGCAAGCAAAGATAGAAGTGATTTCGAGGGTATGGTCATCTTGCCTGCAAAGTTCTCCGAGTTAACGAAGGCTTGATCCTCGTAAGCGTACTCAATGGGTTCCTCGATCACGCACTTGTCTCCCGGCTCTACCCAAGGCAAGAACACAAGCAAGGGAAACAACAATCAACCATGGTGTAATGCGCAAGCAATATGATGCAAAACATGGCATGATATGCGAGACGTGATATGCAATGCATAAGCGTGCTCCGGAAGGAAAAGATTGAACCAGGCATCAACTTGGCAAACCAAGTGCGCCGCTGGAAACATGAGTTGATTTCGGTCGAAATCGATATAAAGATCACCGGAATCGGATGCACGGTTTGCAAATGGCAAGCAAAACAAGAATGGCACAATTCTGCGATTAACAGCACAATGCCATCTAGAATGCAATAAGAAACTAAGCTATTGCACTCCAACATAGCAACAAAGCGCATGGCAGTGATATACTCAAGATGCTTGACAAAATATGAACACTGAGCTATGGCTAAATCACACAAGAGCAGGTTCAAACAAGCATGGAAAATGTGCAAAAGATATCAGCATCACAGACTTAGTGAAAATAACAACATGCCAGGAATTAACATCAGGAAGCAATATTTAGAACAAGCAAACATGCTACAGGAACAGAACATAGCAAACAAAGGCATGGCATGAACCTACTCAAAGAAAAGAATAAAAGTCCCTTACTGACCATAAGCCAAAAAGGATCAGAAGATATGATGGCACCCATGTAAACATAGCAAGTTTCGTTAACAGATTCAGACTTAGCAGAAAACTGGGCATGGCAAAAACAGAGTTATGAAGGCATCTTTGCGAGCTCGATTCACTCATCACAAAGCCTTGCATGACAAACTAAGCATACTACCAGCAAGAAGACATGTTCATGAAGCTAACCAAAGCAATAACAAGTTCATAGCATGCATGGATCAACTACAACAACCTTGGAAAAATTGATTAACACGTAAACAATATGCCAGGAACATTTTATAGCAAAAGTAGAGTAAGATTGAGACATGCTAGGGCACCCCATAAATGCAAACCGGGGCATAGATGGATAGAGCACAACCATATGTCCAAATCATCCTTACTGAACATACTCAAAAGAAGCACAGATCTCACTGTAGCAACATAAATACATGGCATAAAAATAACAGCAGAGCAGTGACTTAGTGAAATTCTAAGTCTCTGAAATCAGCAATATCACGAGAGCTACTTTGCATGCTTTTGCTAGTCACCACAAATATCACAAAAATACATGACATACACCCCTGTAAAGATGACATGGCATAGACCAAAACACATGTAGAGCTCATGACCATATGCAGCACACAACAATTGTAACAAAAATGACAAATGCTCATACTCTGCTAAGAATCAGCACCTAACATTTTATAGCACTCTTGCATCAGTCATTTGGGCATCAAGATGGACTCAAACAAGCAGGTCACAATGGAACAAAATGAAGAGCACATCATGATGAACATTTTGATATATCAGGCCAACTCCACCGCACGACCCGATCCTATCCGGCCCCGTCCGTTTGGGGTAAAACAGACGAACGAGGCGGCCCAGCGCGCGACGGTCCGGGCCCATCTGGTCCGTTTTGTGTCCGGGCCGACCCGTTTCAAGCGCATCTTTGCGTCGTCTTTGGGTCGCCGCGGACACCGAACGGACGTGCCGCTCGTCTGCGTCTGGCCGCGTGGCGGGGCGGCCACCTACCTCCCACCCGCCAACATCAATGCGCATGGGTGGCATACCCCACCTGTCATCGGCCCAGTGGAAGGTCACCGTCCTTCTTAAATGGGGAATCCGTGGACCGGTTGTAGTCCACACTGCCCCACTCCATCCAGCGACCTCCTCGAAACCCGACCATGCTAAACCCTAGCCCCCTCCCTTGTCAAGCTCGCCGGCCGGCCACCCTCGACGCCATGGGCTTCTGGAACCGTAAGGGGAAGCACGAGCGCGAGGCCGGCTCCTCGTCGGGGCGCCACACCGGCTTTGGGAAGAAGGAGGCCGCATCACCACCACGTCGGGCCCCCGCGCCGACGACTTTCTTCATCGCCCCCACGTCCGCCGGCGAGCGCGACCGGTACTACGTCCGCGCGTTGGTGTGCCGCCATTATTGGGAGACGAGGACGCCGCTTCCCTGGAGCGACGTCCACCTCCCCAACAACTGGCACCTGTCCGTCGATCGTGTGCCGATCCCGCCGGTCCCGGGGAGCGGCCGTGCACGCCGTCAAGAGATCACGCGCCGCCGCCTCCTCCTCCCCGACGACCTGTACTACGACCACAGGTATGCCCCCGACTCCCCGCTGTGGGACACATGGCTCCAGGATGAGCATGACGTGCGGTGCGCGTCCTACTTCGCCGGCACCGTGTCGGGGCCGCGGAGGCCACATGCAGAGGCGCGCGGGCGTACGCGGGTGCGCGGCCTGACGCCCACGCCGTCGCCTTCCCCGTCTCCGTCACCACCTCCCCCTCCTTGCATGACAGCGGAGGAGGAGGCCCGTCTCCTACAGCGTGTCATGAACGACTCCATGAACACGCACGACGAGCGGCAGTGGGACGGCCTGGAGGAGACCATGGCCCTCTCTGCCGCCGGGGACGTCGCCTTCCCGGAGCTGCAGATGGCGGCCATCACAGATGAAGTGATGGAGGAGGATCCGCCGGCCGTGTTCCAGCAGCTGTTGGGCCAGGGGTGGGGCTGGTCCTGCACTGCTCCGGAAATGGCCGCCGGCGTGGGCGTGAACTGGTGCCCCACTTCGACGCGGTCATGGAGCGGGAGGCGTCGCCACGGGAGGAGGTGGTGCAGGCACCTCCGGTCGTCCAGCCCGCCCCCGTCTACCATGCACCGCCGGCCCACCTATGGACGCCGCCGGCCTACGTCGACCTCGTCAGCGACGACGACGACACTGGCGGCCAGTGAAGACGGCGACGGCCACGACACCGACGGGCGCGGCAAGAGCGCGCGGGAGGCGTTTTTTTATATGTTAATTATGAAACTGGGCCTTTTAAGTGGCCGTGGAAACTGGGCCGTTTTGTGGCCGACCCCTATATATGTTTTATGTTTTTTTAAAATGTGTTTCTTTACTTTTTTAGTTATTTCATTCTAGTTTTTTAATTTTTTTATTCACGTCCACCCCGGACACGATTTGGGGTGCGGCCGCGCGATGGGCGCAAGCACGACCTATCGGACAAAGCCGGACACAGGCGAACCCATCGGTGCCTCAAAGGGACAAAATCCGGCCAATCCGGACGTCCGTTTGGGGTCGCGCGGTGGAGTTGGCCTCATGCATGCAAAACGGATCTACAAATGGGGAGTTATGGCATGTTGAACAGAGCTTCAGAATGCAAAAATAAATGACTTAGAGGAATTTTCGGGTCAACCCTAGTCTTCAGATCTGGATCTGGCGCGTTCCACGAGGTTTGCCAGAGCAGTTCGCCGGAGTTGAGAGGTCCTGTGGCCGGAGAGGTGCGGAGGAGGCAGATCCGGCGCTCGGTGGAGGAGAAGGGCCGCGGGGCGCAGGGAGGCGCGGCCGGAGGCGGCGGAGGGCGGCGCCGGGCGCCCATCGGCGGTGAGGGCGAGCAGGCGGCGGGGCGAAGCAGCGACGGAGCTGGGCGGCGGCGGAGCGGCGGGGTCGCGAGCGAGGGGCGGTGGCAGGGAGCGGGTCCGCGGGGGCCGGATCTGGGCCCAACGGGCCTCAGCGGCGCGGGTCAGCGGCGGACAGGTGGCGCGCTGCGGTTGGACGGGCGCGGCGGCGGACGTGTCCGGCCGGATCCGGACGTGTCCGGCGGCGCAAGGAGAGGGGGAGTTATGGTTTGTGCCCGAATTTTTGGAGGGGGGGACATATTTATACATAGAAGGAGGTGTGACTGTCCAAATGAGGTGTAGTTTTCGGCCACGCGATCGTGATCCGATGACGGAGGACATGGGATAGGTTTGGATGGGTTATAGGGCCACTTTAGAGGGGTGTTGGGCTGCAACACACACGAGGCCTTTATGGTTCCCCGGTTAACCGTTGGAGTATCAAACGGACTCCAAATGGCACGAAACTTGACATGCCGTCTACCGGTGGTGTACCAAGGCCGCTTGGAAAATCTCGGTCCATTCCGAGAAAGTTTAACACCAGCACATGAAAAGAGACAAAAGGGGGCACCGGAGGACATAGGAGTGTTGGATTGCAAAACGGACAACGGGGAAGATGCTCGAATGCATGAGACGAACACGTATGCCAATGCGATGCACATGATGACATGATATGAAATGCATGACATGAACAAAATGCAAAATGAAGGCAGGAACCCAACCACGAATCTCATAACTTAAAGCCGGAAATGGCAAGAGTCGGAGTACAAATATGGTAAGTTACATCCGGGGTGTTACAATATCATGTTGCAGTTCTTGATGCACCTGTGGGTCTCGGGTCTCCTGACGCATATTGAGGAAGACAGTCCATGATGCCGTTAGCTGGTGATCAATTTAGGCAAGAGGACCCTGCCTGTAATATGGTTCAGTGTCAAACATTGGTTCTTCCTACTCACTCTCAATGATCATGTTGTGCAAAGTGACACAACAAGTCATGAATTCCCACATTTGATCTTTCGACCAGGTCAGAGCAGGCTACCGGTCAGAAAATCGAGATTGGAGCACACCAAATGCCCGCTCAACATCCTTCCTGCAAGCCTCCTGACACTTGGCAAAGTAGGAGTTCTTGCATCGTGGCACAGGGTTTGAAATAGTCTTCACAAATGTGGACCATCTTGAGTATAGATGCCATCTGCTAGGATAGTATCCCTTGTTGTAGTGGCGCCCATTGACCTCGAAGTTCACCGGAGGAGTATGACATTCAACAAGCTTGGCAAAGACATCCGAGACTGCAGTACGTTGATGTCATTTGCGAGTTCGTGACATAAGAAAGAAGGAGTGCCAAATTCAGAGGTCTTGTGTGGCCACTGCCTCAAGTACCACACTGCAAGCTCCTTTGGCGCCTTTGTATATCCCCTGCCAAGCAAATGGACAGTTTTTCCATGTCCAATGCATGCAGTTGATACTTTCAAGCATCCCAGGAAATTCTCTTGCTGCATTCTATGCTAGGATCCGAGCAGTGTCTTCAGCATTTGGTGATACACAAGTATTATGGTCCAAACGCTGCCACCACTGCCCTGCAGAACTTGTACAAACACTCAATGGTGGTGGACTCGGCCATGCGTCCATAGTCTTCCAGTATATCACCTGGAGCTCCGTATGCAAGCATCCTCATAGCTGTCGTTCACTTTTGGATTGAGGAGAATCCAACTGTGCCGGTGCAATCCTTCTTGCAAATGAAGTAGCTGTCGAACTCCCGGATGGCATTCACAATCCCGAGGAAGAGTTTTCGGATTATCCGACAACGGCGCCAAAATAATTTCTCGACGTGCAGTGGAGCGTCGGTGAAGTAGTCGGCGTAGAGCAAGCAATAGCCCTCCAGTCGATGCCTCTGCTTGCTCTTACGGCGGCCCGACACCGAGCCACCTAGCCGCAACTTTGCATTGCTCGCGAACAGGCCGGCCAGAGCGACGAGGATCATGAGGTGCTCTTCGTCCTGGGTGTTGGCCTCGGCTTCCTCCTCCAGCAGCACCGCGAATGCCTCCTCATCGTTGGAGTCCATCGCCGAACAGGCAAATCACCGAACACTTGGCGGGCGTGGTGGGTGCGCAGCCGCCGGTATCCCACGTCTGCTTGGCCGGAGCCCTGGAAAGCTCGCCCAAGAGCGGGATGGAGGCTACCGCGGCGAAACCCTCTCTTTTAGGCGGGGAAATGGTTGTTCTAGCGGCGGAGCAGCGACTGTGGGCAGGTGGGCGACGCCGGGGTCGGCACGGCAGCGAAAGGGGAAGTGGCGTCGTACAACACTCGGGGACGAATCTGGGCGGGGAAAAGTCGTTTGTCGCTTGACAGTGTCGGCCCACGTGTCACTTTTCCTTCCGTCAGAGCCCCCAAGTGCGCTGGGCGCTGACGGAAAAAAAAAGGCGTCCTGAGAGTACCGAGTGTTTCATGCGTGAAGCTTGGTGCAGGCGTACAATGCTCCGTGTGTGCGCTTGTGCATGCAAATGCTTGTGGTTGCAAGAATGCGCGCTTGTACCGCGTCCCCGTCCCTGATGCCTGACCCAAGTCGTTTACTAGAACTGTTACATCTCCAGCATGTGAGGTGCGGTTTTCACATAGCCCGTGACCAAACCAAATCATCACGCGTTCGTTTTGTGTGCGTGGAGAAAGTATGGTGCGGTGCGGTGCCCATGGACCCGAACCGAATCAAGAGATAAGAGAAGGATGTTCCACCGAGCTCTCTCAGAGCTCAGGCACTCTCGGCCGTTGGATCAGTTCGCTTGATGGAATTCAGGCCGTCGGATCGAGCCGCTGGATGACCTCGTCCATCGGATCAAAGAAAAGTTACTGCTGAAATGAATAGTTACCCCGTTTCGTGCCACCGCCTGTAAAATTGGGTGGCCGCCGAGGGCATTTTCGTCATTTCACTCGCAGGGGGTATAAATCACATTGGCTCCTCTGGAGATGACCTAGCCGCCGCCTCCTCCCGCACTCGCGCCCCCTCCCCTCTTCCCAGCCGCGGCTCCCCACCCTCTTCCTCTCGCCCCCGTGCCGCCATCTCTGCCTCCTCCCCCCTCCGGCCGCCACCTCTGGCTCCTCCCCTCTCGCCGCTCGTCCTCCTCCTCCCGCTTCTCATCCCCGTCGCGCCTCCATCCTCCTCCCCATGGAATTGCAGGCGGCCCTCCCTTGTGCTAGCCGCTCTCGGTGATGAAGGGCGGCGGAGCCAGGAGCAGCAGCGGCGGGTTGATGCGGATGCGGCTGCGGCTCCCCTAGTGCTCCTCTCGTGCTCCCTCTTCTCATCGACGGCTTCTTCGGCTCCCTCCTCTTGGCCCAGGTAACATGGCCGGTGGCGGTGGCGGTGGATGTGGGGATCATGAACATCACCCTGCAGAGAGGATCGACGACGGCATGGGGTGGTTGCTCCAGCTGTTGTTGTTGCTTGGGGCTCAGGGTCGGTGTCGGCATGCTGATCTTAGCACCCCTGACCTTCCTCGTGCAAACCCTAGGCTTCCAGCATGGATTGGTGGTGGCGGCGAAGGGAGGAGGTGTGGACTGGGACGGGGTTGGGTGAAGGGGAGGCTACACATGGTGAGGGGTGGCAAAGATCTCATCCTCTCCATACTCCAGCTTCCACTGCACACTGGTAGCCTCTTCTTTCTTTCTCTTATCTCTATTTTACTTTGTGCTTACTCTGTTGTGCTTGATTGCTTGCTACTTGCATTGAACATCAATGAATGCCACTATGGCAGCAGGGAGTAGCAGCAGTAGGTCAGCTCTGTCCCAATTGCAAATTTCTTTGTTATTGTGTACTGTTATAAGCAATGAATCTTTTGGATGACCTTGGTGATTTCAGAATCTGAAGTGCCATATTTAGTTGCACTGAGAGAGAGAGGGAGAGAGAGTGTGTGGGTGATGTTAACCACAGTTTCCTTTTGTTATCCAGATTGGAATTGGCCGGAAGAATGATGTAGACTTAATAGTCGACTGTTCTATTTGTTGTTAATGCCAGTTCCACACATATATGTCGTTGATCTAGCTATTAGCATTATGGTGGCATACTTATGTATGTTATTTCTATTTGCAATGTTGCCCATTGGATGGCAGTGATTGTGTTGCTTGCACTGTGCTTGGGGTTCATATATTTTGCCTGAATGTTGTCGTGCCCCTCCAAAGTTATTTATCCATGTTGTTGACCGCCTCTGTTATGATAGTTCTTTAACAAAGTGGTCACATTCCACAGGAAGAAGAACCCGTAGTACTATGAAGTTTCCGCCAAGAGAAATTACAACTTTGAGAAGCACTTCCTTTACCTTGCATGGAAGCTGGTTAGGTCATTGTCTCTCTCCCACATTGCTTTCTTCGGAATTGGCTGGCCTACCTTGTGGGTATCCATCTCAGGTGCTCTTCTTCGCCGTCCACTCGAATTCGATGTACCACATGCCCTGCAGTTACCAATCTTTCTATCTTTTTAGGAGTCTTGATGTGTTATTTTCTTCGAAATGGATGATTTTTTATGCGTGTTTGATAATCTGCTTTGAAATGTACGACTTACTGCTTATTAGATTGGATTATACATGTTTGATTCTCTGCTTTGAACTGTACGAGTACCTGCTTATTAGCCCTGGAAAATGAATGGCTTTGATGGGTGCATGTTGTTGGGGAACGTAGCAGAAATTCAAAATTTTCCTACGTGTCACCAAGATCTATCTATGGAGTCATCTAGCAACGAGGGAGGAGTGGATCTACATACCCTTGTAGATCGCGCACGGAAGCGTTCAAGAGAACGGGGTTGATGGAGTCGTACTCGTCGTGATCCAAATCACCGATGATCCTAGCGCCAAACGGACGGCACCTCCGCGTTCAACACACGTACGGAGCAGCGACGTCTCCTCCTTCTTGATCCAGCAAGGGGGAGGAGAGGTTGATGGAGATCCAACAGCACGATGGCGTGGTGGAAGTAGCGGGATTCCAACAGGGCTTCGCCAAGCGCTGCGAGAGGAGGGAGATGTATCATGGGAGGGAGAGGGAGGCGCCAGGGCTTAGGTATGGTTGCCCTCCCTTTCCCCCACTATATATAGGGCCAAGGGAGAAACTTGTCCCGATGGCCGAAATAGCACTTCCTATATATAATTCTTTACCTCCGGACCATTCCGGAACTCCTCGTGACGTCCGGGATCTCATCCGGGACTCCGAACAACTTTCGGGTTACCGCATACTAATATCTCTATAACCCTAGCGTCACCGAACCTTAAGTGTGTAGACCCTACGGGTTCGGGAGACATGCAGACATGACCGAGATGACTCTCCGGTCAATAACCAACAGCGGGATCTGGATACCCATGTTGGCTCCCACATGTTCCACGATGATCTCATCGGATGAACCACGATGTCAAGGACTTAATCAATCCTGTATACAATTCCCTTTGTCTAGCGGTACGATACTTGCCCGAGATTCAATCATCGGTATCCCGATACCTTGTTCAATCTCGTTACTGGCAAGTCTCTTTACTCGTTTCGTAACACATCATCCCGTGATCAACTCCTTGATCACATTGTGCACATTATGATGATGTCCTACCGAGTGGGCGCAGAGATACCTCTCCGTTTACACGGAGTGACAAATCCCAGTCTCGATTCGTGCCAACCCAACAGACACTTTCGGAGATACCTGTAGTGTACCTTTATAGCCACCCAGTTATGTTGTGACGTTTGGCACACCCAAAGCACTCCTACGGTATCCGGGAGTTGCACAATCTCATGGTCTAAGGAAATGATACTTGACATTAGAAAAGCTTTAGCATACGAACTACATGATCTTGTGCTAGGCTTAGGATTGGGTCTTTGTCCATCACATCATTCTTCTAATGATGTGATCCCGTTATCAATGACATCCAATGTCCATGGTCAGGAAACCGTAACCATCTATTGATCAACGAGCTAGTCAACTAGAGGCTTACTAGGGACATGGTGTTGTCTATGTATCCACACATGTATCTGAGTTTCCTATCAATACAATTCTAGCATGGATAATAAACGATTATCATGAACAAGGAAATATAATAATAACCAATTTATTATTGCCTCTAGGGCATATTTCCAACAGTCTCCCACTTGCACTAGAGTCAATAATCCAGTTCACATCGCTATGTGACTAACACTCAAGGTCACATCCCCATGTGACTAACACCCAAAGAGTTTACTAGAGTCAATAATCTAGTTCACATTACCATGTGATTAACACTCGATGAGTTCTGGGTTTGATCATGTTATGTTTGTGAGAGATGTTATAGTCAACGGGTCTGAATCTTTCAGGTCCGTATGTACTTCGCAAATTTCTATGTCATCTTGTAGATGCAACTACTACGCTACATTTGGAGCTATTCCAAATAACTGTTCTACTATACGAATCCAGTTTACTACTCAGAATAATCTGGATTAGTGTCAAAGTTTGCATCGGCGTAACCCTTTACGACGAACTCTTTTACCACCTCCATAATCGAGAAAATTCCTTAGTCCACTAGTTACTAAGGATAACTTTGACCGCTGTCCTGTGATCCATTCTTGGATCACTCTTGTACCCCTTGACTGACTCATGGAAAGGAACACTTCAGGTGCGGTACACAGCATAGCATACTGTAGAGAGCCTATGATAAAAGTATAGGGGACGACCTTCGTCCTTCCTCTTTCTTCTGCCGTGGTCGAGCTTTAAGTCTTAACTTCATACCTTACAACTCAGGCAAGAACTCCTTCTTTGACTGGTCCATCTTGAACACCTTCAAGATCATGTCAAGGTATGTGCTCATTTGAAAGTACCATTAAGAATTTTGATCTATCCTTATAGATCTTGATGCTCAATGTTCAAGTAGCTTAATCCAGGATTTCCATTGAAAAATACTTTCCAAATAACCCTATATGCTTCCCAGAAATTCTACGTCATTTCTGATCAACAATATGTCAACATATATTTATCAGAAATTCTATAGTGCTCCCACTCACTTCTTTGGAAATACAAGTTTCTCATAAACTTTGTATACACCCAAAACTTTGATCATCTTATAAAAGCATACATTCCAACTCCGAGATGCTTACTCCAGTCCCTAGAAGGATTGCTGGAGCTTTGCATACTTATTAGCATCTTTCAGGATTGACAAAACCTTCCGGTTGTATCACATACAACCTTTCCTCAAGAAAATCGTCGAGGAAACAATGTTTTGACATCCTATCTGCAAGATTTCATAAATAATGCAGTAATCGCTAATATAATTCCAACAGACTCTTAGCATCGCTACGAGTGAGAAAGTCTCATCGTAGTCAACTCTTTGAACTTGTCGGAAAACATCTTAATGACAAGTCGAGCTTTCTTAATGGTGACATTTACCATCATTGTCCGTCTTCCTTTTAAAATCCATCTGCACTCAACAGCCTTATGACCATCGAGCTGTTCTGTCAAAGTCTACACTTTGTTTCCATACATGGATCCTCTCTCGGATTTTATAGCCTCGAGCCATTTATCGGAATCCAGGCCCACCATCGCTTCTCCATAGCTCGTAGGTTCATTGTTGTCTAGCAACATGACTTCCAAGACAGGATCACGTACCACTCTGAAGTAGTACGCATCCTTGTCATCCCACGAGGTTTGGTAGTGACTTGATCTGAAGTTTCATGATCACTATCATAAGCTTCCACTTCAATTGGTGTAGGTGCCACAGGAACAACTTCCTGTGCCCTGCCACACACTAGTTGAAGAGACGGTTCAATAACCTCATCAAGTCTCCACCATCTTCCCACTCAATTCTTTCGAGAGAAACTTTTCCTCGAGAAAGGACCCGATTCCAGAAACAATCCCTTATTGCTTTCGGATCTGAGACGGGAGGTATACCCAACTGTTTTGGGTGTCCTATGAAGATGCATTTATCCGCTTTGGGTTCGAGCTTATCAGCCTGAAACTTTTTCACATAAGCGTCGCAGCCCCAAACTTCTAAGAAATGACAGCTTAGGTTTCTCTAAACCATAGTTCATATGGTGTCATCTCATCGGAATTACGTGGTACCCTATTTAAAGTGAATGTGGTTGTCTTTAATGCCTAACCCATAAACTATCGTGGTAATTCGATAAGAGACATCATGGTATGCATCATATCCAATAGGGTGCAGTTATGATGTTCGGACACACCATCACACTATGGTGTTCCAGGCTGTATTAGTTGTGAAACAATTTCCACAATGTCTTAATTCTGTGCCAAACTCGTAATTCAGATATTCATCTCTATGATCATATCATAGATATTTTATCCTCTTGTCACGACGATCTTTCAACTTCACCCTGAAATTACTTGAACCTTTCAGTAATTCAGACTCGTGATTCATCAAGTAAATATACTCAACATCTACTCAAATCATCTGTGAAGTAAGAACATAATGATATCCACTACATGCCTCAGCACTCATTGGATTGCACACATCAAAATGTATTACTTCCAACAAGTTGCTTTCTAGTTCCATTTTACTGAAAACGAGGCTTTCAGTCATCTTGCCCATGTGGTATGATTTGCATGTCTCAATTGATTCAAAATCAAGTGAGTCCAAACGGTCCATTTGCATGGAGTTTCTTCATGTATATACACCAATAGACATGGTTCGCATGTCTCAAACTTTTCAAAAACGAGTGAGCCCAAAGATCCATCAACATAGAGCTTCTTCATGCGTTTTATACCGATATGACTTACGTGGCAGTGCCACAAGTAGGTGGTACTATCATTACTATCTTTTGGCATGAACATGTGTATCACTACGATCGAGATTCAATAAACCATTCATTTCAGGTGTAAGACCATTGAAGGTATTATTCAAATAAACAGAGTAACCATTATTCTCCTTAAATGAATAACCGTATTGCGATAGACATAATCCAATCATGTCTATACTCAACACAAACACCAAATAACAATTATTTAGATTTTAATACCAATCTTGATGGTAGAGGGAGCGTGCGATGCTTGATCATATCAACCTTGGAAACACTTCCAACACATATCGTCAGCTCACCTTTAGCTAGTCTCCGTTTATTCCGTAGCTTTTATTTCGAGTTACTAACACTTAGCAACCGAACCGATATCTAATACCCTGGTGCTACTAGGAGTACTAGTAAAGTACACATTAACACAATGTATATCCAATATACTTCTATCGACCTTGCCAGCCTTCTCATCTACCAAGTATCTAGGGTAATTCTGTTCCAGTGGTTGTTCCCCTTATTACAGAAGCACTTAGTCTCGAGTTTGGGTTCAACCTTGGGTCTCTTCACTAGAGCAGCAGCTGAATTGCCGTTTCATGAAGTATCCCTTCTTGCCCTTGCCCTTCTTGAAACTAGTGGTTTCACCAACCATCAACAATTGATGCTCCTTCTTGATTTCTACTTTGGTGTCAAACATCGCGAATATCTCAAGGATCATCATATATGTCCCTGATATATTATAGTTCATCACGAAGCTCAAGCAGCTTGGTGGTAATGACTTTGGAGAACCATCACTATTTCATCTGGAAGATCAACTCCCACTCGATTCAAGCGATTGTTGTACTCAGACAATCTGAGCACAAGTTCAACAATTGAGCTTTTCTCCCTTAGTTTGCAGGCTAAGAAAATCGTCAGAGGTCTTATACCTCTTGACGTGGGCACGAGCCTGAAATCCCAATTTCAGCCCTCGAAACATCTCATATGTTTTGCGACGTTTCAAAACCGTCTTCGGTGCCTCAACTCTAAACCGTTTAACTGAACTATCACGTAGTTATCAAAATGTGTATGTCAGATGTTCGCAACATCCATAGACAACGTTCGAGGTTCAGCACACTGAGCGGTGCATTAAGGACATAAGCCTTCTATGAAGCAATGAGGACAATCCTCAGTTTACGGGCCTAGTCCGCATAATTGCTACTATCAACTTTCAACTAATTTATTTTCTAGGAACATAACTAAACAGTAGAACTGAAGTGCGAGCTACGACATAATTTGCGAAGACCTTTTGACTATGTTCAGGATAATTAAGTTCATCTTATGAACTCCCACTCAGATAGACATCCCTCTAGTCATCTAAGTGATTACATGATCCGAGTCAACTAGGCCGTGTCTGATCATCACGTGAGACGGACTAGTCATCATCGGTGAACATCTTCATGTTGATCGTATCTGCCATACGACTCATGCTCGACCTTTCGGTCTTCTGTGTTCCGAGGCCATGTCTGTACACATGCTAGGCTCGTCAAGTCAACCTAAGTGTTTCGCGTGTGTAAATCTGTCTTACACCCATTGTATGTGAACGTTAGAATCTATCACACCCGATCATCACGTGGTGCTTCGAAACAACGAACTGTCGCAACGGTGCACAGTTAGGGGGAACACTTTCTTGAAATTTTAATGAGGGATCATCTTATTTACTACCGTCGTTCTAAGTAAACAAGATGTATAAACATGATAAACATCACATGCAATCAAATAATAGTGACATGATATGGCCAATATCATATAGCTCCTTTGATCTCCATCTTGGGGCTCCATGATCATCTTGTCACCGGCATGACACCATGATCTCCATCATCATGATCTCTATCATCGTGTCTTCATGAAGTTGTCTCGTCAACTATTACTTCTACTACTATAGCTAACGGTTAGCAATAAAGTAAAGTAATTACATGACGTTTATGTTGACACGCAGGTCATAAATAAATTAAGACAACTCCTATGGCTCCTGCCGGTTGTCATACTCGTCGACATGCAAGTCGTGATTCCTATTACAAGAACATGATCAATCTCATACATCACATATATCATTCATCACATCCTTTGGCCATATCACATCACATAGCATACCCTGCAAAAACAAGTTAGACGTCCTCTAATTGTTGTTTGCATGTTTTACGTGGCTGCTATGGGTTTCTAGCAAGAACGTTTCTTACCTATGCAAAAACCACAACGTGATATGCCAATTGCTATTTACCCTTCATAAGGACCCTTTTCATCGAATCCGATCCGACTAAAGTGGGAGAGACAAACACCCGCCAGCCACCTAATGCAACTAGTGCATGTCAGTCGGTGGAACCGGTCTCACGTAAGCGTACGTGTAAGGTTGGTCCGGGCCGCTTCATCCCACGATGCCGCCGAATCAAGATAAGACTAGTAACGGCAAGCATATTAAACAAAATCAACGCCCACAACTACTTTGTGTTCTACTCGTGCATAGAAACTACGCATAGACCTAGCTCATGATGCCACTGTTGGGGAACGTAGCAGAAATTCAAAATTTTCCTACGTGTCACCAAGATCTATCTATGGAGTCATCTAGCAACGAGGGAGGAGTGGATCTACATACCCTTGTAGATCACGCGCGGAAGCGTTCAAGAGAACGGGGTTGATGGAGTCGTACTCGTCGTGATCCAAATCACCGATGATCCTAGCGCCGAACGGACGGCACCTCCGCGTTCAACACACGTACGGAGCAACAACGTCTCCTCCTTATTGATCCAGCAAGGGGGAGGAGAGGTTGATGGAGATCCAGCAGCACGACGGCGTGGTGGAAGTAGTGGGATTCCAACAGGGCTTCGCCAAGCGCCGCGGGAGGAGGGAGATGTGTCATGGGAGGGAGAGGGAGGCGCCAGGGCTTAGGTATGGTTGCCCTCCCTTTCCCCCACTATATATAGGGCCAAGGGAGAGGGGGGGCGCAGCCTTGGCCCTTCCTCCAAGGAAGGGTGCGGCCAGGGAGGAGTCCCTCCTCCCCAAGGCACCTCGGAAGTGCCTTCCCCCTTTAGGACTCTTCCTCTCCCTTATCTCTTGGCGCATGGGCCTCTTGGGGCTGGTGCCCTTGGCCCATATAGGCCAAGGCGCACCCCCTACAGCCCATGTGGCCCCCGGAGAAGGTGGCCCCACCCGGTGGACCCCCGGGACCCTTCCGATGGTCCCGGTACAATAACGGTGACCCCGAAACTTGTCCCAGTGGCCGAAATAGCACTTCCTATATATAATTCTTTACCTCCGGACCATTCCGGAACTCCTCGTGACGTCCGGGATCTCATCCGGGACTCCGAACAACTTTCAGGTTACCGCATACTAATATCTCTATAACCCTAGCGTCACCGAACCTTAAGTGTGTAGACCCTACGGGTTCGGGAGACATGCAGACATGACCGAGATGACTCTCCGGTCAATAACCAACAGCGGGATCTGGATACCCATGTTGGCTCCCACATGTTCCACGATGATCTCATCGGATGAACCACGATGTCAAGGACTTAATCAATCCCGTATACAATTCCCTTTGTCTAGCGGTACGATACTTGCCCGAGATTCGATCATCGGTATCCCGATACCTTGTTCAATCTCGTTACTGGCAAGTCTCTTTACTCGTTTCGTAACACATCATCCTGTGATCAACTCCTTGATCACATTGTGCACATTATGATGATGTCCTACCGAGTGGGTGCAGTGATACCTCTCCGTTTACACGGAGTGACAAATCCCAGTCTCGATTCGTGCCAACCCAACAGACACTTTCGGAGATACTTGTAGTGTACCTTTATAGCCACCTAGTTACGTTGTGACGTTTGGCACACCCAAAGCACTCCTACGGTATCCGGGAGTTGCACAATCTCATGGTCTAAGGAAATGATACTTGACATTAGAAAAGCTTTAGCATACGAACTACATGATCTTGTGCTAGGCTTAGGATTGGGTCTTTGTCCATCACATCATTCTTCTAATGATGTGATCCCGTTATCAATGACATCCAATGTCCATGGTCAGGAAACCGTAACCATCTATTGATCAATGAGCTAGTCAACTAGAGGCTTACTAGGGACATGGTGTTGTCTATGTATCCACACATGTATCTGAGTTTCCTATCAATACAATTCTAGCATGGATAATAAACGATTATCATGAACAAGGAAATATAATAATAACCAATTTATTATTGCCTCTAGGGCATATTTCCAACACATGTGTGGTCAAGGGATGGTTTGGTTCATGCATCGTACTTACACTGTGTTATTTGTTGTTGATTTGTAGCACAAGCTGACATTGTTTAACATCTTAGGTGGATGTGCTTGGCCAGAAGAAGGAATGGACGCCATCAACCTCGCCCGCTTCTGCACAACGTAGGTATAGCGAATCGTCCTCCCTTCTAAGTTGTTTCCATATAATTGGATGAACACCCGCAGTTCAGTTTGGGCTTGGGCAGTGTGTGTTCTTCTCGAATGCTTACTCTTGATGCTTCGTGTGATTCAACATCGATATTTTGTTCCTATTGATTTACATGTTATACTAATGAAACTTTAGTTATCAAGGGTGTATAATATCTTGGAAGCTTAGCGTT
Organism: Triticum timopheevii; assembly: GCA_963921465.1. Lineage (NCBI taxonomy): Eukaryota > Viridiplantae > Streptophyta > Magnoliopsida > Poales > Poaceae > Triticum > Triticum timopheevii. The sequence continues at coordinate 622,473,243 of OY997265.1, forward strand.
GTAATTGAATGTCCTTCTGCGTTTAAGCTAAAAAATGTTCATCTGCATTGATTCATTTTAGCTGAGGATGAAGGAGCAACATGCTCATAGTATTTGTATGAGGATAAGTTTGTTTTGTCGTCACATGCTCATTCAGCATCAGATGGTCTATTTTAGCATTGTTGGTTCATATTGTTTAAGGATGTGTCTATTTTGCCAGTACTGATATATCCTTAAGCTCCTATCTGATTAAGGATGTGTTTCTCTTGGTACTCCATGTCCATGCTAATTGAGCTTTCTTGGCAGGCGAAGAGTCCTCTCACGCCCTGGACTTTAATTTAGTTACCTCTCGTTCGTGCCACCACGTGTAATTCCAGTGACCCGCCGAGGGCACTGTAGTCGGCCGGTCGGAAGCCATTCTTTTTAGGGCGATGATGATTAATCATGGCTGAAATAAGTGTGCCTTTGAGCAATTGAGGCACTTGTGGGTATCAAGTTGGATCCTCCCTGTTGTCTCTAGAATCCTTTTTGATCTTGTGATACATGTTGTCCTGTCCTTGGATGGTCATTCTTGTTGAGTGATAACCAGGGCAGCTCCACTGTGTAAACATATTGATCTGGTGATAAGAGATGACGGGGGTAGGTTATATGATCAAGAAAAGGAGAATCTGAGCCCACTATGCAATGAACCTTGAACCCTTTTATTTGTATTTAAAGGTGTTGCTTATTTATGCTCCAGTGTTTATAGTTGTCTTATGCAAAGATTTCTTGTCTCTCATACCTTTATTGCATTTAAGTTGTTCTTGATCTTTTATTGTTTGTTGTTGGTCCTTGATTTAATCTGGTTAAGTAAGTTGCACTTTGTTATACTAGAAAGACTCGCTCCCAGCAAGTTAACGGTTGAATGGCTTATTTTAATTCGGTGTGATACTATTACTTCTATTTTTCCACAAGTTACCAGTTGCAGCTATTTTTTCTTACATGCTACAAATAATAATGCTACAGGATTTTTTGAGTGTTATTTGGAGATAATGTTGGATTGTTCATGTAAAGGGTGTCTGAGGTACCATGTCCCATGTTGTTGTCTGCATCCATAGACACCTTTTCGACTGCTGTGGTTAAGTTGTTGGGTTAATCCGAGCCATTGAGCGGCCATTTGATTTTGTTTTCTTTAGTTTGTGCTGAAGCTTTCCCCAATTCTGTCTGTCACCCCTGCATTTTTTGGATCACACACCAGACTAAATGTAGTGAATTTTGAAGGATTTGTGTTTTGTTGGCTTTGTAATTTATTTCCTTGCTAAGTAAGCATTTGGGGTTATTTTGTTTTGTTGCTACCTTTTGGACGACGGGCGGGCGGGCGGATCCATGGACGGCATCACCACAACCATATTCTGATGGTCTAATCTCGAGGTGAAAATACTCTCTTTGTCTCTCATTTATGTTAGTTGAATAGTTACTTGATTTGATGCTGGTTAGCATACTGCATGCTATTTCTAATTTTTGTTAGTCCCATTCGCAACTACAACTTGCATGATAAGGACAATCGGATAATTCTAATTTCTATTTTTTGTTAGTCCCATGGATGGTAACAATCTTTTACTATTTCTTGTTGTATGCTATCGTATAGTGCCTCCCTACTTGCTCAAAATCAAATATACATCTATGAGAAGGTACAAATTAAGGTTGTTACGATGGAAGTAGATTGGCATGTTTGCAGAAAAAATAGCCATGTATGTTCAAAAGAACGTCTTTAACTATTGCTGCTATATGCTTTGTATATTTCCTCTCTGGTTCCTTCAAAATCGGAGAGGGCCAAGGTCTCCGGCGTTGATTTTGAAGGAAGCAGAGAGGAAATAAAATGTATATAGCAGGAATATGTTAAAATATGTTCTTTTGAACTTACATGTTGACGACGTCCTTGATTGCAAGTAAATAGTTAACCCGATCCTTGCATTCCCCACCAGAAAAGAAAAATAAAGTCATCCTAGCAGATGTGGTAAAAACCGCAGTCAACTTATGGCGAAAGAGCTTACAATGTAAACAAAAGGAAGAATCACCCTAGATTCAAGCAGCTTCAAATGGGGAGGCAGAATAGTAAGAATACAAAACAAGAAAATAATGTAGCCCGACACTACAACGTTCAGGGGCATAGCAGAACAACCTCTGCCTCAACCACCTCTTTGAAAGTGAATTTTGGAGCAAGAGCTATGATTGGAAAAAATGGGAGCATTGTAGCATAAATACTTAAATACGCTAATTACAATGTTAGTCACTTCAGACCCTTAGATAGCCTAAAAGGAGTAGTTTTAGTTTTTCTATATAGAACAAAAGATTTATCTGCAAATAGCAAAAGAACTATATGATAAATCTGCCCCCATCAAAACCAAAGAAAAAAGAAGGTACCAAACAACTTAAGAAAGACAACAAAACATTCTTGGAATCTAGCTAGATATGAGCATCTATTGGATAGGAACAAACAAACTTCCCATGCAAAAATAGCCAAGGTAGCCAACAAACCTAAAAGGATATCAAAAAAATCTACTCTATTGGAGCCTAGCTAGATCTAGACATCTCTTAAACCCAATTTGCAGGAACCTAGCTAGACATAAATATATGAGCAAGTCCTAAAAATACAAAAGTGCCTGAGTTCTGAGGAGCCAGGTGAGGTGCTTCGTTTCTTCTTTGCCTCGCGTGGGGGCGAGGGAGGAGACGAAGAGGAGCCGCCGGAGTCCACCAAAGCCGCGCTGGCGACGAAGGCAATGCCCAACCCGAAACCCTAGCCACGGCTGAGGGTCACAAGCGAGCGCGAGACGCCCTCATCCTCTCTCTCTCCCCTACAGGGACTCGCCTATTGCCTGCAAGTCGCCGCCGCCAACGGGACGGACGCGGGAGAGGAAGAGGAGCGGCGCGACTATCCGCTGGGGGCAGAGGAGAGAGGCGTAGGGAGGAGGAGGCCGACCCCCTGGGCCACGCCGCCCGCGCCGCGTCCCATACGCCGTCGCCTTTACCTCGCCTCGCCATTCCTCCTTCCCTCCCGTGGGAGGCGGGGCCGGGGCGGGGCATTAGGGTTTGCGGTGCCAAATCGGGGGGTGGAAGGAGGAGAGGGAGGCGCGGGTGGGGAGGAGGCCGGGCGGCGGCGAGGAAGGAGGAGAGGGAGGCGCAGGTGGATAGGAGGCCGGGCGGCGGTGGGTGGGGAGGAGGCCGGGCGGCAGCGGGGAAGGAGGAGAGGGAGGCGTGGGTGGGGAGGAGGAGGCAGAGCGAGCGAGAGAGGAGCTGGCTAGGGTTTCACCACGGGCGGAGCCGGCCTTTTATACCCCGTGCGAGTGAAACGACGAAAATGCCATGGCGAGTAAATAGTTTGGCATGCTCTAGTTTATGGAGTACTCTTGGAAACTTATTCTTCCTATCTTTCTTTTTAAGGGGTTTAGAAGATAAATACAAATGATTATGTAAGGATACAACCCTTGAAAACTATGTATATTCTTATAGATAAATGAGCGAAATACTTGTTGTTGGCCATTTAGTTAGTGAAATTGAAGTAAGATCTGCAATTGAGACACCAAAAATGTTATTTACCGTGAGCGCTTCCAATCTGCCGGATTCTCTTGGTTACTTAAATTTATTATTATGTTTGTAGATATTATAATTTACACTTTGTGGACAGCATGCCCGTATACGTCCTGTATATATATCCAAATGAATGGGATGGATAGGATCGGGGCTCTGGCAGTTGTTGCCATGGTAATCACTTCATTTTAACATTTGTGTGTTATTGTTGGTCTTCGTTGGGAGGAATGTGAGCAACGATTTGATGCTGATATAAAAACTTTGAATTGAATCAAATTTAATTCTTTTTGCCTGTCCTGCAAAATATAGCTCAAAAAATTTCTCCTTTTTTGCTTTCAAAGGACGAAGCACATCTCAAATTAGGAGTTGCTTTGTACAATTCATATTTCTTGAACTATATGCAGTTTACAACTTTATCTCTTTGATTTGTCATCAGTTCACTAAGAATGTAAGTAAAATAATACCTCAGGGTTATATCGTGTTGGCGACCTAGTGTGATGAGCCAAAGCCGCTTGACGAATTGTTGGTGTGCCATTTCTGTGGGTTCTTTATTTGATGCCACTTTAGTAATTAAAACAATGATGGCTCTGATGCCTATGTTGCTTCTTTGCTTCAAACTATAACATGTGTTTTTAGTTCCAACGGTTTTGCATTATGAAAGTCACTCACGGGATTTTCTAGCTTTAAATTGTTACTCTGTTTCTCTGTGTCTGCTCTTCTATGCCCCATCAGGATCGCCACTCACGCGCTGACTATTGTATTGGCAGCCCGCATAGAAACTGTGGGAAACAAAACTAAAACTACCGCAGAATTCTTTTTATTATTTGCTGCCTATACAGAATAAATACTATTGAGTTTTGGCTAATCTCTCGATGGTTTCTAAACGGTAATCTTGCCTGACCATTGACTTTTTGAGTTCTGTCTTAAAAGAGTATTGTGCACCAATGAAAGAATGTATTATGATATAATGATATGTTGAGTGGTCTTCCTTTTCCTCTTAAAAGTACATATTTGAAAAAAAATTGTACTGGTTCAATGTTTTGTCTAATTAGAAATAACTCTAATCAATAACCATTACGAAGCCACCTAATTAGAAATGGCTCTAATCAATAACCATTACAAAGCCTCTGTGTGTGTGACCGCTGATCTTTCCATTTTCTTGGCTTGCAGGTCGCTGCTAGAGCCGGACAAGGTCATGACTTGCCTTACCTGGTGAGGTACTGGCTAGGAAGAGTGCAAGCCGCCACCACCACGTACCAGATGGTGCCGTTAAGGACATCGTACTGCTGATGATCTACAGGTCCATTTCTCCTTCTCCCTCTCTCTCATATGTCAAGCTCAATTCCTTATCATTTTGCACAATGGAGGTCCCTTGAAAGCCACTTGACCGAAATCCCGTGTCTTGTGATATGCATTTCATACGGTTGCTTTCCTTTGATATTTTTCTGCTTTGTATTTGTCTATGGATATGAACAAATATGATTATGATTCCTGCGTTGCATATGGCTGCTTTCCATTGATGATAAATGGTGAACAACTATGGTGTTTTTCCAGCTTAACTACAAAAAGTTGAAATGTGCCTAGCTCGAACCCACTTGTCACTCCAACGTCTTCCTTTCTACTTCATATATGGTTCTGGTATGTCCTTTATACTCAATACATTCATGTCTGGTTTTGAGATCTGCTAAATTTAATGTTGCGCCACATGCAAGATAGATTATCTCCATATATTATTACTTTTGACTGACAAGAAGTTCAGATATTGTTGCTCTGTACTGATTATACTGAAATTATTTCTCTCTTATTGCTTTGGATGCTGAAATGTATTTCTGACCCTATACGAAAACAATTTTTTTGTAAATAATGCATAACATAGTTTTTCTGTCGATAAACAAATTTTTGATGTATAAGCACTACCAAATCAGATTACCAGACTAAGAAATCTACCGCTCGCTCCAGTTTAGTTGTAGTTCTGGATCGGGATTTTAATCTAAAACTACTTGAGGCGATAACAAAATACATATACGAATCTGTAATTTGTAGACCACTGTGATAGCTGTAGCATAGTCGAGATGTTGTTGTGTCACTATGGGTATTTATAAATGAAGAAAAATGATAAATCTAACTGGTCGGAGGAGGTAAGCCAGAAGCGAGAATTCGAGCAAGCCATGCCGCAACTGCATTAGGAAGGCTTGCATCACCATTATTTTAAGGAAGTTTAATCCACATATGTTTTGGGCATCTAATTTAAAATTATTGGCTGCATGGAAGTGGCACCTTTTAGTTCTTTGTGCTGCTACAAAAATAATCATCGCTGGGTTGTACATTTGACTGGCAACCTAAGTTGATTTTAGTATTTTTCTTCTTGGTAAGCTTTCAGTTATATTAGCAAAAATGGTGCTTGAAGGTTTCAAATATATCACACCAGAACTATTCCAAGATTGCTATTGAAATCTTCCTTCTGGAAGTACTTGAAGGAAGATTCTTGCCCAGTTCAGCTGCTTTAATATTCTTGAAGGACACATCAAAGATTTCTGGGTGATGCAAATTTATATGAATTACACATGGTATTTACTTTCAGAAATCTGGATAGTCTAAGAACATTGGCAAGTTGTGATGGTTATCAAAGTAGTTAACTAATCCTACTTAGTATTAGCTCTTGCCAATCACATTGTATACGTATAGTATGTAGTTCTCTATTGGCGGCGGAAGACGAGGTGTGCGCTGAGGATCCCAACGAGGAAGAGGTGAGCCGCCACGACATCGAAGCTCTCGCACCGCTGCTCCCCGTCGAGCTTGCGCGTGCGCTAGATCCGGTGGCCAATACAACCCGTCCATTTGCCGGCACCTCCGAGCAACGCCTACAGCAGCGGGTGAGCCACCCTACTCGGCAGTTTGTTCTTTGCATCCTTTGAAACGAATCGACACACTACTGAACTTTATATCTGGTCTGCTGTCCTGAAAAATAATACTATCTACAAAGTTGTCTCTGTCCAAAAGATCACAGAGATTCCAGATGATATGAAAGCAATTTACAAGTATGTGAAATATGACCACCCCATGCTTTAATTTAAAAAGGTGTTAGTTTTCACATGTGTAACCTTTTCTATATCATTGAACCAGGACTCTTTAGGAGATCAAGTAGAAAATTATTGTTGACATGGCTGTCGGTCGTGGCTACTACATCAATCAAAGCCAGGGCCTTAATTATCCCGTAGGTTGACTATACCTTGGTTTTAGTAGCTCTTTGTTGATAACTATCATACTTGCATAGATGGTTGATTGATTTGATTATAACCAAACTGCACCGACATAATTTTAAGATCGTGATTATTCAAATGAAAAATGATGGAAGAAATATATGTACCAAAGTCGCATCTGTTGAGATCATGAGTAGGCACAATTGCTCCTTCGAATTATTGTGATATTGTAGTCCTCTTTAGTCTTATAAATTATGTATTGTGGTGCTCCACCTCCTTTTCTCTTCTTGTCAGGACATATACTCTGCATGGGAAGTTGCGTGCTTGCTACGAGCTTAAGACGCATCGGCATCCGCTACACCTTTCGATGTACTTCTGTTGTTATGACGTATCTCTTGCTTTTGGTATGTTGTAGTGAATTTATTGTTGTGCACAACCATTTGTATGCTATGAATGGGGTCTTTATGCCTTTGTGATCAAATAGAATCTATCAAAGGGCGGCTGCTCTGCTCTTTGTTATTTTGGATTCTGACTTGCTTTTGTTATATTAAACATCTATCCTCTATAATGAATATATAGTTGTGAACCTTCTATCCTCTGTAATGAATGTATAGTTGTGACCCTATTGACATGGGCTATTACTATTCCTTGCTTGGGTCTTTATGCTGTCCAATCAAATAGCAATCTATCATAGGTAGCTACTTTGCTCTTTTTTATTTTGGATCTGGCATTATGTCATTATTTAGAATTAGGCATGCTGCACCTATGGGATGGACCAGACAATGCGCCAAGATTTGTATTTTGTTTACATCTCGATAACGTGTCGAGCCAGACACCACCTATCAGCATCAAAATAAGAATATAACGCCAAAACCTGGATTACTACTAACTTAGCATTACCTGTTTAAACAAAATATTGGGACCGGCACCCTTGCGCCAAGGCGCGGTCCCGATAGATAGGGCACGCGTTCCTGGCCGGCTCTCACAGCAGCCGCTCATGCAGTTGCCATGAGAGCCGGCCGACGCTGCGGATCCCATGATTGGGGCGGGCCATGCAGTTTCCTTTTTAATTAATTTCTAGAGCGAGATAGGGGGGAAAGGGGAGGTATAAGTAGGGCGAATCGCCGCCCATGGGCGCACATAATTTTTTGGAGTAGGAGGGAGGGAGGGAAGGAAGGCTATAAATTTAGTGCTGCGGGTATATAGGGGGATCGCTACAAGTAAGCGCTCCATACCGGGAATAGCCGGCCGTCCGACCGTCCGTCCGGGAGGAAAGAAACGGAACCAGCCATGGGGGACGGTGGTGGTGGTGATGGCGCCGCCGCCTCCTCGTCGCCGCCGGCCGCCGCGGCCGCCCCGGGCTTCTCCTACCTCGCCGTCTTCCACAACTTCCCCCTCGTCGCCGCGCTGCTCGGCTTCGCCATCGCGCAGTCCATCAAGTTCTTCCTCACCAGGTAACCCAACCAATCGCTGGCCGCCAACGACGACTGACGACTCTTGCTCTGACCTTTGCTTCCACCTCCTCCTCCCCTGGACGGCGCCTTCTTTGGCCGTGGAATTGCGGCCAGAGGAGGAGGGTCAAAGTTAGTCTTCAATTTTCACAGATTAGAGTGGGGAATCGTTCAGGGGAGATCTGGTTCAGAATGCAATTCCCTCCGATTCTCTGATTTTGCTCTGCTCCTTGGGGATGCTAGGCTGGAGAATGCGATTCCCTCTGGAATTATTTACTTGCGTCTTAGGGGGGGGGGGGGGGGGGGGGGGGGGGATGAGCTGGGAGCATAAGCAAAATCGCCGTAATCTCTTCAAATTAAGCATATGGTTTGGTCGGCCCGTGCCTGTTCTGGGGTGGGTGAAATTTGCATTTCTTCAGCTTGAACACATCTAAACAAACGTTGCAACTCACATATTCTCTGACTGCGTGTTTCGTTTCGTTTCCATTCAGTGGCCCTTAACCATGATCACCCAAAAAAGATATTCATACGAGACAAAAACAAACCAATAAATTTGGGCGTTGATCTGACATGATCAATGGATTTTGTGATTAATTCCCCATTACACACTTCTGCGCCTTCATTCGCACTATCAAATAAAAATAAAATACACACTTCTGTGCTTGTTAATTGTTGCAGTAAGTTTTCATAGGCAGATGCTGCTGCAATAGGTCTGATGTGCATTACTTCTTGACTGAATGAAGGTATAAGGAGAAAAGATGGGATCCTAAGCGGCTTATCGGCTCCGGTGGCATGCCGTCGTCGCATTCCGCGACCGTTACAGCATTATCGGTAGCCATTGGCTTCCAAGAGGGCTTCGGCAGTGCCCTCTTTGCCACATCAACGATATTCGCAAGTGTGGTAGGTTATCCATCTCGTCCCATCACGCATCACCTGTTTGTTTATGAAGAAAAATAATATGTTGCTTCTTCCTGGACATAAGCGTTCTACCATGAGTTGGACATTAAAATGTTGAGTGCAAGCATCGTGCAGGATTTTTATACTTAATTTCCTGTCTGTTGATTCATGACGACGAGGTCTTTGAGTTTCGATTTTGTCACTTGATTGGCAGGTGATGTACGATGCTTCTGGTGTCAGATTGCATGCTGGAAAGCAAGCAGCGGTATGTAACATCTGCTCTGATTTTTGTGATTATATATGCTTTGATGTTCTGAGTTTTGTAATTATGCTGCGCCTTGTCCTGACCTTTTCCATTCTTTAGGTGTTGAACCAAATAGTCTGTGAACTACCGGCTGAACATCCCTTGGCTGAAACAAGACCATTGCGTGAACTTTTAGGCCATACCCCGACCCAGGTCTGCTCAAATGTCCTTTTCATTCTCCATTTTTAGTATTAGTTTGGCAGTTCGAAAGCGATGCCATATTTTTACCGCGATCACCCAGTCGCCAGCTGAGCTCATTGCCCGTTCTGGGAGGTTTGCCCCTCCATGATCGTACCAGAAAACTTATTGCCCACTCAAATTTGCTCGCAGGTTGTCGCCGGTGCGGTGCTTGGGTGTATGATAGGTATTGCAGGGCAGATTATCATTGCAGTGACAAGTGTTGTATGACGCTGCTGTGTCTCAAGGTGCAGGAGAATTGCTAGTGTTCTTAGAGACCTGAGAAGAAGAAGCTTCTCTGGTGTTTCTGTGACTTAGGTATCGGTTCGATGTGTAATGATGTGCCGTAGTGCTGTTGAAGATTGAATCAAGTTTTGATAGCACCTAAGTGTATGTTCAGGTGATGTTCTCAGGCTTGATGTACAGATTATCTATTCGATAACTTCATTGCTATGGTGAAAGCTAGAAAGTGGCTGCATCACTAGTTATAATGACTCGCTAATTTTGTTCTTTACGCTTGTTTAGATAGGGATGGCTCGGGTTAGAATTCATGGGGTTTAGTGCATAATAAAACTCACTTTTTGGGGGGAAGATATGGATCTGTATCCCGATTCTTGGGGTTCAGTGTACAGTGTAACAAACAAATCACAACAAAAACACTTGGTCCAAACACTCCCTGTTGATTAGTACAAGAAGCTGATAGCCAACATATCTAAAGCATGATGTAACAAAGATAATTTTATTCACATTGATGTAACATCTCCGGGAAGTTCATGTCAAATGTATGATAATGTAACCAACATGTGTGAGAAGATATCAACAAACAAACCTGACGGTCATGTACATGCAAATAATGCAGCATGGAACGGTTAATGTCCACGTCTAGTGGTCGAGGTTCTAAGTTTGACACTTGAACCCAGTCAGTTAATGAATGTATATCTGGGCATTCTTACACCTGGGGCCTATTTAAACTCAAAATCTGAGAAAAGACTTTTCTAACGTCTGCATAAGCATCTCTCACCGTTTCAGGTTCTGTTCTCCATGCTATGTGCTCATCAGGCCTAACCAAAATAACACTTCTATTGCTTACCTGACACATCTCCCACCACGAGTTGGCAGATGCCCTTGGTATTTCCTCGACATCGACATAGTTTGTCCAGGGAGCCAGCTCGGACATGCTCCCTTTCACTCCCTCGCCCCCTGAACCTTGTGGCCACATGACGCAAACTTTGGCTGATAACTCGAATTCATCTGTTATCCTTAGCATGGCCCGGGCAAGCTTATATGACTCTTTCAGTGGTGCGATAATGATAACAAACTCAACTTTATCCCCACTTACTAGGTCCAGTGTTGAGAACATGCCCTGTAAGAAGTCATCACGCCCACGGCTTACACAAAGGTACATGAACGGCTAAAAAAGAATGTACCAATTATAGGGGTCAAAGGGTCGAACCTCACTCGAAGCAGACAGTGGTCTCACCAGCATGTGTGGTAGCCGTGAACCAACCTTAGCAGATGGGATGTACTCTCCTGATGACCTCTTAGAATGCTTCTGTTTTTCTGCTTGATAAGTGGTGTCAGCACAATCTTCAGCAACTAGGGCTCCTTTTTCATAGCTGAAAGTGCACAGTAGATCCAGGTCAGAAACTTGCCTATTTGGTGAGAACATAGTATTGTCTCCGGAGGCGGTCTACTCATGTTGTTCCATCAAGTAAACTCAAAAGGAAGATAAACAGTAAAGTTGTTTTGAAGAATCATTCACAGTACAGAGACTAACCGAAAGCCAAGATCCTCTGCAGGGAACTGCAGCTGTAGACTTTTTCCTTCATCAAGAATACTTCTCAGTCTTGCTAGTCTCAAGGATCCAAGGGGATTGTTCTCACTCAAAATGTAGTCCGAGACTTGTGTCCGACCAATGGAAAATAATCCTTCCAGAACCACCTTCTGTAAATTTCTTGGAATGATTGATCCTAGGCTGCTGTTGATTACTCTGTGCACTGATAGAAACATGTGAGGGATGCGTATAAGGGGCAAGTTACAAACATTCAACTGTAATCAACCATAGTTGTACATGTTGTCAATATTTACTTTTCAAAGAGAATAGCAATAAATTGTGCACAGCCCTCTTGCAGGAGCAGGGTACTTTACCTGAGTTTGCAATGGTTGGATCAAGGCCAAGGGTAGCAGGAATAGACATTGCTGCCTTGAAGTTTTCCAAACTAAGTACTGTGTTAAAAATGGCAACCTGTCATAAAGAAGCATGAATGCTATTTCAGTATATTTGTAGCAGAGATGTTAACATTGACGAACAGAAGGCATGCAAGGAGAATCTAACAGGTTTGCGCTCTGACTCATAAGTTTGTATAATTGATGGGTCAGCGATGCCATTTAGAAGTAAACACAATTTCCAAGCCAAATTATGTGCATCCTGAACACCAGTGTTCATTCCTGCGAAAAGATGTCAGGAAGTGCACATCTCTTTATACATTTGAACTTCAGATACATAATAACGAGTTCAGCATGGTAATATTGCAGTATCAAATTTGAAAATAACTACTAACCAAAACCACCAGCAGGAGGAAAGCGGTGAGCAGCATCACCAACTAGGATTACACGATTGTCGCAGCCAACATACTTCTCTGCAACTTCAGCATGCATTGCCCATTGTTTTATGTCTAAAACCTGAATATCTGCTGGCTCCCATCCAACCAATTTGACAATAATTTGCTCGCACACCTAGAACCAAAGGGGAAATACATACGGGGGAAAAGAGTAAGGAGGCGTGTAAATATCGGCATAAAATTTACTCTGCAGACTAGAAATCTACAAAACAAGTATTTCAGAACTGTAAGGACTGCAAATAAGTTCTTGAAAGAATACTACAGAACAAGCATTTCAGAATGACAAGGCTATACAGACTGGGTGCCGAAGATAATTTTTAGTAGACGTTCACAGGTGAATGAGGTGGGAAATGCCAAAAACTAGAAATTGAGAAAAATATTCAACTGAAATCACCTTTGCACTAAAATCCTCAAACATCTGCTGAGGCGGATAAAATGGAACCTGAACATGAAACAGGAGATAAATTAACAGCTAGATAACTAATCATCCTACTTCCTTCAGCATAATGGGTATCTTACTCACAACAGTCTGCTAATTTGATATACCTGCAACACAAATTCCCCATGCTCCAGGTCATGTGCCACGAGCACACCAATTGCATCAGGGTTGAAAATAAAGAACAGCATGCCAGGCCTCTCACTAGATAAATACTTTCCAAGATCCCTGCTCACAAAATGAACACTGACCAATTTCTGCAAGTCCCTTTCACCTTTCATAGATATACCAGCCAACTCACGCACTTTGCTTCTTGCGCCATCTGCCCCAAGAAGAAGGCCACAGTGAAGCTTCCTCTCCTGCATCCTCCCCCCATTGTTAAATGATGCTCCAACCAGAATGCCGGCATCGGTCAGCTGAATGGAGCTACACTCGTGTCCCATCAGTATCTTGTTTTCCAGCAGCAAATCTTGAGCGGAGCTACCGCCAAGCTCATCAGGAAAGCACGTCTGAAAGCCAACGTCATCCAGTTTCTTGAGTAGCAAATCCACTAGCTTGTACTGCGAGAAGTGTGCGACCGATATAGGACTAATGACCTTGTCAAAATCTGCACAAAATAATCGTCAGCCGGTCAATGTATGCAGCGAGGTTCAGAACATCGCGCACGCAAACACTTCAAGAACTAAACTCACCTTCCTGCTTCATGTGATCAACTGAACCGAGAATGGTTCCGGAAAGCGAGGTACAGTACACGAACTTCCTCCACAGGTCCACCTGCGGCTGAGCCCTCTCGATGTCCCCAGCCAGGCCGTCAAACTTGCGGAAGATCTGCCAACACCACCCAAACCTATGAAATCACCACCCACACAACACACACGAAGGGCTGAAATGGCAATGTTGGGGGTGCGCTTGGCAGATAACTGATAACACACCTCCATGGTGCGGTTGTTGATGAAATGCGCCCGGGGGTGCCTAGTGAACTCCATGCTTCTCTCTAGGACCGTGCATTTGATGCCTGCGAGGTTTCAACAAAACGAAATGTCAAATTTATCAGCTGAGCTCCGATTGATCCACTGAACATCTGATTGGGGCGACTTCGCAGGTGCTCACAAACAAATCCTCGCCCCACGCCTACCGAAGCGCGAAGCAGAGCATAGCTCGCGGAGGCTGGCGGCGCTTACCGAATTTGGCGAGGAGGAAAGAGAGGGCGAGCCCGACGGGCCCGGCCCCGACGATGACCACCGGCAGATGCGGCGCGTGGCCGCCACCGCCGCCGGCGAGGGAGGAGAGGAGCGGGCGCTGGAGGCGGCGGAGGCGCAGCCAGGAGATGCCCCTGCCCGCGGAGAAGAGGCGCCAGCCTCCTCCGGCGGCGATCGACGGCATCGTGGCCTCGGCGGTGGCCGCGCAGGCTGCCGCGGTCTGCGAGAGGGGGTTGTGGGTTTAGAACGCGGACACGAGTACGAAAAAGCAGTTGGGCCGATGGAAGTTGAGCGATGGCGTGTTCGGTAGCCCTCTGTGGCAGGAAACTCCAGACTAGTCACAATGGGGTAACTTACACTAGTTTGTCTTAAAAAAAAGTAACTTAAAGTAACTTAGACTAGTAGCATGCATATGTTATTATGTTACTGTATCTATAGTGAGGAGTAACATATGTAAGGTGTCATATAACACTTTATTTATTAGGTTGTACACTCATCTTGTCTTGATATGTGTAATGTTATAATAACTAGTTATGTTAGCACATGCCCCTCTTTTCTTATTAATTACTCGCCACCTCATCTGTTTCGCCTAAAAATGTGCGATGTTACTGCTGAAATTTTGTCTATTTTGGGCCTAGCCCAATAGCAGTTTCAGAAATTCCTAATAAATCCTAAAGACCCACTTAGCCCATTTATACAAGGCAAGAGGTGGTACAAAAGTTTAGTCCCACATTGCTAGTTTAGTGGGGGTTGGACCTCCTTATAAGGGAGGTTCTTTCCCCACTTGTACGAGCATGAGAACAAGAGAGATATCCACGCGCGCTCCTCCTCCATCGCCCGCCTCGCCACGCCACGCCACGCCACGCCACGCCAGAACTTCTCCTTCCTCTCGCCACCGGTTCCAATCTCTGAGCTGCTGCTGTCTTCCTCATCCCGGCTTGCGACGTGCACCGCAGGTCGGGACAGTAGGCCTCCGAAACCGCACCTCTTTGAGTCCTGTACGGGAGAAGGGTGATAAGATTTTTGGGGAGCGCTCTGCGCGACTACTGACTAACTCCTTCGTATGCTGCTGTCACGTATGTGTTCTTCTTTCTGTTAGATATCCTGCCACAGTTTCTCGTAATAGTACTTGCCCTAAATATGTTAGGTTCTACCTCATATATGCAACTAGTTCTACTGTCTGCTATAGATATGATAGGCTACGGTTCATATATGCGGAAGCTATTTACCTTCTCTCTGTCAGAACGCATGACTTGTTTTATCTCTACTATATTAGTCATGCTTTATCTAGTATTTCTGTTAATAAAATTATTTGGTAAATTGCTCATATTTCCAACAATCCAAAAACCTTATTATAGGCAATTTACCCCAAGTAGTTTTGCTGCTTCCATGAGACCTCCTATGTTTGAGGGTATCCACTATAAGAGGTGGCGCGTGAGAGCATTCTTATGGTTTCAAACCATGAGTTGCTATGACGCCACTCTCGGCAAACCTGAAGAGGAGCTTGATGCTCAACAGGCACAAGCCTTTCAGAAAATGGATACTCTGTTTAAGGCTGCTCTCTTGAGTGTTCTTGGTGAGAACATAGTTGATGCTTATGCGTCAATTGATAATGGAAAAGATATGTGGGATGCACTCGAGGCCAAGTTTGGGGTCTCGGATGCTGGCACTGAGCTGTACATCATGGAGCAATTCTATGAGTATAGGATGACTGAAGAGCGCTCCGTGGTTGAGCAAGCTCATGAGATACAATCATTTGCTAGAGAACTTGAGCACTTCGGTTGTATGCTACCGGACAAGTTTGTTGCCGGAGGTATCATCACTAAGCTTCCTGCTTCATGGAGGAACTTTGCTACCTTGCTGAAGCATAAGAGACAAGAGTTTTCCGTCCCGGATCTCATTGGCACTCTTGATGTGGAAGAAAAGGCAAGAGCAAAGGACACACGTGCTCGAGGTATTGAGGGAGGATCTAGTGCCAATCTGGTACAAAAGAAGAACTTCCAGCCCCACAAGTTCAAGAACAAGGGCAAGTTTGATGGTAAAGCAAAGTTTGATGGGAAGAACAAGGCTGTGCAACACACGAACTTCAAAAAGAAGAATAACAAGAAGAAAGGTGTCTGTCATGTGTGTCGAGTTTCGGGTTCCGACAGACCCTTGAGGTTCGAACACTGGGGTGCGTGCGGAGGTCTCTCCCCTACCGATCTACGTCCGATCCTCTCGTGCGAACTAAGATGAAAATGATGAACAACACAAGGGACACGATGTTTATACTGGTTCAGGCCACCGTTGTGGTGTAATACCCTACTCCAGTGTGTGGTGTGGTGGATTGTCTCTGGGGCTGATAATGGACAGTACAAGGGAAGAACAGCCTCGCGAGAGGTGTTCTTGAGCTGGTGCGATGAACTGCTAGGGTGAGTTCAGTCGCCTCTCTCTCTCTCTCTGCTATGGTTCTACCAGATTTCCAGTCGTTCCCTCCTTCTGTGGTGGCTAGCTCTATTTATAGAGGCCCTAGGCCTCTCCCCAAATAATGAGCGGGAAGGGCGCCAACAATTGGCCATTTCGAAGGGGAACATCTAGTACAAATTATCCTGACCAAAGGTGGTCTTCGGCTGCCAAAAGCACTGGCGATGACGCCGTCTTGGGCTCCACGGTGACCTCCGTCCTGCCGTCCGGCTGGTCTTGGTCTCGTTGCACCGGAATGGTAACCTTTGCCTGATGCCTTGGCCTGTGCTTGCCCCCTTTGCAACAAAGAGGAAACAAGGACACTGCGCAGGCCGGCGCCCGCCTGGCGCCCGCCTGGTCTCGATCATCATTGCTTGCGTCACGGGTTCCTCGCGAGGTACCCCTGCCTTGATCTCTTCGCCTCCTCGCGAGCCTGCCTGATGAGGCTGCCTCTGAGGAAGCTTCCCGTCGTCCACTCCGCGAGGGTTGGCCCCTCGCGAGGGTCTTGAGCTTGAGCTGATGAAGACGGGCCGTGCTGGGGCCCCGCTTGAGCCACGCCGCGGGCCGCAGGCAGGCAAGTCTGGGGACCCCCGTTCCCAGAACACCGACAGTAGCCCCTGGGCCCAAGGCGCGTGCGGGCTTGGCTTAGCTGAGAAGCAAAGGGGTAAGCGCGAAGCACCGCGGGCCCTAATAGCCTGCGGCCTTGGGTGCCGCATGGCGGTTGATTGGGCGTGGGCGTCTGCACTTCCCACGATGCCTTTCTACGCGCCCGGCTAAGCGGACCCGTAGTTGCACACAGTTGTTCCTCCTTTGGTTGCCCGCTCGCCTCCTACCTTTCCTCTTCTCCGAGCTCCAACCTCCGCCGCCAATCCGACTTGAGCTCTTTCCCTTCCCCAACGCCATGGCTCCGACAAGGAAGGGAAGGGGGAAGAAGCCCGCGTCTCCGTCCTGCGCACTTCCAGCGGCGGCCCCCGCCGTCGATCGGTCAATCATACTCAACCCGGAAGCCTTGGACAAGGTCCACTCCACCCTCGCTTCCATCTTCAACGAGTGCGGCCGGACCACAGTTTGGCCCGCATCCTGCGCCTTTCTTGATAGGACCGTCACGGAGGTCCGATTCTTTGCCGACGCCCTATGGGCGGGTCTGGTTCCCCCCTTTTCTGCTTTCTTCAATGTTGTGCTCTCCCATTATCAGATCCACATGATGCACCTCAGGCCGGAGTCCATTACCCTCTTGGCCGTCTTTGCTTTCGTGTGCGAGGCGATGATAGGCATCCCTCCTTCTGTTGCCCTACTGCGCCACTTCTTCTCCTTGCGCCTGAGCGATCCCACTCAGTGCTCGGGGTGTGTAAGCTTCTTCGTTGTGCCCGAGACGGCTGCTTCAGGGATTGACTTCGGCCTTTCGCCTTCTCAGGCCAGGTTCAGAGAGCGGTGGCTGTACGTGGACGTCGGGGTGCCCAGCCCCTTGCTCTCGCACCCGACCTTGCCTGTTGTTCCCAACCCAGGTTGGGGTCATGAACCGCTCGCGAGCCCCCGGCTCGCTTTCGTCTGGCGCCGCTTCGAAAGTTTGAGGGCGCACAATGTGACAGCGCCCAAGGTGGTGAGGGAGTTCCTTCTGTGTCACATTGCTCCTCTCCAGCGCCACTCTCGCCGGATGTGGGACTTTGCGGGGCGCAGAGACCACATGCGGCTTTAGGAGGAGGATTTGGCGCCCGAAGTGCTGCGAACGGTGCTTCAGGTCTTGACTGGTGATCCTTCCCCAGGCAGCCTACGGAGCGGTGGCGTCCTTCTGTACCTTTGTTCCGGCAGGGCCGATTTCGTGAAGCACATGCCCAGCTTCGACGAGTGGGGGCTGCGCCCGGCTAGCCTCACGGGGCCACGCGAGAACCCAGTTGTCGTGGTTGCTCCCCCCCTCCCCCCCCCCCCCGCCCACAGCGGTTCCTCCCCAGGCGACAGAGCGGGAAGAGAGCCGGCGGGAGCTGAGGTGGCTGATGTCGAGGTGGTGGCGCCGCGTGAAGCCTCGAAGGCGGCGTCTCCCGAGGCCCGCTCTGGGGCGGCGGTTGATGCAGGGTTTTGGCCTTCGGCTCCTGAGGCTGGGGCTCCCGAGCCCCTAGCCGTTCTTCGCGAGGCGACGCCCGACGGTGCCCCCAAAGCTGACTCCTCCGGCGCCGATAATACTGAGGCTTCTTCTGCGCCCCAGGCCGACCCCCGCCCCAGGCGCTTGGGTCGGTTTTGTGTAGACTTCGAGGCCCTTCGCAAGAGGAAGGAGGCCTCAGGCGGCAGCGACCGCCCTTGCCGCTTGTTGACGCACAGGAAGTATTTTGTCATGGACGAGTAAGCCTTCTTCTTTCCCTGCTCACTTGCTCTGTTATCCTTGTGGCTGATCGTGGCCCTTCAGGTCCCACCTTGCTGAGTCTGTCAAGTCGACCCAGGAGCCAGCCCCCGCAGCTTCGCCCCCTTTGCTGGCTCCGGGTCCGCCGAGCTCAGGTGGCGCCCTCGCCGCTGGACCGGTTGGTGGAGTGATCTGCTCCATAGGGCGCCTCGAGCTTGCTCGCCCGATGCCCTTTCTTCGCGAGTCTTCTTGGGGCGCGTCAGGCTTGCCCCGTGCCCCTTCTCTGGTCATAGAAGGCGAATGGCTGAGGTCTGTCCTTGGCTCCTCCTCCGTGGGTGGATCGACGCCGGGCCGGACTCTCAGGGTGGTCCATCAGGCGACGGCTGGGGCGGCAGCCCCCTGCCCCACGCCTGGAGGGGGCTTACCGCCCCAGGGCCCTCTGCATGCTCCAGCGGAAGAGGGTGATGTGGAAGAGGTGCTCAGGCGTGCTCGGGAGTGTCATGCCCTTCGTGAAGAGTTCCTCCAAGGGGCGGCGGATGCGGTGAGCCGGATCGGGGCAGAGCTTGCTGATGAGGATGCGCGCCTCGAGGCCAAAGGTTTGCGCCTTGCTGAGGAGAAGTGTAAACTAAAGGTTGTCGTAGCCCTCGCGCATCATCAACGTGATCTTGACAACGCGAAGGCTGAGGCGTCGCTGGCAGCTTCGCGGGAGGCCTGCTCCCTGGCTGTTGAGGAGGCTCGGGAGGCAGACCGATGGTGCAAGGATGCGGAGGAGCACGCACGGGAGCTCCAAGCCTGAGAAACTCCCTGGAGCAGCAAGTGGAATTGCGCCAGGCGGCCCTTGAGTCGATGGGGGTGGCCTCTGTCGACCGGGTGGAGCTTTTGAAGCGCGAGGAGGTGCTGACGCTGGAGGCCGCCGAGCGCAACCTTGACCTTGAGCGGTTGGAGACGAGGGAGCGCCCGGTGGCCCAGGCGGAGGATGACGTTGCCGCGCGCGAAGCCCGAGCCCAGGAAGAAGTCGATCACCACGTGGCGGAAGCTCGCTCGGCCCTCAAGCGCGAACACGGGACGAGGCTGGGGCTGATCAAGGCCGAGGCCGAGGGCAGGACCGCAGCCCTCAGGGCCAAACTGGTCGAAGCAACGCGCCCTCGGCGCGGCGCAGGCGGAGCTGTCCTCTTCCCGGGTCGAGCAGCTTCTTCTTCAACAGAGGGTCGATGACGCCGATGCCGAGTGGTTGGTGCGACATATGCCAATGGATGGCTTATCATTGTGGGAGCCAATAAAACATCGCCGGTGCCTGGAAACGGGATAAGGCGAAGACATGCACGCCGGCGAATCTTACCCAGCTTCAGGGCTCTCCGTGAAGATAACACCCCTAATGCTGCTCTGCGGGGTCTCCGCATGATCACTAGTTCGTGGGCTGCTACAGAATGCTCCTTGATCTGTTCGGTGAAAGGATGAGGGAGGGCCAGGCTAGCCCGCTCCTCTTCTCCTTGTGGTGTCTAAAATCTATCCAAAGAGTGATCTCCCTCTGCATGGGAACCCTGGGGGATTTATATAGGCCTACCCCCTAGGGGTACAATGGTAATCCGGCTGGGCGTGGGGCCCATCCGTCTATGTCTATGCCCGCCGGCTTCTCCGCCGACTGGTGGGGCCCGCCGACTGGTGGGCCCGCCGGCTGCCGACCCTTTGGCCGACAGGACGGCCCACCGCTCAGGGGTCTTGTCGGGGGCTGGTTATTGTTACCTTGCCCCTGGTGACGATGGCTTTGTCGTGGTAAGCATGGCTACAGTGCCGCCGCGAGGCGGCTCATCACTGTAGCCTTACCTTCTCTTGTCTCCTTAATGAAGCACCTCCTTGGAGGGAGAGAGCTGGCCGGCTGTTGGAAGCCGGCCATACCATTGGCCGACTGTGGGAAGCCTGGTCGCCTTCGGGATCTCCCTGACCGAGGGGGCCCGCCACCCACAGGTCGTACTGACCCCTCGCCGTGGGTGATGTCACGATCATCGTGGCAACAGTGTCGCGTCGGACGGGGATGGCCGCCCCGTACGGTGCACTGTGGCCATGCGTGCGCCGGGATTCGGGGGTGGCAGGCTTTACTGTAGCCACACCCCGTCTTGTCGCCGTTATGTGGGTGCAGACTCTGAGGGCAAGATCTTAGCCGCCTGCTGAGGGGACGGCTCCTCGGAGTCGGCCCTTTTATGGCCGGCTTCTGGAAGTCGGCCTTCTCATGGTCTTGTTTCTCAAGGATTTCAGGGCTGGGCTGCCTTTGCGCAGCCGGCTTGAGAGGTAACCGGCTGGGGGAAGACGACCTCATGTCCTGGAAGCTTGGAGGCTTGTTCGGCCTGTAATTTTTCTGAAGTGTCAGGGGAAGCCGACTAGGCTACCCGTGGTTATTTACTCCGACAGTAGTCCCCGAAGCTGGTTGGGCTCCGAGGCAGAAAAAAGTCGAGGAGCCCAGTCAGCTTCCTATCTTGAGGAGCCGGGAACCGGAAGCCGGTTTTGACTAGGTGCGTCGTCTCTTAGAGATCTCGAAGTTTGAAGGCGAGTGCCAGTCGGCGCGCGAGTCCGGCTGTGAACTGACCGCTCGTCGTCTGTGCGCCACGTGGCATCCTCCGGCTGGAGGGGTCTGCCAGCCCACGCGCGCGACGGGACGCCGCCGCAGTCTGGGGCCCGCCACTACAGGGCCTCGGCCCACGCGCGGATCTTCTGCGGCCTGGACGGACCACGCGCGCCCCAGTGGCGGTTTCCCCACGCTGTAATGGCGCAATAATCGCGGGGCATGGGGGAGTGGGTGCAGTTAATCCTACGCCCCCCACGTCCTGCCTCCTCGGCTTCGCCGCACGAGGCTATAAGTAGGGGTAGAAAAGGGGAGCGCCAAAACGCTCGCGCGCTCTCCCTCGCTCCGCCCCCTTCTTCTTCCTCCTCCTCTCGTCACGACAGCCACCTGCCGCCGCTCGGCCTTCCTGCCAATCTTCTTGGCTCGCCGCCGCTTCGTCGCAGCTGGGTCGTGCGCCCTCCTTTCGTCGTACCTTCCTCGCCGCCGCGCCGTCCCCATGGCGTTGTCGAGCTCCTGGGACGGCTCCAACGTCCATGACGACCACGTCGACTTCCTCCGTCGGACGCGGCGGTTGCCGGGCGCGGATCTCGTACGGGTCCGCCTCGCGCCGAAGAGGGAGATCTCGCCGGCGCCAAAAGAGGTTGAGCGGGTGATCTTCCGCTCGCACTGCCTGCGCGGCCTCGGCCTGCCGGCGAGCGGGTTCCTCCGCTCGTTCCTTGAATTTTATCATCTCCAGCCGCATCACCTCACTCCCAACGCGGTGATGCTGCTATCAGCCTTCGTCACCCTGTCCGAGGGTTTTCTCTGCGTCCTCCCCACTCTTGAACTGTGGGGAGAGTTCTTTCAGTGCAAGCTCGGCACCGTCGTCGCGGGCGTGCCCGCCCCATGTGGTGCCTTCATCGCTATGCGGAGGGCGAGCGACAACAACCCGTTTCCGCTCATCCCGCTGATCCAGTCGGTGAAGCTTTGGCAGAAGTCCTACTTCTACATGAAGAATATTGCTCCGCAAGGCGACTTCGTCAACCTGCCAGCTTACATAGCCGGCCCACCGGCTGGGAGGAAGCCTTCATGGTCCTTCCGGTCCAGGTCGCTGTCTTCGGGCGGGTCCGCCTCCATTGCCCGGCTCCGGGTGATGATCCAGTCGGAGGGTCTGTCCGGGGCCGACCTGGTGGCCGCCTTCGTGGAGCGTCGGGTGCTCCCGCTCCAGGGCCGACCTCATATGATCTGCCAGATGAGCGGCCGCTTCGACCCATGCCGGCTAAGCACCAAGGAGATGCCTCACGCCGAGGTGTCTTACATGGTGAACTACATTTCCAACTGCAAGCTCACCGAGGAGTGGCAGTATGGCAAGGTTCCGTACTCTCGCGCCAATCCTCCGCCGGTGGTACGTTTCTCTTCCTCTTTGCTCGTTGCCGAGTTCATGGTGGCTGACTCCTGACCAGCCGGCCTTTCATTGGCAGAACCCCATGCTTCTGCCAGCAGCCGGGGCCGCAGGGGTGGAACGCCAGTTCCTCCCCGACCGTACGATTGATGATGTAGACGACCCAGACCTGGGGGCGGCCGCCACGGAGGACGACGTCGCGGGGGAAGGCGGCGACACAGGAGGGTCCGGGCTCGGGGCCGGCTTCGAGGACTGGCCAGATGACGACGAGGCCGAAGTCATCGCACGCCGCCGACCGGTGCCCGAGCACCATGGTGCGGGCCCATCCGCCGGGCCGACTGCCCAGGACGGCGCGCAGAAGCGCCGGCCCGCGTCGACCCACTTCGGCAGTCGGCCGAAGAAGCCCAAGAGTACCGCGGCGGCGACCAAGCGAGACGAGGCGGCCGCGAAGGCAGCCCGCTTCCGCAAGGTGGTGAAGCAGCCGCAGGCGGTCTCAGCGTAAGTGTCACTGTTCTTATGCCTTTCTTTTTTCTTCTTCTTCGGTTGATGTTTTTCCAAACCCTTTTTCTCAATTTATCAAACACGGCCCCTCTTTACCTTGGGTGAGTCCTGGCCGCCTCCATAGTCGGAGCCGTAGGAGGGTCTTCAAACTCACGCCGGGTAGATCCCCGCGCCGACCTTCTAGAGGCGACGGAGCGGAACGCGTGGGAAGCGCGAGAGGAGCGGGAGGCGGAGGAGCGGAGGGCGACTCGGGAGGCGGAGCAGAAGTCGGCGGAGGCGCGAGCCGTCGCAGCCGCCAAGGCCCAGGCGGAGGCCGCAGACGCGGAGAGGGAGGCGAAGGCCCTGCAGAACCAGCCTTCGCAGTTCGTCATTCCCCTCCGTGCCGCGGCTCCTGACACCCCTGTGCCCCCGTTGGAGGAAGCCGGCCGCGGCCAGCCGGAGATGGAGAGGGAGACGATGCCATCGCCGCCGACTGTAGCGGGCCGAGGAGGCCGGCCTGAAGTGCCGCCTGCGCGGTCGGCTGGGGGCGAGCCAACCGTGGGAGGGGATCTTGTGATCTCGTCACCGCTTCGCCGGCGCGCGGGGAAGGCGACTTCAGCGCCGGACGCGCAGAAGACCGTGGACGCCGGCTCGTCTGCCCAGGACCTAGAAGCGGCCAGCGACAGCTCATCCGGGTGGACGTCGGGCGGTGGGACAGCCGTGCTGAATGTGGCGGTGCAGGACGTCCGGAGCCGGCTTCAGGCCCAAGCCACCGCGCTGAAGCAGTACACCCAGGAGTTTCTCACGACGCGGTCGGTTATTCAGGTGAGTCCTCCTGCTCCTTTGATTGCTTTTAATTTCTCCCGTGGGGGCGCGTCAGCGCACCCACTGGGTGTAGTCCCTGAGTTCCGAGCCGTCTGCTGAGCAGGCGGCTTGGAACTTATTGGAAAGCTTGATTACCATCTTGTTTTTACTCACGTCCCTTGTCTTCTCTGCAGGAGTACCACAACCTCCACGCGGCCGCCTTCAACTCTCAGGCCCAGGAGTTGAATCAGAAAGCCACTGACCTGACCGAGAGCCGGAGTAAGCGCTCTGTTTTTATTTTAAGTGGGGGCGCATCAGCGCACCCACTAGGTGTAGTCCCCGAGATTCGGGCCGACTACCGAGTAGTCAGGTCGAATCTTTTCCTGACGACTTCTTTCTTTATATTGCAGGGGCCAATGCCGACTTGAGGAGCCAGCTGAGCGGAGCCCAGACCGCTCTTCGTGCCAAGGAGGCCGAGTGCACCGCCCTAGCTCAAGAGTGTGACCGCCTGGCCAAGAGGTTGGCCGACCAGGAGGAGAGCCACAGGGCGGCCCTGAAGGCGGCACAGGACAGCGAGGCCGCCCTCAAAGCCGAGTATGAGACCGAGGTGGCAAACTGGGCTGAGATGAGGTAGACGCTGAGCCAAGGCTACAGCCGGGTGGAAGACTTGATTGACGGTAGGCCGCCTTCTTCTTTGCTTCCTTGCCTGCCTTCTACTATCTGATTCATTTTTTGATTTTGTGTCGCTGCTTTCCTCTTTGCCCAGATTACTTCCCCGGCTACTCAGCCGCCGCCACCCAAGCCATCGAGGCCTACCGCGACACGCGACGGTAGGCGGGGGCCGAGATTGCGCCGAATGCTAGTCGGTCACTTGAGGAGCAGCTTCTGGGGCTTCAATCCCGCCTGCAGCCGGCCCATCGCATGCTCCGCCATCTTCAGCGCGCCGGAGCGCAAGTGCTGGACGCCCTCTGGCCTGGCGAGGTGATTCCGCGCACCCCAAGTCGGACCGCCGACTGGCTGGGGGTCACAGTCGGCCGCTTCGAGGCTTGGAAGGCATCAACGGCCCGCTCCAGCGCTGGGCAGGCTCTGGAGTTCGTCCGGGCTTGGTATCCTGGGCTGAACTTGGACCAGCTGAGCACCTGGCGGCAGGAGGCTGACGAGGAGCTGGAGGCGGTGCGGCCGGCTATCATCCAGCGCGCCTCGGCGATCGCCGAGTATACCAATACCAGCGCCTTTGCTCCTGAGGTGGATGACACCGGCATTGCTCAGCCGGAGGAGTGGTTCGGGCTGAACCCGGCCGAAGGTGAGGACTCGGCGGAGGAGATTACCTCCAGTGATGAGGGCGAAGAGGAGGAGGGAGAGGATGACGAAGACGCGGCGCCGGATGGTGAAGCGACCAACCCGCCTCAGCCCGATCGTGCTTGTAGCAACGATGCCGAGACTCGCCAGCCGGTCACTCCTCCAGCCTGCACCGCCGACTCCGCCAACCTACCCCACTCACCTTTTGCTCCCCTGGCTTGATCCGCCGTCCTAGCTTTCCTGCTTGTTACTTATTTGAACAATCTTTAAATTTGTGCAGTTCCACCCACTGGGGGTGTATTCAGACTATGTTGAATGCTGGCCTTTCGAAGGTCTTTTGTGTAAATATTATGCATGTGTTTGGCATCTATTTATGTTTGCTTTTTATCCTTTGGCTTTTTCCTTTGCCGCCTTCCCTTGGCCGCCGCCTTCCCAGCTGGACAGCTGCTCTACAGTCTGCGGCCGAAGGACTTGGTCATTTTTGGGAAGGCAAGTACTTGAGCTTTCTCAGATTGCAGCAAGGTGAGCGGGAAGCCAGCCAGCCGACTACTCTAGTAGTCGGCTGGCGGGGTGGGAGGCCGGCTCGTTTTATATAAGTTCGTTAGTCCTTAGCCGTTTTTTCGCGTGGGCATCCTTTCCTGCCCTTGGCTCTTGCCAGTCGGACAGTTGTTTCTTTGAGCTGCGACTTTTGGCAAGAGGGGGCTTGGGTGCCGGCACACTACTTGTCTGGTTGCAGGTGGAACTTCAGATATAACTTGAGGCGGCGAGTCCTCGGGCCGACTGGTCGAACCCGGTGCCGGACGAAGAAAGCAAGTGTAGCAACATAATTGTATGCGTGATACTCATCTTTCATAGATAAAATAGGGTAGTCCCCGAGTACTCCTCGGGGCACCCCTTGTCTCGTACTTAGTACAAAAGGTAGCGTGCTACGTACTACTTTTTAACTGTAAAATCTTCGGAGGAGATTGGCGTTCCACGGTCGGTCCGACTCCTTGCCGAAATCGTCTCTCTTGCGTGCCTTCGGCTTCTGCGCGTCGATTAGGTAGTAGGAGTTGTTGCCTAAAGCTCTGCTGATGATGAAGGGGCCCTCCCAAGGGGCTGAGAGCTTGTGTTGGCCGGCTGTTCGCTAGATCAGCCGGAGCACAAGGTCGCCCTCTTGGAAAGATCTTGGCTTGACCTTCCGGCTGTGGTAGCGGCGCAGACCCTGCTGATAGATGGCGGGCCGACTGAGAGCTAACAGCCGGCCCTCTTCCAGTAGGTCGACGCCATCTTCTCGTGCTTCCTTGGCTTCCGCCTTTGTGTACATGGTGACCCGAGGTGAGTCGAACTCGATGTTAGTTGGGATGACGGCCTCGGCACCATATACAAGGAAAAAAGGGGTGAAGCCGGTCGATCTGTTTGGGGTAGTGCGCAAACTCCAGAGGACGGCCGGCAGCTCGTCGAGCCAGCAGCCGGCCGAACACTCCAGTGGCACGACCAGTCGGGGCTTGATGCCTGAGAGGATGAGTCCGTTTGCTCGCTCGACCTGGCCGTTTGACTGCGGGTGGGCAACGGACGCTAGGTCCAGCCGGATGCCGCGTGTTGCGCAGAAACGTGCCAGTGCTCCCTTTGCAAAATTTGTGCCGTTGTCGGTGATGATGCTATGCGGTAGGCCATACCGGGTTATAATATCTGCGATGAATGTGACAGAAGTTGGCCCATTCAGCTTTTTGGTTGGCAGCTCTCTGTTTACTAAGAAGTTGAGGATGGGCTGGGCCCAGGATGGAGCTGTGACTTCTTCTATTGTCAGGACTGCCACTGTGATAGGGGCGGGTGGGCTGGGTAGTGAAGAGTTGGGGTCGGAGTCGGCCATCGCCTGTTGTGTTGATGTAGTCCCCGGGCCGGCTGCAGTAGTCCCCGGGCCGGGTGCGACTATGGCAGTCCTCGGGCTGCCTGTTGGAGTTCCGGCGCCACCTGCTTGGTTTCCCAAGTCGGATCCGACTGCGTTGGGGTCAGGCGGCACGAAGATGGAATCAGATTATGGAGACGGCTTGATAGACGGCTTGAGGAGTCGGTGGAGAGAAACGCTGGCTGGTATGGCTTGTCGGGTGGATCCTACTCGTGCCAGGGCATCCGCTCGCATGTTGTCGGCACGTGGTACATGAAGGAACTCACATCCTTCAAAATATCCACTGATTTGCTGGATGAGGAAACGATAGCTCGCCATGTTTGCGTCTTTGGCGTCCCAGTCACCGGATGACTGTTGCACCACCAAATCCGAGTTGCCATAGCACAAGATCCGGCGGATGCCGAGTTCTTTGGCTAGCCGGAGCCCGTGTATGAGCGCCTTGTACTCGGCCACATTGTTGGAGGCGGCAAAATGAATTTGCAATGTATACTTGAGCTTGTCGCCCTTGGGAGAGGTGAGGACGATGCCGGCTCCCAAGCCGGTGTGCATCTTGGACCCATCAAAGTGCATCCGCCGGTGAGTGGAGTCGGGAGCCGGTGACAGGTATTGGGTTTCGGCCCAATCGACGAGGAAGTCGGCCAGTGCCTGGGACTTAATGGCTGTGCGGGGCTGGTAGAAGATCGCGTAGGGGCCAGCTCAATGGCCCATTTGGCCACTCGGCT